>CM053507.1:118079711-118344098 GCA_028627145.1 Eidolon dupreanum | reverse complement strand
AAACCACGGAGTTGTTTTTGTTGGGGTGCGGGGGATACTCCGCGCTCTTGGATAGGGGAGGGAGGGTGGGAGAGTTGACAGGAGACGAAAGCTTATTTGGTAACGCGGTGGCCTCGGCAGTCGTTTTGGGTGACCGAGGTGTTCAGGGACATTATGTCCTGACTTTCATTTATATCACGTTTCCTGCCAACAGCGCTCTTGCAAGCCCGCAAGCTTCTAGGAAATGCAATAAAATAAAGGGATGTGTTTTATCACCAAGATCTGAAGAGGAGCTGCAGAAGGGACGCTCCCCATGCGCCCAGCTCGCTCGCGACAGCCTTCCAGAAAGGGCCGGCAGACAATGCCAGCAAACCATGTCCCCGAGCAAAGATATCTCAGCCATCCTGGCTGTACCCGGTTGGGCCTTTGCAAAAGGCTGGCGGGGGAGGGGAGCGGCATGATCTCCCCAAGCAAACAATGCCTTTAAAAATCCGATCTGGACAGAAGTCAGCCAAGGTCTTTATTCACATTAATGAAGATGGAAGGCACTAACTGTCCTTGGAAAGCGATGAGTCAAACTTGACCGCTCTTCAAACACGTCCCCAGATTCGTTTCCAACCCGAACGGAGGCGCATTTCTCTGACGCGGCCTCCAACAGCTCCCGCAGTGGGAGAGGCTGAACTCAATTCCGGAGGACCAGGGTGGTGGAGACAACAGTGTCTCCCGAGGGTGTGCGCGCGGGCCGTCGCTAGGGGCCGCCAGCACGCGGACGCGCGTTTGCCATCTTAAGTTTTGAGCTAGAGAAAGAAAACTTTGCTATGAAGCTGCTATGGCACATTCTAAGGGGATTACGCTCTACCTGTCCATGTGACCCACCCACGCATCTGATTTCTCTCCAAACCACTAAGCAGAGTTCAGAAAGAAGGGAAAGAAAGTGATTTCAGGATCCAAATGTAAGCCTCAGGCGCAACAAGGAGCATCCCTGCATGTCTAGGGACTGGGCCTTAATCACACCCAAACCCCCGAGATCTGAGACCTCTACCCCTCAGCACAACAGAAGGCTTTTCATGTCTGTTACTGAAAATCTTAGGCCATACTTTCTAAACAAATTTCTCCAAGACAGCTGGAGAGCCATTTCTAACTACGGTGAACTAAAAGGTTGAAATCATGGCTCTAACTGCTGTTCCTTTCTCTTAGGTGCCTCAAAGAAACAGAGATAAACTTGACTTTGACTTTCAGTCACTGACTTAGAAACTCAGAAGCTTAAACTCTGGTGTCGGCTAAGTAACTAACTCACCATTAACAGGCCCCCTCATCAGGCCTGTTTCCTCAACTGTAAAGTTGTATGTTCTAGAGCTCCCATGGCATCCCTCTACTACCGACTTCCTCCTGGGGAGAAGCCACAGCGACAGAGATAGCGTGAACAAAACGGGTTAATTTATGGTTCTCTTAGGCAGATGTCCATCGCTAAGCAATCGTGGACCAAGCAAGCATCCGGAGGCTTTCTAATTTTCAACTATCTTACCAAAACTTTGGAGGTCGGATGTTATCCTCATTGGAAGGTGCCCCGCCCCGTCAGTCTTATCACCTGGTCGGGATACTGGGGGAGGGGCGGGAGGAGGGGCGCGAAGGTGACGCGGTCGGCCCACCGCCCAAGGCAGGGAACTAGACCAAGACCTACCACCAGGTGGCAGACTCAGTCCGTCCGAAAATCACCGCGCGGCCACAACCTTCCACACCCGACTGACTACCCACAACTTTTTTTTTTTTTTTTTGTCTGTTAGCGGGAGGGAGTTGCCTCCATAGGCAAAGCTGGAAAACATTTAATACACTGGCTGTAATTCCGTTCTTCCCGATGTTCACGCCTCTAACAACCACAACACAAAATCTGAAGCTGAGTTCATGTATTATGCGTTGATTTTTCCAGCCCGAAAGGCTGAATGTATTGGGAAGGAAAAGAAAGAGTGCACTTGTCTTCAACAAACAGAATGGCACTCGACAATATTTAGAAGATCTCCATTCCAAACACTGGTCGACCATCAAAGAAAGTCTTGAATAAACTCCTGATTCTACGCAGGCTTGTAGCGCTCCACAAAGCCGGCGTGGGGGAGGGGAGACAAGTATCGTCTTTTGGTAGGGCTGCTTATCACGGTCTGGGAGGCGGAGAAGGTTGGGAGGAGCCGTCCTGGCTTCCAGTGGGGCGAAGAGAAACCAGCCAGCTTTGCCACAACACAGCACCCTCGCTCGGATCACTGCGGCGGCGTTCCCACTTGTTGCGCAGAGCAGGAAACCGGCACGCGCACACTGCTTTGACTTCTACAGGGCTCCAAACCCAGCTACAGACCACCCTACCATTATCCCACGCCATCCCCAAACCTCCTTCTCCACTTCACACTCCCATATACACCACCATCACAGCCAGCAGAACCTACAGGATTTCCAGTTAGTACGTTTTTTACACCAAAATATTTCTCTTTCTATCTATGTCAGACAAGCAGCGGAATTTAGGTGCCCTGAGAAGTCAAGGCCAAAGGGAAGGGGGACTGGACTACCTTCGCCTGGAGAACTTGCCTACTTAAAGCCAATCTAGGCAACCCTCTTCTCTCCTTCTCTCTTCACCTCCTCTTTTCTCTTTCTCTCCCCTTCTCCCTCTCTCTCTCTCCCTCCTCCTCCCTCCCTTTCCCTCTCTTTCTCCATCCCTCCCCTCGTTCGCGGGCGCGCACACGCACACGCACACCCAGACACAGACTCATTGAAACTGCTTTGCCTATTATGACACCATCCTAGCTGGAAAGCATTTTTCCCCTCTCCATTTGAGAGATCAGCTGCAAAGTTTGTTTTGAAAAGTTAGTTTTATCTTCCCTTCCTAAAGGGGAAAAAAATTCCTCATAAGGTCATTTCACAATATTTTTTAAATATTTGACTTTTGCACATAGTTTCACCTACCGAGGGGTGGCGCTGCCGCACCGCCTCCTCTGAATCGCAAGTTTTTCACAACAAAGTGGGTTGTGAGTGGCTACCCCGCAAGGAAGAGAAGGAAGGAAGGATTTTGACATCTAGTTTTGGCTACCATTTACTCAACCAATAACTGGAACTCTTTAAGTTTCAGCAAACAACAGCTTAATAGTATAGAGTCCCATCCTTGTCCACCAAACCTAGAATGAATTGGACTGTCTTTTTAAGAAAGCATTGGGTAAAACCCTTCAAAATCTAGCACAGAGGAAAAAGCCAATTGGAGAATTCCTGCTTCCTCTGGCTGCCATCTACCTCAAGATGCCCAGTTTTCATAAACAGTTTCTAGCCTTATTGTCACTATCAACAGACCCTTAAAATCAGCCAATGTTTGGGCCTGTAGTTTTGGAAAGTCTTCCAAATAGTAGGATATTGGAAATTTCTATTTATAAATGGGGGAAGGGTATATTTCCAATCTACAGGTTTTTATTTTGGCCTGAAGACTCCACTGCAGTCATTTTAGCAAGGGAATGCCCATCTCCAGTGCTTTCTTTCCATTTCCTCCTCCCCCAGAGACAAATATCTTTTCTCTTTTCTCAAGTATCTTTTTTTTTAAGTATATATTTTAAAGTGAGAATGTGATTTCACCTCGTTTCTTTGAGCTCATGTTTGCTACCTCCAGGAATAGCGTGTGGACTAGGGCCAGATGAACTTCAACTTGGGCTGCAGATTTACGAGGTTCTGTTCCAGTGCCAAAGACTCTTGGTAGTAAATAGTGAACAAAACAGATACCTGTCTCCTGACAGATCTTGCCGGTCCCCCTCTTTTTTTAAAGTTATTTATTAAAACCACATACACCTTGCAAAGAAAAAGGGAAACTGGCAGTCTCTCTAGAGGAAGCCGGTGGCATCGCTCAGAGCCACAAACTGTATTTCTAAACAGCCCTTTCCCTGGTTCCCTCTCTCCTGCCCCACTTTTTTTTCCGGAGAGTAAAAAAAAAATGCATCAACTGACACTTTACTTAAAAAAAAAAAAAAAAAGTAAAGCATTACAAGATTTTCTCCTGGAAAATATAAACTGATTGAAAAAAAAAAATACATAAAAGATTAAATCAGAGTCCTGGGGGATAGAGGATGACCAACTTCCGAGACAGAGACCCAGTAACAACTCTAGACTTTCAGCACTCTGGGGTCATTTCCCCTGCTCAGCTGTCAGGACCACCACCACCAATCTTAACCACTGAGAGAAGGAATACAACATAAAGGGGGTCCTTTTCATTTTTTAAAACCTGTTTTGTTGTGTTCTTGTTTTCCATGGGTGAGCTTTAAAACTCATGATTGCAACGCTAGTTCCATTTTTCGCCAGAGTTCCTATAACAAGGCATCATACAGGCAACGCAATCCACAGTTCTCAAGACATTTACCACGGTCACTACATCCGGCAGCAGGGAGGCCCCTCACTCACGCTGCCCCCGAGCGCAGCTGATTTCCGAGACTCCAACTCCCCACCCGTTCCCGCCCTGGGCCGCCGCCGCCGCTTTCCCCCATTCCTACTCCCTCGAGGAGAGCCACAGGTTGCAAATCCAACCAACCTCGCAATCCGTTTTTGCAAAATCACTCACAAAGATCTCCCTTTCGCGCTTGCAACGCCCCCCCTCCCCCCCGCCTTCCCGCGCCGGGTCGCCCGGCCAGTGCCACAAAGTGTCCTTCTCTCTTCCCGGGTCTTGCACGTAGGAACGTGGGCTGGAGCTGTTCGTTTTTCCCCTCGCCTAGTGCAAGGACCTCGGGAATTTGAAGCTTGACGTCGGCTACTCTCAGCCCGCAATTGTCTTTTTACAAAGCTTGCACCATGGGAAAAATAAAATAAAATTTAGGAAAGGGGGAACAGCCATTGGGAGCTAACACCGAGTCACGCAGCACCCAAAATACAAACACCGGGACCGCCAAGAAATCCCGCCGCCTTCCCGCGCGGCTGGGCTGTCCTGTGAAGGTTCACGGAGTCCCCGCACGCTGAACAGCACCGCAGGTGCAAACGCTCACCCCTTTCCCACCCACTCCGCAAATCCATGTCCCGCCATCAGCTTCTCTCCCTAGGATGGAGAGAGAGAGCGCGCGAGGGTTCCCAATTCCCTCGACTTCAACCAAGAAAGAATAATTTTCAAAGTATTCAACATCCCCGCCCCCAGGCAAACTAAACCTCCCCCAAAACACAGGGGAAAGGGACACCAAAACACTCGCATCTCGTTAGGAAGATCGTGGCTCTGAAAGGAAAGAGTAGAAACTATACTTCATCTGGATTTATGGGGGGGAAAAAAAAAGAAAGGAAAAAAAAAACCACCAAGGAGTTCGCTTGCATTTTTCCTCACAAATCTCGGCTCAGAGGCAGGGAATCTAGAGGACCGAGGTCGGTGGAAGGGAGCCAGCGGGACGAGCGAGCAGGCAGCCTCCCTCCTTGTCTCCCGGAGTTACCAAGAAGGACGGGAGAGGGGAAGGAAGGAGAGGCGAGGGGAAGGTGGAGGGAGGGTGGGAAGGCGAGGCTGGAGCGAGGGAACAAGAAAGGCAGTTTGCAAGCTAGAAAAGAGAGAGAGAGCGAGAGAGAGAAAAAACACAGCCGCACGAATCCAGCGAGATCACAAGCCGTACGCAAGCAGGCAGCAGAAAGAGCGAGAGCGCGAGCGCGCGTCCTCTCCGCAGTCTAGGGCCAGACAGCCCCCAGACTTTCCCGAATCACCCCCCAAACACTGTCTTGTCCTCTCTGCTTCGGCCGCCCCCTAAGTCCCCTCCTTCCTCTCCTCCACCTCCTTTTCAAAAACCAAAACAACACAAGGGAGGGTGGCAATAGCCTCCCCAAACCGGCCGATTTACTCAAAGACAACAAGAATAAAATAATAAATACATTAAAATCTATATCCTAGAGTGGGAGAGACGTGGGACTAATCTTCGGCATTTATTTTAACACCTGACAGCTAGAATAAATAATAATACATTTATATCAATAGATACACATAGGAAACTTGGAGCCAAAGCATTTGGCAAGAGCGGAAAAAAAAAAGAATTAAAAGGTAAAATTATGATCATGAGCAGCGGCGGCGGCAGCGGCACCAGCGGCAACAGCGGCGGCGGCGGCAGCAGCAGCAGCGGCGGCAGCAACAGCAATAATCACCTGGTGTCCGGCCTTTCCTAGAAACTTCTTGCATCACCACTTCTAAGAACCCCAGTTCTAAGAATCAACAGAGCTCAATTCTCGGAATTTGAGCTGCGGACTTTACCACTGCTACATGGCAGGGGAGGACCCGGTGTCAGTTCTTCAGGACTTTTGCCTTCCCTGGTCCATAAAAAGCCCTCAAAACCACAATATTTTTTTACTTTCCGGCATATTTCGAGGTCTTTACAGACCATGCGTCTCAGATTTGGAGATTCCAGTTCGAGGCTCGAGGAGCCAGACGGTGGTCCTCCCTCCCAGGACGCAGAATGATGGTACGACCTGCTCCGCCACCGTCACGTGGGCTCCCCCTCTGTGACGTCGACATCTTCGCTGTAGCAAAGCTCGGCCTCTGGAATTCTGAGAACTAATTTGCTATTCGGTGACATAAGAGGGGGAGTGCGCTTTGCTTCCCGGGGTCTGGGGCTAATTCTTCCTCTCTTACCCGTAAACTCGGCTCCTCGAACTAAATTACACAAAAGGGAGCGAGAGGTTCGAACCGTTGGAAAAAGTCTGTTATATATAGTAGGTTTAGAGGCGAGTAAGAGAAAAAAAACAATACACACTACAGCTCTTTCCAGCTAGAATATTAGACACTACGAGAAAAATATTTGCCAAGCAGTTTTCGGTGGGTTCGTTTGCTTTATTTTTATTTGGGACAGTTTCTTCCTTGTTGATGTGGTGGCTTGGGATTTTTGGTGGTTGTATTTTGATGATTTTCGGATTTTGCTTATGATTTCTGCCTTTTGCAAGTTTATGGTGTTACGTAAATCTTTAAGATCCCTCATCGTTTGGATTTTGTTTTGTGCGTGTTTGTGTTTTTTCCTATCTAATCTTTCAAGCGTTTTAAAGAAGATGTGCTATTTTAATACTGATGCTATTGAAAGAAGCTGAAATTTTTGGTTGTATGTAGCAGTCCCAACCCCCACTTTTTTTGGGGGGGGGGGGAGGTTGCAGTTTTCTTTTTTCTTGGACTTTTACTGAGCGGAGGCTCTCCTGCACTTGAGAGATGTGTCCAAAGGATTTGTTTTGGTTTGGTTTGTTTCTTTCCAGGACAGCAAGTGGTGGGTTTACTCCTTCTGTTATTGTAGACTCGGGAAATTTCTTGCTGCAAGAAATGTGTGTATATTTGGGTATGTGTACGCATGTGTTCTACAAAATTCTGTGAGCCAAATACCTGTTTGTGTTTTGCTTTTTCCTAAAGTCTTGATCCCTCCTCCCCAACCCCTGTTCATTTCAAGGTCGTTGTAAAAAAATCTCTTCTGTCTGTGTTTTAAGCCATCAGCCGGAGGGAATTCTAAAGGCCTGCCGCGCCAGTATCATAGATACTGCGTGTATTTAGAACAGACTGTGCTACAACCACAACGCCTGCACGCAGTACAGTTTTCTTAGCTTTCAAGCTGAGTTGGGAGAAGGAGAAAGGGGAAATCTTTCGATCTTCCTCTCTTTTTAAAGGCAAATGCAGTGCAGAATCATTTCACTGTGGGCCTTGGTTTGTTTATTCAGAACTGCCAGTTTCCCTATTTAAATGTTGGTTGGGGTTTTTTCCCCTCCTACTCATCCCTGAATGAGGGAGACTCTTGTTTCTTTTATGTCTCTCTCTTAAAAGAAGGGTGTGAGGGGAAAATAATATTTCAGATTCCTCAAGAATTAACCCAAAATGTTTGGACCAGAAGCAGCTTTCAAAGGTCAGGCTGTTCTGAGCCTTGGCAATGAGAGTCCTTCAGGCGACTCATTAAATTACAGATGAGTTCTTAAAGGTTCCACGAAATTTCTGCACATGTTAATTTCAAATAAAGATATCTCCGAAATCTACCTCTCAAATTGCAAATTTGGGTTTATAATGGAGAAGTGAGCAGAGCTATGAAAGATTGTTGGCTGTTTCCTGGGATGTGTCTGATCTCTTTCCCAAAACAAGTCCATAAGAAGTTCATATTTATTGCTGAAAATGCTATCGTTGATGCAGTCCCCCCTCCTTTCAAAAAGGTTCTTTTGGGGGGTTTTAGAACCAGGAGAGGTCTAAAGCGATTAAGGGCTGTTAAGGGCTGGAGCTTAGGAAATATGCATAAGTGACTGTCCCTGTGAAATCTGAATATTTTAATACTTATTTACAGATGGATTAACAAAGCCTCTGCAGGAAAGCCTGTCTTGTGAAGGATTTTTGAAAATATATGTAGGCCTAATCCTGTCACTGTTGTTGAAATGTACATTTTACCCCCAAAGACACTAGATATTGTCAAGTGCATATTCATTCAACCAGAAGCTGACTGTCTGCTTTTTTGTTTTCTCCTTCCTCCTCATTTTCCAAGAATTTTAAATGAATCCCACTGGATTCAAAATGACACCCTGATTTTGCTGAAGTGATTTTCTTAGTATATGTGTGATTTTTTTTTCTATGTTTCATGATCAATAAGAACTTTAGGGTTTCTCAGGTGTATCTATATGGTTTGGAATGAGAATTATATTGCTCTGCTCTGTTAGTGATCCTACAATGAGATTTTTATGATTTTTGGTTACTTTTCTTGTCAAAGTTGCCATCCTGCCTCACTGGTGGTCCCTCCTCCCACCTAGCCTTAAGCTCACACAGCTTGTCCCTCCTGCGTTTTCTTTGCCACTCCAATCTTATCCCCATGGGGGCGCTGCAGAGCAAAGGGAAATCTGCTCCCTCTGTTAGCAGACCCATCGAGAGTGGGGGCTGGGAAGGAATGCACCCTTCTTGTACCTCAGACCTCTTTAATTCTCTACAGGGAGCCTTTGCACGAAAAACCCACCAGGACTGGTTAATAGATAATTAACCCCACCTTCTCAGCACCTTATTTCTGGAACCGAGTACCAGAGTCTCACATTTCTTTCTTTTTTGTCTTTTTTGTCTTTTTTTTTTTTTTGTCAAATCAAAGTGTTTACATGAAAGATATTGACCAAAACAGGAGATCTTTAAAAGAAAAAAAATTATTGAAAATATTCTAAAGATGCTTTTAGGTAGGTCATTTTCTACTGAAGGAATGGTAAGGAAAATTGTGCACCCACCTCTCAATCTCTTTTCAATTCCTAGGAAAGTAACTTTATCAAATTTTATACTGATTGAATTTCTTCCAGAATGTCTGTCCTCTCATTTTTGATCTCTCCCCATTAGTAGCCAGTTGGCATCGCTATACGAGACTCCCTCATTCCAGCAGTGCTGTTATAGGATTAAAGAAAGGATTGACTTGACTATATTCAAATTCTTTTAAATTATCCTGAAGAAGCTCTGAAGAGAGATTCTATGTCTGGGGTCTTATGTGTGATACCTGTAGACTTTGAGGGACTGTGTGTCACTCAGTCCTATGATTAAATGGTTACTGGCTATTAATATTCAGAATAGAGGACCAGGCCAGTCCTTTTGCCCTATGTACTAGGCATAGTAATAGATTCCTAATTGTAGCTGCTGGGTAAATATAAGCTTCGTTACAAAATAAAATAGCCTAGTCCTTGTATTACATTTATTTAAAGAAAAGAACAGATTTTTGCATTCAGTTCCACTCACGAAAACTTCCCCACAATTCAGTCATAGCTGAAAAGGAACCTCTCCTTGGAATAAAAGTTATCTAGTCCTCATTCTAAGGGGACATCAAACAGGAAATTGGTTTCACTTATCTGGAACTTCTGCTACCTTGGTAGATCTTTAAACTATCACATCACAGAATTATAGATTTTAGAATTAGAAGGAACCTTGCTAATCAATCACGCAACTCCTCTAGGCTTCCTCTTTCAGGAGGATAGGCTGGCCCTCGCTAGAGGCATGCATGACCCCAGGAACACAACTGAAAATGTGTCTTCGTGGTTTGATGGTTTGTCATTTTAGAGAATCAGTGTGATCTGACTACCTGGGTTTGGAGGAGATCTTGTTTTCTGGTAGAATTGAGGAAAGCAAGGCTACTTTGGGCTCTGTGTAAACTATAAATTGGTTCTCAGAACAAACTCCAAGTCATGATGAGTATTCAGTTTTGATGGTCATTTGGGTTTGGTTCTGTTTATCACCTGTGCTGCCTTAAGCGATACTATTTTTGATGGGTATGGGAAATGTTATCTATGTGACATGTGAAGTTTTACCTATTCATTTTGTTTCAAATCCTTTGTTTAGAGCTATTGTAAACAAGCTCATTATATTATTCTTGAAGAAAGCAAGGAGTTTTTTTGGCATGTTTTAGAAAAATCGAGCAGAAAGTTTTGAGACATTAAAAAAACAAAACAAAACAAAACAAAAAAAACAAAAAAACAACGATTTCAGCCAGTACCTTCTGAAAAAGTGTCAATGTTTAATTTTGATCCATATGCCTCCTGCTTTCAGCCTGTATTAGTCTAAGATTTTTTTCCCTTTAGAAACCTTTTCAGCCTAGCTCAGAGTTTTCCCCCAAAACACTGATTTTCCACACCTTTCTCATTTATTTAAAATGGAAATAAATATCTGGAGCTTAAAATAGAGATGTGTTGGGGAGGGCATATAATCATTTGTTTATTGCGTTCGATCACTGTTTTGAATAGCAGGGTTTTCACTTCCTTCGAAACCTTCCCATAAGGGAAAGCAGCAGCTGGACTATGAGGAGGATAAGGGGAGGAAAGCACTTAGAGTGTTTGTAAACTCAGGGTGGCAAGCCCACCCTCCTGCCTGGCTGCTGTACTTACTACCTAAGGGCAGAAGTGGAAAAACTTGATTTGCGTGTTGTGCCTGCATTTTTTTCTTTCTTTCTTTTCCACACCGCCCTCTGTACACCTGACTATCCAGAAGCCTATCTGAAGCTGGCTCGATGGCAGGGAGCGCTGGAGAGCAGAAGAATGTGCAGAGGAAGGGAGTGCTTGGTACTTTTCCATTCACATCTCCACAGTGGCTTTTCTTGTTTATTTCAACCTCCACCCGCAGAAACCTTTCAGCTGCCTGAAATTCGAGTCATTAAACTGTTCCCTGAGGTCAGACTACAGATGCTTGGTGCATGTTTCCTACATGTTGGTGTCTATGTAACATACGTAGGTATAGAGACTCACACAGAAATGTGTAACTCCATGGAGGTCAGTGTGAGGTAGGAAAAAACACTGGATAGGTTGCCAAAAAACCTTGGTTTCTAATTACAGCTCTGCCTGGAAGTCCTTATGAGACCTGGAGCAAAACCACTTATCAGGACTCAGTTTCCTTAACTGTGTGAAAGAGTTACCCAGATGATTTGCATGATGTCTATGTATTCAGAATTCTATACCTTTATGTATAGATACACATTTACAAAACTTTATAATGTGGGTGGGGGAAATGGAAAGGAGCTGTGTATATTTGTGTACTTGGGGCTGGCGAAGGGATTAAAATTTAAACATCTAAGTAAAGAAGGCAGTCCCAGAATCCTCACCTCTATCAATTTTTAACCAATTGTAGACCAAAGTCTGGGATTATGCTAAGTGGGTCCAAAAGCCAATTGGAGATTTTAAATGTTGAAGAAGGCAACTTCTAAGACCTTGTACCTTTGATCTCCAGCATTCAGAATTAGATGCAACAGTTTCCAAGTGTCTTTTTTTGCACTAGTGTCCCCCCGCCCCGCCCCTTCTGTTTTTGGAAAATGTCCCAGTCAATGATAGAAAGATGATACTTGTAAACTGGATAGTCTTTAAGTCACTGGGCCCCACGTGGATGTGAAAAATATGTCATAACATTCATACACACACACACACACACACACACACACAGAAAGAAAGAAAAAAAGAAGGAAAGAGAAGGGAGGAAAGAAAAGAAAAAGAAAGAAAGAGAGAGAAAGAAAAAGAAAAAGAAAGAGAAAGAAAAGAAAGAAAAAGAAAGAAAAAGAAAGAAAGAAAGAAAGAAAGAAAGAAAGAAAGAAAGAAAGAAAGAAAAAGAAAAAGAAAAGGAAGGAAAGAAGGAAGGAAGAAGAGAAGGAAGAAAGGGAAGAAAAGAAGGAAAGAAAGAAAGCGAGAAAGAAAGAAGAAAAAAACTAGAGAGAGATTCTTAGTAAGAAACTTAGACATAGCCCAACTATCACTGCATTGAAGTCAGGGGGAATAACAGATGAGGAATTTGCCCTTAAGGGAAAAATAAACCTTTATCTACCACAACAAATGAAAGCAGCTGAAAAGATACTTTCCATCAATATTTCCTATAAGTTTTTGATCTCCATTTTTTAAAAGGAAAGGTGTAACATTTCTCAGACCTGATTTCCTAGACAGAATAAGACCTTAAATGGAACTCGGTATCCTCAGGAAATAACAAAGTCATTCCTATGTACTAGCAGCAATCTCCCGCCACACCCACACCATCCCTTCACGGGCTTAGACCTTCTGGAATATTGATGTCCATGGTCAAGGAGAGGTGGAGCCAATTAAGCTCTCCCAATGAAGAACCACTGAGAGTTATAATATGCTAGAACTGGGAGAGCCCTTAGCAATTATCCAATCCAACGATACTAATTTTATATAATTGGAAATCGAGGCCCAGACAGAATGCATTCGCCACACACACTGAATCACTGGCAGAGCCGGATCCAGAACTTTGATGCCTTGCTTCTAAAACCAGGCTCTGTTTTTCCCATGGCTTATCATGGAAAAAGGATATGGGATATACAGTCCTGCAAAAGAGTCATTTGCTGTGGCTTTACATTCAGAGAAGGCCTCACATTGGGACTTTTGACATAATCTCCCCTGAGATTTTCCATTAGTCTCAGCAGTACACTGACAGGATGGAAAGAAGAAGACCATCACACACAAGTTTGGTGTGGGGGTCCCAGGTAGGACCAGTATAGGAATCCCCACAAACTCCTAAGGTACTATGATTTAGTACTGTTAATAAATTTATAATTGTTTTATGAATGGTGCAATTGCATTGTAGTTGTTGTATGTTGGTGTTAAGAATATTAACTTTTAAATTATATTTGGCCTAGAAGCAATAATACTGAAGTAGCAATGGGGACACATAGTGCAGACTTGATTTCTGATACCATTCTCCAGTAATGAGAAGCAAGGCTTCTTGGAGAAATGGCTAATTCTAGTTCTAGGATTGGGGCAAGAAATATACAAAATTAGAATGGAACATCTTGTAGCACCATAAAGTAGAAACTACCCCAATGAGAGATATTTCAAAGAGATTCTAGAGCCAGCCACCTGAAGAGTTCCCAATGGCCAAAGCTGGAAAATTATGAACAACAAAATAAAGTAATATTGGATTACAACCTAACGTATAAAATAAATATCCTTGAATCCACAGTGATGTAAGTAAATTATTAAATGTATTAATAAATGGGAGAAAAGGGACAAATTTCTTTTGCAGAAGAATTCCAAGTAATTTGTGTAGATATGCTGCCCTCAAGGAAGAGGAGTAGTATAATTTCTCACTCTATAAGTGTGAGCTGTGCATAGTGACTTCCTTTGAAGAGTACAACGTGGGGAGGGAGGAATTTTACATGGAGAAACCTGGCAAACACTACATCAACCAGGTCATCAAGGTCAACATCAGCAATGATAAACCACATTGATTTAAGTACCTTTGATATGAGGTGATGAAAATGGCTCTTCACCTCTTGGTCTTCCTCCCACACCCCAGTCTATTTATGAGATAGTAAAGGGGCATCCTATGGAGCGCTGGAAGAGCACTCCTCAACGCTGTTAAAGCCATCCAAAACAAGGAAAGTCTGAGAAACTGCCAGAGCCAAGAGGAGCCTAAGGACAATGTAATGTAACTAATGCAGATGGGATCATGGAACAAAAAAAGACATACAGCAAACCTACGCAAATCTGAATACATGATGAACTTCAGTTAATAATATTGTGTCAATATTGTTTTGTTAGTTTTACAAATGTACCAAATTAATATAAAGTGTTAATAATAGGGGAAACTGAGTAGATATTCTCTGTACTATCTTCTCAAGTTTTCCATATATATTTGGGGGGGCGGTTGTGGTAGTGACATTTCTTTCTTTTTCAATACTGGAAAAATGTTCAAATAGGTAGCCAGGCCTCTCTTGAAATCTGAGAGATCTTGCTTCCCACCCAACCATGCCCCCAAAATGGAGTCATGGAAATGAGGGAACCTGCATTTATTCTTTTAGTTTGCTAAATTGAAAGCAATTTAGCTAATTTCTTTATGCCACCATTTGGCTGGATAAAGAACTGTCAAGAGTACACTCCGGAGGCACCAAAGGCCAAATATTGTCATGCCGGCAGATGACTCAAACCACCTCATCAATCCACTTGTTCCACTTTTCTTTGTTAAAACCCCCCATGGAAACAAGCCCCTGAAAGATCTTGCCATCAGTTCATGTGGGACATATAGAACTTGGGGTTTCATCACCGAGGTTAGGGGAGCCCTCGAAGCTTCCTAGAATGTCTGTTATTTCATTGTACAATTCCAATAAAACTGTGGTTCTCATCAAATTCATAACTCTGGGTATCTAGAGAACAACTGACTGGACCTCAAAATTGTATGAGTTTGTCTTCACTATCTGGGTATGATCCCATAATCTAAACTTCAAAGCTCAAGAAAGAGAAATAGTTTGCCAAGACCACCCTGTAAGTTAGTGGTAGAGTTGATTCAACCAATCCACCCTGAATCATTTATTTTGCTGCAGCATTCACCTTGGTAAACTGAGGATCGCTATTACATTGATATACTGTACATTATTTTAGAAATGCCTTATTAATTCCTAACCAATTGTCAGCTATCAATGGTATCTAGTTCCAATGCTGCACTTGTTTTAAGTGTCTCTTTCTTCTTTCCCTTCACCTTTCCCCAATTCTATCAGCTTCTCTGGTGAGGGATCATAAGATCTTTGAACTAACACATATATTATAGAAGCTGACATTTAAATAATTCTTGGTGAAATGCTGTGAGACTGAATCCTATCATATTCCATTTAGGTTAGCATGACTCTTTCAGCAATCTATTTGGTCACATGTCTCAAGAATTGTAAACGTAGTCATGCCCTTTGACTCAGTAATTCTACTTCTAGGAATCTATCTTCGAGGCACAGTTCAACATACAGAGAAAAAAATCTTTGAATGAATGCATGCATCCAAGCATATCTAACAATAACAATTTTGAACAACCTACATGTCCTATCATGATTGGGTTGGGGGATAGGGTATTGAATGGAGAATGGTTAAGTAAATTATAATACAATTAAATTTTAAAAGTTAGAATTGGGAAATACTTATGGTGACAGGTACAGTGAAAAAAGTAAGATATATGTAATGTATGTACAAAGTATATTCATAATTATTTAAAAAATCTCTTCAAAGAAAATAGACTAGGTATACATAGGAGTACATAATTAACAAAAAGTGTTTACCGTAGATATCTTAGGGTAGTAGGATTATGGATGATTTTTTTCTCCTTCATCTTCTTTTTTATCTTCCAATATACTTGAAGTTTATACATTAGTTTTGTCTGTCTGTCTATCTATCTATCTATCTATCTATCTATCTATCTATCTATCTATCTATCATCTATCTATCTATCTATCTATCATCTATCTATCATCTCTCCATCATCTATCTATCTCACAAGCACACACTCAAGACACCTTAGTGAAGTCTTTTAAATGCAAACAATTAGTCCTCTAATTTACAGTTTGAATGTTTGACCTAAAGTTGAAGCTGCCCACATCTTTAAGGCATATAGCAAAAGTGAGAACTGCCCACTCACTCTTAGAGAAGACCTTTTGCTCTGGGAGACACTTGTCTCTACAACAAAACTTCACCTTTCTGAGCACATAGACCATAACAAGATTAATCAGATCCTGTATATCTTTGATCTGACTCTGCCTCCTTGGTCTGAATGTACTCATCTTGTTTGTTGGTGTGTTTTCAGTATTTGCAAATGTCAAAGGGTTTCCTGGTTACTTTGCTGTCTCTATGAAGCCACCCAGGCACTCTGCTGGTAGACAGACCTTCTTTGGGATCCTTCTGGGGCTACGGGAGTTTTGTTTTTGGTTCTTGCAACATGTTTGGTTAGTAAATGCAAAGGAAAACATTTAAAAATAAACTATATCAATGTATTTTTCTTCAGAGAATAATGAGGCTATTAGGAACTTTGAGATATCCCATTATTTGAATCACTTGTTCTTGAAAAGGGCCATGAGGGTAGACATCAAAATCAAGGGGTTGAGGGTAAGGACCATGGTTCTGATAAACCCTTCTTCACTGAAACCACTGATGTAATTCTTTGATCTCAGCTCACTCTATTCACTGTCTTATTCACTTATTCAAACAACACATGGTTCATTGGCAGTCTTTTGTTGGGTAGACACTGTGCTGGGGAGACAAATATGGATACAAGAAGAGACCATAAGCCCTGGAGGCACACAGTCTACTAAGGAAACAAAGGCCCAGAAAGGTGCTGAAACTTGCTTTAGGTGATGCAAAAGACCTGAGCTAGGACTGGGCCCCAAAAGTCCTGATTCTGAGCCCAATAAATCTCTATGATTTCTCATATGCTGTGTCCTACATTCCACTCCAATATCAGTATGAGGCATTGATTTCTTCCTTGATCAGTTTCAGCCTCTAAGTTTTTTATGCAGTATTGATTAGAACAAGGTATAACCCAGCCACCTCAATGTACCATCCAGTAATATCCAACACCCAATGAAGGAAGATCCACAAGAGCCTGGAGCATAAACAGAGCCCTAGCTATCTCCACCACTACCATCTCTAAGTTGGTTCAGCCTGCTGGCCAAAGCTTTGGCTGGATCCTGTACCTGACAGGTTCTACCACTAACATACAGATCACCCAGAATCATGCTATTCCAAAGCATACAGCCTCAAGGAACATCCACAGCCTGGACTCCAGAACCCAACACCATATCTCACTGGAACTGGGCATCTAATAGATCCTAAAGCCTACTCAACTAAGCCCAAGTCCACCTCAGCCCTCTTAGCATTCCAGACAATTGGGGTAATAAACTAACAGTTGATATCTCCAGGTACCAGCCCTGCATCCATCCCAGTTTCCACAGCACCCTAGTCACCAAAGCTCCAAACTGCCTCAGGATTGGACCTATGTGCCAGGAGATTAACCATTTCCTTTCTATAGCCAGGCAAGAATATAATGGTACATGCATAATACCACCAGACAAGATTTCAGCAACCTTACAATAAGTTGGAAGTACAGCAGCTTTCAATGTCAAGTTGCTATGAACAACCTTAGCCTTTGGAAGTACTGGCACTAAAATGCCAGCAAAACACTCAAAAGAAATTGGGATAGAAAAAGATTAATAATGATGTTAATAAAGGCCATAATTTGGGAAGGTATATTGAAAAGATCTGATGGTGATGATAGTGAACCCAATAAATCAAGCAGTTTAGGCCTTCAAACTTCTTTCCAGCCTCATCTACCACAAATTTCTACACCAGGCTTTTAGCATACTCCAAGGACACCTGTAACGTACCTCTAGTCTATACCTATGCCTTGATCTCTGCCTTTCTTTGATAGGCTAGAAGCCCTTCAAAGATAAGCGAACTTGCTTTTTGTTTTCTTAGATTTGTGTCCAACACATGGTACTCACTTAGAAAATGTTGAGTAAATTAGAGTAGGTAGAACTGAAAGAGAATTTGTTGTAAAATCTGATAATCTGGGTTCCACTTTAAATTCCACAACTGACTAACTTCTGTGGGTCTCAGTTTCTTGTTCTCCAAAATGGTAATTATATCACAGTATTCTCATAAGAATCAAGTACAGTCAAGGGGAAGGTACTTTGAAAATTATAATAGGCAGTTCAATGTGGTTGTTGAATGCTGAATGAATGAACAAACTGTTGAGGAAACTTCATAGTAAACTCATCAGGTTGTTCCAGAACAGATTCCAGATTCTGTGACTCAGATTAAACCTGGGGAACAATGTATTTGAAGTGCCCTCTCTTGACTTTGTAACCATACTGAAATATGGTTATTTTACTTCCCAAAATATTTTAACCCTTTAAGTACAAGAAGACATAAATTACTGCTAAGGATTCATACTGATCCAAAGAAAATAAAAAAGATCAGAAAGTCTTTTTGTTCTTGAAATGCAGAATTGGAAATGAACCATTTCCCAGTAGCGGGAACTGAAATCCAGTATTAGATCCTCCTTTTTGGTCCTTCTTCCTCTTTCTCCTCTTTCTACCTTAGCTCCTCCCCACCCTTCCCCTGCACCCAAATGGAAAAAGTCATTTGTTTTGAGCTATCTTCAGTCTTAGAAAAAAGTATAAACAAAGTCCCAGTTTATCAGAGCTGTTTGCTAGGATCACAAGGTAGATTTCTATAAATTTTGTAAGCCATTGAGTTCATGGATGAGTTACTAATACAAGGAGATAGGATAAGTTTCTAGCAAAGGCCCAAATGGCAGGGAGCCCTGGGCCAACTCTGTCTTGCTAAGAGAATCCCCAAATCTATCCCTCCTGTCTCTACCACAAATGGGATTGCTGAATGGTCACTGAACATCTGGGCGCATATAAAAGGGGATTGGGAGCAAGCTGGCCTCGATAGGGAGGAGGAAAGAAAATATGAGCATTGGCTCTGGAGAGAAAGAGTAAGATCTTCACTCCAGTAAGGGAACCAGGCAACAATTAAGCAGATGAAGAAACAGACTTTGTCAAAGATAAAAAGAAAAAGAAAAACAGTACTCAAAAGCTCATATCATACTTTCTGCAATCTACAACAATAGGTACCTAAGTGGAACACAACACTCAGTGGACTCAGAAGGAATAGATGCACAACAGCCTCTGAAGGGCTCAGGGACAGAGGGTAGCGGTGGCAAGAGAAAATCCCTAGAACTGGGAGCCTGTCTGCCCATATTTGTCAATTTGTCAGCACCAAGCCCATAATGAACAGTTCATTTATTTTGGGATTCCTAGAGGTGGGAAGAGGAGAATACTGTGTATATATGGCATTACAAAAACAAAAACAAAAACAAAACTTCCTATGTGGGTAAGCTGAAAAGATGTCCAACCTCATAAGGGCAGCCGCCTCCTCCATATGGTTCCTTCTTTTTCATTTCTACCCTGCCTGTTCCCAACAGCTCTTACCCAACCATACCTGTGGAAGCCACATTCTTGCACAAAGCTAAACGTGCCTGGGGAGCAAAGCAAAGGAACATTATACTGAGATACTTCCTTTCTCAACTCCAAAACCTGAGTTGGTTCAGGAAAATGGAGGTGTGTTGTAAGATTCTAGGGGTTAGGAACTGAAAAGTTAGAGTAACCATATATTCAATTATATTTTCTTATTTTGTCACCCATTTGGTTGTATTTTTCACCATGCAATGAACATATATTGGTATTTTCAGTTCTTGTTAAGACACAGCCACAAAAGTTATGAATGAAGCACCTACTATATGCTAAGCTCTGGACTAGACTTTCTATATACATGGAATAATTATAGATCTGTTCATAGAGGAGCTTATAGTCTAGTTGAAGAGATAAGTATTACACAAGTAAACCTACAGATAAGTATTTACTGTAAATTATGATAACTGAGACACAGAAAATGAGTAAGGTGCTGTGAGATGAGGGAAGGATATAATTTACCTAGTGTACAGTGTTCTCTATTTAAAATAAACTTGAAGCTGAGATCTGTAAAAGGAGGATGGGTTAGCCATGCCCAGAGTGAGGGGGAAAATATGCCAGGCAGAAGGAACAGAGGTCACACAACCCGAAAGAGAGTAAAACCATGGCATGTTCAGGGACCTGATAGAGGCCAATGTGGCACAAACAGAGAGAGTAATAGAAGATGAATTTGGTGGTGAGGGGGCGGGGAGAGACTCAAGAGCTAGACCATGCAGTCCTTTATAGAAAGTCTAGTCCAGAGCTTAGCATATAGTAGGTGCTTGATTCATAACTTTTGTGGCTGTGTCTTAATAGGAATTTAGAGTCTATTCTAAGTGTATTGAGAAGTTATTTAAGGTTTTTAGGCAAGATGATGACACGATCTGATAAGGCTTTGTCTAGAAAGCTGTCTTATTTGCAAAGAACTTTCTCAGTTCTTCTTTAATGTGCTTCTCATGGTGACCTTGTGAAGTATGCCATGATGATTATTCCAATTAGAAAGATTAGAAATTGGGACCCACAATGGGAAAGCACCATCTGGACTAGTTAGTTACAACATAAAGTTCAAAACCTGGTTGTTTAATTTCTCTACTCTGAGTAAGGCCCTGTGTTAGCCTTTCCATATATGTTCTAATTTCATTCTCACAATCCCCTGAGAGGTAGATGGTGTTGCATTTCAAAAGAGGTAACAGTTTAATTCTGACACTGCTTGACTTTTTTTTTTTTTTTTTGAGAACACTAGTGATTCCCTATGAGGCATGTTGGTTTTCAGTTTCATGCTTTGCCCACTCTTTGGTCCCCGCAAATTTCTGAGGAAGTAATATTTATTACCTGTTCATTAGTACATGCAGCCTCTCTGAGAATGGAAAATTCCAATTAATCTCTCTGCTGAGATCCTCTAGCCATTCCTACATCTGACCAGCCTTTCCTGGGTGGTGAAAGTCAACATTTAAATATGAAACCAGGCTTCAGTTTTCAAAAACTTAATTGTATTACGAGGAGTTCATTGAAACTAGGCTTTGTGAATCAATGAGGGAAAGGCTGGGAGTAAGGCTAACCAAATGCTCAAGGCCAGCCAGCAATTGGGTGAAATTACTGAAATATTTGATGTGGTCTGGGCCGGCACTGGTTGGCAGTATTATCTCCAGCTCAGTGAGTACCTGCTGTGTAGGGCACAGTTCTAGGCCCTCTAGAAGAAATACAAATCAGTGGCTAGAGAGAGACTGGCTCTACCATGGATTCAGTGACAAGTATGTTAAATGCCAAGGAAAGATCAGGCAAGAGCTGGTAAATATTCATAGCCAACCAACCCCATGGCTTCAGGCAAGAAGGGCTGCATTCCGGAGCAACAGCTTTGTTTGTGCATGTTTGGTCTGAGAACCAGGCATGGAAGACTCTGTGTTTAGTCCTGTTACCTTCAGGATTTGATTAAGGTTCTTAGGAGAATGGTAGCATTCAAAAGAGACAACAAAAAAGAGTGAGAAGGTGACTAAAAGCTTTTAGTGCACGAGGAGAGAGAATGGATAGAGTGAAAATTGGGAAGTTTTCACTTTCAAGGCCAAAGGTACAAAGAAGGACCTCGGTTTTTAATGCTGTTGTTAAACCCTTCGAAAGAGTCTCCCCTGCAAGCTGGATGATTCCTCTCTGCCTCTTGCCTTGGTTTGCTCATTTGGAAAAGGGGAAAGCAGCTGCTAACTCACAGGTATTTTTTTGAAAATTTAATACAGTAAAGCACAGTAAGTGTAGAAAGTAAACCATTTGATATACTGTCCAGCTATCACAACCATCTGGTTAAAAAGCAGAACCAGACAACTAGATTCATATAACAGAACCTTAGAAATCATCTGGCCCAACACCTAAATGTGGTAGGTGAAAAGAGAGAAGGCAGTAAGTGCCTTGGTCAAGATGCGTAAGTAGTTAGAGGCTGAGGGTGTTTGAGGGTGTGGGGAGGAAGGAGATACAGAGAACTGCCGTGAGCCTGCTGCTCTGCTGGCTCCTTATGACCTAATCTTATTATTATTTTTTTAAATTAAATTTATTGAGGGTAACATAGTTTAATACCATTATATAAATTTTGGGTGTACAGTTTACAATACATCTGTATACTCTATTGTGTGCTTACCACCCAAAGTCTGGTCTTTGTCCATATATTTGACCCCCTTTACTCTCTTTGTCTTATTTTGTTATAGGAGACAGGCAGTTCTCTTCATTTTGTACATCAAGAGCCAGAGTTTCCAAATGGAAATAGTCTCCCTGAGATCAAAGAATTAAGAAACAGATGAGGAGAGTCAAACCCTGGCTGAGTTCAACCCAAAGTCCATGCTCTTGACCTAATACCTTCTCACCAACTTTTCTGCTTCCTTGCGAAGAACCGGTTTTCGGGGTTTCCATAGCACCTACAGAAAACCGTGGTGGCTAGGGAGGGTTTGTTTTTTATTTATTTAAAAAAAAATCTATCTATGAATCATTGTATATCTCTTCTTTACGCAGCTAGACTTTGCAGTCTAAAATGGCTTAGTGCACGAGATGACCCAGGCCTCTTTCACTCCTAGCGCTCTGTAATTGGTGCTTCATGCCAAAGAGAAAATGGTCCTCGTTTACCCCCAAATCCAAGTAGTTCTTATCTACAAAATCCACGTATTTATAATAGCATGGGTATGTTTCTTATGGTTACCTGAGGCCAATGCAAAAAGACATGCCTTCCCTTTTCTTCTACCAGCACCCAGGAGGTGCTCAAAAAACTTTCTGATACATAAATTTCTAAAGCAAGGATTCTGTGAGCCTTCTATACACTGTTACAGAAGGCTTTTATTTTATTTTATTATTTTATTTTATTTTTGATAGGCTTTTTAATTTGATATTTTGGCATTTCTCCAATCTATGGACCCAGTGTCCATCCATCTGTACATTCATCGTTTATCCAAATAAATTTCCATCCATTATTACCAAACACCAAACCCATTATCCTACATGTTATACATACACATAGAGATAACTTGCATACCTTTAGTGAACATTGATTAAGCACCATTATGTGGCAGGCAACAGGCGAATTGCTGCACAAGTGTCACCAGTTAAAATCTAGACCGGGATTGCTAATCATCCAAAAAGTCATTTCATTTCTTATACCGCCACTTTTATTTAAAAAAATATTCAGATGCTTAAAAAGACCAGTGGGCATTGTTCCCCTCTATATTATCCTTATACTCATATGAAACATTTAGCTCAAAATCCTGATTTCTTCTAAATTGTTATTATGTACTGCCATGAGAAACCTTTCATGGCACAAGGCAGTGGCCTAGAGAAGGGTTTGGATTCACAGGTAGTACAAGGACCTTCCTTTTCACTTTTGGAATTACATTTATTGTCTGCCCGGGCCCCTGATGTTAGAGTCACGTTTTATTCACTTGCTCAAATTTAGGTGACTGAGGCAGCACTGTCAGCTGCTGAATTAGTTGCATTAAGGTCACTGAAAAGGCGGCCTGTTGACAGAGCACGAACTCTTAAAACAAAGCTGATTTCTTTTAACTCTGACAGCAAATACCGGTATGACTCCAGGCAAGTTTCTTAAACTTTCTGAGCCTCGGTTTTTTTATATTTAAAGAAAGAAGTAATAACGTCCAACTCACGCATGTGTGTGAGGATGAAAGGAGAAGAAGTGATCCCCAGAACCTGGTGTATGGAGAATAAACAGCACCTCATGTGAACACCAGCCACGTTCTCAGGAAGGTACACCTTCCAATCTCTCTTCCGGTGTCCCTCCCATATTCAAAAGCCCAAAGGAAGGATTTCTAAATTAGTCATCAATTCAGAACCTCCCACCTCCCTTTATTTTCCACCTAGATAACCTACATGTGAGTCTGAGTAATTATTTCGGCGACACTCTCATGCACTTTCTTAATTCCCGCTACGATTGTCCAGCTTTCAGAATATGAGGCACTTTCCCATCCGTTACTCATTTGATCTTTACAACAGCCCCAAGAGAACACAAGCCAGTGTGGTTATCCTTTGACAGATGAGCAAGCACAGAGTTAGAGAGGTTAAGTATCTAGTCCAGAGTCACACTTCTATATTCAGATCTTTGACTCTGAATTCCATCCATGAGCTTTCTATTATGCCAAGCGGCCATGGGATTTTTTTGCTACACACAAAAAGGCAGGCAACAGGTATTTTGGAAGAAGTAAAACAGGAAGGTAAAAGCTGATGGAGAACGGGTCAGTTGTTCTGGCCCTCCTCATCCCCACTGGGCCCCACTTGGCTTTTACCCAGTGGCCCTCTCTCCAAAGCACCTTTCTTAATCAGCCTCTGGTCACACAGATTCCTGGGTTCAGAGCATAGCTCAAACCTGGGCTCCTGGGCCACCCTATCCATTTCTTCGACTAACATTTACTGAATTCTGGGTACTGTGCTCCACTGCCCTTTGGAGTTTCCTTCTAGCAGGGAGAAGCAGACAATACACTGGAAAGTAAATATGTACAGTAGTTTTTATGATAATAAATACTAAACAAGGAAAAAAGCAGGGAAAGGGGACAGAGTATGTGTGAGGGGGAAGGATGCAATGTGAGGTCGAGGGCTATGGAAGGCATCACTGAGCAGGTTACAGCTAAACTGAGAAGAGATGAAGGAGAGTCATTTAGATTTCCCTGATCAGAGCACCAGGCAGAGGGACCTGCAAATACTGAGTCCCCGAGCCAGTGTGTGCCTGGCATGTTTGAGGAACAGCGAGGAGGCTGGTGAAGCAGGAACAGAGTAAAGGAGGGGGAAGCGGCGGGAGAGGAGGATGGAGAGAAAAGGGGAGTATGTTGTATATACTCTAGTGGGCCCTCAAAGAACTTCCTATCACTCTGGATAAGATAGAAAACCACTGAGAGTTTAGACGGTATCTAAAAATTTATTTTTACAATCCCTTTAGCTGCTCTGTTGAGATGGGCAAAGTGGGAGCATAGGGACTATTTAGGAAAGTGTTATAATAATCCTGGAGCGTGATGGTGGTGGCTTAGACTCAGAAATGATGAAGGATGTTTAAATTCTGTATATATTTTTAAGGTAGAACCTGGCAGTTCGGACGTGGGTTGTGGAAAAACAGGAGTCAAGCATGGCTCCAAGCTCTTAGGCCTGAGCAACTGTAACAGATGGAGTTGTTATTGACTGGAAAAGGAAAGGCTCCAGGTGCAGCAGATTTGAAGGAGTTGGGGGCACATGGAGATTTCCAGTTTGAATGTGTTCAGTGAGAGATGCCGATAGACTATACAACGGTGACGACTGAGCAGGCAGCCAGATTTCTGAGTCTACAGTTCCAGAGAGAAGTTTAGGCTACAATAGAAATTTAGAACTTGTCAGTGTTAAGATTTTATTAAAACTGTGAATAAGATCCTTAGGGAAGTGAGCACGAAATGAGGAGTGGTCCAAAGGCAGAGACTTGGAACTCTCCGTTTTAGAGATATGGAGAGGAGGAGGCCCCAGCCACACATTGAGAAGTGGCCAGGAAATAGGAGGGAACCTTGATTATGCTTTTTGTGAAATCCTAACAAAGCTTGTCTACCCTCTTCAACTCCAGGTTTATATTTCCTTGGTGGAAGCAGACTACAGGTATCTTTATGGTGAGAATCAAGTCACTTCTCCACTCTCCACAGGGCTTAGCAACTAGGAGTCCTTCAGTTAAAACTCAACACATTGTCTTACAGCCAAATCACAAAGCAAATGAGTATAAAAGACCCTAGAAATCATCTGGCTTTGTGATTTCCCAACTGTATTCTTTGGAGCAAGTCAAGGAGTTATTTTCTTTTATGATTAGGAATCCCATGAAGCTGTGACCCCTCCTTTCCTAGAAGAAATAATAAAAGCAACAGCGTTATGTCAGTCAAAGGCCTCTCCCCTTCCTTCTAAGAAGTATTTGTGATTTTCATCACACCTCAGACATTTCAGAAGGCTCCAATGTTTGTAGCTAGTCAAGAATATCCACAGAGCAGAGTAGCCAAGGAGAAACATGCTATATTCTGAGAACTTTGGCCTTGTTTCAGACTGATTTGAGAAGAGAAGATACCATCTGCCACATTCCTTTCTCTTAAGACCACCTGAAGGCCCAGAATCTGAGATAGGACTATAGACATCATCTAGTGCAAACATCTCCTAGAAAGATGAGAAACTGGGGCCTACAAAGGCCCCAGTATATTGAGCAAAATCACATACCAAGTGTTCTATCCAAGATTAAATGCCAGATTTCTACTTGAAACTTTCTACTCAGGTTCAGATTCAACTAAACTCTGTTAGTATGCATTATATGCCTGGAAACGTGCCAAGTGCACTTAAGTGTTATCATTCTTAACCCTCACCACAGCCTCTAAGACTGATACTTTTATGCCCTCTTTCCCAGATGAGAGCATTATACACAGCCAGGAAAGTGACAGGTCCAGGGTCACATTGCTGGCATGTTGGAAGAGGGGGACTGGAGCCTATGTCTATTTGACTCTGAGTCCTGTGCTCATTCCAGCACACCTGCTGCCTTTCCCAGTAGGACTCGTCTCACAGGGTTATTTATTCCCACAGTGCAAGAGACTGCTCTAAGACCCTGCTCTCCTACCAATAGGTGAGCTTTCCAGGTTGGCGTGCTAAAGAGTGAAAACTTTGAGTCCAGAGTGTGGACTCTGGCACTAAACTACCTGGGTTTGAGTCATGACTTTACTACTTATTAGCCTTGCAATTTTGGGCCATGTAACTTCCCTAAGCCTAAATTTCCCACATCTGTATTATGGGAACAATGATATACTTACTCCCAGGGAATTAGGATTAAATAATAAAATATATGTAAATCACTTAGTATAATGTCTGACATGTATAGCAGATGTTCGATAAATGTTAAATGTAATAGTCGATGGCTGACTTTTTAAAAATCCTGGAGCTATTTTGGAACATACTGTCCAATGCTTCAAAATTCTTTTTTGGAATATGTCCAGGTGGGAAATCCAATACCAAAATCCAGACCTGGCATGTTTTTAGGAGTTTCAGTAACATGCTCTCTGTATCAGTTAGGATTTAACTAGAAAGGAAACCACCATAAATGATATGGAATAACAGGAATTAGATAGTACACAACTGATACAAGACCAAATGTGTGTAGTGATACGTCCTAAAAACCCCTTTGAAATGCCTATGAGAAAAGTGTTAATATGCCTATGTACATATAGAAAATACACTGGAAGGAAACTCACCAATATGTTCACAGTGAATATTTCTGAATAATGGGATAATGAGAGGTTTTAGTTTTATTTTTGTTTACTTGCTTTCTAATTTTGTACACTAAACAGGCATTCAAATTAGAAATTATTTAATCATTTAATATTTTAATATTCATTGTTCACTTATTTCTTACTTGACCTAACACCTTTTTTCTCTAAAAAACAAACAAACAAATAAACAAACAATATATTAGAAGCACTTATAATTATAAAGCTAATTATGAGGAAGAGACAAGGTAGAAAGAGTTAAAATGGATATAGAATAGTACCGTAGCATAGATAATCATTTGATTTAAGTTAATAAATTTAATCCTCTGAATTCTGAAAGTCATGAACTGAAAATATTGTTTTAGCCAAGAGAGAACCTTAAAAAAGAAATATCCAGTCTGTTGGTGCAGTAGAACAGGCAATCAACTGGGGTTTCAGGGGACCTGGGCTGGAGTCCAGGCCCATCACAGGAATTGACTGGTTCTTACACTACAAGTGTCTCCCTTTGCTTCTCTCTAAAGTGAAAGCCCTCCACATAAGGTCTTTCCTGTTGTGCCTTTATTTTATTTGCCAGAGTCTAAGGTCACTGGCAGAGGGAAGGATTAAGGTGGGTGGGGTGGGGGATATGCTGAGTAATCACAGCAAGACCTCTAATTCCCATGAGGAAAGAGAGGCTGCTCCTTCTGCTCACTATCATTCTGGCAACACTGGTGAGAGAGAGACAAACCAAAGACAAGAAGCCTGGGAACCTTTTGACATTCTTGTTTAACCATGTTCAGACTGGAATCTGATATTCTAGATAGAATAAAAAAATGTCAGGCCTGGAGGTCTCAAATGCCCTATAGTCCAACTCCCCATTTGTTAAATGGGGATGCCAAAACCCACAAAGTCAAATGACTTGTCTAAGACCACAACAGAGCCTGGAGAGAAGCAGAGGTTTCACACTATTGGCTGAGTGTACTTGACACCATATCTGTTTTCTCCAAGGTCTTCCCCCAAGCCCGATTTCGTGAAGCAGACGATGATTAAGAGAGAAGGAGAGAAGGGAGAATGAGCCCTTTAATTTTATCCTCATTTGGTAGAAACTGGAAAATTTCTCCCAGAGGTAGGCACATTAATCTGGTTAGGTTTTTTTTCAAGACCCCAGACTGCCCACGGCAGCAGATCCAGCTTCTGATCACCAATCATCATTTCTCTTCCCACTAGTCCTAATGTGATCCAGGTGGTGATCAGATGATCTAGACTCTGCTGGACAAAGCTCTTGGGCAGTGAGTGCTGACCAGCTTGATGTGTGCTCTATATTTTATTCTTCTCACTGTTAAGAGACAGAGCCCATCTAAATTTGCTCCCTGGATCTCAACAGAAATCTCATAACTGGTCATTGCTCCCAGAAAAAACTTCCTCCCAGTAAACTTTCACATAGCTGGCCCCTCAGCTAAGGCAGGTAATAAACCAAGAAAGAACAAAAAGAGGGTGGTTTTGATATCAGGATTTTATTACTGACATTAGTCAAGTAATCATGGGCCAGTGAATTTTCAAAGCCATTTTAATATTTAAAAATTATTTTTTAAAATAATTCTTTCCTTTGATATTCAGACACTGCACAGAGAAAGAAGAATTAGAATATGACCATTTCAAAGCTCCATTTTTTTCTTAATTACCTTAGTAACTCTATGAACCCAACTCTGATGTCTAAAGACAATATCAAAAGATTATTGTGTGGGAAGAGGCAGCAAAGTATAGAAAAATACAGACTAAGCCTAAAGTCAGAAAGGTGGCTATGTTTTGAGGCTTCTGTCTATCCAGTACATGACCCTAGGAAAAGCATTTTACTTTCTGGCCATGGTTTACTCTTGGAAAAACTGGGATAATATTCATATTTGAACTTTCAAGCTCTGCTGTGTTTTTCAGAGGATCAACTCAGTGGGTATATACACATTTGGATATTATTATTTTCATTAATTATAGTTTTAGTATTAGTTTTAATAGCATTAGCCCTCTCCATAAAATGAAGTTGGTCTCCAGGTATCAAATTTCTGAATGGACTGGGGAAGAAGATAGAAGAAACAAAAATATAAAGGACAATATTTTCCTGAAAAGCTCTGTTGTTTAATCATCTTCTGGGAATAAAAAATCCCAGCCACACTGTAGGGAACAGAATATGGTCTTCTCTTTGATGTCATTATCTACCCGATGGCCAGTATCACTTCCTATTTTACCAACAATTCAAAGTCCTTATGTTTGGGCTTCCCTGGTGACATGTTAAATGTTTAAATCCCCTACTTGAACTTGCATGATTATCTAAACAATCAAGAGAAAGATAGAGGAGAGGAAAGAGGAGAAAGGGCAGAAAGAGAGAGAGAGAGATGGTTGTATTCTTTGGAAGGAGGAAGGCTAATGAGACATACACTTTAGTTTAGAACCAAATAGTTTTCATCAAACAGAGGAGGTCACAGCAACCTCAGACAGGAGCAAAAATATGTGCCCTACTCTTCAACTACTGGTGTTACCATCCATTTGTGGTTCCTAAAAGAGATACCAGAGCGAGCCAGGCATTGTACATTAACAAGCATGAACTTGGCCTTTCAGGTACAATCCTTCTAGGGATGGGCCTCTCTCCCCAGTCTTGGGTTCCACCCAAAGCCAGGGTAGGTCCTGTAAATATCCCAAACTCTTCTTGATCCACAGACCAAGCTACTATGCCTACCAGCATTGAACTTTGTTACTCCTTAATCCAGTCAGCAAATCAAGACGAAGCCAAGGTGAGTAGTAAGAATCAGAAAACTGAGGCAGCGGGTAGGAGAGAGGCTTAGGTCCTTCTAAAGAGTGCAAGAAGAGAGTTAGAGCAGAAATCCTCTTCAGTGGCTTCTTATCATGCCATTCTTTAACTACTTAGTCACTCTCCATGCCCCCCCACCCCTCCCAGTTCAAACTGAAACTCAAAAACCTTACCAGATCTGGACAGATGCAGCAAATGCTGTCTCTTACACGACTATGACAATTTGACACAGTGTTCTCCCTGTTGCATTTCAGATCTTCCTGTGCACCTCCTTTCAAGTGATTAATTCTCAGCTCGGTCAGGAAAGATAAGCCTGGTCTAAGACAAAGCCAGTGATTATTAGCCAGTGTTGAGCCTTGAGCAGTGCATGCGTAGTTATACTATTTGGTTGACTGATGCAAATTCATTGGGGAAAATACTGCATTTTAAGGAAGTGCAACTCATTTTCTGAGTTGAAGCAGGCATCACACCAAGAGGAGAAGGACTAGATAAAACTATAGAATAATCCTTTGGGTCATGGGCACAGAGCTAAGCACAAACTAAGCCAAGTCCAGGGATTCTCAGAGGATCCAGAGAGAAGCAAGCAGGCAGGTAATTGTCAAGTACCAACAGATATTACCAGGAACTTGATCTTGCCCCCTCCTGTTTGCCAAGTCCAGGTCTGGGCATGTCAGTTATCTCTGCTGAACGTGTATATATATATATATATATATATATATATATATATATATATATATATATATATAAAATTGTGCCATCCATATTTAATTGAAATGCATTACCCAGAACTCATGGCTTAGAATCCTGGAATATTGGTATCGATAGTATTAAATGAATCAATTAGCCTATGTGCAGAGTTTATTCCGCTCTCTTCTTCAACTCATCTTTTTAAAATATAAAGATAAAAACCATCACCCACATTTTCAGAGTTTGCCTGGTAAGAATAGGTAGAATTTAAAAATCATAAAATTGCTGGCTTCAGAAGGACTTAAAGACTACTGCATATCTGACTCTCCAGCATAAGACCCCTAAGAAAGTGTCCATCAAACTCCTTCTTAGATATCTACAAGTCTGGGAACTCTTCGCCTTCCACGGTGGCCTATTCCATAATTTGTCAGATTTAGAAGTTGGATGATTGGACTTGGACTTTTTATTGGTTCAAATATAGGAAGGGAGTTAGCCCAGCTGAAAAGCACTTATCAAAGATATTTGGACTTCAATGGTTAAAAATAGGGTTCATGACCACAGACTATACCTTAAATCCCAACCCATATGTAAGTCCTTTGTCAGGAGAGTGAACGCACAAAACTTCATGCTGCACATAGTGCACATGTATTGCCAGGACTAGAGAAATATTTACAAATGACAATCTTAGGCACTGATGATGAGGCTTGTGAGGAAATCCTTCCTTGAGCATGGGGAAAGGAACTTGATCTGATCTACTTTGATTTTAGCTTTTAAGAGAACATGTCAGGACATGTTCAAGATCATGTAGAGAGTAGAGGCTTTGTGTATCTCCTCTTGCAACCATACCAAACTTGTGGTGAAATCACGGAGCAAATAGCAAACAGAATCACCTGGGGTCTGGATGAACAGAAGCCCTACAACTATGGAGAGAAATAAGTAGTCACCTTGGAATGGCAGGAGGAGGTGAAGACACGGAGGCTATCCAGTCCCATGCGGGCTGAGTGAGACAGAAGTTACCGTAGCTGTAGCCGGCAGGTGCAGACATTCCTCTTGAAGGGACCACAACTGCCACCATACTTTCGTGGTGATGGAATCACTCGCTCTGACCTCCAGCACTGGGCAGCTGCTCCAGGGGTGCCAGGGACATACAGGGGGACACTGAGTTGTTTGGCTTTGGGGTGCAAGCCAGAAGGGAAGGTTTCTCCTGGGCAGAAGTGCTGGTGGGATCCATTATCCTTTGTTAAGCCCTCCTCCCTCCCAGTGTTTGGTTACAGGCACCACCATAGCTGAGATGTACGTCATCAAACTGGATAACAGAGGTTGCTCTGCCCAGAGGATTCCCTGAAACTTTGCCCCTCCCTCCCAACTTGCGGCCTTACTCAAGCCACATCCAGTGGTGTCCTGGGCATGTCCTGGGCCCCTAACTGAGCAGCTCCAAGCCCCACACTGGCGGTAGCTGGCCTCAGTTTCTGGACTAGCCTCTTGAAGCAACTATAAGCACAGCACAGGTGGTAGCCATCTGTTGATTGCTTGTTGACTCTTACCAGGCAGCTCCAGAGGAGTACAGGCTGGGGCTAAACTTGGCCTTGAGCTGAACCCCTCTCAGGACTGTGCCACTGAGCCCCACAGGACTCCTACAACACAGAGCCACTCTACTAAGACCTGGAGACTTAGGAGCTTTACATAGTACATAGAAACAGACACATAAATGCAGCCAAAATGGGGAGACAAAGAAGCATGTCCCATATGAAAGAACAGAACAAACCTCTAGAAAAAGATCTAAACAAAATAGAGTCAAGTAGTCTACCAGATTACACTGGTTATAAGGATGCCCAATGAATTTAGAGGAAGAGTAGATGAACTCAGTGAGAACTTAAACAAAGAGATAAAAATCATAAAAATGGAGAGAGAAATTATAAAATGGAACCAGTCAGAAATGAGGAATATAATAGTTGAGGGAAACAACAGAGTGGATGAAGAAGAGGATATAGAGAATGGAGTAGTGAAGGATACCCAAACAGAATAGCAACAAGAAAAAAGAATCCCCCCCAAAATGAAGATTATTTAAGGAGCTTAGTGTAATGAAATTCACATCATAGGAGTACCAGAAGGAGAAGAGAGAGAGAGCAAGAAGTTGACAACCTATTTGAGGAAATAATGATGGAAAACTTCCCTAACCTGGTGAAGAAAATAGACCTACAACCCTAGGAAGTCCAGAGAGTCCCCAAAAAGATGAACCCAAAGAGGCCCACACCAAGACACATCATGATTAAAATTCTGAAGGTTAACTACAAGGAGAGACTCTTAAAAGCAGCAAGAGAGAAGCAGTTACCTACAAGGGAGCTCCCATAAGACTGGTAGCTGATTTTTCAACAGAAACTTAGCAGGATGGAAGGACTTGGCACAAAAAACCCAGGATCTACAACCAAGTTACTCTATCCAGCAAAGCTATCATTTAGAGTCAAAGGACAGATAAAGAGCTTCCCAGACAAAAGTACACTGAAGTTCATCACCACCAAGCCGGTATAACAGGAAATGTTGGAGGGACTTCTTTAAGAAGAAGAAGAAAAAATATGTATCGAAAATATGAATAAAGAATAGCTATAACTACATATCTCTCAACACGTACTTCAAATGAAAAGGAATTAAGTGCTCCAATCAAAAGATAAGGTGGCTGAATGGATAAAAACATAAGACCCTTACATATGCTACATATAGGAGACTCACTTCAGATCAGAAGATACAGATTAAAATTAAAGGGATAGAAAAAGATATTGCATGATGGACCTATAGGGTAATCCTGCTGAATGGAGTAAGTCAGATAGAGAAAGGCAAATGCCATTTGATTTCATGTACATGTGGAATCTAAAGAATAAAATAAACAACAACAACAAAAAGGAAATAAACTCATAGATACATAGAACATTTCAAGGGTTACCAGATGAAAGGGAGTTTGGGGGTGTTGGTGAAAAAGGGCAAAGGGATTAAGAAGTACAAATGGGTAGTTACAAAATAGTCATGGAGATATTAAGTATAGCATAAGGAATATAGTCAATAATATTGTAATATATATGGGGGCAAGGGGATACTAGGTTTATTGGGGTGATTATTTTATGAGTTACATAGATCTCTAATCACTATACTGTATACTTGAAACTAATATAACCTTATATGCCAAATATAATTGAAAAATAAAAATATTATTTAAAAAGTAAAAGAAAAGAAGAGAAAGCATATGAAAATTAGGTCAGTATCACACCTTTTCAGACACAGTAAGGACATAATCTCCCAGCACTTTAGTTATTTCTACAGCTTTTCTTTTTCTTGAACCTATGCCTAAATCAAAAAATTATATTTGTGTATCTAATATAGATTTAAAACTAAAAGATTCCCAGAGGAAATCTTATCTTATTTCCTTATCTTAAAACTAGGAAACTGAGGCAATTCGAGAGGAGGCAAATGCCCCAAGGTCACGAAGGCCTTTTGAGATAGATGGAGTTGGGACTAAATCATAGGTCTTCCTAATCCTAGTAGAGTGTTCTACTCTTCATTATAGATGATGAAATGATGAATGTACAGGGGTGATGGTCTCTCCAAAGAGCTTTGGAACAGGAGCTATAGAAATTTTATGGAATAGAGAAATGAGCCAGCTTCTCCCAGCTCCCTAGGTGGCAACCACATGGAATGAGGATTGCTAATATGCCTTTTAAAACATCAAAACATAACAAATAAATACATGACAATCATTGTCTAATTGTGTCTGCATGCAAATATATCAAAATGACCCCCATCATAACTGAAAGTTTTTGAGCATCTACTATGTTCCAGACACTTCACATACCTTATTATCTCTAATCCTCCAACAACTCTATGAAGTTAGTGTTATTATGATTGTTTCTAGGTGAATAAACTGAGCCTCAGAAGATGCAAGTCCAGTGTGGCAAGAGTCAAGATTTGGAACCCAGTCTTCCTGGCTCCAAAGCCTGTGCTATTTTCACTATAGCCATCGCCTTCTCTAGATGATGTCCAACCCACTCCTGTGCCCTGCCCGCCAACAAGCCCCAAACTTTTATATGAAGGTGCTGGTATGGAATAAACTTGAGATATTTTTTTGATATTTCCTGACTATTCAACTTAGTTAACTTATCAGTCGATTTGGGAAGTATCTCCCCCATTTTTATGTGTTCTTCATATTTAATGCATCTTACAAAAAACAAGGCAAAGTAAAACCCTAGCATCGGGTGGTAAGTTTGATATGTAAACATAAATAAATAAATAGAAATAATAATATTTTGAAAATATTCATTAGTCATAATTTTTAAAATAGTCGTTTGTACTGAAACAGGTTTAGGTTAAAAACTATATGCAAAATTTAAAACCAGAACTATTTTCACAATAGAGCTGGGTCCAGTTTCTGGTTATAAATTCTTTGCATAAATACAGTTTTTTTTTTAATGCTTATATTTTAAAGACATGCATTTTGATGGTTTAAATAGAGAAGTAATATGTGGATTAAATCAGTATTTGCCTTAATAAAGAACTATTTATTGCCTAGATTAAAGTAATAAATATATATGTGTGTACACACACACACACACACACACACACACACACACATATCCAAAATAGTTCATAAGTTTTGTTAGGTGCAAAGTTTATGGTCTGGTAAAGTGAAAGAAAATGTGACTGTATGATTTTAGCAGAATCATTCTATTGCTGCTATTAACGTCTTAGGTGAAAGTCCATAAATATGGAACATCATGATCCACTTGGAGTTCTTCTGCAGAGGACAATTATATGGCAGATTAGAGAAGTTAGTCCTTGAACTGATGGGAGAATTGTCATCTTATGAATGTTGTAAGACAAAAGAAGTATGATTATACTTGTATTTCATACCCAAGTGTAATGTAAGCATCCTCTCTTCCCTCTAAAATTTACTGAAGATTATTCAGTTCAAATATACAATTAGAGTCAATGATAGAAGCATAATAATAATAGCTAACTCTCAGTTAGTGCTTCCTATAAATCAGGTATCGTTCTATGCATTTACAGGAATTAATTCTTTGGTCTTCACAATAACTCAGTGAAAGAGGAATTGTTATTCTCTCCACTTTTATACTTGCTCAGGTTTTCATAGCTGCTACATGACTGAGACTTTTTTCAGAGTGAGGCAGTGAATCCAAGAGCCCAGGCTCTCCTACCACAATGCTGCACAGCTTCTACTGAGCCCTGGCCAGTGAACAAGTCCTCTGCTCTAGACAGTAACCCAAGCAGAAAGGATGAAGTCTACCTTGTGGTAAATGTTTGAGCAGGATTTTCGTGGTTTCTGCCACTTCAGTGCCACCATCTTCCTTACCGGACAAAGCTTCCTATTTTGATGAGTGAGTCATTCAGTCATTCCTTATCATCCACAGTTGCATTTCCTCTTTAAGAGGAGGCTTCTTCATGTTCAGCATCAGGCCTATCTTATGCTCACCTCTGAATGTTCTGTTTGCCATTCCCTGAGCTTTAATTATCTTCACTCTATCAATGTCTCCTCTTTCTTAGACTCTAAAAACACTAGTCAACTCTCCTTTTACCAAAATATAAGCTCTCTAAGACCAGGACTTATGTCTGATTTACTCTTTATTTCTATACCTCCTGTCCAGCACAATAAATGTTGAAAGAATGAAAAAACTATGAGTAAATGTTGAAAGGGTGAGTGGATGACTTCCCTTTGAGAGCTATCTAGACTCAGCAGTTCCCTAGACATCTGTTCTAGTAGATTCCTTTATTCATTTGTTCAGCAAATATTCATCAAGTGGCCTCTACCTGAAAGGGAATGTGAAATTCTGTGCATAGAAAAAAAATATTCATGCTTGAAATCTTGGACTTTCTTCATCCATGTATTTGTTTTTTTCACTCAATTAATAAGCATTTACTGAGTACCTCTTATGCTAAGAACATGTAGTAAGTGGAGTAGTGGATGTTTAAAACCATAGATTTAGACTAGAAGTCTCTGGTTTCTGACTTGACTTCACCACTTAATAGCTGTGCACTTGGGCAACTTTTTTTTTTTTTTTTTTTTTTTACCATCTCTGGGCTCCTGTTTCCTCATTTGCAAAATGAGAAAAAAAATATTGATGTCCTTAGCTACGAGGATTAAAGATCATATATGTTAAGGGCTCAGTAAATCTTAGTAATTAGCTATTATAATTTCCTTGGTAAGTGAAACAAAGAGGAATTAGATAGACATAATCATTTTTCTCAAGGAACCAAGAAACTCATGAGAATGTAAATAATTCAAATATAAAGTGCAACTAAAAATTTTAGGGGTATTCAGGTTAAATAGCGATGACTTGTAACAGGGAAAAATCAGAGAAGGCTTTCTAACTGGAGGAGGCTGCATTTAGCAGGTTTGGACATGTAGATGGGGAAAGACATTCAAAGAGATGGAAATAGCCCAACAAATAAGTGGAGATATTAAAGAAAAAGCCCATATTCTGGGCCCTTGAGTCAATGGGCAATTAATTTGAAAGGACTACAAAAGACATAAATGGAATAGAGAGAGGCAGTCCTGGAGAAGAGAGTTGGAAATGTTTTGGGGAGGACCCTGAAAACCAGTCAAGAAGTTTGGGTTCTACTCTATGTACACCAAGTGTGGATTTGTGAATTTATGTATATCATTCACTGGTTTCATTTTTGTTTTCAATTGTGGATGGATATAGACATCTATATTCAAACCTTTTAGATTTAAAGTTATTTATTCCTTCTTGTTTGGGTAATTTGATCACCTCCCAATATGCTTTAACATCCGTCATGTCACTTGAGTAAATTAGGTAGCCTGTGAATTAGGTCACATGGAGAAATGAGAAAACTTACATAGACATGAGATAAATGTCCTGTAGCAAGAGCTGTTACTTGGATGGATTGGGATGTGAATGTCGCAACTTCTAATTCTAGGACTTTTTGTTTTCTAAGGTGAGAGGATGCAAAAATACTGCAAGAGGGAAACCAAGACCAAGCTTCCATAGTGGAGAAGAGAAATTTTGATGACAGGGCCTTCTAGCCAGGGGATAATTTTGCCCCCACTGTGATTTGCTGTGATCTGCAACAGTAAGTACCCTGCAAAATGAAATCAGCTATAGATAGATATTTCCCTTCTTTCATGGCTTGGCCAAGTGGGTACCTCTCCTCTGACCTCATCACAGTTTTTTAAAAAGTCTTCAAAAGAAATCATTATTGACTGAACTCTGAGGTTATTTATAATGGAACCCCGATCTTTCATTCCTCCTGTCCTCCGTGGAAGAGTTGGGCTCTTAATCTGAACCTTGGGGAATCAGGAGCCCAATCTGCTTTATTTAGCTTTCAGGACATTGAATTTTTTTTTTCAAAGAGTTCAAATTTCACTGAAGATGAAAGCATCTTATATCCCAATGTCTTGATCAATTTATATAACACCTCTTCTCCAAATCTTGTTCTCATATTTTCTGCAGTTGGCCATTTTTCCTTATTCCTTTCTTTAAGCAGTTGTATAAAAGAGAAATTTGGAAAAGAACCAATTTTTGAGCACACTCCAGAGACAATTTACTTGAGTGGTACACACACACAAAAATAATTTAAGTGCATCTGACACTTTATTCAGGAGTTTGTGAGGATCATGGAAGAGGTTCTGTGACTATGTGTTCTGTATTCTGTAGACTTGAACACTTATCCTTGCACACAATAAGTGCTCAATTATTTCTTGGTTAATGAATTAGTGGGTAAGCATATAAGTGTCTCTCTATGTGAAGAAGTGCAGAGCTACAATTTGCAGTCAATTACAGTGGATTTCTTTTGCCTAATTGTTTTATGCTTTCTTGCCTGTTTCCCATTCCTTTTCACACACACATACACATACATTCACTAGTAAGCTTTTAACATTTTGCCTGTGTTCCATTGTATTGGATACCATGATAGCAAACCACTCAAGACTTTTGAAAAGTTTTATTTTGACAGAAGTGGTGTAAAGTAATATGAAATATACCATATATACTTCCAAAAACTTGCCTTTTTCACTTAATAGTTGTGTGATCTCCATCAAGTTACTTAGATGTTTTGGGTTTTAGTTTCCTTATTTATAAAAGGGAGGTAGTGGTACCTACCTTTTGATGATTAAACAAGATGATGGAGAATATAATGTATTTAGCTCAGTCTCTGGCACATAGCATGTTCTCTGTAAATGTTTGTTACGATGACAGCAGTGTTTTTTTTTTTTTTCTTTTTTTTTGGTCTAGGTGAAAGGATTGGCACAATGATACACATGCATTTATAAATTAAAAGATAACTTTCTCTTTTTTGGTAAGAGGTCAGATTTAAAAATCCAATAAAATATTTTAATTATTCATGTACTTATTATCTATAGATTACCCATTTAATCAAAAATATTTAAGAAGAATTATAATAAAACAGTGTAAACAATATCATCATCAACATTTGGATTAAGAAAGGCATGAGTCATTCACTATATTGAAACCAAATGGTTATATAGTTCTTTATAGATTACCTGGTGCTTTCTTCAACATTATCTATTCTAATCCTTAATTTTTATAATTCTTGTTAGGGAGGCATAATTACTTAGTCTGTCTGAGGGGGAGCAAAGTGACTTGCCCTAGTTCTCACTGCTTAGTATGTAGTGATTCAGAAATGTTTGGGAATCCTGGATCACAGTGTCAGCTCTCCAGTGCAAGAGGTAGGAGTCAGTTACCTTTTGGTATTCACTTAAACCATTGGTTCATTTTTTCAAGGTCGGAGTTGTGAGGAAGAGGCAATAAGACAATAATGAGCTACTGTGGCACTAGATGTAAATCTTGGCCCTACTACTTTCTAGCTGTGTGACTTGGGGGTAAGTAAGACAGTGAGCTGAGGAAAACATCGGTCATTTGTACATCTCTACAGCTTGGTAGTAATGACCCTATGATGGGTGACAAGATAGGACTTCTGGGTCTTCACATCTCCTGAACCTTTTTTTTCAGTTGACTGCTCACCCTGTCTTTCCACCGTACTCTGAAATTTGCCATTTTTGGTAATGATCTCAAAGGGACTTTTGATAATTTTTGTGGTCATTGTTTTTATATCTAAGAAAAAATAAATTTTTCTTAATTTAAATTGTTCACATTGAGGGAGTACACATTACCCAATAAAATAAAATAGTCAACATATGAAAAAAGTAGCTCACTCTGAATATTCATTTAGTAAATATTTGTTAAATGCCTACTGTATGCCGCCCACACTTCTAAGCACTGCAGATACAAGAATGAATGAACACAACAGACAAATCTCTGAGAGCTTATGTTCTAGTGAGAAGAAGCAGACAAAAGATATGGATGGAAAATAAAACAGGGGGTGCTAAATGCTATGCAGAAGACTACATTAGAGAAAGGAGGATAAAGAGCAATGAGGGCAGAGGGTTACTATTTAGTATAGATAAGATTTGAGCCAAGGTCTGAAGGAAAGAGAGCATGGTGTTGCTATTTGGAGAAAGAGTGTTCCAGATGGAGAATTGTCATTTAAATAGGTCTTGTGGTAAGAATGCGCTTGAATATTCTGGGAAGAGCAAGGAGACCAGTGTGGCTGGGGCAGAGTTCATGGGAAATGGTTGGAGATAAGGACTGCAAGGCAGCAGGGGAGTATGTTGAGACTTAGAAGGCCTGGATGGGACTATGGCTCTGACTCTGAACGAGACAAGAAGTCACTGGGGCATTTTTTTTGAGCAGAGGTGTCACATGATCTGACTTAAGTTTCTAACGGATCACCCCGGCTGCTAGGTGGGAAGCAGACTTGGTAAATGGGCAGAGAGGAGAGATCGTATGGTAAAGAGAAGGGAGATGGATTAATAATCTATTCCAAGGCTTTAAGCCTAAAATGTTTATGGCTTTGACCATGAGAATCTACACTGTTTGGTCCAAATAAGGTGAACTATTGGGCCAAATTTAGGGATAACTTATCTTTAAAGGTTTGAATTATGAGAAAGTTCAGAAAAATGTAAATTTGATTTAAAGTTAAGTGACTACTTTTACCTCTCTAGAGTAATGCAAATAAATATTATCTTTGATAAGTATATAGACAATTTTTCTTTTCAACTGTTGAAAATAAAATAATATCCCATATCACTTATCTTGGTTCATTTATGACTCGAATCACTAAATAAGTTATGAACTGAATAATTCAGCCAATTGTTAAGCGATAAAAGAAGCAAAAGAAAATAATTTTCAAGGCTCTATAGAAGTTAATGGTAAAGTAGAGTATATTTCAATTAGAAAAGTTGAAATTCTCTCGGAAATGTGACTATTGTTCTCTTAACATGTGAAAGAGGCACAGGTTGTTACACGGAAGAGATCTCACTTTGTAGATGTAGAAACTGAGACTCAGAAGGTAGATTAAACTGTCTAAGTTACACAAAAGTTACTGAGTTTGAACCAGAACCTGATTCTCAGTCCACCATTTTACCTTCTTCATAAAAAGTTTTCCTCTTAAATATACTTTGTTAGAGGGTTACGTTAGAGGAGTTCCTGTGTATGATCTACAGCTCTCCTGTTAAAAATCCCAGTCTTCTCTTAACACCTAACAAAAATGCTTCTATCCACACCTCCCTGACCACACTATCTTGATTCCTTGATCTCCTCTCTCTGTCTCACACTCTATCCTCGCACAGCCCCATGGTAATTCTAGTTCTTCTGCTCTGACTGCTTTTCCTATGGGAATCTGCCTGCCTGGCTTGTATCCTCTCACTTTACAGAAAGGCAGAAGTGAAACAGATACTACCTGGATGTTCTGATGGGCCAGGAGAACCCCCAAACTTTAACATTTTTGTTCCTTTAAAAAAAGAAGTTACATTTTTAAGCCTTGGAATTTCAATATATGGCTTCATTCCCATTACTTTATGTGTACTCATGCATTAATTTTCTGAGAAAGAAACACAGTGTGAATTTGAATGTGAAAAAATGCATAGGATTCTTTTTATTATGTTTATGGTAACACAACTTTGGGAATAAAATAGAAATAAGGGTCAGCTAGCTTACAAAGGCATTACAAAGCTAGACCCAGCTCTAGGACTCAGTAGTTGTGTCACCTTCATTAAGGCCATTTTTCTTCAGGGTCTCTATTTTTCTGAACTATAACATGAAGGGAAGAGGAGATGGGCGCTTTGTTGACAGGATCTTCTGGGGGATCTCAAAGGCTCGTTCCTAAGCTTTTTCCATGCACATGCCAGACATTTTCTTCACATCACCAGGCCATTTTTGCAGTCCCTTCCTCACCCCACAATCTCCACATCTTCCTTCATAGTCTCGAATTCTTTGACTCCCATTCAGACTCAAAATATTTACTGAGTGCTTCTCTTGTGCTCACTGTTATACAGGGTACTATGAAGCAGTAAAAAAGAAACATAAGATGCCATTTCTTTCCTTAAGGGAAACTAATGGGAAGATGGGCCTGTTTGCATTAGTGAAAAAGTTTGCATTATAAATTTTTTTTAAAGGAATGAAGTTTTAGTGTCTTTATGTACCTTTAGTAATTCAAAGTAAGCCCAAAAAGCACTGCTTAGGAAAGCACTTAGAGGAATGCATTAATTAATCCACCAAAATGCTTTGAAATGAACAAATCAAGGGCTTCTTTGTAAATGGGGGAATCAGAGACTCAGAAAGCAATTGATTCTCTTAAATATTTAAAACATTTTTGTCATAGTTTTACAATATTAATTTGTTGTATTACAGAAGAAAAAATAACAGTCTAGAAATTTTCTGAGGGATCATATTTTCAGAATGATTGGAATCTAAAATCTGAATAAAAAGTACAATCCCTCTCTGAAAAGCTTTATTGCTCATTTGTACTTGTCAAAATTCTATCTTTGAAAGTTGAGTTCAAATATTGCCTCATTTGTCATCACCATCATCACCCTCTCCTTTAAATCATGTGTGGTTGACCATTTGCACTGCCTTAGAGCACACATGACCTCTACCTTGCCTCATAGCAATTTAAGTACATTCCATCTTTTGTCTGCACTGGGATCCCTGGAGCAGGGAGCATGTCTAATTCACCTGTTTGCACTATACCTTATAAGTAGCAGTATTTTGCATGATGCTAGTGGTCTGGTTGCCATTTTGTGATGGATGACTCTTATCAGTTGGGATACAGTTTCAGTTGTTTTAACAGAGACCCAAAATAATAATGGCTTAAACAAGTTAAAAATTTATTTTTTGTTTATATATGTATATATAAACAACAAGGAAATTAAGGCTAGTTAGGAAGCTCGAAAATATTTGGAAGCCAAGTTTCTCCTATCATGTTGCTCTGCCATCTCTAGAATGATGTTCTATCTACATGGTATAAAATGATTCTCCACCATGTCTATATTCCAGACCATTGGAAGGAGGAAAAGGGAAAGTGGAGGTCCCCCACTTCCATTTAAGGCACAACTGGGCAGTTGTACATATTGCTTCCACTCACATCCCACTGAGAACTTCAGCTTATGGTCCCACCTAGCCAGTGGTGTGCTAGAGTCTGCTCTTAGGGCATGTGAGAGCCTGCTGTATGTATTTCCTCTCAACTCCATGTTCAGTAAGTCATGTTGGTACCTGGAAACCATGCATGCGAGAATCAACACAACAGAAATTGGCTATGCTATAAATCAGGGCTTTTTTTCCCCTTCCACGAGAGCTCATTGTTAAGCATTTACTTGCAATCTGCTGCACCTAGCTTCAAAAAAAACAGAAAAATGTAGTTTTTTTTTTTTTCTGGACTGCCAAAGAATTGTTAGCTAGAGAGCAAGGAGTTGTTTTTGTATAGTAGAAGCTAAGAATGAATATTGCAAACAACTAGAAGTCTCTATAAACATGACATCATCCAGAAAAAAAATTGTAAAATTTGTTTTTAACTGTGAAAGAGCTGATTTATCTATAAGTATGTATAAATAAGGGCTTATTTCTGCCATCTTTTGGCTATGAAAGACCATACTAGATATAATTAAGCCTATTTTTGTGGGCTCAAAGTATAGACCTCTGGGCAGAAGTTATACAAGCCAACTTCTGCTCCATTTTGACTATTAGCTCTGTCCAAAAATGCAGCACTCATTCTCATTACTGCAAGTGTCCAGGCAGAAGTTGAATGATCCCTTACATGGTTTCCACAGAGGAGATTTCATTCTGACTGGGTGTTACTCTCGCTATCTCCAAATCTCTATTTATCCTTTAGTCTCAAGGATAGTTTTCCTGACACCTCAGATTCTTAGGGCTTCCAATACTTTCCTTTGTTCCACTTACCACAGCTGTAATTATTAGTATGATAATTCAATTAATATCAGTCTCCTCAACTAGATTAGAAAAACAACCAAAACAACTGTGTTGATTTACTCATTACTGTGCCACAGCATGCACTCATTAAACTTGTGACGAATGGAGGATGGATGCTGTGAGATATCATGTGTGAAAGTGCCTGTAAACTGTTCATGATAACTATTCTTTAAAAATAAGATATTGAAATATAAAACAGAACAGAAAGCAGATGAAGGAAGTGGCTGTAAATACTACCAGACATCTAGGGGGAACTGAATTTGATTCTAAGCTTCTTGGAAACTAAGCAGAAAAAGAGAACATGTTGGATTACTGAATTTTCTTTTTCTAATGGGAGGACACTTGTGAAGTCATCTGAGAAAGCCAAATTTTCCTAGTGATTTATTAAAATGAGATGATTGTTTCTTTCCAGTTAATGTTTAGGCATAATTAAATCTCTCCTAACTTAAAAAAAAAAAAAGACAGAAAGGAAAAAAAAAAAAAGAAACCTCCCTCTATCAATTCTCGGTAGCTGTCCTGCCTACCCAAATTCCTTCATAGACAGTCTGCACTGCCTCCACTCCCTCACCTCCTGTTCACGGTTTAGCTCACTGCAGCCTTGCTTCTGCTCACACCATTCCATTGGAGCTGCTGCCATGAAGGGAGCAGTAGCTTTGTCCTGGCTATATCTCTTCTTCAGTCTTTATTGTAGTAGACATTTCTTAATTATTTGAAACTCTTGCACTTGCTAGATCATGTCCCTTGGCTCTATGACATCGAACTGCACTGGTTTTTTATCTTCCTGGGTGCTTTTTCTCAGTCCCTTTTAAGGACTGATTGAGCTCTGTTTCTCCATTAAATGTTGGCATTCCTTGGGCTTTAAAAAATTTTTATGCTGGCATACAAACCAGGTCAACAAATTTTCTGTAAAGGAACAGATTACGAATAAGAAATGCTATTATCTTTGCAGGACTTAACGGTCTCCATTAGAACTTCTCAACTCTGCAGTTGTAGAGAAAAAGCAGCTATAGACAATACATAAATGAATAGTCGTGGCTGTATTCCAGTAAGACTTTATTCACAAAAAACAGGTGGTGATCCGGATTTGGCCTATTGGGCATAGTTGTTGACCCTTGGTCTAAACAGCTAATCTAGTATATTCTTATTCACCATTATGTCCACAGTGCAAACACAGTGCTTGATGCAGAAGCTTCTCATTAAAAGTTTGTTGAATGAATAAGTGAATAATAAATGAACAAGTTAGAATTGACCAGTTTACTTTTTTCCTTCTGTGGCCATATCTCCTTGGTCACCATATGTTCCACATTTATTATATGTAGTCAGTGACCCCCTAGGGGGATATGGTTTCATCTGCTGTGCTCATCAAAACACTTGTGTTGAGCAAATATATCAGAAGTTTGGATTCCTTTGGTGGTAGTGATCAAGTTTAAATCCTTTGTCACCACTCCCTAACCATCTCTTACAGCATAGTCTTTTTGTTTTTTTTCTAGGTATGATAGTTAAATGTAAGCTTGTCCAGATGCAATTTACATAATTTATTATAGACTTTTGTCATTTTATGTGTGTGGATAGATGTATTCAATCCTTTGTTCCACAAATATTTATTTAAACCTACCTTAAAACCTTTTTGGAGGAGGTAGAGTATTAGGGGGAAAAAAAAACTTCAATTAAATCAATGCACAAAGCATTTAATATATACAGGGCATAGAAGTTTCAGTGTGCAGTGAGGGCAAAGATAACTCAGATAAGGTATGGTCACTGAGAAGTTTATAATGCAGAAAAGAGATAAGAAGGTGAATAAATAATTCTAATACAATATAGAAAGTGCTAAGTCCTTTGAGGAAGGAATCAGCAAAGTGCTCTGGAACTTTCATAGGAAGTAGAATTTATCTTTGGCCAAAGAGATCAAAGAAGGCTCCGAGAGAGTAATATGACTTGAACATGGAAAAGTAGGTTTTAGAATTCTGATATGGCACTAAAGGACCTTTGAGACAGAGGAAAGTATAGGCATGCCCACAAGTTACTAGAAAGCAAGTTCTAATGAAGCTATGTCCAGGGACTGGCTGATAAAAGTGCAGCCAAATCCCTTCTAGAAGGTGCCAAGTCCATTCTGGTCTGGAATGCATTGATAATTGGGACATTATGCTACAAATTGACATTCTGTCGTCATCCCTCTTGGAATAGAAACCCTGATCCTTTAAAGTAATTAGCATCAATTTGGAGCATGTGTGCAAAAATAAATCACAAGTGTCCAAAAACAGATACATTAAGTTCAATGGTTATGAGCAAACTTTCTTATTAGCTCCACCCACGTAAACAAAACAGACACAATTAACATTTAAAAATAGAAGAGACAGGATAGTTCACAGTTTCCAGTGGAAAATTATTATTTACATAAATGATGACTTCCACTCACCCTTCCTGATCTCAGTCATGTTATTTCAATGGCTAACGGATCATTTTCTTTCCTGAGGTTTTAAGGGAGAACAATGATTCTGTGCTTGTTGTTCTCATTGAAATTAGGAGGTATACATCCTCTAGCAAACAGACAGGTCGGGCTCTATCTCCTCTGCCTCACCTCTTCATTGTGCCTCGTCCCATTCTCCACATGGGTGAGAAAAGGATTTGCTATGTCTCAAGATCGTCAGTAAACCTGTCCCCAGATGCCCACTTGCACAATGAAGTGTTGGCCGTTGTCAACGAGACACCTGCCTGTTGAAGAAAGCCCTAATGGCCCACCTGAAAGAAGGGTGGCAGTTCTCGTGAACTCATCAGTACACACTTTGAAGTGGCCCTTGACATGATCTGTAGAACATGGTGCATCTCAGTCAAAGATGAATCCTCACTACTGGTATCAGGTGTCAGAATGGGGAGAAAAACCAGCCATGGGCCACCTGAGGAACTGAGGTGGAGATGTGGGAACATTTGTTGTAACAAAGAGCTCTGGCAGCTGGTTCAGCAAGACTCAGTCCTAGCTGCGTCATTAACTTGCTATGTAAGCTTGGCCAAGTCACTTGTTCTTTCTGAGCTTCATTTTCCCCAACCTTAAAATTAGGGGCTGAACTGAGTTATCTTCTCTCTTCATTCCATACATTTTTTTTTTTTTTTTTACCCTTTAAAGATGTAACTCAAATCTTTTCTTTCAATTTACTTTCCTGGAAAGATGTGATGAATGGCAGATTGAGGAATAGGGTGCAGGATTCAAATATTTTTCTACTCCTCATTTATAAAATGTGTAAAAATATACCTGAGACTTCCTTCTCCCAAATATATGGCTTTAGGAACATGGAACTGACATGGAGGACACAGAAAGTCCGGTTGGCAGAGTCATGGCAGAAACCACCAGATTGCTAAAATCGCTATCAGTCTGACAAACATCAGACTTAAAGTCGATGGGACCTTGGAATAATTAAGGGCTAAAAGAGAAGAGATTTTCTCAAAGTGGCATGTTAAAGACAAATATGACTCAATCTCATGGCTCTAAATCCTCTTTCCACCATGTCTTTCTTCCTCTGGCTTTAGTATGTCCAACCTGGAATTGAGGCTTAGGGATTGATGAATACAGGTCGACTTTAAGAATATCAACAGAGTTTTGTGGAGGTAGGAAGTGAGTTAAATCTTTGACCATTAGTTTTTGTTAAGCCTTAACTCATTTTTTTCATACTTTTACCCCAAGTATTTTTTTTCCTTGTAATTAATACCAGTCCCCTTGAGCACCTTGCATATACAGTAGTACCCCTTAGCCACAGTTTCACTTTCTGCGATTTCAGTTATCCAGGTCAAGGCTAGTCTGAAAATATTAAATGGAAAGTTCCAGGAATAAGCAATTCATAAGTTTTAAATTGTGTGACATTCTGAGTAGCATGATAAAATCTCCCACTGTCCCACTCAATCCTGTCTGGAAGATGAATCATCCCTTTTCCAGCATCTCCATGCTGCATACACTACCGAACGGTAGTCATTTAGTAGCCCTCTCAATTATCAGATTGACTGTGCGATACTGCAGTGTTTATGTTCAAATAGCCCTTATTTTACTTAATAATGGCCCCAAAGCACTAGAGTAGTGATGCTGGCAACTCAAATATGCCAAAGAGAAGTCGTAAAATGCTTCCTTTCAGTGAAAAGGTAAAAATTTTCAAGTTAAAAAAGGAAGAAAAAAAATTGTATGCTGACGTCTAAGATTTATGGTAAGAACAAATATATCCATAAAATTTCCTAATTTAATTTATAAATTAAACTTTATCATATGTATGTCTGTATAGGAAAAAACATAGTATATCTGTTGTTTCAGGTATCCAGTGGGGGTCTTGGAACATATCCCTTGCAGATAAGGGGGGACTACTGTACATAAATGTTTTTTCTTCTTTAAAAAAAATTAAGGGCTCAAATATCTCCTTGTTATCTTCCCATATGCCAGTCCATCTATATTCCAACACCTCATCCATACTTTTCTTAGCAATTACCTCAAGCTTTTCTAATTTTCCTGTGTACAAGTCCATCTTTTCTGCCAAGTCATAAGCTCTTCAAGAATTAGAACATCTTTGTATCCCTGTTTTCAAGCCCTGAATTGCTGTTGAGTTATGTTAATTTAATAAATTAATGGAAGAAAGAGATACTTCATCTGTATCCAGATTGGACCCTAGAAGCCTCTTAGAGTGATAATAAGCTAGCAGTGGCCTCAACTTTTATTAGGACTCAGGAAAGGTCAGAGAATGGGTAGATCTGTCTTGGCTACATTGGGTTTCCTGCCTTACATCTTTATGGTTGTAAACTCAACACTCATCCATGACCACTCAGGGGCAGCCAGAGTACTCAGAGGGACCCTGCCCAGGCTTAGAAAATGGAAGGAAAGAGCAAGAAGCCAGTCTCTAAACTTTGGGTTGCCGGTCTCAGCATGAAGGCATCCCAGAGCCAACCTTTTCAATGGCTCGGCCAGGGTTCTGGGTCTGTCCTCTGTGCCCCAGCATTGGTCAACCTGGCCATTGTGAGAGGGTCTTGGAGAGGGTCAGGCACCAGGGGTGGTACCTGAAACAATTTTGGATAGAGTGGGAGACTGTGTGGCCTTTTTGCTCAGAGGCTTGGAGGAAGAGAGGGAGGGAGAGATAATACAAAGTCATCTGACTGCTGTGTAACAGTGCAGGCAGGAGAGCAAATGGGAGGCTTCTCCAATGTGATATGGAGATGGGGAGTGAGAGAAAGTCTTGATAGGAGGAAGAGAAAGAGTGTGGACTGAGGGTGTAGGAATGAGAGACAGAGGTCAAGAAAGACAAAATAAAGAAACGTGGGAAGCAAAGGAAGGAGGGAGGGAGGAAGGAAGGATGGAAGGAAGGAAGGAAGATAGGTAAGTTAAAATGAAAAAGAAAGGAGAGAGAGAGAGAGAGAGAGAGAGAGAGAGAGAGAGAGAGAGAGAGAAACATCAGATTGAAACATCCAGAAAGAAAATCAGAACTAGAATGAGCTTGAGAGAAAGATTTGGAGAGAGACAAGAGAAATAAGGGAATTGATAAATAAGTGTGAGTACACTTACAAGACATGAACAACTTAAAGCCTGCCTGACCTGCTAAACTCGAGAAATTTTCTTTTGTGAGCTTGGCACGGAGAAGATCTATACACAGAGGAAAATGTGCTGACTCCTGCCCAGGGCCTGTTGGAGGATAGAAACAGATCAATTAACCTGGGTGGGGCTCTCCTGTGCCAGGCCTGGCACTGCCAGTTCTCAGTGCTTGGCCAGGCCAGGCCAAGGACTCTCATATGATTATTAAGCGATTAAAGGGCCATCAGCTGTAGGGCAGAATCAGTCTTTTGCTCTGAGAAAAAACTCTCTTCCTATGCCAATGTTACCTCCACTGGCCCAGCCACAACCCCCTGGCAGGTCCAGTCCCGAACCTAGTTAGATGGTGACCCCTCGGCCTAGAGAAACAGGCCGCTGGGAATCTGAACAGTCTTTGAGGACCCTCCTGGGGCCAGCACAACCTGGTACATCCAATTGATGATATGCTCTGGGAATATTTGTGGGTGGAGCAGGAGGCGTCTGGAGCAGAATGTTCCTGGAGACCTTGGACCGCTGGGTGCGCTTTGCAGGGAGAAAGATTTCAGATCCAGGAAAGACTTTGAAATCAAAGCTAGACAGAAGCCGGATTCATTAATTTATAAATTCATTATTTTCCCAACAATTTTTGAGCATCCATAATGTGTGAGAGACTGTGCTAGAGGCTGATGATACAGAGAGAAGCAAACACATTTGCTGCCCTCAGGGGCAGAATGATGGAGACCCTGCTTCCTTTGCTCAACAAAACAGGTGTGCACTGTGTGAGGAGCTCTGCGGGGACAAGCAAGATTTTTAGGAAGGGCACATTTAAACACAGCCTTAACAGTTCAGTAGGGTCCACCAGAGAAAGCGGAAGGATCCTAGACCAAGAGAAGCACAGGGAAAAGCACAGAAAAAGTGTGGGAGTGCAGTAGATCATCTGAAGGATGGATGGTAGGGACAGGCAGCCTAGCAGGGATGAGAACAGGATGGAGGTAGGTCCAGGTAAGGACAGGTAAGTATAAGGGTATAGAGATGCCGAACATTTTAGTCAGAAGGGAGGTTAGAAATGTTGGAAACCATCTTTATTGTCATTTTATTTATTTTTTGTGTATGAAGTAGACTATTAAAGAGGGCTTGGAGCTGGACACAGAGGAAGGGAACATGATAGCAACTCAAATAATTTTAAACTAAATAAGTTACTCCTTTTCTCTTAAAAGATCTATAAGATGTTTTCACTGACTTCTTTAACTCATGTGGTGGCTCCAATCTCTTGCCTTTTTAGTGGTTTTTCTCACTTTCCTCCCATCTTAAGTCCTCAGGCATCCCTCCAGACAGCCCCAGGCTCAGTAAATTCGGAATTAGTTCTCCTCTGGGTAATGGTAGGTACTCCAGAACAAAAAAGCATCCTGTTCATCCAAATCCTCCTTCCTTAGAAGGAAGATGTTAATTTGTTTGTATTTGAAAAGTTCTAAAAGCACAAAAAAGTAAAAATTCCTCTCATGTAGTTCTTTTTAAATATTACATAATGAAGTCAAAGTTTCCTTATTCATTCTGTTAGCATTTATCAGTCAAGATATTTTCCTAAGTTAAATTAAATATATCTCTCTCTACATAGATGTACATATACACTCACACACATATTTATAGAAAAGAAAATACGTCTTACATATTGATCTGTTTTTTATTTTAAAATATATTGTGAAAAAATTTCCAACTCCATGCCTCACATGCAATCTAGTCCATAAACCAGATAGAACGTTAAGTTTTCAACTATATTTCTGTTGGTAGACATTTATGATGACTTAACCTATGTGATTTTACAAATGATGTGCCACAGACATCCTTGCACATAAATCCTTATGTACTCTTGCTATTATCTTCATTGGATAGATTCCTAGAGGTTAGGTTGTTAAGTCAAAGAATATGCACACTTTAAATCTTACTAGAAATTACATCATTCCTTTTAAGAAGGTTAGTTTACACTCCAACAGACAATTGAATTGGGGTGCCCACTTCTACACTCACCCTCCAGCAGTTGGAAGTGCTTCAATGTTTTAAGAGCTGAAGAAAGGGCATAGAGAGAATTAGCAGTTGTTTAATGACACGCACTTCAGTGTCGGCAATGCTGGCACCAAGATTTCAGATCTGTTATCGCTATACAATGAGATAATGCATGTAAAATATTAAGTGAAGATTTTACCAACTCATTCAGCATGAAAGATGAATGGGGGAGGAGAACAGAGGCAAGGAGAGTCCTCGGAGCTCCTCCCAGGCTGGGTGTAAATGCCCTGTCACTTGTTCTCCTGGTACGCTGTACCACGGCTTCACAATATTAAATTTAATTAGCTGATTCGTTGTCCACAATAATACTGTCCTCGGAGGACAAGAAAGTGAGAAGGTATATTCTTTGACATCAGAAACTGATGAGCCATAGGCTAGGATGTCGTAGTCACCCTCAAATTCCCAAAAGAAATTTGAAGGATTAAATTCTATTGTTTAATGCCTGAAATTTACCAAAGAGAAGAAGGCAGTTATTACATCATAAATTATTGTGAGATTGTTTTTTCTTTCACGTGAATCTCCTCTCATAAATTAGGATACAAATTTGTTACAAAAGGGATCATAACTTAAATTTCTTTCATCATGTCTTCCACTATGACAAGTCATGTATTGAGGAGCAAGCCTAAAGGAGACAATACATAAAAAGTGAGGAAAAGTGATGAGACTGGTTTTTGGTGTGATTTAAGGAAACCAGTTCCTTCACTTTAGAGTTGTGCCTCGTAATGTTGATTAATTAAATCACCATGTGGTTATTTATCTAAAAGTCAGTATCACATTTGCAAAGCGATGAACATGGTCTCAGAACTACCCTAGAATGGTTCTAGCCTCTCTGCTGCCCATGTTCACCAAGGTATGATATGCCCCACATTCCTCAGCTTCAAGTTGTGGATCTGGGTGGACCAGAGAGGAATGTCTGGGGAAATGAGATTGTAGAAGGTAACAGCCACTGGAAGAATTTGGCCCCAAAACCGAGGACTCCTCAATCAATATGCATGACTTTCAGAATTCTTATTTTAATCAGTGAAACGGAAATGAAATTCCAATGTAGCTTTTAGTTTTAAAAAAAATTACAAGTGGTATATGATATTCATGCATACCATTTCCTCTGAAATTCTTTTTACGAATTGAAGAAAATAATCATATAACATACTGGAAAGAACACTAGCCTAGGCATCCAGAGATTTAATTTTATGCCCTAAAATTATCACCTTGTAGCTATGCAATCAAAAGCTGTTTCTTCCCTCATCTTACCTCATTTCACTCATATATAGAATGAAATGGTTGATGATATGTAGGCTCTCCTTCAACCCCAATATATGAGTCCACAATTCCCTGACTAGTGTTGAAGATCCATTCATCCACCCATCCATCCATCCATCCTTTCCACGATTATTTATTGAATCCTTACTCATGCTATGTTTATGTGATTTGAGTTCTTCTGCTTTGGATTGGTAGATTGATGGCATCATCAGCCTTTGAAGCAGCCAGACTCAACATCTGGTATGCATTCTGACCCCTCTTCCTCTCTCATACACTTCACCTTCAGCCAGTACTCAATACTTATTCTTTCTCTGTGTCTATCTTTGGTTCATCTTAAACCTTCCATACTCAACCCACTGTTCTTTCTTTCTCCAGCTTCACCAGCTCTGTTGAGCTGTTGCAATAACTTCCTAAGTGGTCTTCCAGCATCAATAATCTTCCTTCCCAATCCACTATACATGCTATGCCCTGAGTTATCTCCAATCTTTCGTTTTAATCAACAGTTTTTGAAGTTTACTGAATTTAGACACTATGCCTGGACCCTTAAGGAGCTCACAGTCCAGAGAGGAAGGTAGACAAAATTAAAGAATAAGTATAATATAGCATGAGACTATGATGGTGGGGGAACACTTAAGAGTGTTAGATTTCTTCTTTTCTTCTTATAAAGGCTTCCTCCTTACTTGTTCCCTCTTCTATTCATCTTATATCACATTTTTTCCCATGATTCTAGCATTTCACTCATTGTACCTTTTAGAGACCATTCTCCATTTTCTTCTCTTTTTGACCAGACTTTCAGCTTCCTGATGACAGGGATCTGATCAACTTAAGCCAGAGGTTCCCATCCTCTAGCCGTGGGCCGGTACCAGTCCAAGGCCTGTTAAGAACTGGGCTGCACAGCAAGAGGTGAGCAGTGGGTGAGCAAGTGAAGCTTCATCTGTCTTTGCAGCCACTCCCCAGGGCTAGCATCACGCCTCAGCTCCACCTCAGATCAGGCATTAGAGTCTTATAGGAGCACCAGTTAGGGACCACTGACTTAAGCCATCCCTTTGAGTTGAAACCTTGGGTGGCTTCCTTTAGCCCTCAAGGGGAAGTTCAAACCTTTATATTGTGTATCTAAAGCCCTTAGGAGTTTAGATCTAACTGTTATTCCAGTTAACTCTGCTTATTAGTCCATATTCAATTCCATTCCAATCCTAAACCCCCTTCCTCTCATCCCCACTTAACCTTTAGAATACCATTCTTTAGGTACACAAGAGCTTAAACTTCCAGTATGCTCACATTTGCTGTCTTTGGGTAAAGCATGCCCTCTTCTGAGAATACCCCCTGTACATTTCCCCCCCTATTCTCCTATGGGGATTTGCAAGGAGGGTGCTATCCTCTCTTCAAGATCTAGTTTAAATTCTCTTTTTTCCAAGCATGTTACAGAAAATCAGATCTACTCATTCAGAATTAATTTTCACCAGTTCCAAATACTTCTTATAGCATATAGGCCAATCTTCTGCAGAGATTCTGTAACCTTTTTATCTACTTCTTATACTATGAGCCCCTGGGAAGAAGTGCCCATGTCACTTGGGTTTTTGCATCCTCCATATCACATAGCCTAGTGTCTGGTGTTAAGATTCACTCTGTCCTAAGTAGCTGCCATATTGCACAGGCTTTGTGACATTCTCACAGCAGACCAGGAAACTGGGCTCAGAGAGAGGCTAAGTCATCTGCCCACGCCAGCAGGTATGTGATACGATTTAGATTTGAACACAGGTGACTCTTAATAACCAGGCTACACTGCTTCCCTACAGGGACCACAATAAATGTTGAATGGTTTTGTAGCCATTTGGAGAAGCAGTTGAAGATATAGTTAACAAGCACTTCCTAATTACCTGGGGAGTTTCTAAAAGTTTTATTTATTTATTTATTTTGAGTGAGTTACATCTGATCTTGCCCTTGAAGATTGAAAAGGAATTTGACAAAGAAAAAGAAGAAAGAGTATTCTCATAAGAGAATAAAATTTGAGCTAAGTCCCTGATGAAGGGAATAAAGGGTATTTTGGTAGAGAGGATGGGAGCTATTTACTGACTTGCTTTCCCAGCCAGGCTACAGGAACTGAGGGAAGGAAACCACTTGTTCTTGCTCAAGGCTGCATCTCTATTGCCCATGCAAGTTTAGTACAGAGCTCATGTTAAATAAACATTTTGTATAAATTGATTTACTCAGTAAATACTATCTAAGCCTTTTTTGTGTTCCTGTCATTTTAAACACTCTCTTGACCTCGAATACTGAACATCCTAATTGTAATTGTCTTTGTGAAGGCTTTAAAAGCCCAAAGCAAAACTTTCAGACCCTGAAAGTGAAACCTCTAGTCCCTAGAAAGTTTCACTGACCAACCCCGTTTCATTGACTGGCTGAGTGAAAAACAAACATTAAACCAACAGAACAAGCTATGAAAAATTAAAAAAAGAAAAAAAATATTTCAGTTCCAAGAAACTTAGGTATTTTCAGTAATGTGCCTTCTGCAAGGAAACCTGAGAGGGCTTAGGTGGTATCAGTTTCGATTCCAGTAGAGACTTTTGACCTTCTGACTCCTAAGAAGAGAGGGAAAAGACTTCTGCCCAACAGCTGGGCCAGGGGTCTGGGTCTGAGGACATACAGGGAAATAAGGCAGAATCAATGAGGTTCTTCTTCTCATGTCTATTAGGTTGTTTCACGCCTCCTCGTTTTATAATAGAATAAGCTGTAAGCAGGTCTGTGTCAGGGAGCATATTCAAAACACAACATTTGTTGAATCAGTGAGTCATAAAATGGCTCAAAGCAGAGCTAGTGAGTGAAGGAATTTAGCATGATGAAGTAAAAAATGTATTCAACCTGGGGCAGGAGAACCTCTGCCACATATTAGCTGGGTGACCCTGAACAGGCACCAATTTTTTCTGGACCTCAGTTTCCACTTTTAGCTCTGACATATTTGGTAGATCCTTATTACGGTAGGAGACAGAAAAGTGCATGCAAAATGTTTATAGTTTTTTGTTTGTTTGTTGTTTTTTAAAGAAGCCATTCATGGAAAGCCCTCTATGTGCATGGGGATCTGAGAATTGGAAGTTTTTTCCTTTATTCTAACCAGGGTTTCCCAACCTCAGCACAGTTACTGTTTTAAGCTGGATAATTCTTTGTTATAGAGGGCTGTCTTGTGCATTGTAAGATGTTTTCCACTATGTCTGATCTCTACCCACTAGATGCCAGCAGCATCCACTTCCCTCTTCCCAGTCGTATCAATCCAAAATGTCTCCAGACATTGCCAATTGTTCTTTGAGAGCAAAATTGCCCCCTATTAAGAAACTTAGCCCCTGAATGGTCTTTCCAACAGAAACTGACAATTTCCTTAGAATAATGTAGCTAAAGGTTGCTTTTGGGAGAGTGTGAAAACCAGGAACAGAGGCTCCCTTCAATACTAAGGACCTGGGGATAGGGCATGCCAGGGGATTCAGGAAAGTTAGAAGTACATAGGGTCTAGAGGCAAGAAACTGACATTTCTGTCCCTGTGTTATCATTGACTGGCTGTGTGACCTTCATTATACTGCTTAACCTCTCTGAGCCTTAGAGTCTCCATGAATCCAAAGGAAGTAATATCTCTCCTCCATGAATCTTCTTCTCATCCTCCTACCGCCACACACACCACCAAAAGGTTGTTAGGAAGACTAAAAGTAACATATGTGAAAGCACTGTGAGCTAAAAACCACAAAACAAAAACATATTGTCACTCTAAAGTGTTATTTTTTTTTCTGAGAGAGAGTAGAAAAAAAACTTTATTCCTAGATATTTTTCTGTCAAGAGCAGTAATGGTGACATTGAAGGTACTACCACAGCAGTAATGAAAACAAATAATGGAGAACATTCTCAGGGAACATTGCCACAGTGTCAGCTCTAAGACTTGATTTCTATTGGGCCATGAGTTAGCATTTTTCCAGTAAAAATGAAAGGCCTCCCTGAGGAAGGCACCATGGTATTAGGCAAAGGCAAGAATGTGCTATTTGGCTGTTCACATACCTGGCAGTAACTTGGCCCTATGCTGACTCTTCAGCAAGGCTATCAATCTGGAAGATGCCTAGGTGACTCATGTCTCCCACAGCTGAGAACTTCGGAACTAAGAGAGGCTTCTGAGTGCTGGCGGGTTTCTCAGAGTAGGAGTCCAGGAGCTCTGGTTACAGTCAGGACTGGAATGGGCGGCCCTTCCAATGCCTGAGGCCAAGCCAAATAAGGCTAGGTCCAGGGTTTGAACTACACTCTCCAGTTGTGGGAAAGTTCCCCCCTAGAATAACATCCTAGTGAGTAGACTAGGTACCAGGTCAACAGGCTGGTGACTATCTAGGAAGCTTAATTAGCTCAGAAACAATCTAGAATTTCAGATCAGAAACCTCTAGAGTTCAAAGGACATGTTCAAGTTTGAAGGAATAATATAACTCACACATCTGAATGCTTTTGTATATGGATCACCTGTTCATCTTTTGAGGATGGTATAGAATTGTGGCTAAGGCTTTCACTTCTGAGCCCTGAGGCTCAGGTGTACCCTGGCCCTGCTCCTTGCTAGCTGTGTGAAACCATGCGTCCAGTGGGTGCTGTGCAAATCTTAGCTATACTAGTCAGTGTGCTGCTTGATGCTGGCGGCAAGCTCTGAGGTCAGCAGTTAATCATCATCACACTGATTTAGGTATGGGATCTAAAGTTCAGATAAGGGCATGCTCACATAGCACCCCCACTCTTCCTCTAAGTCACTCTTCCTTCTATCAGTCTCTGCTATCTAAATGCCATCGATGCCTCAAGTCTGTTCAAATGTTAGCTCCTTTACAAATTCTGCCTTCAGAATGGAGTTAATCTCAGCTTTCTCCAAGCTCCGTAGCATTTTATGGGTATCTCTATTACACTCTAGCACTCACCTGGGCCATAGTAAGCAGGCAAAGGAACCAAGATAAAGACACAACACACTGCAGACTGTAATAAAGACCAGAGAAAAAGCACAGGTGAAGAACTCAAGAGGATCAAAGGAAGGACAGTTTCTCCCTGATGCACTCATTCTTCTTTCTCCCATCTGACCGTCATAATATGTCACAGTACCTTTGAAAGCCCTCACAACTTTCTGGTTCCAGTCAAAGCCAGCTCCATATGTGATCTCTCCCTTCTGAAACAGAGTGTCTTAGGGGGTGGAACAGTTCAGATTTACTTTTACATCGTCCACAGCACATGGTCAAATGTTGCAAGTACTTAAAAATGTGTATGGCACTGAAGAAACGCTTGCTGACTGACAGTGGGCGATGTGTTTGCTGTGTGACGGCGGAGATGATAATGATAACAGGGAGGTTAACTGAACCGAAACCCAGCCGTCACGAAGGGTGATATGTGCACGACGTTTCACTATGACTGAGTGAACAACAAGAGATCCACGAATCAGACCTAGAACTGTGGCCCATTCACTGGCAAACTGAAAAAAAACTGGAAAATGAAAAAAGTGTACAGGCAAAGACAACCTTAACAGCTTGAGTCTGATCTATAGATAAATATAGCAGTGACATAGGAAGTACTGATTCCCCTGATGTTTTAAAAATGTAACTTTCTAAAGCACTGAAAAAAATGTATTATATTGTTTATTGAGGAAGGCAAGATATGCAAGGTATAGATAAGAGAAACAATTTCATCACAGCAAGCTGAGTACTATTAAATTTCATTGTAGTTCCCTTGTTCTACCTAAGTTTATGTAGTTGAGATCATAACGATTCCATATATTTCATAATATATTTTATTTATTTTTTGAATAAATAACAGATGCATAAGTACAGAGTTCACAAGGCACAAAGGCACAGGGAGTGGAAAGTTAGTCTCTCTCCCACTCTTGCCTGCCATGACCCAGCTTTCTCCCGAGCCTCTCATAAATCCTTGGAGAGGAGTCCTATGCCTACCACTGTACATTTTTCGAGTGAGTTAATAGCCTTTAGTCCTTCAAGGTTCTCAAGAACCAAAAATTGTCTCTAAGAATTAAACATGTCCCTAATGTAACATCTCTGTGCTGATAAAAGGCACAATTATACTACTTCTCTCCCAGTTACATAACCAGAATTGCACAGTGCAACTCTTTCTAAAGAGAATTCTCAACTGACAAAGGTAGTTAAAGGGACTCAACTAAGATGAAATCCCTTAATAGGCCTCTGTCCCAAAGATTTCCCTGAGATGTCCTAGTACTCTACAGTGGTTCAAAAAGTTCAGAACTTGAAATCAGAGTCTGCATGTGTGTATGTCGTAGTGACTAAGATTTTAACCCCAGGTTCACGTTCCTAAAGGCAGGCCCTTCCTTCTTCCAAGATCAGACCTGGCAAGGGTTTCCTCACCTTGTTCTACCCTAGAGTGCTGTGCTTGGAGGTAGGAAGAGGAGGGGGGAACTCCAATTCCAGTGAAGCAGTTTTAAGAAAGTCATTTCCATAAAACGTAGCTCAAAACAGAGAAAGCCATTTTATACTTACCCAAACTCTGTCCTCTTCAGATTCACCTCTCTACCCCGCTCCCCACCCGCTAAAACACACACAGGTCAGGGAGTGGGACTAGGATTTTCCTTGAGGTCTGTCGCCTTGTGCTGCCCATAGATTTACACTGTTACAAACCCTCCCACTCAGAGCATGCGCTGCCTACGGCCTTATTGTAAGTCTTCTCCACCGTAGGCAGTTTCAAGAGTTTTTCAGGAATCTGCTACAATTTGGAAGTTTATTTACCAGTGAAGTGAATTTTGCTCTCTGCTTTCCTTCCTCTCCTCCCAGTACCCATCTGATAAAGTTACAGAAGGCATCTCAGATTCACAACACCCCCCACCAGCCCCCCACTGAATAACACATCGTCTGGCAACAGGAGGCATTTGATTACATTTGGATGGCACGCCTGCATCAACTCCAGTTGTCCCCGAATTGGAACTGATGGGTCTCACGTGCTGCAGCCAACAGTTTGTCTTCACCCACTCCCCTCTCTGAAATGAACCTTTCTCTGGGAAAACAAGAAACCTACGTGCCATCCTGGGTGAGAGACTAACAGGAACTGTGTCCCAGCATTGCATCCCAGGCATGGCAGGCAAGAGCACATTCTGAGGGGTTTCCAACAGCAAGCTGTGCTTCAAGCATCTCTGGAGCGACCTTCTGAACCAGAGGACACAAATGTTCTCTTTGAAGTACTGTAGCCTCTGTGTTCATTTCAGCTCATGAGCATGGAATTCTTGCTGTGCTCAGTATAAGGCCCCAAGCTGCTGTCTCCTTTAGCAGGCCTTCATAACCTCTCTCTCCCCATTCTGACTTATCTGCTGTTAGTCACTGCTGCAGGCGGAATAATGGCTCCTCAAAGATTTTCACATTCTAATCCCCAAAACCTGTGAATATGTTATAGCGCATGGGAAGAAGAAATTAAGATTGTAAATGAAATTAGGCCTGTTAATCAGTTGACCTTAAAAAAATAGGGTGATTCTCTATCTAGCTTATTCTGGTGATCCCATTGTAATCACAAAGGTCCTATATAGGGAAGAGAGGCAGACCAGTCAGAACCAGAGTGGTGTCATCGTGAGAAAGACTCTACCTGCCACTGCTGGCTTTGAAGATTGAAGAAGGAAAGGGGTACATGAACCAAGAAATTCAGATACTCTCAACAATCTGGAAAAGGCAAGAAAACAGATTCTACCCTAAAGCTGCCTTGGCTTGAGCACAGTGGGGCCTATTCAAACTTCTGACCTCCAGAATTGAAATATATGTGTTGTTGAGGCAGCAGTAAGAAACCAAGACAAACACCGTGGACTTGCCATGTGCTAAGCATGGTACCAGGTGTTGAGGGAGCATTCCCACAGCATGCAGTTTGTACCATGTATCCATCATCGGGGTCCAGCTAGGGAAATGGAAGCCACTGTAAGTGTCTAAACAGGGAATCTAATCAGGTCATTGGCTACACAGGTGACTGAAGTTGAGAAGCCAATTCAGCCATTAGCAATAGCAGAGGTTGCTACTGGATGGGCTAGAGGGATAAAGAAAGGAGGTCATATATCGGAGTCCAGAGGCCATGGCCACTTAATAGAAGCTGGAACATGGTGGTCCTGTCTAGCTAGGGCCACAAAAGGACAGAGACCTGATATAGAGGCTGCTTGAGGCGAAAGAGGGCATGGAGGACGGGGGCATGAGAAACCAGAGAGACACCCTGTCTCTCCCTTTCTCCTACCCTCCTGTCTTCTGCCAATGTCTCCCATCAGCTACTCCAGCTGTAAGCCAAATGACAGAAGAAGCTGGAATAGGCAGGAGTCAGCCTTCTTTCAGTACAGAGCAGAGCTGGGGAAAAGTAGCGAATGAGTTAATGGACTTAAGGAAGAGTATGCCCAAGACTGGCAGACATCTCCTTTATGCATTGATCACCATGACTCTTGAAATGTTATTTATTTATTTAGCCAAATTCTTTACCATGGCTTCTAAGACCCTATATAACCTGGCCCTTTCCTAACTTCTCTGTCCTCATCCACAAAGTTCTTCCCCTTCATTCACAGCATTCACACCACACTGACCTTTGCTCTGTTCTCAATATGCCAAGCAAGTCTCATCTCGGGACCTTGCCCTGGTTTTTTTATAGCCTCTACTAGACTCCCCACCCCTTGTTTCTCTCCTAACTGATCACTTTTCATCATTCCAGTCTCAGCTCAACTGTCATTTGCTCAAATAAGCAATTCTCCCACCTAAAATAGGCCCCCTCACCTAAAGTCATCATCACATTTCCATGTTTTATTTTCTTCAGAGCACCTATTATCTGAAGTTATCTTGGTTATATGTTTACTTGTTTATCATAGCCTTCCCAAAACTATATGCTCCTTGAAAGTAGGGATCCTGTCTTGTTACTTGTTATGTCCTTGTATTGGAGTTGGCTAGATATCTACCAAAACTTGTTTTTTCTTCCTGGAAACAGAGTAAGGTTCATTTCTTATTCTTTTCTGGTAAGGTGTGACAGAGTTCTAGCTAATGGAACATAAATGGAAATAAATAGTGCTGTTTCCAGGCCTGGCCATGAAAACCTCTCATGCACACTTCTGCATGTTTTTTCCCCTTCTGCCAGATGATGATAAGGCCCTCAGGGATGGTAGAGGCACAGATGAAAGGAACTGGGCTCTTAGATGACTAAGTGAAAGAGAGTTGCTCTAGCAACCTACATACCTATCTAGGACTGTTATGTGAACAATAAATAAATGTGTTTTGTATTGAGTCATGATATTAGCCTACCTTAACTAAAACAATTCCCAATGCCAAGAATTTCTAATGCTTGGTCCTATTGACCTTTACGAGTTATTGAATGATTGAATATTACACTTTCAATAATTATGTGCTCAGTGATGGAATATCTTATTTTTTTTACCTTCATTCCCTACCTACCAAGCTCCCTGAGGAATGGGAAGTGCTATATTAATCCCCCTGCTCTAGACACCTTCCATTTAACCTAAAACTTCCTAGATTCAATGAGTGTGTGTAACCCTGAGTTTTTAGGCAGCATGAGGAAGACAACAATAAAGCATGGTGTAGATGCATTTGTCCAAGAAGGAGGTCTACATTGCTGTAACTACTAATGTTTGTGTACTGATTTAGAGTTTACACAGGGCTCTTCACTTGATCCTTATAACATCTCTGAAAGGAAATTACTATTATGATTTCCACTTTACAGATGATGACTCTGAGTTTATAGAGGTTAATTATCTTGTTAAAAAAATCTTACTTCTGGCTCAATAGTCTAGTGGTTAGCGTGTCTGCTTTACACGCAGAAGGTCCTGGGTTCACGCTCTAGGTGGAGCCACGGACCATATCCTGGGTGTGCCAGGCCCCCTGAGTGCACCAGGTCCCCGGAGTGCACGGAGTGCACCGAGGACACTAGGCCTTGGTTCCACGCCCCGAGCGTGTGGGAGGAGACGCCCCGCCTTCAGAGATCCAGTTCTTAAGGGGAAACAGCAACATCCATAGGTCGGAGTGGAAGTGGGGGGATGGGAGGTATTAAAGAGGGGAAAAAAAATCTTACTACTTCAAGCAATAAAACTAGAATTGATTGTTTGAAAATGTTTATGGAGTACCTACAGTGTGCAGCCCTTGGCTGAAACTTCTGTGTCTAGTAGGGGCTCAGGAAATAATAACTTCTGCTGCTGCTAAGATTCTTAGTGCAAGTTTTTGGTTGGTCTGCCAGGCTTGCCTGGAGGCAGCAACGACACAGTCACCCTCAGCAGCTCTCCCACTTGCCCAGGCTAACAGCCCTGGCCTTCTCAGTCTGCCCTTTTCCATACATTCTTTCCTCCTGCCCATGCCAAGATTTCAGTAGATGATTGAGAATGAGTTCCAGGCCATTTAGCTCAGTCAGAAATTTGGGTGAAAGTTTCCTTCCACCCATCTCAGGCCTCAGATAACCCTTCAGGGTGTGACAGCTTACTAGAAGGAGGGGGAAGAACTGCCATGGAGATTTCCAGACACAGGATTGAAGCAAAAGTTTCTGCAGCTGCCATATTTATCCACTCTATTCTGGCTGTGCAAAGTGTGTCAGCAATAGATTGGTTGGAAAACAGGACAAAGAGCTGAAGAGGACAGACTTGTTTACATAGAGCAAGGAAAGACCCCCAGAGGGTTGCCTGCAGTCTGGATTTTTTTGACAAGGCAAGGAACTCAAGCGCTGGTGGCTGAAGGGGCATGTGGATAAAGAGAAAGAGGAAGGTTAGATGGCCAGGTCTTTACCAAGGTTTAGCCTTTCCCAGCCTGACGACACTCTTTTCTGTGCTCTGGTGCCTCTCTCTGTAAATAAATCCTGGCTACTCTTACAGTGCAGGATGTCCCACATACCGTACTTCTGAGGTGGGGTGAAATACAAATATGCCTTTTCATAATAGCTTTACACCTGGGGCAGCAGAGGACTGGTTTATTACCTTGGTAAACAAAAGTTAGAATTCAAGCAAAGTACAAACTTTGCCCAAGGCACTTCTGACAGTGCACCTTGTGTTTGTGAAATGAACTTGTATATATACAATGTGAAGCAATGGAAGGTTGGGCTTTTTCTTTTCTTCTCTCTCTCTCTCATCTGATTTCCAAGATTTAAAAGTTTGCAGGGGGGTGGGTGGGTGGAGGAGGTGTGGAGAGGGAATTTGCTTTGGCTCTGGTTTTTTTGAGCATTTTGAAATCATGCCGCTTGGTGTGGGGGAAAAAAAAGTTAGTCAATTTATATTGTTTTCCAAGGAAAGTGTACTTCTTACTGCTCTCAGGGTGAAAATTGGGGTTTGTGGGTGGGAGACAGGGTAGACCAGTTTTGGAAACACATAAGGAAAAAAGAATTTGCATAGAAGTTAAATATTAAAAAAGTAAAAATCATGTCTTCAGTGCCTGTTTTGTACCAAGCACAGAACCATGAACTTTCATAAGCATTATTTCATTTAATCTTCATAATCACATGGAGTAGGGATTATTGATCAAAATGTCCATTTTACAAGAAACTATGGTTGCTGACGAGATTCAAGCCCCAGTTTTTGAATTCCAAATTCAGTGTTTTCTGTACTGTCTTCCACCTTCTATATGGGGTCACAGACTGTGTCCTGCATGGTCACTTTGCTTACCTTCCTTGTACTCCCAATTTTTTCTGCTTCATTCTACACCTACAGTTGGGGAAAGAACGGATCTCCATGCTTTCATGCATTTCTGCTTAGAGGATTTCTCTATTCTTTTGCAGCCACCTTGCCATCTGGGCCACTCTCACCAACCAGCAGCTCTATGCATTTAGGAGCAAAAGGTTCAAAACATGTGGATTAGATTTTCCCTTAAAACACACATAAACTTAAAAGCAAAGGCAGCAACAGGCGAAGTGAGCACACATCTCATGTTTGGTTGGTTCCACAAATGCCTCTCTGCCTTCTCCCATCCCCAGCTTGAAAAAATCAGATAAGCTTTAGCAAAAGCATCTGAACTGTTTGAGTTCTTTACCAAAATAAGCCTTTGAACTTGAAGAACTTTGCCCATCTCTGCTTGCATGTTCACTCCTCAAAAGTCCAGCTGGGGCTTGCCTGATTCAGAACTCAAGCCAGTAAAATTTTAACTCTTTCACCCACAGATTAATTCTCAAGCTTCTAAAATGAGAGTGAACTCATTAGGCTTATTTTTAAAAGTGATCTATACAAATATATCACCTTGTGCCTGTCTTCACAGATGAAAGATTCCTTGCAGGAACATATTAAACTGAGGCTAGAGAGGTGGTATCGTTAAAGCTCTGTTAGCTCAGCAGTTTCAGGGTACCAGAACTGTGGCTGCTTGTACTCAGCAGGATTTCAAGGGAACCATCAGTTCCCCTGCTCCAACTCCCTTTCCATCTCTGAGCCCTACTATTAATGCATCTTTAACTGTAGCTCTTTGAGAAATGCCTTTATTTATTACAAGCTTTTAAAAACTTATTGGAACACAAATATTCATTGCAAGGAAACAGATTTCTGTTGCAAATGGATTAAACACAATCCCTGTGCTGGAGCCCTTGAAGCAAAAGAAATGGGGAATCTCTGAGCTGTGAGACAAGCTTGGTCATGGATGCTTACTTTGGAGACAGCTCTGAAAACCCAGGCAAGCCAAACAGTAGAATGCTAGCTCTTAAAGGAACTTTAAAGAGCATCTAACCTAACCCTTTTCTCTTACAGAGAAGGAAACCAAGGCTCAGAGTGGAACAAGCAAGGCCGAGGCATTCATAGCTGGCCAGTGACAAGCCTCCCCAACTCCCTGGCCAAGGCTCATGTCTCTCCCCATGTAATCTTTCATACCAGGAGAAAGAATTAAACCTGGTCCCAAGTTCTGTCCTATATTCACTTATCCTGGCTTTTCATCACTGCTTGTCAATACAAGTCCATAGATTGAGTTCATGCAAAGATGTTTACCCTGAGAAAGAAGAGAGATGAGAACCTGGAATACTTCTGAAACATTACTTAGAAATCTTATTCAAGGTTAAGAGATTTTACATGTGTATCTTTACATGATTATGACTATAGACCAGTTAAGCAATGCTAAAAAAGAAATCTATATTCCTTTCCTACTTTCAATTTAATTCTCATTAGCTTTTTTGATTTTTTAGCTGGTGATTCTAAGTTGATATGGGTTCCTGTTATTGGGAAATTTAGTCATTCCATGATTGGGTCCTAATTTGAAGTAACTTATAGAAGGTTAGACTGTCAGGACTAGAAAGAAGCTTAGTGATACTCTGGACCACATTCCTTAGTTCATAGATGGGTACAATAGAGTGGAGAGAGGATTAATGACTATCTCGGGTTACTCGGCAAATCAATGGACTCAACCGTCAGTTCTCCCAACCACACAGAAGAGGTATTCTTTCATCTGACAATTACAAACCGGCTCCCTTTGTAATACTCAGGTATCTTTTATGAATAATTAATGGCCATGCCCAACTCCAGAGAGGTGAACACTTATTGCAGCCTGAGCCTGACTAACCCACAGTTATCTCTCTGAGGTATGGTTCATGAGTTATCCTTGCCATCTTTTGTTTCATGGAAAGACTGGTATACAGAAAACAAGGGAATTTTCCAAGATTGCATGATGAATCAGCAAAGGTTCTGAGGCAACATGTTGTTACTAGATGAGGAATCAGAAGACATAAATTCCTGTCCTCACATGATCTCTAACCATATGTGAGACTTTGGGTAACTCAGTTTCTTTTCTGAGTGTCAGTTTCCTTATCCATGTTAGAGCTTTGCTGGGTGACCTCTAAGAACCTTTCAGCTCTCATAACTTGTGAGTCTAGAAAACAAGACTCAGAGCTAATTCATGCCTTGAATGTGATTGTATGAAATCAGAAATTGATCTCTATGCAAAAAATAATATGTTCAGTTTTATTTTTTTCCATGACTTTTTTCCTCAAGCCCTTTGTGCCTGTTATAAACTGTGCCTGCAAGGACAAGCATAGAACAAAACAAACTAGTAACAGACAAATAGCAATAGAAGAACTCAGAAATGTGGTATTTTTATCATTTTTACTTTTTGAGGTATGTCAAGAAAATAAAATAATATTTATTGAACACCAAGATGGCTATATTCACCATCTTATTTAAAATCTTTAAACAATCAGCAGTGTCATGCCCTTTTTTTCAAAAGAATGCACTGAGGCTCAGAGATGAAATAATTTGCTTAGTAAACACAACTTATAAGCAGTAAAGTCCAGATTTGAAGCCAGCTTTCCTGGCTCCAAAACCCACATTTTTCACAGTTCCAAGTCACATATATAAAATATGGCCCTATTGTTTGTTAGTAAAATTGTTTTTCCATAAGAGAGGTAAATGAAATATGTTAGCATTTCATTGGACTCCAGGAAAAACAGCATCATGGCTTCCCTGGGCTTCAATATTTAAACATCTTTGAAAACAAGCAAAGACTGTGAGACAAATTTATGACTTTCTCCAACAATTTTGGAGAGAGGGTGTATTTATGTCTAAAAATATTTCAATCGGAAATATTTATTAAAATATCCATAGGATTAAAAGCCAGTTGGCTTTTTCTTTGTTTAAAATCCATGTTACTTCAGACATGCATCAGGCTTTTGTCCTGACCCCCTCCATAGTTATTCAATCCTGTAATCCTCCCAGGGACACAGGGCAAGATTTGAGTAGACTTGAAGAAACTGTTTCTGATTCAGAGCCTCCCTTAAGAGGAGAGTTTGCATAGTGTCTCCTCAAAGTGGCCCATATACCATCCTTAAACCTATGGAGTAACTGGAACCAGGTCGCACAAGTTCATTCACCCAACGTTTATTGACAGTCTTGGATGCTGCCATCACAGTGCAAGGCTTGTGCTACCAACACAAATACAACTTAGCCTTGATCTGTCCTTGGACACCTAACCCAGGCTAGGCCAAGACCTCAGGAACAACTGTAGAAGGCTGCATTGTTTTATGCCTACTTCCAGATGTAGAGATAAAAATCAAGCAGTGTGGCAAAGGATCCTGTATATTTTGTTTTGACTTTCATCAGAATGAAAATTCCTGTGCCCTTTTTGTCTCCTGGTAATTGCCAAAAAACCAGAGAATGTTAAAGTTTGAAATGACTGGAGGTTTGGCTATCACTTCAGTTCAAATCCCTAAAGATGAGATTACTAAGGTTAGAGAGGAGAAGAGTTGTTCAAGGTCATCCATAAGGTGTGGGGTAAGGCTGAGAGTAAAAGCTGAGTTCAGTGTTTCTTTCACTAACATTGTCTAATTGCCTTGGTAGCAAGAAAGACATTATTAGCTTGGAAGGAAAAAACTGTTTGTTTAATGAAAAATTAGACCCAGTGGGCAGGCATATCTGCACTTTCTCAAACTACAGTGGCTTATGATTACATTGAACTGATTTTGTGGCCTAGTAACAAAAATACCTTATGCCGCAACCTCTATGATCATCCTGAACACACCAGATCTTTCCATGCTCTGCACATTATAGTCCCTAGGTCTGGAATATCCTTCCCCTTTCTCCTCACAGCAAATGTTTACTCTTTCAGACTCAATTTTATCACTTCTGTGGAACTGTGCTGGATTTGTTCCAGGTCAACATTTCCCAGATTCCCCTTCCCTGCATAGTCATGTTAGCCACAGAGACATTTTGCATAATATTTGAAATATGAAGGTGAAGCTACTATGTTTTAATATTTAGAGGTTGGTGGGGGACATCATGTGTTGAGGTGTCTTTTGCATGTTTTCCCCGAACTGTTGGCTCACCTGTTTGGATGGGGCAGCAGCTGAGTCCTCAGTTCCTCCAGTTCCCCCCAGATCTCCTTTTGCAGCTCCTCTGAATACTGGACCAGCATGTAGAGCTCTATGCAGAATTCTAGATTGTCCTGTAGATCATTAACATCATCACCCAGAGACAGTAAGAAGTAGAAAGGAGCTCCAGATTGTCCTTGCGGGTTGTAGTCCACCACTGCTTTCCCTATTTCACACCCATTTTTCTTCCCAACTGCCTGCTCCACTGACTCCAAATTCAGCACTAAACAGAAGCAATAGCCTCATATCTATTTATTAGCCACTTCCTGCAATTGTGAGGAATGAGCCTTGATGATGAATCTGATTCTATGTCTTATGTGTAGTGGTTCTGTTTCTCTCCGATGGAACCCTAACTCATCAGGAGTCCTCTATAAATCCCCAGGATTATCATTTCCAGCTGTGTACTTCTATTAAAGCATGCAGCACACACTGTGCAGTACTTTAATAATTGACATGTATGCTTACTGTGGGCCAGGCACTATTCTGAGCACTCATTTAATCCTTATAACAACCTAATGCAGTAAGTGTTGTTATTATTTCTGTTTTATAGATAAGACAACAGGGGCCCAGAAAAATTAAGTAATTTGCCCATACTTTCATAACTAGGAAGGGAAAGATCCAGGATTCACCAGACATCCTGGTCTAGAGCCAGCACTCTGACCCTGCAGTAAGCTCTTCAAGGACAGGTCTCATCCATTACCAAACCCTGGCACTAGGATGAATGAATGAATGAATGATCCATCTACTTCATCTAAGGAAAAAGTGAGTTTCCTACAAAGTTAATGGAGGGCTGATAAAAGCTTTGAGACCTATGATCCCACTGTCCCTTGAATGCTGTCCTTCTCAGACTGGAAGGTGAGATTATAAACTATCCATAGTTAAGGTCTTGCTAGTGGACAAGAGTTCTTCTTGCACTCCAAGTGTGCATCACCAAAAGCCATCAGCATGCTCACCACAGGGAGCAGTTAATACAGATAAGGCCACACACCACAGGTTGAGCCTGCTTTTCTCCCCAACCCAGGCAGACACTCCACCCTGGGTGGAGCCCTCTCTACCTGTGAGTCTCCCTAAGGTGGAGGGCTGAGCCTGGCTGGAGGGCAGAATTCCCACACAGGTGCCAGGTATGCAATTAGTGTTTAACAATTCACTTTTTATATGTTACAATGAAATGTGACCTCAAAACTGTCCTTTTGTATGTCATAAACATAAACTTGGACTCATATTTAATTTTTAATGTTGTTGCCAATTTCTAGTCAAACTAGAATGAAAATTCAAGTTTGAATTTCAGACTAGAGTATCTTGGGCAGTACAGTCTGTTGTTCAGTATGAAATTGGGTGTTCCCTATTACGTATCCAGAAGGGACACAGAGAAATTTATGGCTTCTGTGTTATGTGTAACACACACACACACAAAAAATTTTTAAAAAAAAAGAAAGAAAAAAATGTAAAAAAATTAAAATATGTAGAAAAAATAGGAAGAAACAAATCAATTGCTATAAAATTAATTCAAATGCCTTTATTGCTCTTCTAGTACACAGAAAGGAGGCAGGTAAAGGTGTAGAAGTTTTGTGCAACTTGAAGTGTTCTACTATTCACACAAGAATAGAAAACCTTCATCACATCCAAAGTATCATGACCATCCCATGTTGATATTATGTACATGTTTTGCAAAAGCCAAACCACAAGAAGAGTTTGCAATATTGAAACTCAGGACCAGACTTGGAGAGGAACTCTAAATTGATCTAGTCAATCTTTCATTCACAGATGAGGAAACTGAGGCTTGAGGAAATTTATTATCCAATTCTCCATGATACTGGCCAACTTGAGAAGAGGCCCTGAGCAAAGGTGTTATGACCGGAAACAGAAGAGTCAGCCCCAGCATAGCACGCATCCTCTTTGCACTGGGTGTTGCCTGCTGCCTAAAACCCCACAGCACCTCATGCTCCTCTCTGAGATGTTAAACCAGGGATTTGGAGTGTGCTGACCTGTGGCCTTGCTGTCAATAAAATTCTGTCACTTAGCCTGTGCTGTGTTCTAACCTACCTGGGATTTTAACCCAAACTCATAAACCCCTTATGTTTTTCCTACTCCTCTGAGCCCTGCCCCATCCCCAAGTCTCCTGACAGTAGCCTCACAAGAACTTCTCAAATCCAAAGGGAAAAGGGGACCAGAGGTTGGGGACAGAGCTGTTAAGGAGATTTCTGTCCCTTTCCTTTATAAATCTTCTTCCCACTCAAGAACGTTTTCCCTAGAATAAAACACTGCCTGCACAGAGGGCCCATAGAGACATTCTAGTACAACTCATTTATTGGATGAATGAAGCCCAGAGAAGTATAATTTCTAAGGGTGCACCAGAGAATGAGATGGGCTGGGGCTGGAAGAGGGATCTTGGTCACCAGGCACTAGTCCTCCTGCCAGGTGCAACTGGCCCAAACTATGCACGTGCACACACATGACCGCGTGCGTGCTTACACGTGCACACACAAGCATTTGGTGTCAAGAACTAGGTTGCACTGAGTTTTCCTATATATCATAGAGGAGAGTAGAAGTGGATATATTTGCAGGTTGGGTCAAAAGGACTTGCATATCTTCATCTAAACCAACAATGAAGAGTCAACCTTGCAATTTTGCCTACTACCTATTTTTAACAACCATTAACTGAAAAGTAATATATGTTTATTATAGAAAATTTGGAATTTAAAAGAAATGTAAAAAACTAAAACTACCCATAATTCCACAACCTAGAAACAATTTTTGTCAATGTTTTGGCTTACATTCTTCAAAGACTTTATATATATATATATATATATATATATATATATGTAAAATTATATGTTATGTTCTATTTAGTAATGTAATTATTGTATGTTCTAATAAAACTTTTTTTTTACAATATTAAATACTGTTTCATGGAATTTTTTAATGGCTACTTACCTATTCCATTCTATTTCTATATCCATTCAAACTGTTTTTTTTACTATTGGACATTTAGGTAACTCCCTTTTTTTTCCATTACAAATAATAGTGAGATAAATATCTCTGGGTCTCTGGTTATTCTTGGATGAAATTCTTAAAATAGAATTAGTGAAACTAAGAAAATGACACTTTTAAAATTTGATGTATATATTTCCAAGTCATGCCTCAGGGAACTTGGGTCTATTTACACTCCCAGCCACAGTGTACTTTATGAGCATTTGTTCCTCTATGACTTTGCGTATAATTTTCTGGAATTCCAAGGAACTTTAGAAATTATTTTACTGGTGTATAGGCATTCACTATTTTTCACTTGAATTTTACAAAAATTAAAAAACTAAGTAATACTACAAAATAAGAGACTGATGCAGTTCTACATTACATTGAGTTTTGGTCTTAATAAACATAAGTTTTCTCAGTATTATAAGTATATACAGACAACATAGCATTCTTTTATTCTTTATTTTAAATCTTTCTATAAAATACCAAATGAGCATACTTGACCTTTTATCTATCTATCTATTCATTTTTGTTATTTTTTAAAACACCTACAGTTTTAAAAGCACCTGGTATTCCAAGATGGTCTCTCATCCAAGTACTAAGCAGGTCTGACCCTGCTTAGCTTCTAAGATCAGGCACGTTCAGGGTGGCATGACCATAGACCACACTTGACCTTCTAAAACTACAAAATATCTCTTAAACACTGTAATCACCCAAAGTGTAGCTATCCTGTGGTTTGGTGAGCTCAGTCTTTATTTTTGAGTATTTGAATTGTTTTCAATTTGATTGCAATGAACAGGTAGAGAGTATGAAGACTTTCCTAGTTCCTGTTGCATGTTAGTATCTTACATTGAACTGTGCTTTCTGTCTCATTGGGAACAAAAACCGTCTCAATTATTGCTTCTGGATGCCAATTTTTGAAATGTTTTTATTTTTATTTGAATTAACACTTTATTTTTTTCTCAAACACCCAAATCTCTATTTTGTAGTTTACTGCAATCATCCAAGAGGAAATGAAAAACTGAAGGAGGTATCGAAAATATAGTTACATATTTCCATTGACATTTTAAACTTTTTTATACAACTAATATATGTTATATGTAGAAAGTTATGGAATAGTAATGAAAAAAGAAGACAATTAAAGTAACTTGTAATATGCAAAGATAATGCTGTTGATAGAACAATGCTAATATCTTTTCAGTCTTTTCACTATGGAAATATATACATATTGTTCACATTGCTTTTGTAACCCACCATCATATATTGTGAACATATTATCATGACAATATTTCAATAAGTGTATAGTTTTAAATAGCTTCCTAACATGTGTCAGGCAGAGTGAGATGCATTTATGAGCAAAACATGACCTGGTCCCCAGGGAGTCTACAGGCCAAACTGGGAAGAGTAGAAAAGAACACCGGCTTCCTGAGTTGGGATCTAGCCCCTTTATCTTAGTTTATTCTTGTTACTAGGTAAAACTTGACTTGATTCCCTAACATTCTTTTTTTGTTTTTGTTTTGTTTGTTTTGCAATCATAGCAATTTTAAATCACAGTTTTCTTAAATTTGTCTTTAGGTCACTGTATCCTACTCTGATCCATTAATACTCTAGAGTCTTAGTCATACTGCCTGTTATATTCAGCAAGCCCCTCTATGGCATGACAGAGCTCAGTTCCCAAAAGATATGGAAGCAAATCTTTCCCACAGTAGGTGCTACCAGAGGTACCAGAAGTAGAAATGAATCCTGGATTTGGAAATACAGGCCTTCCTTGTGCTGCAGCATCCTTGCAGCAAGAGAGAGACTCTCCCAGTTTCACAGAGGGCTTTCTGCTCCAGACTTCTGTGAGGTGGGTTGAGCTCTCCAAAAAGGGAAGATGAGGCTCAGAACAAGGAAGTGACATGACTGAAGCCCAGCCTAGTAAAGACCGAACAGGGTCCAGGATGAAGCCCAGGCCTTATGACAGCAGTGCAGTGCTCTTTCTACTCCTCCCTATGTCCTCTGAAGGTGCTGCTGACTTGGTCGAAGAACCTGAATGGCTCCAAGATAGGCCACTACTATCTACTCTTCTCAAACACACACACACACACACACACCCTGAAACACACACATGAACATAAGCATGTTTACATGAAAACAGGCAATCTTAAGCGTACTTTCTATAAGTGCTCCCATCCTAGAAGGATCTGTCTCATTGTGTGGTACTTGCGCCATTGTTGAAGCCTAATTTGTACTTAACTGTTGTTCGGACCAAACCACCCACAGCAAGAGGCCATCTCCATACAAGCCATGATCTCTTCCACTGGGAGTTTTCAGCCCTGCATAACATACACCACAAGGGCATGCTCTCCCCCGCACAGTGAGGTCAAAAGCCTCAGCGTGAGGACTCCCAGACAGCAGGCTCCCAGAGAGTACCTTTGAAGAACAAGAGGCAGAAAGGACTGTGAAGAGAACCTTGAGATGTTATAAAACTCTAAAAAGTACTCTGTGTGCACTAGAATAATACTATTACACTATATACACATTGTACTTTATGATACGCAGGCATTGTCTTACCTGTATGAGCCCAGATGAAGATGCAGAGGTTCAGAGAGGCTTACTGGCTGGGCCTAGATTAGACAGTGAATAAAACAGCTTGAGCCTAAATCCCAGTTTTACTGACTTCAAAACCAATGTGCCCACCCTCTCAAACATCAACCTCAATATACTATGAGATTCTTATTTCTCGCTGTGACCCAGAAGATGAGTTTGGTGAAGATCACTATCCTCATTTAACAGTTGAGGAAACAGACTCCAAGAAATGAAGACTCTTAGCTGTGGTCACCAGGAACCTTCTGGCTCTCACCTGGTCCCTGCTGTGGAGTAGCCCCCCAGAGAGCAGGAGAGTCTAAACAGAGCAAGAAAAGCAAAAATTCAGAGCAGATTGTGAGCTCCCTAAGTAGGCTGCTGGCAAATGGTTTGGGTATGTTTGCTGAGAATCACCTTTGGGGAGCCCAGCCTCTGACGAGCAGGCAGGTATAACGTGTGTTTTGAGGTCATGCGACTTCCTTTTAGCTGTTGCCTCCTGCAATTTTCCCTCTGTTCTAGGCCAGAATGCTGTTTCCTATTGACCAGGCAAAGAGTCCTACTTTAGAATATCCACTGGTCATGTAGCAGTTTTCTTTGAAGAAAAAAGTGAATAGAGCAGAGTAGAGAGGAAGTTGGCAAGTGAGGACAAACACGCACATTGACATGGTCTACTGCTTGTTCTTGGAAAGGGTGGTAGAGCATTTTTCCATTGGCCTTGACCTGTTCCTTCCACTATTATAGAGCAGAGTCAAACATTACACTCTGTACTTTAAAGGGATAACAGTGAGAGACCAGTGAGGAGACCACTGCAGAAACCCAAATAGGATCTGATAGTGACTTAAAAGTGGCATTAGGGTCAGGAATTAGACACAGACTGAAGAAAGACTTCATAAGAAATCAACCAGTCTTAGGGACTGCATGGTGTAGAGAAAGGAAAGTGAGGGAATGGAGCTTCGGATGACTTCTGGGTTACTAAGTAGGCATCTAGGTTGGTAAGCGTGACATAATAGACACAGGAGAAGTCGAGAAGTTTGTGGAGAATATGCTGAGCTTAAATTTTTATATGCCAAGAGTACACGTTCTCATGAAGATAACAAGAAGGTAAAATTCTCAAAATAAAAGTCTTCTGGCTTCATTCTAAGAATTCAGGTGTTGCTACAACCACCACTGGTCACTGCAGACCTAACAAGGGATTTGGAAAAGGGTTTTGGGAAAAAGCAGCTAGGTTGTATTTGTGGAATTCATCATGACTAAAGGAAAGCTCCTGAGTAGGAGCAAATAGGCTTCCCTAATTTCCCTACAGCACATTTTTTAATGCTTTGTGTGGCAGACAGTACAGTGTCCCATTAGAATGAGTACACTCAAACCAGTGTCATAATAAAATGACTTGAGCATCTTGAGTTAGAAACCCTGAATTTGACATTATAAATCTTTGGCTTTGTGATCTGGTAAAAACATTTTGCTCTCCTGATCTATCTTGCTTCTCTATAAAATAGCTGTCTTGTGAAAATGCTGTGTAAATTATAACAGGTTTTTCATTGGTAAATTGTCAGTTTATATGTCATGTCAATAAGCAACTAATTTTGTAACTGAAATTAAATTCTTACGAATTTGAGAAGCTAAAGCTTTAAAGAGGAAGTACTAACAGATTGGAAAAACCCAGTGAATTTTTCAGACCAAATTATAGGAAACCCTCAGAGCTCCAGCATCCTGTAGCAATATCTTTAGGGAAAGGAAGATGCAAGAATGGAAGTCAGGGGATGTCCCACCAGCCTGACTTCCCCCCCGCTGCACCATCACCAGCGATGGTGATGTTTCATGTAATATGAATCTGTCCCCTACCATGAATGCTGTGTTTGCTGCCATGGTACAGCTAGCTGAGCATCATTCTGCATATCCCTGGGTCTCATATAAGCTTTAGTTTGTCTCCTTTTAGTTTGTCGGTACTAGCTGCTTAGTATCACTCAATAGGTAATCACTTCAGTATCAACTCTTGAAGCTATAAAAGGGGTTTAGGACAAGGTCTTCAACTTAATTAAAAAAAAAAAAAAAAAAAAAAAAAAAAAGCTCCTGAAGCCACCCAAAGCCTAGTCTCCTTCCAAACTACAGTTCTTTGATCACCTTTACAAGTCTTCATCTTCCCTGCCATGCACCTCCCCTCTGGTAACCACCAAAATGTTCTGTGTCTATGAGTTTGTTTTTTTGTTAGTTATATTTATTTGTTTATTGCATTATGCTTTATGTCCCACATATGGGTGATTTCATACAGTTCTGTCCTCTTTCATCCAACTTATTTCACTAAGTATAATACTCTCCAGATCCATCCATGTTGTCACAAATGAAGGAAAAAAAAAGAAAAAGAAAAAGAAAAAAAGTCCTTGGACTTTTTAGGTACTGTGCATAAAAATGGAGATAGAATTTTAAACCAAACATGCAAGGTTTCTGCCCTCAAGAAGCTTTTACTTCACCAAATTTCAGAGCTGGAAAACGTTTTAGAGACTATCTGGATGTATGTAATGGGAAAAGAAACAAGGGATGCCAAATTGAAGCCAGAATTTGGAGTGACAATTTAGTCAGTCACTCACAATCTGTACAAACTTGAACAAGTTTATATCACTGCAAAATGAGAATGATGATAAAAATAAGAACTACCTTCTTTACAGAATAGTGTGAAGAAAAAATGAGGATATACATTTTAACTGGCAAAGTACTAGACAAATAGAAGTTATTATCAGAGAGATGTTTTATTTCAAAAAAGTAAAGAAAGGAAGAAATATAGTCAGTGTGGATATGCATATCTTGAAAAAATACTAAATACCTATTAAATTCTTTCCTGATTTTTCTATCCCCTCTTGTCTTTATTCACACTTGTATCCTGTTACCAGACAATGAATCAGTGAAGATACGTGATATGAGCAAACATTGCTTTGAAAAAAGACATATGTATTCTGTTGGTACATATATTAAAAAACTCCAAGAAAGATAAAAACACATATGCATTGGATGTTGTTGCTCTCACTCTTCTTTTTATTAAGAGTACCTGAGTGGGTCTCCTGCTTCTTAAAGCTTCTGCAGTCCAGTCTCAAGTTGGGCCGAGAATTTTGATGTGAAAAGCCTTCAATGGCTAAAGAGTAAAAGATGCGTGGAGATAATTAGAGGTTACAGAACAATTATTAACATTTGTGTTCACTAAAATCTGAAGCCAAAAAGGTAATGAATTGCTCATGTAGACAAGGAAGAGTGGTTGTTTTACACACAAAAAAATAATTTAAAAAACAAATATGTACATAAATATATTTATAATAATTTTTTTCCATGTATCTGAAAAATGAAATACATGTTTTTCCAATATATAACTATGTCTTGTTTCAAATGTCATAAATGAGAACATAGGTTTCAATAATTTTAGAGCTATATTACTACAGCATAGTTTTCAATCTTATGTGCTTACATCTCTGGTCTAGGATTTGAGAAAATAAAATCTATAGTTATGATTTTTTTAAAGGACAAGTGGCATTTCCTGAGTCCTAACTATGTGCTAGGCACTGTGTGACATATTTTCTATACAAGCTATCTTATTATATCATTAACCATCACCATCATGCCCTCTCTCATCCATGGTCCTTGGACAAAGAAATCCATATACTCAGAACATTTTTTGGATTCCTTCTGCTCCCTCAACATTTGCCCCTTCTCAGTCCACTCTTCACCTGGATAACTCTTCTTCTTTTTCAAAATTCAGCCTTGGCCCAAGTGTGCTTAGGTTTTCCTGGTCCATGTTGCCTCAGTATCCAGTACTTGTATTATGCATTACCACAAAGTATAACATTTGACTGCAATCTGTTTTCCTCACTGAAGAGCGAGCTTCATGAGAACAGGGGCCGTGTCTCTTTTCACGGCAATGAGCTCACTGCACAGGGCAATTCTTAGCACATAAAATACCTGCCACAATGTTAGTTGAAGGAGCAAATGAATGAGTTATTGAGTAGGCTAAGTGATACAAGTCCCAAATTTTCAGATAAGAAAAATAAGACTCATGGTTAGTAAGTGGTCACACTATCATAAATGTTTTATCTAGTAGGTCTAGTATTTTAACCAAATTGTCTGATTTGTTCTCTCAGTTACCATCAACAAGAGTAGAGGAATCCTGAAGTCCTGCTGCCAATCCTCTCTATCCTCACTTGTTGGTCTATAGTAAGATAGCATTACTGAAAAAAGAAGACCTCAAAGCATTTAAGGCCAATTGATGGTGCAGGGGCCAGCAATTAACCTTGAGCCCAACACTACCCAGAACCTCTGTTAAGGACAGAGAATTGAGAAAGCTGAATTTTAACCTGGATTTTCTGAATTTCTACTGTGTGTTTCACCCATGCTATAAGCTGTGGGGAGCTTGGAGATGGGTACCAGATACATCCCTCAGGCTGTTTACAGGCTCTCCAAGGGTGCTGAGATGACACACACTTAGGTGAAATAGCCTCAAATCAGAGGATGCAGATACGTGGAAAAGAAAGGCCCTGGTAGGAACCAAAAGGCCTGTCTCTGCCTTTTTCTAACTGTGAACTTTGGATAGCCACTTAATTTCCACACCTGCAAAATGTAGCAAATGAGCTAGAATAAGGGTAGTCAGCAAGTCAGATCTGAAGATCCAACCCTCATATTTGTTTTTGTCCTGACTGTATGTTATGGGTTGAAATGTCTCTCTCAATCCCAATTTATATGTTGAAATCTTAACCCTTAGTATCTCAGAATATATCCTTATTTGGAGATGGAGTCTTTACAGAGAGAATTAAGTTAAAATGAGGTTATTAGGGCAGGCTCTAATTCAATATGACTGGTTTCCTATTAAACAGACATACGTATAGGGAGAATGCTATATGAACTTGAAGATGGCCATCTACAAACCAAGGAGAGAGGCCTGGAACAGATCCTTCCTTCACAGTCCTCAGAAGGAAGCAACTCTGCAATACCTTGACAATAAATTTCTGTTGTTTAAGTCAACCAGTCTATAACACTTTATTATAGCACTCCTAACAAACCAACACTTGTTACCAACAACTGTTGTTATTTTTATTTAATTTAAATGCTTTTGGGTTTTTCAGCATGTTCCTCACATTCTCTGTTTTCTTCCACTCAGCTGCTTGGCAAATTTACTTCATCAGTTGGTTCTTCAGGCATTTAAGTCTGTCTTCTCTAGATGAGGCCATCTCAAAGGTTTCCTTGAACACTCACGTTTTATGACTATTCTGTGAAAGTCTTTATAGGCTAAGAAGCAAATGTCACATTCCACAAGAAGGTCTATTTCAGGGCCCAATAAACCAGACTGAACACGCCCAAGTCAGTAGTGTTTAATAATTAGCTCTTGTGGGCAAGGAGAGGAGAAACGCTGGTTTTTAGTATTTGCCAATTTCACACCATGGCCAATTTTAAGCTTTTGACATGAATTCATTGAAAGTAGAGATGGAAGGAGGTATGTGCCATTGGCTCTGGTGGGAGCATCTCCAGCACCCTAGTGCCATGGGCTTCCCAGTGCTCCTTAGTCAGGCACAGAGTTCTTTGCACTTGATGGCCTAATGCCTGAGCTCTTTAAACTACTTGAGCTGAACTTCAGGAAATCAGGGTTCTAATCCGGCCTCTTCTTTTGAATAGCTAAATGAATCGGAATAAGTCTCTAGACTTCAACAACTATCATTTCCAAAATAAAAAGGTTTGAATAAATTAGAGGCTTATTGTATTGGTAGCTTGGCCTCCCCATCACTGGGAGTAGGGAGGATAGGGCAAGTTAGCTAGTCCTCCTAACCCCTCTTCAACCAAAGACACTTTGCCTTTATGTACTTTATACACTGGGGATCTAGATCAGGTTCGTTTGGGGGAAAAAAGGAGGAGGTTCCACTGCTTAGAAAAAAGGGGTGACTTCTGAGTTTCCTCCAGCTGTTTTCCTCCATGATTCTAGACCAGAACTCTTAGACCATCCAGACTGTATAAGGAAGCATAGAAAGGGGCAGTTGAGGGAAGAAGAGCCAACAGGGTGACCAATTCCAAAAAACAAGGCAGTGGTGGGAGGGAGATGGACCTCAGTGATGCTGCATATTTCATGTTTCCTCCTGAAGTCTCCTCCAACAATTTATGTGAAGGGAGGAATATTTTACCTGCCCTTGGGTGGCATCCAAGTCTGGGGTGGAAGGTGGCAGCTGTTTAACAGCCCATGGTAACACTCCGCAGCAATTGGGGCAGGAAGTAAAGAAGGCGGCCTTGCACTGAAATTGCTGAAGTGGAACTGAGGTCAAGAGAATGCCATGCCTCGGAGGCGAATTCAGCCTTCTGCCCTGACTGAATGTCCTCTACCACTGAGGGCCACTTGGGAGAGCAAGAGGTGGTTTCCTAAGGAGAAAAGTCCTTTTCAAAGCCATGGTGCAGCACAGACACTGGTGTACAAGGACAGGGCAAGGGCAGGAGACTATCAGTGCAGAGGGTACCACCTTCACTGTGCTTTTGGACAGTGTGTCTGGTGGTAATGTGGGATTGCTGGGTTGGGGACCAGGGAGCAGACGACCATGATTGTGTAGGTGATAGATGATATATATTTGCCTCAGTCAGGAACAGTGACAACAATGGAGTTTGTTCTCAGGGAACCAGGCACTTCCTAGGGGGTACACCTTCTTGTTCAGACTTCCCTTTTGTTGACACATCAGGCCTCACCATTGTCCCTCTGTTTGGCTTCTGAGCTTGTGTTCTTCTGATTGAGGGCAAGACAGCTTTTTCTTTTATGACATATTTATACTTGGTCAAGAATAAAACTGAATAAACATTCCAGAAGCCTCAGACCTTGGAATGGGAGTGACAACTTTCACATGAGCTTAATATTCATGTCAAGAATCAGGATCCTTGAGAGAATTTGGATCTATTTTAAAAGTGGCACAGTGTCTCTCTCTCTCTCTCAACACTTAGGCAGGAGAGTTTGTGGAAGTGATGGTGGGTACCAGTGCAGAAGAAACCTTAGAGATTGAATCTGGGTCAAGGAAATTGTGTTGGCTCCACCTTTAAAATCCACACCCAGAATCGAATCACTTTTCACCCTCTGCAGGTGTCCCTTCCTGATTGCTACAATCATTTCCACTTGGTTTCCTGGCTTCTACCCTTGTGCTCTTTAGCATACTCTCAACTTAGAAATCAGAACAACCTTTTCAAAATGTACATCGGATCATTTCACTCCTCTGCTGAAATCCCTGTCTTGGTGTCCCATTTCTCTCACAGAGAAATCCCAAGTCCTCAAAATAGCCTTCAAACCCTGTGGGATCTGACTCCGCGGAGCCTCTCTGAATGTATCTCCTACAACCACCCCGGCCCCAGCCTGACCGCAGGGCTCCAGCCGTGCTGGCCTTCTGATTGTTGCTAGAATATGCTCCTAGTTAGGCCTTTGCTCTTTCCTGACATGCTCTTCCCGAAAATATCTGCTTGGTTTACTAACTCTCTCCTCTGCTACAAGTCTGCTCATATCTTGCCTTATTAATCAGGCCAAACTTGACCATTGATACATCAGCCTACATCACCCTGAACCTGGGACTTCTATTTCCCCTTATGCTGCTCTACTTTCCCCCCATAAGACTTAACACCTTCTAACATTGTAGACACTTTTAATATTTTTTGTGTTGATTAATATTCATCTTTGCCTGCTGGGGTGTGATCTCCACAAGGGCAGAGAACTTCCTCTCCTGAAGTGTGCCTGACTCATGGTGAACCTGGTTGGATGAAAGAGAATGTAGTTAAAGAGAATATAACTTATTTTTTTAAACATTTTAGCCTGATATAATTTTAAATTTATAGTAGTGTTGCAAAAATAGTACAAATATACACTTCGCGAAGATGTTAACATTTCACCACCATGTTTTCTTTCAGAATGTTTAATGACACTAATATTAGTATTAACAATAACAAAGTATTGAAATTCATATGTTGAAATCCTAAGCCCCAAGGTGATGTTTTGTTTGTTTTGCTTTGTTTTGTTTTGTTTTGAAATTCTAACCCCCAATGTGGGTGTCTTTGGGAGATGATTAGATCATGAGGAGAAGCTTTCATAAATGATATTAGTGACCTTATAAAAAGGGACTCCAGAGGTCCCTTGCCCTTCCACCATGTGAAGACAAAACAAGAAGATGCCAGCTATGAACCAGGAGTTGGGTCCTCACCAGAATGTAACCATGCTGGTGACCTGACCTTGGATTTCCAGAACTGTGAAAAATAAATGTCTATTCTTTATAAGCTACCCAGTCTGTGGAATCTTGTTATAACAGCCCAAACAGACTACACCCATGTGTAGAATCCTCTAGATTTACAAAAGGCTTTTTTTTGTCCCCCGTGCATTAGCTTACACATCATTCTCCACATCTTCAAGATAGGTTGGGCGACGATTATTGTACCATGAACAGATGAGAAGAGTGAGCCTCATCAAGTTTAGATGACTTCATGCCCAAGGTTATGCCATTGGGAAGAGCAAGAGCAGAGCTGGGAGTGAAGCTGAGGATTTCTACGTACCAGTGGGCACTATCTCTTCTACCTAGTGCTATCTGTTTATGGACTAACTCCCTCTCTTCTGCTCTTACCACGGTGACTTCCTGGGTGAAGTGTGACTCTCTGACAAAGTGAGGGTGGCAGCTGCTTCATCCAGGCTGGGATGCCCCCTGAACAGCTGTGAACACTACAGAATGTGTGAGTCACCCACATTCTTGTCCTTTCCACTGCACATGCTTCCTTCACTCAGGCCCTCTGCCCTTGCCCATTGTGTCAGTGTGCAAGATGGGCTGCCAGCCTGGGGCTGACCACAGGGTCCTCAGCCGCCCTCCAGCCTGGTGACTGGGATACCATCTGGCAGCCACCACAGCTGCAGGGCTCCAGCCTGGCCCAGGAAGCAGGAGGATAGGAGCATGGTGTGGGCAGGGGAAAGACTTCTCATCTCTGGTCCAGGCTCTCTTGCTACCTACTTGGGACAAGTTACTGACTCTTTCAGCTTCCTTTGTTGTAAAATGGGAAAAATAGTCTTGAACTTAATTATGATTTCTTGATCCTGAATTATCTCAGCCCATAATTCTGCTATATTCAAGGAAGAAGTTTCAGGCCCAGATGCAACCCAAACTGGGAAACTGCCAGGCATGGGGACCCATCAGTAGAGATAAACAAGAGGCAAGAAATGTCAAAAGGAAGTAATCAGATATAGAAGCTACTGTTAAGACTAAATCATTAAATGAGTTAATATAAGTAAAGCATCTGGTCAATAGTCAAAAAATATTTGCAGTAACACTGGTGTGAAGAGCATCTGCCCTTGAATCTCCCTCCATGCCTGCTACTCTGCCCCAAACCAGGCCCTTGATTTCTCATTTCTGAAATTCTGCAGTAACTACCAATGTGGTCTCTGGTGATCAATAGCTCCCTTCTCCAATCCAATCTGCTCGCTATTGTTAAAGGAATTTTCCTAAAACACAGTTGTGCCATTTGTCCCTCTCTTGCTCAGTGGTCTCTGCAGCCTCTTAAGTTAGGTTCAAATGACTCACCCTGGTAGTCAAGCTTCTCAACAAACAAAATCCTACCTTATCTTTTCCACTGCATTCCTACTAGTCCCCACAACTGTCTAGAGCTTCAGTAAACCCACTCCTCAATGCCCTTGAGATAGTCATTAGCTATCCATCCTTTGTTGAGAGTAATAAGGTAGTAGAGTAGTTAAGAGATCAAGTATGAAGGTCAGAAAACCTAAGTTTGAGTAGCTGTGTTGCTTTGAGTAAGTTGCATAACCTCTCTGAGCTTCAGGTTCCTCATCTGTAAAGGAAGATTTAATAATGGCACCTCCTGTAGGGATGGCTGTGAGGACAAAAGAAGTATGGAAAGCAATTTATTCATAGTGAATACTCAATAAATGCTTCTCATTATTTAATTCTTACACTGACTCTGTCCTCCCTGCCCCATGACCATGTTCCTTGTCAGTTAACATCTTCCTGCCTGCGTGATGAAACCCTCCCCGTTCTTCCCCTTCACTCACCTTCTGAGGCACTTCCTTCTTTCCCTATCACAAGGTAGAAACTTGGGCTTATTTCCCTCCCTGACTGTGACGTTATCGAGGACCTCTGAACCTATTTCTCAGGTTCAGAGGTCTCTGTGTCTCAGGATCTAGGGCAGTACTCAGCACCTAGCAGGTCTCAATCAGGATGTGTCAGGTAAAAAAATAAAGGAATGAGATTATGGAAGGCTCAATAATGAATGAAGCAATGAATAAGTGAAGTTCGGGGAAGCAAGCATCTTGATGATCTGGGAGTATAATGCAACTTCCCAGACTGAAGGACACAGGTTGGCTGAGTGTGTGCTCTGGGTTATGAATGCTCCCCTTTGATAACTGTCCCAGACATAAAGCTGCTCAAAAGCCCAGGCTTGGGTGTCCTTCTCTGTCCAGGACTCTCTTGTGCTAGAGCAAATGCAGGTGTGACTGACAGGGCAGGGGTCAGGTGGAAAGTGGGAGGGGAGAGGAGCTGTAAAAGAGTTTGCTCTAGTCTAGCTCCTCTCTAGCTTGCTAAAGTATCTTGGAGGAGTCATCTTTCCTGGCTCTGAAGGGAAAATTGGGGCTAGATCAGTGGTTCTTCAATTTCATCTCTAGAATAACAATACTGGGGTCTCCTGGGAGCTTATTAGAAATAGAGAATATCAGTCCTATCCTGAAATGCTGAATCAACAACTCTGGGGAGAGGCCCAGTCATATGTGTTTTCTCTAGCCTTCCAGGGAATCCGAGGCACGTTCAAGTTTGAGAAACACTGGGCTAGATCTATACGGGCTTTCAAAGTTGATTGCTTCTTTTGTTTTTGTTTGTAATTGCAGTGGACTCTGTTCTTTTTTTTCTCCCCCCCTCCAATGAAATCTCAGGCAGATGCCCATATGCAAAATATATTAGAGCAGAGCCCTTCTAGTTGATAGAGGAGCCAGACCCACCCACTCAGACTCTCCTTCATCGTGCACACTCCACAGGCAAGAACTGGTGTAGTAGGCCTCCAAGCAGCACAAGAGCATAGAATTCAAAGCTTGCTAAGACCAGTGCTGCTGGTGGGCCGTGCCTTCTGACAAGGTACTTTTCATTGTCTCCCCGCTCATTGCCCCCAGCAGACTGCTGTGTATTTAAGGTGCGTGAATGAAGTGGGCCTCAGGCCTTGGGGAGGGTGGCACAGAGGCCTGGGGGAACCCTGGGCCAGGAAGGTGGCTGAGACTTAGTAGTGCTGACCGTAGAGGCATCTATTCTGAGGCTTCCCAGCCAGTCTCTGAGCCACATTTGAGCACATGAGGTGGGAGCTGCCCTGCGTTTTGGGGAGGCGGCAGTCACACTTCATTTTCACACTGGCTGCTTTTGGAGACAACATGGTACCACTTAGATTTTTATATCTTCCCTTTCAAGAAGCTCAGCAGATTGTGTGAAGCAGTCAAGAGGCTTGCACAAATCCTCATCTGGACCCACAAACTCACTCTCTCTGCTTCCTCCTGCTATGTGGACTGATGAGTCACTTGAATTTCTTTTTCATTTCATTTTCTGAGATGAAGATGATGGTGAGGGGCAGCCTGCGGGTGAAGAGGAGGTGTTGGGGAAATCCACTGTTAGAGAACTTCACAAAGAAGACCAAACTGGTAGAGAAGCAGGAGGGAGAACGCTTTGGGGACTGGAATAAAGGGTAGATGATGACTGGAACATTCTTTAAGGCAGAGAACCAGAGAGAGGTCAGAGATTACTTCCTTCATCTGAGGCAGCATCTAAGGATGCACCCTTTGCCCAACAGCAGAGACCACACCAACAACAGGATTTAGGAAGTGGGAGTGTGGGAGGAGAAAGGTAGGTGTCAGAGCTCCCCAGATGAGGTAAAAGTAGCCTTATTCTCAATTCCATCCCAGGATGTGTGTCCCTCACACAGCTGAGCAGAAGGAAATCTCCGTGGTTTGGGGCGTTGTCCCAGACAGTTATGTAATAGTGTCATTCTCCGAACAAGAGGAAGTACCAGGCCATGGCAGGCATGATATCCTCCTAATGTAGGGAGACCTCATCTCGTGGTCCAGGCAGTATGGAACAGGACCCACGTCCTTTACACCTCTGTATCTTGGTTTCCTGGAAAGAGAAAATACTGTAATAATGACATCAACTCGCTTCAGAAAAAGTACACAAAGCAGGCACAATCATGTTAATACCTGCATGTGTTTAATGTTAACAGTTACAAAGTGCTTCACATTTATGATCTCATTGGATCCTCCAATCAAGCCTGTGTGCAAATTGTCACCCTTGTAAGGAAACTGAGACTCAGAGAGGTCAAGCATTCTCTCGAGATCACACAGCAAGTCATTGGTGGCACAGGTTTCTTGATTCCCAGTTCATTATTTTCTTCTAGGTCCTGCTTCCCCATTTGTGAAATGCAAAGACCTTTCAAGATAAAGATCACTCCTCAAATTGTGCCATTATTGTTTCTTGTTGTTCCAAATTCTTGCAACCTTAACAAACTGTTATGTTCCTCCATTCCTGGAACTCAGCCCTTTCCTTCCATAAAGACTGGCTCCATGCTTCCTTGGCAGGAGACTTGGCTGTGACTTTTGCCTTATTCATCCCTGAGCCCAGACAGGATTCCTCAGGATTCCGTGGGGCTTATTTCATTTTTTAGTTCTCAGAGTCAGTGGGAAACATCACCTTTCTGTGGATTCTAGAGAGCTTGACTCCATGACTTCAAGGACTTAAACACTGAGATTGTGTGACTTTATAACCTAGAAGGGAAAAACTCTAAGGCATTCCCAGAGATGATGGGATCATTGCACGTGATTGGAAATCACTGAGTTAAGATCCAGTTGAGAAGTGTGTATGCTCAGGTGTTGGGCAGCTCTGGAGCTGGGGGCCTCTTCCCATCTGCTCATGTGGTGGCAGGTTCCTCACCTGTCTCTGATTTCTCTTTTCACCACATTTTTGAAATCAGGGTGGTAACAGCTGCCTATGAAATGCTTTGTGACCAGACAGCAGGCACTGTATTATAGCCAAGTATTATGGAACAGATGAGTTTGGTTTGAACCCATCTCCTAAGGCATTCAAGTGTGGAATATTTAAAGGCACACAAAATGCCATTGCTGGAAGGGGTATTTTAGCAGTTATCTAGCCAAACTACCTAGTCTCTAAATATATGCTCTATGCACCGCTTTCAAGAAGGGATGGTCCAGCCTCTACTTGAATGCTTCCAACGACAGCAAGCTTACTATTCCAGAAGGCAGCCTATTTCTCTATAGTATATCTCTGTCAGGAAGGCAGGCCTTGTAATGAGTAGGAAGGTGGTCACTTTTAATTTCACCCCTTTCCTCTAGGGATTCCCTGAAGTAAATCTAGCTTTCACCCCTACTTCCATCCTTTTTACATAGGATGTATTTGAAGGTGGCTTCAATGGGAGCCCATAGTTGCTGCTGACCAAGTGCAAATACCATGTTCAGAGCAGGTGGAAGAGGTGGCACTGAGGTGCTGGGTTCTGCCTTTGTCTCTTCTAGTCTTTGACAAGACCCTCCCTACACATCCTCACATTCCTGCCTCCAGTAGGTGCATGGCAGCCAGTCTATTTTAAGGCAGCTTATCCATCAGAGTGCTGTTTATTATACCTCGATGTAAGGACACAGTCAAACATTAGTAAAAAAATGAAAAAGAAATGAAGGATTCATTGACAGAGCAAAAGACAAAATGCTTCTATGATTGTTTCAGCACTGAGGCAGAAAAAAAAAAAGACACTCGCTCTGTTGTGTGCACCTGTGGCCCTTGGAAGGGATACTTATCACAGATGGACTGGGCTTCTGTTTAGTCATCTAGGGATTAGAAGACACTAGTCCCTTCCGGCTATGTACAATCCCCAAGATGGCAGGCTTATACAGAGCAGCATTTCAGAAACACCAAAAAAGAGGCTATTTATTCTATGCCCATGGTAAAGAATTCTGATAGCTTGAATGTCTAATATTCTAGGATTCATTTGCTGTTTGAAGAGCAAAGTGGGGAAAGATTAAGGAATTTGAGTCTAAAAGCCTGGGTTTGGGTATGGGCTCTTTCATTTTTTGGCTATGTACTTAGTAGGCAAGTCGCTTCACCCCTATAAGTCTAAGTTTCTGAATCAGTAAAATGGAAAAAGAAAAATTCTTAAACTGTGATGTATATGTGTGTGTGTTGTGTTTGTGTTATTTTCAGGATTACATGGGCTAAAGTTTCTTCTCTAAACTGCATTAACTATTGTCAACTTTAGAATCTTCTTTGCAAAAGTCCTTCTCCTGTCACCCAAGATCGCAAGTGCTAGTTTTGTTAAGTGACAGCTTTTCATCGAACTCAGTTTTTTTGAAAGTTCGATTATATAAATACAAGTTTAAGTCTTTATTAATCTGTCAATATATATTAAAGATTATAACTCAAGTGCTTTTATAAATATTGGGAAATGGGGCTCTTGTCTTTCATTTTAGTTTAAAATCTTTGTAATATATTATAGACCCCTGAGTTGTAGTTTACACCTCAGGCCACTAGGAAAATATCAAGTTACACTCTAAGAAAAAATCATAATCAGACCTAAGACCTTTGTTTTGGTTTTTGTTTTCTTATCCATTCATCCTTTCATTCTCCCATTCATATATTAATTAAGTCAATGACCATTTACTACATCTTTGCTGTGTGCTGTGAAGGATCCAATGTGGTGTCTTGTCTGAAGAGCTCACAATATAGTTGAGATATGAGAGATGCACATACATAACAGCAATGTGTGGCAGGATGAAGAAAGTATTACAAGATATTTATAAACAAGCTGCTGTGAAAACTCAAGGAGGGAACGACTAATTCCATCTCCCCATTAGAAGAAAGAGAGGGAGGGTTTAGTGAAGGCTTTACCAGTTCAAACAAGTAAAAATAAATTAAAACACACATATAGTGATAGAGTGTAGGACTTTGGGGTCCTCATGGGTTGGGTTCCTGGCTTCCCAGTTTTCCATCTGTGTTGCTTTGGGCAGTTCTCTAACTCTCAGCTTTTTAATAATAGTAACTATCTGCTAGACTTGTTGTGAAGGTTAAATGAGATAATTCAGTGCCTGGTATTTAGTAAGAGGTCAATAAATGTTAGCTGATATTTCACACTGAAGGTAGAGGTTAAGGTGACCCTTTACGACTGCGTAAAATTTCAAAAGGTAGCAATCGAAAGCAAGGGTGCTTCAAGCAGAGGGAACAATCTTAGCAAAGGTCCAGAGGAAGAAAGTTTTCAGAGAAAGATGACCAGCCCTATCTGTTTGTACAATGCAGTGTGTGATAATCATGAGAATGAGCGGGGTTGGTGATGGTTGGAGGTATGGATAAAGAAGTGGATCAGTGATCTTAGAAGGTTCAGAAATCAGATCTTGGTATGGAAGGGGTTTCCAAAGAGAAGTGCATGTTCCCTGGAGGATGTGCAAATAATACTGGACTCCTTATTTACATTTACTTTTATTTACATAAAGAAGTTAACTGTTCCTATTATTTCCTACATATTTTCCTATTTATTCCTACATATTTCTTATCTCTTGTTGGATTCCTGTGTCAAATGATTTCATGTCGTATCTCCAATTGAGGTTATTCTGAAGGAAGGTTAAGAATTGATTCTTTGCTCGAGAGAGTCTATGAGGTACCCAGACTGCTATTCTCATTTAGCTATTTTCTTGGATTTATGAATTCTTTACTTAGACTCAACTAAATAAAACCTCGCAGAATGGACAAATAGTTTTAAAAGATTCCTGCAAAGAAACTGTGGATTGAGAATAATACTTGTAACAAACACAAGCAAACAATAAAAAAATGGCAGAGCTGACTTTTCTCCTATTCCTGCCTTTCCACTGGCCACGTTTCAGAGGTTAAAGCCAATAATGACCTAATCAGATATAGCAAGCAGTAGGCCAAAATAAATTCAAAATTCTCAGAAAGAATGGTTGAAAGATGAGTTTACATTCACTATTATTATTGATGAACTTTGCCAAGAGTGTTGACTATGTCTTGAGATGGTGGAAAAAGTAGTATGATGTTACGATTAGCGTACATCTTGCAGTATTCTTAATTTCATATTTATCTCTTTGTCTATAATTTCTAGTTTTGATTTATTTTCATAATGTTCATAATATACCGAGATGGTTTTACACACACATATTATAAACCTATTTGGATACACAGGCAATCTTTTTTACTGGTGGGGCTACATACTCAGAAAAGTCTGAAGGCTACTGATTGGGGCCATGGGATGTTTTTACTGGAAACTCTTGAACAATGGAAGACACAATCAGAGCTGCGTTTAAGTTGATAAATTTTCTCACATTTATTCAAGACAAAATAAGGTGTTGCACAAGGAATACAGGGTGGTAGAGTCTGGAAGACAGTCATTAAACAGCTTGGCTCTTTTTCTTCCAAAAATGTTTTTCTCTCTTCCTACTAAGGTAAACCACAGACCTCAAAACATCAGCAGAAGCTATGTAGAACATGTTCCCTAAGCCATGCTTTCTCTGGCTGCCTGCACAGGAAGAAGGCTGCTTATGACATCTTTCAGCTCATTTCTTCTCCTCCATCATTTTTGCTTTACAAGAAGCCAGCCCTAAGCAGTCCACAGTTTTGATTCATAATTGAGTTGACTGAGCTTGTCATGTGACATGGAGCCTCCAGCCTTTCCTACACTTGGAGACAGAATTCCAGAATGGTCAAAAGCATAAACTTTAGAGTTAGGCATCCTATATCCACCTCTACCAGGTATTCTTTGACTCTCCTTAGCTAGTTACTTACTTTCTTTATGCCACAGTTTCTTTATCTGTAAAGTGGAAATAACCATTGTACCTGTGTGGTATTGGTGAGGAGTAAATTAAATAATGAATGTAAAAGACAGTATAATTCCTAGTGTAATATAAATTTCCAAGGAATGTGAGTTCTCATTACAAAGGAATGAATTGGAGCATGGTCTTGCAGGGCCTCAGGAAAGAAACTTGAAAGGAGGCTTCCAGGAATACAGATCCTTTAATCTTCTTAAAGCAATATCTAAACAAAAGTATAAATCTCTACGGAAGCCAGCAAGCTCAAAGGATGCCAGTTGGGGAGGGGGAGACTGAAATGGTTGTCTCTGAGTCACCCTCTCTCTTTGAATCATTTGTTACCTCTGTCATCTCTGGCTATTGCCACAGTTTCTCATGAGAAATTATGAAATAAATGGCCTGTGCAGTAATGCCTGGGTGAATAGGTGAACCCTGGGCATGTGGCCAACTCTGTAGCACTTTAAACATCCTTAGGTTTAGTGGGCTCTACATGATTTAATTTCCTTAATGAAAAGAAAATGCTAATAATCATGTTCAGGAGAACTTATAAATGCAACGTTAACATTCTGAGGCCTTTCTTTGGGTTCACCCAAAGAAAAAAGGTGCGGTGGGTGTCAACTGTAAATTCAGTTCATTTATAGCCATATCCTTTTGTTTCCAGATGTAATCAAGAGCCTGGAAGACAAGGGCGAGTAATAGTGGTAGCGATTAAGTCATTACACCAATAACTTTGCTCATTTATACTGGGCTAGAGAGCTTCCAAAGTGTTTTCATATGTGATATCAGTGATGATGATGATGATAATGGTACATTCTTTTCCTTTGCCCTTTATCACCTCTTTTATCTTTCAATCTCCTAGCAGTTCCGCAGAAGTATTATAATCCTCATTTTACATGTGAAAAAATTGAGGCCCAGAGACTTTGAGGAACCTGATCACATTATAATAGGTCAGGTTAAAACTTAGGTCTTCAGACTAAAAGCAAAGTCTTCTTTCCATTACACCACTGCTACCTCTGATTTTGTTCATGTGATATTCATAAAATATGCCTTTGGTCAGAGGGAAGTTTCCTTCTCTGTCAGACAGGCAGATTTGGCCATCGTATTAACATTACTTTGTGAATTCCTCTGTGACAACATATATTACACTGGGTGGTGATCATCTTCTTATGAGTGTGTCTCTCAGGGATTGTGATCTCCTGAAGATTGTGATCTCCTATCTAACTCATTTGTGTGTGTCCAGCACCTCTCTCAGGGCCTGGTACATGGTAGATGCTTATTGACTGAATGATGAAGAAATTAATCCTTCCACATTAAGTGTCCTTCATATTCCTCTCTTCCTCTTCTATTCCTATCTGTCCTTCTAGCCCCAGCTTAGGGCTCATGATGTTACCTATCTCTTCTGAACCTCTACAGAATCATAGACTCTCAGCCAAATTCTTAAAGTGTATATATCTTATCTCTTCAGCCTGCCAGGTTCTTGAGGGTAAAGATTAGATCTGAGTGTACAATGGGTCTCTTATGGGATCTAGGCCAGTTCTGGGCAGAGTGGGTGTATGGTGAGTGCCCACGCCCACATTCACATGGTTGCTTGTACTCCGGCAAGAGCTGGTGGGACAGGTTGGTGGCAGAGCCTATGGTGCATTGGCAAAGATTTAATTGGTAAGAGACAGAAAGAGCAGATGGCAAGGCGCCCAATCTTTACCTGGCTTATTTGTATGCCCCTTTCACAATCACTGAAACTGTGTCTCATGAACACTTTTGCAGATGGGGAATTCTTTGAAGCTAGGCAATCAATCTCTGAAGTGATCAAGCTTCAGGGTGGAAAGTTATCACTGCAACTGATTTGTATAAATAAGTGTGAACCAGAGGTTCATTGTTAGGAAGGAGCAAAAATAAGGGATTCTGCGAACCAGTTGGATATGAACAGGAACAAACCAGGAAACTGGGACATGGAGCTAGTTTAGTGAGTTGGCGAACTAGTAAGTTAGTTTGCTTAAATGATGTATTTAAATGTGATTAAAAATAAATGACTTACAGGAAGTAACAACCAACAATTTCACCAAGTTCCCATCTCTTTTGACCTAACAGTTCTACTATTGGAGATTAATTCTAAGAAAATAGTCCAAGAGTAGAAAAAGGGATGGCAGAAGAATGGCTAAGGAGGTATTATTGATAATAGAAATGAATTGGAGATAATATAAATGTTCAACAATAATTTTGGAATGTCAATATGAATGACAATATATTGACTAACATACTATTTTGAAGCTATTCAGATAGGTCATTATAAAGACCACATTGGAATTGCTCACAGTGTGATGCTTTTGAAAAAGATTAGAATGCAAAATTATATTTGTGCTGCATGTCCAACACTGTGAGAAATATGCTTTTTTAGAAAAGACAGGAAAGAATGAAAATACATGATTTATAAAGATAGTAAGCTTGTGGGTGGCTTTTTATTTCCATAATCATGGTATTATGTTTTTGTAGAATATAAAAAAATTATGTTAATCAGATACTTAAAAAAAATCTTAACAAAAGGTGTGTAGCACCCAGCAGTCATTTCAGAGATATTAAACATTACACAAGCTCCTTTTCATACCCTCAACTTTAAACGTAGGTCTAGTTTAGATTTTTTCCACTGGTAACACGTTTAAAATTGTGTACTTGAAAGTCAGAAAAACTTTGGACAAATAGCTATAAATATGGATATGCATGGATATGTATATGGATATGAATATAGATATAATTTCCCTTAACAGATAGACCTCATGAGTCCTCTCATGTATCAGATGCCTCATGCAAAATGATGCTGGTATATGAAGAGTGGAAAAATTATGAATGTACGGATTTAAATGCCCTTCAAAATGCACGAGAGCTTAAAAATCATGAGCGACTGCGTTTAAGGGATGCAAGTGGGAAAAAGTTCTGGTCTTGTTTTCAAATGATTCCCAGACACCCAGACATCACCTGTCTTTCCTAGTACTCCTTGTCACTCAGTCCTAGGAGTTAGCTCGCCAAATGTCTATTTTAGCAATTGGAAAACCCAGATATCTTTGAGCTCATGGTTTAGCAGTCTGTGTTTTCGGTAAGTATCAAGTCAACAACAAGATGAAAATCATCACAACACAACCAAAAACAATCTTTACCCATCCTTCAAGACCTGGATGTCAGTCTTTCAACGGTCCTATTTCTCTAGCTTTCAGAAAGAAATTCCAGGTTTTTTTCTGGGCGGGGGGGCGGGCGGGGGGGGGGCTCAACATTCATCCCATTCATCCACTTTCCTCAGACAATAGCAACAGAAATTGTTAATAAAATCATTAAAGCAATATACTTAGACTAAAAAATGAACCAGTAAGTTTTACATATCACTTTTAAACATTGTTATAGATCACATATTATAAAGAATCACTATCACAAAAAAGTAATTATATATCTCTATTACCTACATCACAATTTTCACAGGCCTTTAAAGTTCTACAGCCCACAATACTTCTTAAGTTTTCTCTAATTTTCTTTTGGTGCTGGAATATTATAATAAAACTGAATATAACAGTACATTGTTCAATTTATTTGTTTATCTTTTCATAGAGACCATACCTTGATCTATAATAGCCAGACAATAGATTCTATAGATATTTCAAGGATTATTTATATATAAATATTCTCTCTCATAATGTTTTCTTCTGATTTTATTATATTTTTTGAATATCGCTTATATTGCATATTTGTTAATAGTTTTCAGTTCAGAAAAAAAACAATTTTTATCAATCGATCAATAAATAAACTTTTAAAAGTAAAGAAGTCAAACTTTTTAATCTGGTGTTGAACCCAGATATGTTCGGTTGTAATAGTTTGCTAATAGTATTGACAGTAAGCAATCATTCATACCAAATAACAGAGGATAGCACAAATTCAAAATTAATTTCTTTTTCCTTTAAAGACCATAATTCAATCTTTCTTTGAGGATCTTCTACTGTTTTCTTATTTCTTCTAGTGCATTTTATATCTTATATCTATTAAATCAAATTGCTTTAATAGAATTCCCCATCATGTGTTCAAGAATGCTTGTCAGGTCAAATATATAATGTATGTTGCTCTATCTTTGGACAGACCCCACTTCTCCCAAAAAAGAAATGCAATCTTTGAATTGTTCCAAAAGATGTAATTTTAATTAGCACAATTGAGGCTCATTTTCCAGTAACAAATTTAAACTATGAACCATATATAGCACAAAGAATACTTCCGGATTTTTGGGTTCATATAATTTCTCTTTATCGTTCATGTTAGTATCATTATAGGCTTGCCTTTGGCAAACTTTTGTTCAAGTCACTTTATTTAGATATAATTGACAGACAAGAAGTTATACATATTTAATGTACACTACTTAATGAGCTTGGAGATAAGTATCCACCCATGAAACCATCACTACAATCTATGCTGTGAACATTTCCATATCCTTCAAGAGTTTCCTCCCACACTCTTTTATTTATTATTGTTATTATTGTTGTTGTTATTCTGTGTGTGATAAGAAACTAACATGTGATTTATGCTCTTTGCAAAATTTTAAATATATAATACAGTATTGTTAAGTATGGGCTCTATGCTGTACAGGTATCTAGGACTTATTCACCTTGTATGACTGAAACTTTGTAGCCTTGACTAATACTTCCCCATTGCCCCCTCTCCCCAGCCCCTGGCGACCATCATTCTACTCTCTGCTTCTGTGTGTTTGACTGTTCTATATTCCTCGTATAAATGATATTATGTCAAAATGGATTAAAGACTTAAACATAAGATCTGAAACTGTAAAACTCCTAGAAGAAAACATAGGAAAAACCTTCTTGACATTGGCCTTGGCAATAATTTGTTGAATATGACACCAAAAGCAGAGATAACAAAAGCAAAATAGGCAAGTGGGGTTATATCAAACTAAAGAGCTTTTGCACAGCAAAGGGAAACAATTAACAAAATGAAAAGGCAACCTATAGAATGGGAGAAATAGTTGCAAACCATATATCTAATAAGGGGTTAATATTCAAAATATGTAAGGAACTCCTACAATTCAATAGTATACAACAAGTAATCCTATTTAAAAATTGGCAAAGAAACGTAATAGATTTTTCTCCAGAAAAAAACATACAAATGGCAGTCTTTTAAATAAGTGCCAAAAGTTGAAAATTGTTTTTTTTTTTTTAGTTTTTTATGTACATCAGAACCTATACTTTTCACAAAAGATGTAAAACTGAAAAAATTAATTTCAACTTCTTGTTTTCCTATCTGGTATAGCTCAATGGCATGTATAATAATTGTTAATTGTTCACTATGACTTTTGCCCTGGAGTAATCTAGTTGTACTGGACAATTTTTGCTTTTTACAATTTTACCTTTTTTTTTCTTTTTTTTTTTTTTTTGGACTTTGCTGCCTATTTGATCAACAGTCTCATTTTGAAATTGCCATCCCAAATAATAAAATTTTATTTTGTTACTTTTTATCTGCTTCCATGTTTGGGACATTCTAATACCTCATTCCAAATAACTTCTGCTAGACCCAGAAATTTTCCTGGAAAGACTGTTTCATTCGTGCAATAAAAAGCATCATGACATTTGGCTAAGTATTGGCTAAATAATATTATTCTGAAAATTTTATACTAACCTTGAAGCATTTGCTCTGTCTTTGTTGTTTCTTATCAGTTGTTGTGTTTTCTAGTCTATTTTTTAGATCACCTAATCATACATAAATAGGCTTTTCTGTGTGCAAGTCGATTTGCTCAATTTCACTTTTCTATTTTAGAGTTAAGGCAGATTACCTCTTTATTTCTTCGTCTTTTCAAACTTTCTTTTTTTCTTAGGTCTTCTTATGCTTTTTATATTTCTATTATCATCTAGAATTGTCCTTATTTTTAACGATCTAAAAATGTGTTGTCCAATATAATAGCCACTAGCCATATGTGGATATTTAGATCTAAGTCAATTCAAATTTGATAAAATTAAAATTAAATTAAAAGTTCCTCATTTGCACTAACCACATTTCACACTCTCAGTATCCCACATGTGTCTGAGAACTACTATTTGGCAGCACAGATGCAGAACATTTCTGTCACAGCAGAAATTTCTATTGAACAGCACTGATCTAAAAGATCATAAAACAAATTTTTAATTGTATTTAATATGTATCAAATTTGGATATGTTTTCATTAAAATGTAAATGAAAGTAAATGTAAAAACTTTACAATTTTAAATGATTTTTCATGTATAGTTTCAAAAATATTTCTTCAAAAGTACTTCAGATATAAGACTATTAATTAAAATTTAAAAGGAAACTACAAATAATTTATAATTAATAGGTATCAATATTTTAAAAAAACTATTAGTGTAACAAATTTTTTAAAAATTTAACTAAATTTAGTCAATTCTTAAAAAAATCAAACTATTTACAATGCCAGCTTTTAATGTCTACTTAGTTGAAAATATTATGAATCTGTATCATATTTTTCAGATAGATTATGTCTCAACCTACATATATACAAACTTAAGAGTAAAATGAATTATTTAATTTTGCAAAAGTATTCCTCAGCTGCCATGTATAAGAGAATCCATGCTAATTCAGAACTACCTGGAGAATCTAGAGCATATAGAGAAGCATGAAAATGGACACTCCGCACCACTTTCATATCAAGGCTCTATTACATTTACATTATCAGAGAGGAAGGATTGGACAGATTAGTTATTTAATTTCACTCACCTAAGTGCTTTAAACAGTCAAATCCTTTCTGTCCTCTGAAGAAGTACCCATGTGTGAAGTTAGTAGTGGCACACCCCAAACTTTCACAGAGTCCATACATAGTTGTATTTTGTTTCAAGGAGATAGGGCAAAAGAGCTGAATGAAGATCTGGTGGCCTGAATGGTGTTTGGCACTAGAACATTGGTTTTGTTATGGGTCTGGCTGAGCCAGCTCTGAGCACTGGATCCTGAATGACAGAATCACTCACGCCTTCTTTTTCAAATTTTTTTTTCATATTAGTGTCTGTCCTCAAAGGTAAAGCCAGCAGCCCTCTAGCTTGGGTCTTAGGGCAGCACTGACAAGAGTCACATGGATGTGCTAAGTAACAGGAATAAAAAACACCAGGTGGACAGGTCTATAGTATACACAGTTGGTGAAACACTTCCATGGGCTATAAATCAAGGAAACCCAGTGAAGAAGGCATTATTATTCTTCTAGCCCATTTCACAAAGGGCAACCTAAGGATTTAGAAGAGGGATGATAGATAACACAGCTGATAAGAGGCAGAGCCAGGGTTCAAAACCAGGACGATCTGAAGCCAAAGCCTTTGCCTCACCACTCTACATCCCACCTTATGCGGATGGCTGAACAGTGGATTGGGGAGCCTAGAGCTCCCTGGAGTCCTTTCTGGGAAGAAGTTGGTATTAAAATCTGCTTTATTTTATGGCTAAGGAGAGTAGGACTGAAGGTTGATGAGAAGAAAACTGGGAGTATAAATCTCCAGCGAGAAGGTGATTGGGAAAGAGAGTTCCTGCCACTGCCACATAGATCTATTCACATCTCTGTTCTTTCACTCTACTCCAGAAATCTCCATTGGTACTCTGGTGTCTTCAGGATAGGCCACACTCCTTGGCATCATGTTAAGAACAGCCCCAATCTTGTCCAATCAATTTATTTGGTGATGTCTCCTCCTTGTCTACCTACCCACACCATAGCCTCAATTTTCATCTCCCTGGACTCTATAGTTTCAGAAGACAACATGGCCTTTCTTCCCTTCCACTTTGAATGTGCTATTTCTTTGCCTAGAATGCAATGTTTCCTCCTACCTGTCTGAAGAAATCTTAGTCACCTTTCAGGTTATAATTCACATGTCACTTCCTCAGTCACTTGTTCCTAGATTCCCACAGAGGGTTGGATACACCCTCCACTGAGGCCTGTAGAACTTCATCCAGACCCATCATCACAGCAGGCTATGATATTTGCCAATGCCCGGCTTTCTTATTAGACAGTGAGCTCCCACAGAGCAGAGGCCATTTCATATTAATATCTGCTTCCTCGCCACCCCCATCTCTATGCTCCAAGCACAATCTCTAAGATATAGCAGGTTCTTAGAACTGTTGAGTGTTGAATGAATGAACAAAGAGCCAAGAGTCAAGGGGAGGTGACCCTGAGGTCTGGGTTTCCTGGGAGGAGATTTTGTCCTCAGAACCCACAGCCCCCTTTGAGCAATGCCCCATCCATGGCATTGAGCCACTATCTGGGGCCATTGCACGAGCAGGAGCTCAGGGCGGGGCTGGTGTGAAAACAAACAAGGAAGCCAAAAATAAGGCTTGTGTTGAAATCTTAAAAATGTTCTATTCCTTGGTAGTCAAACCTGCCACACCTTCTAAGTCAGGTGAGTTCTTAGTCAGGTGCCCTGAGAGGATCCATTGTAAGTACAGGGCTTTGGGATCGGGGCTGAGGAGCAGAGGAGACAAGGGGGTATAAAACTGGCTTCTTTGTTTAACTTTTCTCTTTGTGTGTGTCTTTCCAGACAGAAGAAACCCTGACCTTCCTCTATTTTAATTACCTAATTATTTTGACACCTTGGGCTGTTGCATCACCACAACACATTGTTTTGTCAAGGATACTGCATTAGGGTGTATCTAGGTTTAGGGATAAGCAACTGACAGGAAACAAGTTCTGACAGCCAGGGAAATGCTGGGCAGAGGAAGAGTTCTAGAGGAGGGGAGGGAGGAGTGGTGAAAGGAAGAAAAAGAAAATGTTTGGTACAGTGAGAAGAAAATACCTTGGGAAAGGTGGCAGCAAGGTTAGCGAAACTGGATGTTTCTGTCTGGAAGATTTCCCAGACTGGTTTTCAGGAAGTCTGTGCCTGAGCAGGCAAACCAGTATGCCACAGGTCCCTGTAAGGAACAAAATTAGAGAGCTCAGGTTGTCATTCTAGGAACTATAACTGACTGAGACATTTTCTACACTCTCGACTTCAGTTTCCTCTCCTTAGAAACGAGGCCAGATTTAAATTTTTTCTTGCAAGCCCCCAAATGCTCCTTACTTTTGAGGCAAAAATGGAAGAAACAATCAAAACAGTTATAAAACCCTTCACAAATAGTACTATTCCAGCAGTTAATATTTTGAGGATTCTGAAAACAAACATGGATAGAGTATTTGTCAAAATTGTGAAACATAGTGCCAGCAAAGTGCAGCCCCAAAAAAGTTGAGTCTAGCCTCTAGCATTGCAGGTGGAGGAACCAAATGAGCCAATGTTGTAGAAAAGCTAAAATTTTGTAATCTTGAAACTTGAGGGCAAAGAAGTGTGTTGCAGTGGTCTGAGCCTGGGGTGGGGCTCAGGAGACCTAAGTTTTAGACAAATTCAGCATTTATCACTTTACATATGTGGACCTCAATTCCTCAACCATAGAATAAAAGGATAAATCTTTGTGGGGTTTATATTCCTCAGGCTGTGGGTCGAGGTTATGCAGCAAGACACTGGAAGCCACAGTTAAGTATGATGCACCTTCCTGGAGCATCAATTTTACCTGATGCCAAACACTTGGAAACATTATTTTTCATCCAAAAGTTCATTCACTCGTTCAACAAATATTTGTCGAGCATTTGCTACATGCCAGGTACTATTTTAAGCACTGTTGTAATATCAAAGTAAACATGGTTATATTATGAAACTATATAATTTTCATGATCTAAGGTAAACAAGGATCCCTAAAATTATTTTTCACATGCAGAGGCACTTCTGGTTATATTCCCTCACTCTCACCTCCAACCAAATAATACATATTTGTTTTCCTTGCCCTTGGGCACATTCCAATGGATATGTGGTCCTAAGTCCCTTTCCAACAGGTACTGTCACAATCACCTGAAATCAAGCAGATCTTAGTCATTGAGACCAAGCTGGATGTCTGTATCTACCAGCCAAAAGCAAGGAAGGGAAACTAACTTTTAAGAAGCACCACCACCTGCCCAGAGGAATAATGCATTAGCCTTTTCATCGCAATTTCACGTGATCTTTACAACCGTCCACCTGCAAAGTTAGTGTCATTGTCCTCATTTGGAAACTCAGGAGAGGAAGCAGAGGCTCAAAGAGGTTTAATGATTTGTCCAAAGTCTCACTGCTAATAAATGGAAGAGACAAAATTTTTTCCTGCCCTAGCCTGGCTCCAAGCCAATTTTCTTCTTACTCTGTGACCCCAAACTTCAAAGGTGATGATGATCATGTCACTTTTCCCCTTGATATCTCTCTCTGTCTCATGGCATGGCAATATAATCTTACACTCAGGTACTAAGAACAGAGAATTAGAGAGAAAATGCACATGACCACAATCCACAGAACCAGAGTTTGGAGTTGAACAGGATCGTAGAGATCGTAGAGAGGAAACCTGGAGCCTAAGCTACAAAGCGAACATTTGCGGAAAGAAGCTCTGATGTTTGCAAGATTTATGTCAAAGTCCAGCACTGCCATGTACACCTGGGACCCTGAAGTCCTTTAAACTTCCTGACTAAACTTTCTTTCTCTATAAAATGAGGTGGAATGGTGAAATAATGCCACATATAGAAGACTATTGTAAAGCTTATATAAAATCAAGATTTTTAAAACCTAAAGTACTATGTACAGATGTATATGAGTCACCTCCAGCACAGACTTAGGATTTAGATTAGACACCCTGACTCCTGGTTAGTCTTCCTACTGCCCCACACTGCTGGAGATCCTCCCTCTTGCTGCAGCTGCCTCTCTAACCGTAGGAACAGTCAAAATCTCATGTGGAGGAGTGAAGCAGTACACACTTTTTGTAACCTGAGAAAATGAAGCAAGCCACCCATGGACTACCCTTGCTCAAAGATGCACCTTTGGGAAGAAAACATACAATACAAACAGCATGATTAAGTGCCTGGAGTGAGCTGGGCCCTGTACCTAGAGCAGCCAAGTTGAGGTCGCTGGCCTCTAGGAGCAAGTCCAGGCAAAAGGAGTTTCCCCAAAGGAGGTGACTCATTCAAGGAGTGTCCTTTAGGTATGGCATGTGCCAGACCAAATCTGTTCTGATTAGTACAACATCAAGCCTGTAAACAGTGGGAACATGGTGTTTCCCCTACCCCCAACCCCCCGTTTTTCTGAGCTCATGAGCAGAGCATTCTTCAGGGCGGTGCCAAACATACCCCAGTGCCTCCAGCTCCTCTGGGGTGCCCTCTCTGAAGTCCCCCAAGTGCCATCCTGCTATCACCACACCAGCTCTAAGGGAAGAAATGTGCAAAACATTTTCCCCCTCATGGTATCACTGGATACCATAAAACCCAGAAATGATTCAATGTCTGCCTGTGAATCAATGTTATAAATCACCAGAATTCAGGAATGCAATTCCAGCTCCTGCTTCTCATGCTCAGCCACCAGGCCCTTCCCACTTCATGATTTGTGGCCTCCTGGGGAACAGAGGCTGGGTTTTCACAGGCTGTGGTGGCCCCTACACCCTCTAGCACCAGGCATGGCACATAATAGGCACTTTACACAGTGACGAACAGTGTCCCAGACATCAACTTATTTCTCTCTAAACTTCCTGTTTTCTCAGTTCTATGAAATGCCAGAGTTAAATTAGATCATCTCTGAGACACTTTTCATTTTTAACTGGTATTTTTAGGTAAGCTGAATATCTTATCTTGGTAAATGGGAATAGTGGAACTCAGATTAGGAAAGAAGGTCGGAGTCCCCAGGATTGATGAAGGACCTCCCATTGGGAGTGCAGAGGTGAGGGGAGATTAAAAATGAGAGAGAGGTGTTAGAGATAAATCCTGACTTCACAGAGCCTACAACCTGTAACAAAATAACATCCTCAACAAAAATGGAGATGATGTTCTTAAGCGAAATAAGTCAGATGGAAAAAGTCAAGAACCATACAATTTCACTTACATGTGAGATATAAAACAGAAAGCAACAAATGAACAAACAAGACAAACAAAAACTCATAGACACAGACAAGTATGGTGGTTGCCAGAGGGAAAGTGGGGTAAGGGGGAGGTAGAAAAGGGCAAAGGGGATTAAATATATGGTGACAGAAGGAGACTTGTCTTTAGGTGGTAAACATACAGTGCAATATACAGATGACATGTTATAGAATTGTACACATGAAACCTATAAAATCTTATTAACCAATGTCATTTCAATACATTTAATAAAATTTTAAAAAAAGGATGACAAAGCTCAGGGGAAAGAACCCCCATAAGCTTAGGAGTTGAAAAGCCTGTATTCCTCTACAAAGCCTGACTTTGTTTTGCTAGGGAACCCTGGGGAAATCACTTCCTTTCTCTGGACCTCACTGGTTTTAAGTCATAAATGTGCATCCTACAAAGTCACGAAAGGAAGATCTCTCCTCTTCCCTGATGGAAGTGGAACAGGAAGATCCTCTCTCATATTGCCTGAGATTCTTTTTTCAAAACATTGGTCACATGCTAACATTGCTCATTTTTACATTAAGATGCTTTGGAGCAAGCCATGGCCTTAGTCCCGACTCTATGTACAAAAATTTTTAGAAACCCGAGTGTATTACAGACTTTGATCTCTTCCACTTCCTTCAAACATGTTCCTTTTCCCTTAATGTTATTAATATTTTAGGCCAGGCACTCTGCACAGAGGAAATTACAGACCTTCTGGGCCAGAAGGGACCTGAGAGTCTTTACATTTTGATCTTCTTCCATCTTGACATATACACATTCAGACTGTCTGAAGATCCCCAAGAGCAAGGGTCCCACCATCTCCTAAGGCAGCTGGTTATGCCTGGGACAGTTCTGTTTACTAGAGAGTTTTTCAAAGGAAAGCTAACAGCTTCCTTATTTAAAATAAGCCTTGATGCTATTGATGGTCAGCTCACCAGCAATTTCCTTAGGCTCTGTCTCTGGCCAACTGGCTGGGTTTTCCGCAGGAGGACTACCTTTCCACACAGGTCACAGTTGTAAATGTATTGCCTTGGCAGGTGTTTCCACCTCCTGTCTTAAATCTTTGCCTTTATACTTTAGGCCCATCTTGACCATTCAAAATCCCATAGCAATTTATTGCTTGTTAAATAATGTTTGATTTTGAGATTATTTTTGTACCTACTCCATTTTCTTTAGGGGAGTGTAACTCAATGAATTCCGTGAACTAATTCCATACAACTGATCAGGTTTGTTTTGACTTGATCTGGGTCTAGTTCTGGCACACTCAGTATTGGTGTTACTCTCGCTGAGTCTCAGGTTTCTAGTCTGTAAAAATTAATAATATTTACCTCATGGGTTGTTGAAAGAATTAAATAGTTCAGGTAAGGTGATTATCCCAGTAAAAGGTAGTGTTAAGGAGACCTACTTTCCTTGCAGTTCAAGGATCCATAGAGGCCAAATTCAGCTCTCTATGGGAGTTACCATCTCCTTGGTCCTAGTTCTATCATCTGGGACCATGCAGAATGAGCCCAGATCCCTCTTCCATGTGGCAACCCTTCAAATATTTCCATTTGACCACAACCCTTTTAGATGGCAAAAGGCCTCACCAGAGAAACTGAGGTGGGATAAAGTGTTTCCAGGGCCTCACCACAATCTGGAAGGAGAACCAAGAAATGCTAACTTCTCTGGCATGGAGTGACTACTCCTACATCTGCCTCCAAGAAGAGTGGGGTGAGCCAGGTCTCCTGGAAAACTCGATTCTGGCAATACATGACATTAAAGTGTTGAAACGTGCCACTTTGATGTGGCATTAGCTCATGATGTTGCTTTATTTTCTTAATTTAGAAAAAAAAGTACAGCTGCTAGAATTTTTAATATAATAATAAGTATGCTGGTGTAGTAAAAGTTTTCAGGAATTTTTCCACAAGAGCTCTGCATCCAATTGTATAACTTTTTTTTATATCCATGCAGATCTATTCTTTCCTAATAATGCAAAACCTTATACATTGTTTTCTAAACTTTCAATCTTTAAACTATTGAATCCTTGAATGACCGATATACTCTGTCTAGTTGAAACAATTTCTAGAATAAGACAGAGCTTAAATAAATGAACAAATACTTAGACTGAATGTCTCTATTTGTTGAATGGAGACCCTATGTGTTACCTTTCCACCTGCTCGGAATGAGATCACTAGATAAATGCAAAATATTACTGGTCAGTCCCACAATATATGCCATAGGTAAATATTCTCTTTCTGGGTGCTTTCAAGCTTGGGCTACTATGACCACAATTCCAGGGTTCTATTATGTTATTTTCTATGATACTGAACATTTTTCTATCCCATCGTGGACAACCTGGTCAAGGTAGGATCAATCGGACCATAATAATTTTTCTTTCTTTTTTTTTCTTTACCAATCTCAGTGCCCAATTCACAAATTATTTGTCATGTAGAATAAATCTGATAACTATTTTTATTAATCATCTTTATCTACCTACAGAACCTCCCACATGATGTTTGCTCAATGGGTTCCAAAAACGCCCAGAAATTGATCTTTTCATCCTTCTGGGTTTGGGGCAGTCAGAGTTCTGGGCCAGTTACCTCTAGTAACAAGCAGCCTTGTGTGTTTACCCCAGTATAGTCAAGCACTGCATAATGACATTTTGGTCAACTATGAGCCACATGTACAACAGTATTTCCGTAAGATTATAGTGGAGCTGGAAAATTCTTATAGCCTAATGTTATTGTCACTGTACTAATATCCTAGTACAACATATTACTCACGTGTCTGTGGTGACACTGGTATAAACAAACCTACTGTGCTCCTAGTTGTATAAAAGTGTAGCACATACAATTATGTACAGTATATAATACTCAACAATGATAATAAATGACTATCCTACTGGTTTATGTATTTACTGCACTATACTTTTTAAAATTATCTCTTATAATGTACTCTTTCTACTTAAAAAAAATTTTTTTGCTCTATAACAGTATGCTCTGTTACACAAGTAGCAGCCTCATATATTTCATGATTACTGCATCTCTTGATTGCATCATTTTCTCTTGTGCTTGATCTTGTGTTATGTTGTTCACTATGGCCCTTAAGTATTCACATAATGACAAAATCACCTAATAATTCATTTCTCAGAACATATTCCAGTTGTAAAGGGATGCATGACAGTATAACAAAGAAACACCAGTTTCTTTGTGTGCCATGTTATGGAAGGGGTTGGGAAGCACTGAACTTCACCATAAATTTTAGGCCTTTCAAAATATACTGTATAATTTTATTACTGTGGAGACAATTGAGACTGGCCACTTCTGTTTTCTTCATATATATATTTAAAATTATACATATTGGAAAACTGTCCCTTTCATGTGACCTGGTGTCCATGAGTTGGTCATCCCTGCCTGACTTCATCTGCCATCTGAAAAAGAGTAGTTATAACTCAGAATAGTTAGTTAAAATCTCAGGAGCTCTGTCATGTAAAATGAGCAAACACTCTCACCAACCCACTTTCCTCACTGCCCTGAAATACGTCCTACCTTAGATCCTATTCATTCAGCTCCAGTAGAATTTCCTCCAAGAAGCTTTTTCTGATTCCTCTCATTCCTTCACTCAATTTAAAAATAATCTCTCTATTCTCAGAATCCCCACAGCTCTTATTCTGTTGTTTCCTCATAACATTTAGCAATTTTTTAATGGTCAGTTGTATGATCACAGCTGTACTGGAATGTAAACTTTGGGGGGATAGTATGTCTTATTTTGAATATCTCCTGAAACATTCCTGACAGAACTTGAATTACACATGAAAGGCACTCAAGCAATAAATAAAAGACAAATTAACTTAGTGCTTCTCTTTGCTTTGGCCATAAAGCACTTATATCTTATTAATTTGGAGATTTGAATTTCTTAGGAAATATTTTTGGGGGTTGGTTTGGGGAGATTCAAAAATCTGAAAATTTATGGTAGCTTATTTTTAATTTTAATAACATGATCAAGACAAAAATAAAAACACATGGAAAGCATTAAATTTTGCTGTTAAGCAGAGACATACAAATGAAAGCCAATTTGAAACAATTTTTTATAAAAATAGAAGAAAAACCTTTAAGCAAATAGTCAATGCTTGGAAGAGTTGTGGTTAAATTGGTTAGTGCCATTTTAAACTAACACTTAAAAAAAAAACAGTATACAAGAGTCTTAAAGATGCTTGGGCATATTTCCTTAGTCATCCCATTCATAGGAATTTTAGAATTTATACAAAGGTAACAATTCAACAACAACAAAATTAAAAAACAAAATATGTGGCATGCACAAAGTTGCCCTTGATGGCACTTAACTATAGCAAAAAGCAATCAAACAAACCAAAAAAATTGAAGACAATCCAAATGTCCCAAGGTAAGGGAATTTTTTTTTAAATAACAAAGCACTGTCAAAATTACATCGTCTAGTCATTAAAATGTAAACATTTAAAGGAAAATGCTTATTATATAATGTTAGGTAAGAAAAAATGAGGCCACAAAGTGAAATGTGCATTATAAATGCATGATGAGGACAGAAGAAACAGACAAAAATGTGAAAAAATACAAATAGTTTAATATGGCGTAGAATTCTGGCTTGTTCTCTGTTTTAAAGTCATTACATCATCTTTTCAATGACAGACTACATTTTAAGTAATTGAAAACAAAGTCTCATTAGCCTTGTCCTTGTATAAATTCCCAGAGAGAACACATTATTCTTATTTATGTCTACCTCTGCTACTTGTCTTTGATTTGGACCTGCTCCATCTTCTTCTCTCGCTTCTCATTTTCCAACTAGAAATAGACCCTCACTAAACAAGGATGCAAAAGGCAGCAAGTATAGCAGGAGCTATGTATCCAAGTAGACAAACATCAGAAGACAAGATCTGATACCTTGCTCCCACCATTATAAAGGCAGACCCAGATTCTTCAATGACCACAAGTGGCCTTGGTTTAACAAGCCTTGCCAACAAGGCACAATGTTCCCATCCTCAGAAATAGTCTCAGGCAGAGCTTCCAGGGGCCCATAAAAGTCTGCACTCTTGGAAGAATGTGACAACTCTGGCATCAAACAAAGATTCGTCATTTTCTATAATAAGAGAATGTTCAGTTGCATCAGGCTTTTTTAGCAGGGCCAATACTAAGTAAAATTTTGAGGTTGGCAAAGTAAATTTTTGCCTAGCCCAAGACTCCTTTCCCTGCCTCCAGATGATCTATAAAATCACCTCTCATTATAATTTACAAAGCCCTTTCACATCCCGTTTCTCACTTGAATTTTGTGATAACCCAGTGAGGTTGGTGCTATTACTAACTTCTCTTTTCAGAAGAGGACACTGAGGTTCAGGAAAGTGAAATGACTTGTGTAAGGCTAGTCAATGACTGAATGAGAACACAAGTCCAGCCAAGATTTCTACTCAGGGCTTTGTCCACTCTTCCTACAATTATGTCCTTTCTTCCAGTCCAGGCAAAGTGCTGACCCAGTGTGCCCACTCGACTAGTACCATGTGCCACCATCCCAGAGATAACTATGTGTTAAAGGAAGACAGAATGGGAAGAAGAGTGAATGACCTATAAGAAGGAAAGTCAAGTGGGGTTCTTAAAAAGATGCTAAGCCAGCCTGACCTACTGTTTTTTTCCCCTCAAGATCAACTGTGAGAGACTACAGAGGAAAAGTGTTAAGTTAAAGAGGAAGCTGTGAGAACTCTCTGGAGAGACAGAAGCTGTTTCTATCTGGCATGTATGTGTGTCTGGAATGGTCCTAACCTAAGGCAGAGGGTATCCAGGCTACTGTGAATAGCCTCTGAGGTCTTCATCTCCACTCCATTCCCACCCCCATTGCTTTGGGAACAACATGGTTGGAGCTTACACCTCTTGAGTAAACTACAGTTCAGGCGTAAAACCAAGGCAGTGCAGAAGCACTGCGCCTGAATGGAGGTGTGAAAAACACAAAGATTGACTGTTCTCAAGTGGTCACCACCCCAATCTGTCTCTCCTTGTAAGCCCCCAGGGCTGGTATATTACAGTCTCTTCCTCTAGATACTAATTCTTCCTAAAGTAAAGAACACATCTGAGAGGCTCTTCGGTGGGGTGAGGAATGATTAGCTCTGTTATTTTTTTTTTTTGATGCCTAGAACCCTCTGCTCCAGGTTCATCCTTCATCTTCAACTCCCACTTTGAATACATTGGTGTGAATGCAGATCAAAATCTGGCTTTCAGCCCATCCACTGTCAGCATTGCTGGACAGACTATCTCATAACCTTAGAGACATAGAAGCTCATGAGTGAAAAGAGAAGCACGAATATTCCCAAAGAAAAACAATGAACTGAGTTGCAGTTCCATGGAACCAGAAGTTTTAGAAATGGCAGATCAAGAATTTACATATATTTTTAAGAATTTATTTAATTTTTTTTATATTTAAAAAACAAGGGATGATATTAGGAATATATAATGAAGGCAAGAAATCATAAAAAGAATCAAGTAGAAATGTTAAGCATGAAAATATAATAGTTGAGATAATGAACACAATAGATGGTAATTAGTAGAATGGATTTGCCTGAGGAATGCATTAGTAAACCGGGGGATCAGATTGAGGGATTATTCTTAGCAGAAAATTACCTTAAAAATAGAAAATACGAAAGTGAAGGTATAAAAGGCAAAAGTAGTCCCAGAAAAAAAAAAAAAAGAAAGAAAATAAAGAGAAAGAAAGATAGAAATGGATAGGAGGAAATATTTGAAGAAATAATGCAGATAATTCCCCCAGAATTAATGAAAGATAAAAGGTTTTAAATAGAAAGAAATCATAAAGAGCAGAAGGAGGGAGATTGGGACAATTATACTCCTAGACATAAAGTATGTTGAAATTTAAAAATACCAACGATAAGTTAAGATTGTAAAAACTTGCAGAGAGAAAGAAAAATCACGTATAAAAATTAAGAGTAATATTGATATCAGATTTTTCAGCAGTATGCAAAGATGCAAGAAAGCAAGAGAAGTATTTTCAAAATTTTAAAAGTACAGAATTTCATATCCAGCTAAACTTTCATTCAAATGTAAAGGTATAATTTAAAAACTCTAAGACATATGAAGTTTCAAAATGTTTGCTATGCAAAGATCTGTATGTAAAACATTTTTAAATTAAATTAAAAATTTTAAATTAAATTTTTAAATTTAAGTATAGTTGGTATACAATCTTATATTTATTATATTAGCTTCAGGTGTACAATATAGTGATTCGACATTTTTATACCTTACAATGGGATCACCTCACAAATTCTAATAATAATCTGTCACTGTGTAAACTGGAAGCTTGTAAAACCACTTAGAAGAACAACTTGATATGATCTCATAAAATTGAACTTTATGGATCCTATAACCCAGTAATTCTATTCCTATCACTATGCTTAAAAGAAATCTTTGCATATGTATACCAGAAAATACAGATAAGAATGTTCATAGCACAATCGTACATATTAACAAACAAAAGATTCCCATCAATAGGGCAGTTAACTATGGTATATTCATATTAAATGAACCACAAAAACCAGTAACAATATGGACAAATCTTCACAAAATATTAATTAAAAAGTATAAATATCAAAGTCATTTGTTCATATCTTTTTTACAGTATTAAGAATATTAATAAAATATACTTTTAAGGACTATATGTAGGTGAACTAAAATGATCTAAACAGTAAAGCAAAGGAATGATAAATACAAGATTTATGATGGTGGTTCCTTTAGATGGGGGTGGCAGGGATGGGGCAAGATGTGGTCATTCACAAATGCATGTTACATTCAATTAACTAAGTGTGTAAATATGCATGTTACATTAGATTAACTAAGTGTGTAAATATAATACCGCCATACATGAGACAAGGATTATGGTTCATCCAGTTCTAAGTCCCTAAGAACTAAAAGAAATATTTCAAATGAGAGACTTCAGGCACTGAGGCCCTGGAGGTGGAGAACTCTTTGAGCAAGGGAACGGTCTGCATCATGCATTTTAGTGGCCATTTGCTCTATTAACCCTGGAGGCCTGCCTAGTTCCTGAAATATTGGTACCAAATCAATTGTAAAGATCATGGGCAAAAACCTTAAATTTCCAGAGGCAGGCATTTGCTTCTCCTGCAGCAGTATTATCTTCACCAGACTCTTTACATAAACCTCGCCTTTCCTTTCAATTCTTCATACCTCCTCCAGAGTGTGCTTGCTAAATTGCAAAGCTGACCAGATTATTTTCCTATATCATTATCTCTAGAATTAAGTCTGTGCCTGGGTATTGTCAGAATGCTCTTTTCCCGGCAAAATTGCTCTGCATTACTCACCAATCCCTGAACACTTCCTGTAGCTTCATACCACACTGCCTTTGCTCATGCTGTTCAGTCTATCTGCATCGCCTTTATCTTCATCTGCTGACATTTTACTCATTTTCAAATCTCAGTTCCCCTTCTTCCTATTCTTTGAAGACCTGGAGGGAGAGGGCAGTGGAAAGGGAAGAGTGTGACTATCCAGGTGCTTAAGAATAACTATAGCTTGAACATGGACAAAACTTAGACATATAGAGAGCTAAGAAAGGAACAAAACTTACAAATCACATCTAGGTTCAACTGAGGACTGACTGTGATGACAGTAGGGCCAACCTGGGTGGGCCTGAAACTCTGATCCCTTTTCCAGTTTCTCAGAGGTTGTTTCTAGGCAGCAGTGTGGAAAGGGTTTGGGCTTTGAAGTCAGACTGACTTGAGTTAATTCCGGATCTACCCTTTAAAATGCATCAAATCTACGTGAATTTAAATATTAGCACTCTGAAAAATGAGAGAAGAATTTAAATGGTGCATACAATTCTGCCTATAGCTTTATTAAGTTAGTGGATGTGCCCCAGCGAGCAGGAGATGACACAATAGAATCTATTGCTTACGACAAACCACATATATGCACTTTATTGACAATTTAAAGGATTTCCAAGGTAATTTTGACTATGAATAATGTTTATATTAGTTACCGATTTTGAAATCCTAACCCCTGGGTGAGATGCTACTCCACTGCACAAGCTATATGACTTGGGGCAAGTCTCTCAATCTCCCTGAGTTTTGATTTCCTTATTCTTAAACAATTTTAGGAGTGTGGCAGGTTGGATTTTCAAAGATGGTCACAGCAACATCTGCAATTTCACCTGAGCTCTCTTCCCACAAAAAGTGGGATCTATGTCTTTCTACTGAATATGAGTGGACTACTGACTTGCTAAACCAATAGAGTAAAACAAAACAAAACAAACAAAAAAAAACAATGTAGCTTCAGAACTACATCACAAAAGGTGACCCAGCTTCTACCTTTATTTTTCTGAAATACTTGCTTTTGAAGCACTGAAACTTCATGTAAGAAATTCAATTACCTGAGGCCACCATGCTTTGAAGAAGCCCAGGCCACAGAGAGAGGCCACATATACGTATTCCTGTCCCAGGAGACAGATAGTAGCAACTGCGAGACATGTGACTGAGGATGCCTCCAGAGCCGGTGAGCCTGTCAGCCTTTACATCTTCCAGATGATGTTCCAAACACCATGGAGCAGAAATAAGCTGTCCCTTTTGTAACCTTTCTGAATCCAGATCCACAGAATCAGTGCTCATAATCAAATTGTTTTATACCACTAAGTTTTGGGGAAGTTTTTATTTACAGCAATAATAGGAACTGAATCAAAGATCTTTCAGAAGACCGAATAAAATAATTTAAGTAAAGTGCCAAGTACAAAGCATGTGCTCAGAAAACAGTAAGCGGTCCCAGTACTGTGTCTGTGCCTGGACTCACAGCATTAGATCAGCCACTCTATTTTTTTCTGGGCCTAAAGCTTCTCTTTAGGAATACCTGCCTGAGTAACTCAAAAGTTTTTGTGTGGATCAAATAGGATGACAGATGTAAAAATGCTTTGGAAACTGTAATACTCGGTACAAATCAAAGGAATTCTTACGTTTATATTATATCCGTCCACTAAGGGCTCAAGATAGGAGGGCAATCTAAAACCCTTTAGAGGTGTCAGTGTCTGAAATTCTAAGATGAAAGGACCTTGGCCTGAGGCCCACATTTGCTCCCTGTTAGAGATCATTAATTTCAACATTTCATTTGATAAGTTTTTATTAAGTATCTATGATAAGCAAAAAACTGTTAAATGCTGTGAATTTTCTAAAGAAATTAGGGTACTCTATCCATCCTCTAAGAAAATTCTAGATAGTTAAGAGGACTATAAGTAAACATAATGTCAGTAAAATAGGGGATTTCTGCAGGGATATGTCTCAGGAGCTGCCTAAAAGAAGGAGGAGGAAGAGGAATGATGAAATTTGAGAGCCTGCAATGTGTCAGGTACTGTGCCAGGTTCTTAACATATATTGTCTCACTCAATTCTCACAATGATTTTATGAGATGGGTTATTTATTAGTTACCTTTACAAATGAGAAAACAGGTGCTTGGAGGGATTAAGTGTCTGACCCAAGGTCACAGCAACAGTAAGTTAGCACTGACATCCAGGTCTGGAGACACTCCACCCTGCCACTACCACTGAATATATTTTTTGACCTGAAAGAATGATTTTTCCATGCAGACCACTAAAAACGTCCTTATCTGAGATTCAAACATTTTCCTATTAGATAATAATATTTCTATTCAATTAATTGTGTTACAAAATTTTATGTTACAAAAACTAATAATAATAATATCCTGTTAGCACAGAACTTTAGCCTAATTTACAAAATGTGTTCACATCTTTTTCTTCCTTGGTCTTCCAAAAGAGCTTTAGTGGAATGCATAATGTTATATCCAAGGTCTTACAGATAATACATGAGTAAAGAATTGTACTATAGTTTGCTACTACTTTGTAAAAGTAATAATAAATATTTCCTAAACTGTATGTATTTGGTCTTATATTGTGTGTCACATGATTTTAAACATCACTGGATATTTTATAAAGGCTTGTCATCATGTTCAAGATGTCTTCCAAATCATGGTGGCTCGTTCCCATAATCCACATAATATACATTTCATGACACAATATGCATGTACATTGTAGACAAGACATAAAATTGATAATTGATCATTTCAATTAACTAATTTTTGGTTGACTTCTTATCAGCTCAAGTTAGAGGACTCCTGTATTTTCCTTGAAATGTCACTGACAGAGTTTTTACCAGTAGTAGATGGGTTAGTTTCTTCATTTCCTTGTTTAGTTGTACTTTTGACATAGGTATTTTCTTCAATCCAGTGCAAGAACATGGATGGAACTCGAGATAATCATGCTAAGCAAAATAAGCCAGACAGAAAAAGTTGAAAATCACATGGTATCACTTATATGTGAGATATAAACCTAAAAGCAACAAAGGAACAGGACAAACAAACAGAGACTCATGGACATGGACTATAGACTAGTGGTTACCAAAGGGTAGGGAGTGGGGGAGGAGGGAGAGGTAGATGGAGTAAAGAGCGTCAAGTATAGAAAGATAGGGGGAGGGTGAAGTGGGTAAAGATCAAATATATGGTAGCTGAAGGAAACTGGACTTTGGCTGATAAATACACAATAGAATATGCAGATGTTAAATTATAATGTACACCTGAAACTTAAATAATTTTATTAACCATTGTTATCTTAATAAACTTAATTAAACTAAATAATTAAATAATAAATAATAAACAAACAAACAAATAAATAATTAAATAAGTAAGTAAATAAATAAATAAATCTACCTTTGTCACACACATAAAAAAATCTTTTAAAGTGGAAATCATTTTAACTCATTTAAGTTTATTTTTAAAAACTAGTTGTGTTGAAACTGGATAATATATAATCCATAGATCCACTTCATGGGGTTCATGTTAACTTAAGAATGTCACAATATATTGAGAGCCTAAGAAAGAATGAATGTGATTAACACACCATTCAACTCCTTTTCTTCCCTTCAGGACATTGTAGGTATGTTACAAAGATGCAATTGTTTCATGTATATATGGACAACAATATGGGTGACAGTTCCCATCCACTTATTAAATATTGTTAAAGTTTTCTTTCATTTTTAGATTTAAAATATAAAAATAGGAGTTCTTGGTGGTTACATAAATCTGCACATGTGAAAAAATTGCATAGAACTACACATATACATACACAGACACACAAAAAAAGTGTAAGTAAAAATAGGAAAACTGAGCAAGGTCTGTGGATTGTACCAAAGTTGGTTTCTTTCTCTCACTATTAGTTAGACAAGATCCTGACACTAAGTGAAGGGTACAATGGGATCTCCTTTAATTTTGTTTTTGCAACTTCCTGTTTATCTATCATTATTTCAAAAATTACATAAGTAGAAGCTTTAATATCCTTTGGACATTCCAGTGGGTTGTTTGGTGCACCTCCAAACATGATCTTTTTGAAGATTATTTCTCTGGATTCCTATGAGACCTGGGAGAAGTGGCTTCCTCTCTTTCAGGCTTCATTTACCTCATCTCTAAAATGGATGGGTTGGCTCAAACCTCCACTCAGCAATAGAATTCTAGGATTGTATATGCACAATTTGGGGTAGGTATAATTTCTCTCATGTTACAGGATTATGGAACATCTCCAGCTGGTAGAGGGAAATCTGGTCAGCTGTTTGATATCAAGCCGTCTTCCTGGAAAACGGACTTGGAGCCATTTGCTCCCTTCCCACAGGCTCCTTTTAAGGAAGGGTCTTCTGACTGAACAAAACTTAGAAAGTTTGAGAATATTTTTATCAGGAACCTTGAGTAAAACATCACAGTAACTGGATAAAAGGAAAATGCAGCATTATCTGCTGAAGTTTAAATACTCCATACCAGACCTTTAGAGTCCATTTTAAAGCATATGGTCACTATACTCTGCTTTCATGCTCTGTTAAACTGTCCAGAGTGCTAAATGCAAAGGAAAATAGTCTTTCAGCAGTCAAGTTCGAAAAGACTTTGTAAACATCGTTCTGACATTGAAGGGGGAAAGTTGATTGTTCTCCAGTGCCTAACAATTAAAAGCTCATCTTTGGAGTAAGCCAAGGGGTGGGTCTATATCTTCTTCACATACAGAGACAATCCCTTAACCCTGGTAACTGCTCAGTTGGGAATATATATTTATCTTGGATATGAGAACCAGGAAGAACAGTTCTTGTCATGGCTTTCATGTTAACACGTATCTTAAGAGTGTTTGTAGCTCTGTATCTTCCTTCGACTCAACTATTTCTTTCTCTCTCTCTTTTTAAAATAAACTTGATTTTTAGAGTAGTTCTAGGTTCATGGCAAAATTGGGTGGAAGTTAGAAAGATTTCCTATATATGCCCTGCTCCTATGGATGCATAGCCTCCTTCATTTTCAACATCTTGCACAAGAGTGATATATTTGTTACAATTAAACTGATACATGATTATCACCCAGAGTCTATAGTTTATAGTAAGTTTCACTCTTGTTGCACATTCAATGAGTTTGAAAAGTGAATAGTGACATGTATCTACCATTGTTCTGTCGAAGGAAGAGAATTATTTCACTGCCCTAAAAATCCTCTATGCTCTGCCATTTAATCCTTCCTTGTCCCCTAACTCCTGGCAATCATTTATCTTTTTATTATCTAGTTAATTTTGCCTTTTTCAGAATGTCATATAATTAGAATCATATAGTATTTTTTTCACTTAATGATATGCATTTAAGTTTCTTTCATCTCTTTTCATGACTTGATAGCTATTTTTTTTTAATTCTGAAAATATTCCATTGTCTGGATGTACCATAGTTTATTTTTGCATTCACCTACTAAAAGACATCTTGATTGCTTCCAAGTTTTAGTAGTTATGGTCGAAACTGCTTTAACATCCATGTGCAGGTTTTCATATAGGCATGTTTCTAATTCATTTGGGTAAATATCAAGGAGCATGATCATGGAATCATAAAGTAAGAGTATGATTAGTTTTACAAGAAACTGCCAAATTGTCTTCCAAAGTAGCCATACTATTTTGCATTTCTATCAACAATGATTGAGAATATCTGTTGCTCTGTGTCCTCAGTGGCATTTGTTGTTAGTGTTCTGAATTTTGGCCATTCTCTTAGGTACATAGTCGTACCTCATTGTTGTTCTAATTTTCAATTCCCTAATAACATACAGTGTAGAGCATCTTTTCATATACTTTCTTGCCATCTGTATATCTTCTTTGGCAAGAAGTCTGTTCAGGTCTTTTCCCAGTTTTTAATTTATTAGTTTATTTTCTTATTGTTGAGTTTTAAAAGCTCTTTGTGTATTTTGCATAACAGTTCTTTATCAGAGAAATGTCTTTTGCAAATATTTTCTTTAAGTTTGTGACCTATCTTCTCATTCTCTAGAAGTTGTCTTTACAGAGCAGACATTTTTAATTTCTGTGAAATCTAGCTTATCAATTATTTCTTTCATTGATCATGTCTTTTAGTTGATCATGTTTTCATTGTATCTAAAAAGCTATTACCATACCCAAGGTTATTGCTATACTCAAAGTTATCTAAATTTTTTCCTATGTTATCTTCTTAGGGTTTTATAGTTTTGCACTTTACACTTAGGTCTATGATCCATTTTGAATTAACTTTTGTGAAAGGTATAGAATCTGTACCTAGATTCATTTCTTTGCATGTGGATATCTATTTGTCCCAGCACCATTTGTTGAAAAGACAATCTTTGCTTCTTCATATTGCCTTTTCTCTTTTGTCAAAGATCAGTTGACTATATTTATGAGGATCTATTTCTGGGCAATCTATTCTGCTTTATTGATTTATTTGTCTATTCTTTTACTAATACCACATCGTCTTGATTACTGTAGCTTTAGAGTAAGTCTTGAAGTTAGGTTGTATCAGTCTTCCAAGTTTGTTCTTCTCCTTCAATATGAGTTGGATATTCTGGGTCTTTTGGCCCTCTAAATAAACTTTAGAATTATTTTCTCAATATCAACAAAATAACTAGCTGGAAATCTTATTAGGGTTGCAATGAAGCTATAAATCAAGTTAGAAAGATCTGGCATCTTGACAATGTTGAGTCTTCCTGTCTATAAACATAGAATACATCTTTATTTAGTTCTTTTTAAAATATCTTTCATCAGAGTTTTGTGGTTTTGTTCATAGAGATCTTGTACATATTTTGTTAGGTTTATTCCTAAGTATTTCATTTTTGGAGGATAATGCTTTTAATTTCAAATTTTACTTGTTCATTGCTGGTATATAGGAAATTGATTGATTTTTGTCTGTTAATCTTGTATCCTGCAACTTTCCTACAGTCGTTTATAAATTTCAATAGCTTTCTGTTGTTGATGATGATTCTTTTAGATTTGCTGCATGGACAATTATGTCAGCTGAGAACAAGGGCAGTTTTATGTCTTTTTTCCCAATCCATATGCCTCTTATTTACTTTTCATCTCTTATTGCATTAGAAAGGACTTTCAGTATGTTGAAAAGCAGTGGTGAGAAAATATATCCTTGCCTTGACCTTAGTAGTAAAGCTTTGAGTTTCTCTTCATTAAGCATGATGTTAGTTGTAGGTTTTTTGTAGATGTCCTTAACTGAGTTGGGGAAGTTCCCCTTTATTCCTAGATTGCTGAGTGTTTTGATCATGAATGGGTGTTGGACTTCATCAAATGCTTTTTCTCCATCTGTTGGCATGATCATGAGTTTTTCTTCTTTAGCCTGTTGATATGATTAATGTTGATATGGTTTACATTAAATGATTTTTGAACATTGAACACATCTTATATACCTGGAATAAATACCACTTGGTTATGCTGTATAATTCTTTTTATACATTGTTAAGTTTAATTTTCAAATATTTTGTTGAGATTTTTGCATCTATGTTTATGAGAGATATTGGTCTATAGTTCTCTTTTCTTTGTCTTTGTCCACTTTTGGTATTAGGGAAATGCCAGCCTCATAGGATGAGTTAGGAAGAAATCTCTCTGCTTCTATCTTCTGAAAAAGATTTTAAAAATTGATATAATTTCTTCTTTAAATGTTTTGTAGAATTCATCATTGATCCTATCTGAGCCCCATTTTTCTAAATGAAAATTTTACTGAGATATTTATAAGAAATATTACAGAGATCCCATGTGCCCTTTACCCAGTTTCACACAGTGTTAACACCTTTTAATACTATAGTGCAATATCACAGCTAAGATATTGACATTGATACATTCCACCTATTTTATTTATACTTCCCATTGGTGTGTGTTTTTAGTTCTATACAATTTTATCACTTGTGTATGCTTATTATCGACCATAGTCCAGATACAGAAAAGTCTAGAATCTTTTTTATCATTTTTGCAGCAGTCCAGATACTACATTACTAAATGACAGAAACTCAGCCATTGCAGAGGACTGCATCTGAGTTGCTAAATATAGCATCTTGTAGATGGCCTATGCACATCACATTTTAACTGTGAGAAGCTGATAAACATGACAAAACCTCTTTCCCCATGTGAAATCATCTACATTTACTTGCTTAAGGTCACACAGTGCATTGGCGGCACAATGGTGATCAGAACCCAGGCTGAGAGACGACAGTTTGCATCTATGACAGTCAACAGAATAAGTATCATGCTTAACTTGACTTCTGAGATTCTAAGATATAGTTATGTCTACACATTTCATTGATGGTTTTGGGGAAAAACTCCAATATTATATCAGCTATTTATTCATTAAACAAGTTTTGACAGACAGATGATTGTGAAGTGAAGAAAAATTTCTGATAGGAATACAAAGATGAATTAAACAAATAATTTTTGCACTTAAAGAACTATGTCCTAACCAGGGAGATATGACATATAAATATATTTAGTCTTCTTTCCTACTACCTCACTTTACAGTTTTCTGTTCTAGCCAAACTACCTACTCACTAGTCACCAAATTTCACATAGTTTCCCTGCTTTTACCTTTGCTCATAGTATTTCTTCTGATTGGCTTCCTCTTGCCTCCCATTACCATTTCTTTCCCCAATCCAAGTTCAAATGCAAACTCCATGAAGACTTCCCTGATATCCCTAAATATTAAGTCATCTCTCCCCGCTCTAATGTCCTCTATATTAGCTTTAAAATGTCATACTTTATATTGGAGTTATTTATATTCATGTCTGAGCTTCCTGTAGATATGAGCTCTGAAGGCAGGATCTGTGTCTGTGAAGCTGAGGATCAAATCATGTCCCAACAAATATAATCAAGTGCAAAAATATTTTGATGCAACATAGTTAATTTCTATAGTAATGTTATTCCTATCTCTTTTGCCTCTCTGCATATAACCATTAAAATGTGGTTATGCTGAGCACATTTGATATGAACCTTTGAAAATATTAACCAAAAGCACAGGGTCTCATAATATTTTTATGTCTCTTTTCTTATATTTATTTTATAATCCCATGGCCTATAAGCATTCTCAGACTTCCCGTGGCAAGGATCATCTTCCTAGTTCCTAAGCAAAATTCCCTAAGGAATAGAAAGATAGGCAATATTCTTCTATGGAATGTCAAAGCTGAAAGGTACCTTGAGGATTATTGAGTTCAATCAACTTGTTTTAAATATGGGGAAATTGAGGTTTACAATTGAGGATAAGGCTTGTCCGAGGTTACAAAGTGATTCAGGGGCCAAACTGGATCTAGAGTATGATTCTCTTGGTGATTACTGCAGTGTATCTGTCTATTACAAGGCCAAATTACCAAACTAGCCCTACCCTTGCCTACTACTCTATGTGAAGGTTTACCTGAAATGAGCCTAGACTATTATAAGCATTATAAAATGCTTTCCAGAAGCTTTGCTGAGCAGATCATTTGTCCAACTTTATATGAAATTGAGGAACTCTGTAATGAGTAAAGTATCTGGACACAATGTGTCACCAAGAGTCCTGAAAAAACACATGGTGATCAATACAAGACTAAACACAAAGATAGCAACCAGAGCTGGTAGGGGACTATCCCTTTAGAGTGATATACTCTTGAACCTGGGGAGAACCTTGGAGATCATCTAGAAGAGAAAGCAGCACTGTTATTCATTCACTTGCTATGTAACTCCCCACTTTCAGTCCTCAGTTTCCAAGTATATAAAATAAACAGGTTAGGCTAGATGATAGCAAAAGTACTTTTCATATCTTGTACTTTTCCATTCTACAAAGCATCCTGTTTGACAGGTGAGGAAAAAGAGACTAACAGAGGTTCAATAACTTGCCTAAGGCCACACAGTGCATTGGTGGCACAATAGTGATCAGAGCCCAGACCAGCATTTTATCTGCTGCCTCACATAGCTAGAATCATCCCTTCCAAGATGCCATGTGGCATTGCAATGAATTGTGCAATTGTTGTCCCAAGGCTGTTGCAATTGTCCATTTCTTTATCCCCTTGAGACTGTTGGTAGCAGTCAGAAGGCTGCAGGAGAAGGGTCTGAGCAGTCTCTGCCCTGTTAGTAGAGCAAGGATCAAATCAGCTGTTTCTTCACTTTCTCTGGTAAAATGAAATCCAACCAAACTCCTTAGCATTAGCGGAAGAGAGGCTAGAGGAGAAGGTGTCCCTCAGCCTCTGCTTATGTAGAGCTATAGCATAGCTTGCTCCTGAGTGTGAAGGCCCTTCTCATTGAGCAGGTGGATCTCCTGCCTGAGGTTCTGCAGAATGAAGCCAGACGATGAGTGAGAACCAAGTAAGGCACTTGACCAAGGGGAAGCAACACTGGGTAAAAGTGCAGAAAGACTTTGTCCAGCACAGATCGGAGACTTACTTTCTGAGTGACTTTAAATCATTTCGGATCCAATCTGGAAAGGAGGAAAGAGGTATGCAGAAAGATAAATAATTGTGCTTTAAACCTAATATTATCTCTCAGACTTACAACTTCTCTTGGGACCAGATACAGGAAGCATTTTTCTTACCTATTTTCTTTGCAATATAGTAGAAAAGCTGTTTTAAAAAGGACAATTAATGCAGAGCAGCCCTTAATATCAGACATTGTGATTAAAAAATCTAAAAGGTTTCTTATCTTAAAAACACATATAACCTAGTTCTTCCATTTCTTCCTCAAGAGGAAGCCACATGGCTTCACAAATCCTCAAGCCAGAAGAATCTTATGGATAATCCTGCTTTTGATGTGACTTGCCCAGGGTCACTAGAAAGGCAGCAGCAGAGGCAAAAATTACATAAGAACTGCTAGCCTCCTAGCTCTCATTTTCTGTTGTTAGAGAAACATAATGAAAGTAAGAAAGGAAGTGGGTCTCCAGAGAGATAGAATGTCTATTCCTAACTCTTATCAAAAATAATCTTCAATAATAAGAAGTTCGAGGCCAGAGGATAACTTAAGGCCATCAGAAGTTGGCCAGATTGGACTCAGGTCCTCTAGAGGATTCTGTCCTTTTGGCAGTCAAATACAGTGGTGAATGCCAAGCCAGGCCTGTGTTTAGGGCGCAACTCCAGGTTCCAGCCCACTCTGAGCCCGATATTCATAAGGAGCTCAGCAGCAAGCAGTGTCCATTCCTGAACATACGTTTTTAATCAGAGACACTGGGACCTGGAAGGCACCTTAGGCGTGATTTAATTCCTCTCACTTTGCAGATGTAGAAATCAGAGGCCAGACTGGGGACAGGGCATGGAATGCTTGTACAAGGTCGCTTGGCAATTTAAGAAACAACATAGTAGAGTGGAAAAGGGTAGCTTTGGGATGCTAATCTGGTTCCAAATCCCAACTCTGCCACTTATTAGTTAAAAGACTCCAGATAAATCACTTGATCTCCCTGAATATCAATGTCTGAAACTGTAAGTTGAGGGGAGTGTCATAATTACATTGTCTAAATTACAGGATTGTTATGATAAGTAGATGTGATGAAAATATCACAATGATTTGTAAGCAGGAAGTCATTATTAATACTTTAATGTTAGTATTAAATTATAATAAATCATAACCTAATAACAGCAATAGTGCACTTTTCTGAATGCCCACCACATGCCAGGGGCTACATATATATTATTTAATTCCTGAAACTACCCAAGGAGGACTATCACCAAAAACCATAAACCTGGAACATGGTTTAAATCAGGTCATGTACACAGCTGGATTTAAACACAATCTTTGACCCTATAATCCAGAAACTTGGGCCTGGGTTTCCAATACAGGCCACAGTTATGCCTCTCTCCTCACCTTCTTTCTATTGAATGCTTGGCTCTTGGTTGCTCAGGACAGGGCCCTCTCCTCATATGTGTTTGTCCCAGGAGATATCACAGTACTTTACTAAATTTTAAAAAATAATAAAATAAAGAGCAACCTGATAGATAAATCAATACTTCTTCTTTAAAAATAACGTTATTGAAGGATAGTTGAGTGGTCTAAGGTTTTTGCTTTCTATCCAGAATTCATCATCTTTCAGTTAAACCAGAAGGAAGATAAGGATTTTCCAAGATAATTAAGCCATACAAAAAACTTGAGCTTGTAAAGGTTTTCAGAGAAGATGAATCTATAAGATATAATCTGGCAATTTGTAAAGAGCTCTTTCTGCCTGCTTCTATAAACATCTTCTCTGTTAGCTTTTCACTAAACTGATTGATCTGCCAGATGATAATTTCTGGACCTTCCCTAATATGCCCCCATCCTATACTCTTTTGTTAAATGATAGGACATCGCTAGTATATTTTTCAAGTTCTTTTCATGAAGGGACTTGTCTGTCAATAAGAGACTGTGCTTTATTACTAACATCCTTGGTACATAAATAACTGCCCCTTCTTCTCACGGTTTGAGACTCTTAATCTTCCTTTTGACAGTGTTGTAACTTTTCCTGCCTAGGCAGACTGCTTATTTGAAGATGTTTGCAACAATCTCTCCTATGCCACATGCTCTTCTAGAAATGCGCCACTCCTTCTATCAAAAGATAGAGTCTAAGTCTCCTTTTGAATCTGAGTAGAGTTGTGATTCACTTGTAATCATTTCAATACAGTGCAAGTGCCACTGTGATTCCTGAAGCTTCATCATAAAAGGCCATGATACTTGTTTTTCCTTGTCCATCTGGAGGCCTGAGATGCAGTCCAATTGCCCTTGCGATGTTGTGAGGAAGCCCAAAGTGACCCACACAGAAGGACTACCTGGGGGGATCCTGAGAAATTCCTGACCTGCTATCAGCTGCTCTGGTACCACCTCCCCAACTCTTCCAGCTTCAGCCATGGTCCACAACCACATAAGAGGCCCTGAGCCAGAAATAGCCAGCCTAGTCCCTTCCAGACTCCTAATCCACAGTTTAAACTAAGTTTTGGGGTCCTTTGTTTGCAACAAGGGCAACTGAAAGATGCTTCTTTCTCCATCCTGCTGTCAATCTGGTTACAGCAGCACAGACACATGCCAGGGCATCTCTAGTATCAGGGAAAACACTCAACTGTGCTCCTTTCTTCTGTTGTTTGTTAATAGTAATGCACCCTGGCTCTGTCACCTACCACATGCATGCTCTTAAGATCTCGACATCTCAGACCTGGTTTCCCTCAACAGGAAAGAGGGTATTAGAATTGTTGCTCAGTAAGACAGTCTGCGAGGTCTTTACTGATGATGATTTTTACTTTATTGTACAACTCTCTAGACTTACTTGAGAATATTCACATACACTGTCTCATTTTAGTCTTTACAACAACTCTGTGAGGCAGCTGGAAAGATGCCATTATCTCTCTTGTCCAGTTGAGGAAAATGATATCCAGAGAGGTTGAATGACTTAGATAAGTCCAAGGAGCACCTGATCCAGTTGGAGTCAGAGTCCAGATATCTGGCTTTCTGTACAATCTCATGAAACATCAAGGTTCCTACTCTGCTTTAGTTTCCCTCTCCACTTATAACCTATCTTTCTTCCTTAAGAGTCTGCTCCATTTTTCCCACTGCCCCTCAATCGACCTTCTCTCCATCTTTACTTCTCCCAATCTGGTAAAGACTCAGTCTATCACAGCCTATAGTGTCCCCTTGGATTATCACTCTCAAAGGAATATAAGATATGCCTTCTTAGAAAAGGATGCTAGATTGTTTTGAATTCTCCCTGAATGAACAAGAGTTTAGATTTCAGATAGTCAAAGCAGAATCCATTTAGAGGCTCCCTTCCTCATTTATCTGGAATTTCAACCAACTCCATCAAACTGATATCCTGAAAATGAGAAATCAGACTTGGGAGGTTATTTAGTCCCACTTAGTTAGCTCACAAGTGCACAGTAAGATAATAGCCAAGCTGGGTGTTGACTTCCAGTATTGTGACTTCAAAGGCAACACTTGTTTTACTCCTTGAACTGTGCACAGATAAAAACTTTGCAAGATCTCTGCTCACCATTTTCAGTGGGTCATCATGAAGCAGAACCTGGCAGAGTTCAGGAAGGGACTTCAACCTCCCATGGGAAATCCAAGGGGCCTCAACACACTCAGAACCCCAGATGATACACTTGAGAAGTACCAAATCTGAGGGATAAGGAAGAACGCCCTGGAGTATTTTAATTCTCTTAGATTTGCAAGGACTTAGAGAGCTTTGAAGTACTTTCAAAGGAGGAAAATCAAGACCAAACATTTAGTGAACCTAAATTTGAGAAGTCAGGGGCACTAAGTAAATATATAACCTCAAGGCAAAAAAATTCATCTCACTTTTCTTCTTTTGTAATGGGATGATCTAGAAGTAGTCTGGAAAGCTAGCTCCACCACTTTCTGCTGTGATATTCTGGAAAGTTACTTCATCTTTCCAAGCCTCAACTTCTACATTTGTAAAGTGGGGATAATAGCTACATAATAGGGATAGAGTGAGAATCAAATTTGAGAGTATGTATGGAAAAGTATAATCTTGCATCTTGAACTTAGTGGTAGATAAATGTTATTTACCTTCCACCAACTTCTCCCCTTGTGTTCTAATATTCTCTACTCTTCTGATCAAATTTACCAGATGGTTGCTTGATTTTTTCCTAATCAAGTCAGAGAAGGTTAGTGAGGTCGTGGTGCATAAACCATTCCGAGAGTCAAGGGTGAGTTTTAGGTAAATTGTGGTTTTAATGTTTGAGAAAGAGCTCATACTAGTGGGGGTTTCCATTTTTCAGTGGCAAGACGCAGTAAGCATGGGTTTGCAGTAATGCAGACTCTTCTGCTTCTGGCAGTTTTGTGGCTAAAATATGTCTTAAAAGCTCCTGTTTTCAGATGACCTTGTTACTAATTAGTAAAGTGTCATTTTTGCTTTTAGTTCCACAAAGAGAAAGAAAAGTGAAATTTGTTCTACCTCACAATCTCCAAAGGGGCAATATTGCTAAACAATTATTTAATGTTTCAACAACACCTGGATATATATATATATATATATATATATATATATATATATATACACACACCTGGATATATATATATATATATATATATATATATATATATACCATATTGAAATTAGAAGTTCATAGATAATCCAAATCCCAGCTGGATATTCTCCTTAGAAACACTTTTTACCCTTGTCTAGAATCAGAGTGTTTGTCACTTGTCAAAATATATGTTTTGAGTGAAGAGATTAAACTGGAAAATTCTGTGTTTCTAAAACAATGATGATGATGATGATAACAAGAATTCACACTTGTAAGAGCATTTGATAGGTGGTGAAGAGTTTTTATTGGCATAATTTCTCTTAAATACCCCCAACCACCCTATGAAGAAGAGATAGAAAGAAATTTGATCCCCAAATGACAGATGAAAAAATCAGGTCTCTGGGGTTTTTTTAGTGACTTGCTCAAATTCAAGCTGCATTTTCTGAGCCCGAGTGCCCAAGGCAGACCTCCAGCCAACTCGAGGCATGGAGTTGATGAGTTCATCAGTTACAAATCCCAGTAATGTGTGACCTCCATGCTGGCTCACTGGAGAAGGGGAGCAGGTGGAGGGAGATTTGGGCACAGTCTACTAGCCTATTCAGAAGTTTGGTATAGGTTGAGAGGAAAAAAAAATAGGAGTTCAAGTGCTTGGGGACTGTGGTGCTCAAGGTAGATGGGGTGTATGAGTTCCCTATTACTGGAACAAATTAGCACGAACTGGATGGCTTTAAACAACACAAAGCTCTATTCTCTTACAGTTCTGGAAGCAAGAAGTCCAAAATTAGTTTTATCTGGGCTTTAAAGTAAAGGTGTCAGCAGGGAGGGTTCCTTCTGGAAGCTCTAAAAGAGAATTTGTTGCCTTGCCTTTTTCAGCTTCAAAAGGTTCCTTGTAGTCTTTGAATTGTAGTCTCTTTCTCTATCTTCAGAGAACATCACTCCAATCTCTGCTTCCATTGTCACTAGCTGTCACTCTGACTGACTCATTCACATTCCTTTTAAAAAGATCTTTGTGATGACAGTGGGCCCATCCAGGCAATCCAAGACCGTCTCACCATCTCAAAATCCTTAACTTAATCACATCTACGAAGTTCCTTTCTATCACATAAGGTAACATATTTATAGGTTTCTGGAATTAGGATGTAGGCACCTTTCGGGCCATCACTCAACCTAGTACAGGTGACAAGGTGACAGGTGGATGGTGGTAGCCGTTTTTTTACTGGTAAACGCATCACTTGCGTGGTTGCGTTTGCCTATCTAAAAGCCACACTCACTGCCACCTGACCTGTTGGAGCCAAAATAGAACTCGTATCTTCTGATTCCAAGCAAAGTGCTCTTTCAGGCACATCATACCCGCCATTTCAAAACTATATTTACATTCATTTTTGCAAATAGCTTACCCTTTTATAGGTGGTAATTAATATTTGCATAATGCTTTAGAGTTTATAATGTTCCTTTTATTTACATGAACCATTTAAATCCCTACAATAACCCTCTGAGACAGTTATTATTAACACATTTTACATATGAAGAAGCTAAGACTAGGAGGAGTGAAATGATTTGTCCAAGGTCACCCAGCTGGTAAGGGCAAGGCCACAATGCCAATCCCAGAAGTTCCACCATGCACAGCTCTAAATAATGAATCCACACATGAGTCTACTTTACTAGAGGTGGTAGTTTACCTTTTGGGGATATTCTGAAGGTGACTGGAATCTCCAGTGTGTTTTTGAGAGAAAATGAGTCAATAAAGGTGAAAGTGCTTTGTAGCAGTATGACTCACTACTATAGAAAGTTATCGATGGCATTGTCATCATCATCATCATCAAAATCCTCATCAACGACTGCCCTAGAAACCAAAAGAATTCAAACGGGTCCACTCTAATTGTATTTAAAACACCGACCCCAACTGTTTCACAGTCCCTGGGGACAGTGCATTGTAACACATCTCAGAGTTCTGTGGTTTCTTGGCCACCTTGCAGGTGTGGCTGCTGGGAACAGAGCCTTGACTAGATAGGGCAAGTTCCTGTGCCCTTGAAGATAAAGCAGCCCTTTGCTCTGTGAAGTAGGAGTTCCCAGAAAAATTCACTTTGTGGGAGAGGACACTGACCCACCCAGGTGCATGGTGATATTTTATAGCTTTTACTGTTGTTTTTGTTTCTCTTGTCTTTCTTCTTTTTTGTTTCCAGTGAGGACATTTGCTGTGTGTTTCAAGTGTGTCTAGTTTGGTGGGGAGGATGAGATTGAAATAATTGGTAGGGGTGGGAGAGTGAGAGGCAGGTAAAACTCCACTTCACCCCACTTACTCCTCCTTTTATCTTTTTTAAAGAGCAGCACCAAACTTCTGAAATTTGCAACTTCAAAAACAGACCAGACAACTATTCAGAATGAATAACCGAGGCGGCCTCTGAGTGCGTCTGAGCAGTCATCCGGCCCCCACCTCATTTGAGTGAGACCGCCAAGAGTCTTCACGTGGGGCTTGGGCCACAGGACCACAATTAGGAAATGCTCCCTTCCCCTCACAACGGCCACCCTCACCAGGCAGAGGATACAAAAGTAAGGCAGGTGCATTCAAATGGTCCTGGTTTGACCAAGGGAAATGAAGCACTAAAACAGCTTGGTCCCACAATGAGTCAGGGTAGGGGTGGGGAGGAGTATCACCCAGAGCTCTCTGACCCTTCTTGGGAACCAGTTTTCCTTATGTTTGCTCAACCCTGGGAATCCAGTGTTTGGCATGAATTTCAGTTCTTGCACTTCATGTCGTGGGACAAGAGGCACTAAACTACCTGAGGTCTCTCTTAACAGTTGGTTTCCCTGTTAACACAGTCACTTAGACAAGTTCTCTCCATCTGAAATGTGCCCCATCTCCAATGTGCCAGTTTTGCCTGCTCAGCTCCTACCCATGCTTCATGCCTATATTCCACCTCTTCTAAGAAGCCTTCCCTTATACTTCTAATGAAATCTAGGGATGTCTTTTTCCTCAGAACCACCATTTTTCCTTCTCTCAGAGAGTTATGCATATCATTTTTAAATGAAAATAATTTATTACCTATTAAGTCAGGCACTCTGCTACTTTCACACTTGCTGTTTAATTTGCTATTAAGATCCCCTAATATTAGACAGAAACTCCTCGAAGACAGAGATTATGTCTGACTCATTCGTTGCTCCATGTCCTGCCAGGCACCATGATCTCAATAAATAATTATTGAGTAAATAATTTTAGAAAATTATTTGAAAAAATTATAAATTAGTAGAGACTTTGAAGCAAGCATGCAATGACCTATTTGTTCACATCTCACTCAAGGAAGCCAAGATGACATCAATGAGGAACTCTGGGTCTGAGAAGGACCCACAGAGTATGCTCAGGTCTTACCTTGGGTCTTCATTTTTTCCCACCTTGCAGATCTACCAGGGGACACTTACTTAGTTCTAGAGTTTTAAGTACCACCAATATCCTGAAGTCTCCTGAATCTCCATCTCCAGCCCCTACTTCTCTCCCAACCACCACATTTGTCTTCCCAAATGCACTCACATCTAGCAGAAGCTTAAAACAAAATGCTCAAAAGAGAATTCACTTTCTCTCCACCTGTCACCCTAGCTTTAGTAAACCTGCTCTATGTCCTTTGTGTTCAGCCCCTGTTAATAGCATTCATGTCCACTCCACCTCTAAAGCTAGAAATAACTGGGTCATTCTCAGGCGCTTCCTTTTCTCCTCACTGCACATGCCAGTCATCAAACCCTAAGAACATAACTTCAGAAATGAGTATCTCCCATCCATCCTGACTCTCTATCCACAGTGCCTTGACTCTAGCTCACATTCATTTTCAGCAGGACCACTGCAACATCTGCCCTCTGTCCTTCTCTTCTTCTTGGGTTATCTGTTTAAAAAGCAAACTAACGAAGACGTGTTCTTGCTTAAGAATCGCTGTTAACTATCCATTGCCTACAAAATTGAGACAAAATTTCTTAATGGGGGCACAGAACACCCTTCACGATCTGATCCCAAGCTTTATGTTCTGCATCCTCAGTTTACATAGTAATCTCAAGCTTATTACCCCAACATGCCAATATCTTTCGCAATTGTGGGCTTTTGCACATGCTATTCCCCTTTCCTGGAATGTACTTCTTCCCTTCTGATTGAAAAATTCAGTCATATTCCATGACCCAACTCGCACTTCACCATCTCTGTGAGGTCACCCCTAATTCCTCTGGGCAGAACTATTTGCTCTGTCCTGATCTCCCACAGCACTTGTTTATATCTCCATAATGACACTCACCACACTGTACTGTAATTTTACTTTTTAAGTGTCAGTTACTCCATTATACTTTAAGATCCAGGAGGTTAATAACTTGCACTTATTAATTTTTTATATCCCCAGGGTCTAGCCCATGATCTGCTCATAGTGGGCCCTCAGAAAAACATGCATCAAATAAACCATTGAATATACTCAAAGGTCCTCTATGCGAAAGGAAGCATTACACCAAAGTAAGCTTAGCTTTGAACAGCAATCCCAACTCTGTCGTTAATGGTTAAAGGAAGATGGACTTTGCAGTCAGATGTACCAGTATTCCAATCCCGCTTCTGCAACTTACTAATTGTGTGATCTCAGGCAAGCAGCTCCCAACCAAATGCCTTAGTTTTCTCATCTCCAAATGGAGATAATAACTATCTCACAGCGTTGTCATGGATTACATAAGTTGAATATGTAAAGTGTGCAGCACAGGGGCTGGTATCTAACAAATAGCCAAGATTATTATTATGAATTAACCGTATTGCCCTGGGCCAGTCCCTTCCTCTCCCTGGGCCTCCCTGGAAATTGCCTGTATAAAATGAAGGTTTAGACTGGTATTCTGAGGTTCCCTTAAGCTCCATCACTGTAAGACTTTATGGTAGTCTAAATTTACAATGTTACTTCATTCAGCCTAGAAACTTAGCCTGCCTGGTAAGATGAACTCTAATAGTCTCTTAGGCATAAGCTTTGCTCGCTGTAAACAAAGGCAAATTCATCAACAGTACTGGAGGTCCTTAAGGACACAAAGTAGCGCCCTTGTTCTTCTGTAATATCTGGCTCAGGGCTGGCGCAGAGAAGGTACTTCACTCTGCTCAATAGAAGCAGTACTAAGGGAGGAGGCCTGTCCCTGTGGGGTCAGCGCTGACAATAGGGACAGAGTTGTGCAGAATCCCAATCGTATAGTGTGCTCTTCACTCGAATGAGTTTGAACTTATTTTGCAATCTTGTGTTTATCCCAGCTCATTCTTATTAATGTCCTGTTAACATCTTAATTGAATGTGGCCACCGCATTTCACAAAAAGAGTACACATGAGTCTGTTTACACATCTTTGTATTCTCCCAGACAGGAGGTGTTTTGTCACACATTTGCACATTTAAAATTTATTTTTGACATCTTAATATTATTATTTTTGTTCTTTAAAGTAATGGAATAACAAAGCAAAATAGCTGGTTGAGTTTCTTTCCCCAGTATTAAAAACAGGGAAAGTGGCCAATTCTTTGGAAGCCGGTTGTTTGGAATAAGACTTGAGGTTTTGCTGAGTGAAATAATTGGGCACTTCTAAAGAATAAAGCAGCAAAGCATTGTGGGAAAACAGAGTACTCAGGCCATTCAGCAGAACTCGGGCAGCTTTCCCACTCCACGACAATAAATATCTTCAGAGTCACCCAATGTAGGCAACGGAACATGAGCATTGGGTTCAGTCAGTCCTAGATTTAACCTCATCTCTCCCGCTTGCCAGTGGTGAGATCCAGGCAATTTCTTCAATTCTATGAGACTCAGTTTTCCCATGTAAAATGAAGATAATACCTCATGGTGATGTTGAAAGAATTTAACAAATAATGTATATAAGCATATAGTGGATATCAATTAATATAGTTTTCTTCTATGGTGAGAACATAGTACAAGTAGAATGAAGCTACTTATCTTTTTACTCTACCTTGTTCCACAAAGAAATTAAGACAATTTATGCTGATGCTTCTAATATACCAAGGTGAAACTGATGCAATAATAAAAAAAAAAAAGCAGGCAAAGGAGAGTAATGGTGATAGAGTAAGTTGGACTCAAGAAATCAGGTTGATTTGCAAAATGTGCACAGAATCCTGTAGCCATCATACAGACGTGTGACAAGGTTCAGTAGCTGTAAGTAAAAAAAAAAAAAAAAAAAAAAAAAAAAATCCCAGCTCTTCTTGACTGAAAAACTAAAAAGATTTTTTTTTCCTTATGGCAAATGAGATCTAGGAGAGAAAAGATCTAATGTCCGTTCTCTCCTCAGCAGTTATTTTACCATATGACCCTGTACAAATCACAGTACCAATCCGGGCCCCCATCTGTTTGTTCACATAGAAGGTTGAACAAGATAAACCCCAAAGATTGACAGGCAGTCCCTCAGAGAGGGTAAAAAACTCACCTAAGAACTCCAAACATTTTATAACTTGATTCTATCCTGTAAAATGTCTACTGCTTCCTCCTCCAAGCATTTGCAATTCATGTGATATTTCGTTGAAATTCATCAGTATACTCTAACAAAACTATTTCTTCACTTGAAAATGTAGGTTTATTAAATCTCAGTCCTGTCTTGGGATTCATGATAGTATGTAGGGAACCAACGTTCTCAATGTAATAACCACTTGTTATTTAAGCAAATCTTACAATGAAACCATTGAAAGCAATTAACACTAACTTGGGCAGATTCAGGTTTATTCAGAGTAAGGTATTTTATTCCCAGCCTTTCTCTTCTTCATTCTCAATTTCTAGTTCTGTCAACCTTTTGTTATATATTTGATATAATTTTTTTCATAATATCCTTTGCTTTCATTGGGAATACCTAAAGGCTTAAGTAACAGCATAGGAAGCAGCTGATGAAGAGGCTCTATGAATACTCTGGTCATGAGAATCAGTTGCTTAGAACATGACTCTGGTCTGGCTCTCTAGCCATAGCTTCTTGATTTGTTTTCTAGGCCATAACAGGAACTCAACTGAACTGGCTTTCATTCGGGTGCAAGGGTTAGATGGAGAGGAGAGATATTTGGGACTTTAGGAAAAGTCTATCCTCTATAACATTTACCTCATCCACCACTTCCTTTCTGTCTCTTCTGAGCCTGCCTTCTTGCAAATTCTCACCTTCTCTCAGCAGGAAAAGCTGCTCCTCCACCTCCCACCTTACCTCCCACTACTTCTTTCATGTGCCCTGCATTCCTCCGGATTCTGTGTGCTCTTGCTCATGGCAGTCCCTCAGAGAGGGTAAGTAACTCACTTAAGAACACACAGTCACTAAGAGGCAGAGCTGAGGTTCAGATTCCAATTTACGTAATCTCAAAGACAATGACTTAATCTTCACTTTTCAACCAAATCACCAATAGAATTTCACACTGGACTACTCCATGAAAACTTTCTCAATTTTTCTGTTTAAATGTCTTTGTGTGTGTGTGTGTGTGTGTGTGTGTGTGTCCCTGTTCTTTGATTATACCAGTGGTCTCCAAGATGATTTGCACATTAAAATCACCTTGGGACCTTTTAACTTCCAAAACTCAGGACACACTCCAAACAAATTGAACTAGAATTATGGGGGGATGGGATATAGCCATCAATAGTTTCTAAAGTTTCTTAGAAGTGTCAATGTGCAGAAAAGTTTATATTATTGTTATGACTCAAAAAAACTCAGCCTTGTATATAATTATGTTAACAAATTATAAGCTAATCGAAAGCAGAAATATTATTTTATTCAAATTTGTGTCCTGCACACCACCAAGAAAAGAGTAGTAACTCCATGAATATTATTCCACAATCACATTGGTCTAATTTCGGTTCTATCAATTTAAACAGACATGGATAAATAAACAAGAGTTCAAATGACAGGATGGGAAATGCCTGAATTTTTGGAGTGTTTCCTGAAGTGGAGAGGTCAGGAATTTGTGATTGCTTAGGGTAAAAATGGAGGACATTGATAGTGTCCTTAACAATTTTTTCTAATCACAAGAAAAGTAAAATGAGAATGGGGAGTCTTTGTTTTTAATCTCTGCTAGGGAAAAGGGTTTAGGCTGCCACAGAAGTTGGGTGAGTTAGACCTTAGGAACCCATTCCTGATGACTTGGAATGTGAAATTCTAGAATGGTGACCAAGGAAGTCTATGGAATTATCTTCTCAAGAGAGTCTTAAGAAAGGATGAGACCACATGTTGCTTTCAGTTCTTAACTCAGAGGTTGGATAAAACTTCCACTATGAACTACAAAAAGAATTTTATTTTTTTAAAGCTGGCAACGTGGTGAGTTTCTGATTCGTTCTGGGGATTACAAAACAATTCGTTGTATGGGGTCCAGGCTATAAATTCAGGCTTGCAGATTGCTCAGAAGACAGTTCGAGAAAGCAAAAGGCAGATTGTCCAATCTGTCTGCTCTGTGTGCCAGGAGTTATTAATTATGTCTGTTCTAATAACAAGAGCTGGGAAGCAGCAAACTCAAAACATGCAGGGAAAACAAAACAAAATAAGGTGTTGGTTTGCCTTAATGAGCGGAAGTAAGAGGCAGAAGTACCAGGCTTGGTAAGCTGGGTACAAATCCTACCAGCAACAGATCTTAGCTGTCACTTAGCTGGGAATAATCATCATAGTAGCTACAGAGGTCACAGAATCTCAGTGGACTCTCCAACATCTGCTCAATAACCAATGAGGTCACCTTTTCTGTGCTTTTCTGGGATGGGTGAGGGAGGGTGAGAGAAGTCATTGAGAGGAACAAATCAGGATCTGCTGTTCTACGAGTCACAGATTATCAAAGTTAGAAGGGATGTTACAGCTCATATAGTCCAACCCTACCCATTTCTATAGATGAAGAAGCTGAGTTCTAGAGAAATGAAGTGACATAACCCAGGTCACTCAACAATGGCAGACCAACACCTGAGTTTTCTCCATTCATCTCCTTGCTGGTTAATAGTAGGCTCCCTTTTTTTCCTAAGAAGTTGGCTTTCCTTAGACTCCCACCAGCTTTCTAAATAGTCAGCAACCTCACTGAGGCAGCTGCTGAGGCATTTTTGCCTTCATCATAATCATGGCACTGGATCAGCTCTGTTTGGTAGGTGGTCATCCTCTAGCCTTCTCGGTACTCTTCTCATGGTCTAAGCCTCAGAAATTCAGGCTTTGAGGTACTATGACATTTCTACCCAATGCTATGTGGTAGCTTCTTGGTAGGTCAGTCATCATATTACCAATGAAGCATAAGTAAGGACCAATAGTTATTCAAAGGACCATCAGATTTTCCTGAGGGTGTCATCCCTGACCAACTCACCAGACTGCTGACTAAGAGTTATCTAAGGTCAAAACCTTGAAGAGTTGTGCTCCTCTCCGTCCCACTGGATTTGAGCATATCGAGCACAGGAACTAGGTCTTATTTCTCTTCATATCCTACTCATCACTTGGAAGATGCTCGGTAGATTTTGATAAGTGAATAAGCCCAACACTTACAGAGAGAACTTTATAAACTGCAACTCCCCTAGAGGAGAGCAACCATGACTGTGAAAAGATATAAACTTGAATAAGATAAGGAATAGCTTAAAAAATGAGATATCCTACTTGGAGAAGAAAATACCCACCAGGGACATGATCATCATTTTCAAATAGCCTAAGGGCTATCTTGAGAAAGCAGAGGAATAAGAGAAGCTAACTATGTGGGAAAAAAATTCAGATGAGCATGAGTAGCTTTGGAAGAAGAAGTCAGCATCCCATCTCTAGTGAGGACCATCTCTTGATAGAGAAGTAGAAGGGAGGATAGAATCACAAGGGAAGAAGCTTGGCCCATGACTCCCAAGCCTAAGGAATATTGACCACTTTGGAACAGAGGATGCTTAGTGGTACTTTCGTTGGAGGAAACATGGAAGAGAAGAGTAAGTATCTGTAGTAAGCTGAACTAGAGACTGCAGTAGAAAAAATTTGAGTTAGACGGTATGGTAAGCTTGCTTGGCCCTCCTAAGACCTCACTTTCTACAATAATAACAATACTAGTTATTGAGTGTTTCTATTTGCCAAGAGCTGTATTAAAACTTTAGCCTGACTAATGATAATTTCAATACAGCAACAATCAGGAAGCCCCATTTCATTTAAGTTTAACTTGAAAAAATAAACGAAATTGATTTTTAAAAACAAGTTGGCAAGGTTTCTGTGAAACTGGCACACCCGTACATGGAACACAAATTGAATACAAATTGAAACAATCCTTCTGGAGAGCCATTTGGCAATACTTTTCAAGAGCTATAAAACTCACCTAATAATCCCACTCCTAGGGGTTTATCCTAAGGAAAATAATTCTAAAAAAGAAAAAAAAACCTTTATGTTCAAAGCTCTTTAAAATATCAAAACTTGGAAAGAATCCAAATTCCCAACAATTTGGGAATGGTTAAATAATTTACGATATATTAACTCCATGGAAAATTATGTAGCCATTAAAATGATAAATGGGAAGACTTTATGGCAACATGAAAGGCATATAACAAATGATGTTTAAGGATAAGAGTGGAATGTAAAATTGTACATGTGCTCGGATTATAGCTCTAAAAATACTTAGGGCTAGAAATTGAAAAGGACAATGGAGAAATATTAAAAATGTTTTTTATGGGATTTTATGTAAAATCATTTTTTGTATACTTTTAAAGAAATGAAAATAGAGAATTCTTGCCTTAGCTATGGAAATTTGAGACTCAGAGCATGTAAGTTAGAAAGCATCTTATAGGGCCTTGGCTAACATGCTCATTTTACAGTTAAGGAAACTAAGGTCCTGAGAAAAGTGAACTGTCTGCCCCATAACTACTTAGTGGCAGATCTGGGACCAAAACATAGTAACACAAAGTAGAGGATCCCTGAAAGATTACATTCCAGAGATGGGCAATTTGTGGAAACATACAGAGTGAAGAGGGCAAGTGGAAAAATGGAGTTGCCTGTAATAAGAATTCTCAGATGCAGGTAGTAAATTCAGTCAGTTAAGAATATAACCTCATTGTCTGAAGACTAGCTACCATCCAGTCATTAAGAACATAATGAACCTGGGAAGGAAGGATCTGTTTTTCTGCCTTTAAAGGTAATCTCTTCTCTGTCTTCATTACCACTTTTTGAGGTCAAGTTCTTATCAATCGTTCTGGAAACCCTTTGTGGGCATCTGGTATGTCCCAGGCACTGTACTAAGCCTGGAGATATGGTGGTGAGTATGACACACATAGCTCTGATTCTGATGATGCTATCATTTTAGGATTAGAGACAGACAATTGTAGGCAAACAAATAGGATGATTTAGTATAGTAACGAGTACTATTATGAAACCAGTAACAACCGGAATTTGTGATGAAGGGTAAAATAGGTGGGGGACAAGTATGGAGTATGGAAGGTCGTAAGCCAAGGATGTGACATGATCTGATATATATGTTTGACAGCTCACTGGCTGCCTTTATTATTCTATGACAATTGCAACAGCCCCCTCAGCAACAGTCTCTGTTTCTTCTTACTATAACTAAAGAGGTCTTAATAAAATGCTTTATCTGAAAACTTTGAAAAGCTTTTTGTCAGCCCTATGATAAGGCTCAAGCACACGGCACAGCTATTGAGATGTCCACAACAGGCTTCCACATCACATTCACCACAGCCATGGCCCATGTCCCAAACTCCATCCCACCCAGCCTCCTCAGGGGTACTGGAGGTTCACTGTTCTCTTGGCATGCTTCACACTCTCCTGAGGCTGGGCATTTGCCAGGTTGCCCTCACTTTTTTTTAAAGGACTCTTTCCCTTCTGTTAAAGTGTTATTTGAATGACACCTCTTCTTAAAGTCTTCCTCATTCTTCCAGCAAAGCAGATTAGCACTGTCTTCTAGGTGCTCATAACACGCTTTGTTCACACTTGCATTATAATGCATCATATCGGATCATAATTATTTAGGTGTGTGTATGTGTATATGGCAAGCAGGGACCATGTCTTAGTCCTGTTTTTATATCTAGGGCCAAGTGCACCTAGTGTTTGTGAATATTTAGCAAATGGATTAGTCGATAGATAGTTAGATAAAAAAAGGATGAAGGTGCATGAATTACTAAGTGAATGAATACAGTCTACCCCCTCCACTTTAAGAGTAAGACAACCCTTATCTGGTTCATCATCTATGAAATGAAGACTCAGACGAGGTGATTTTTAAGGTTACATTCCAGGTTCTCAGAGTTTATAAATCATGACTAGTTGTTACTACTGGAATCACAGAGCCTTCCTGGCTTGACTGCTTGAGAGAACCAAAGGGCTCCCAGGTTCATGATTAAGGATCAAAAAGCCCGTGGAGCCCTGTTGCACTGGGATAAATAAAAACTGGGCACGGGTTGCTGTCCTCCTGTCCCAGTTGGCAACACTCACAAAACCCCAACGTACCTGCTGAGGGAAGAAGCCTCAAGCAGAACAGGTTTTGAGCTGGCTCAGCAACAACACAGCTATACGTTCCTGTAAATTTCCAGGGCCATGTGAGGGCCTGGACAGGCATGCATATGTTGCTATGTTACGTACCTCCAGTGGCCACCTTTGCTTACCACATAATCTATAGGCGTGGTTTTCAGGATAGACTTGTGTCGATTTAGGTCAGAAGTGAGGTCAGAAATAATTCCTAACACAGCTTTCGATGGAGAAAAGAGTGAAGATACTCCATTTGCTCTTTATTGGGCTAGAGGGGAAGGTGACCCGAGAGTGAATTTAAGCTAGAGGGCTTATCCTGATGCCAGCCACGTGCCTGTCTGATGTTAAGTACTATGGAGAATCCAAAGGGGCATCAAATGGGTCTTGGACTCAAGGAGTTCAGACTCTAGTGAGGGAGATCAGTAAAATACTTCAGATGATACAGCTAAATTCTTTGGGGAACGGAGAGGAAAATCTATGTGGATGAAGGTAGAAGATTGGAGGAGGAAGGAGGGAGTAATTCACAAAGGAGGAAATGTATTCATTCAACAGACAGAAATGGCATTAGTCATGTCAGTCAAGAAGACTGCTTGAATGAGGGTATGGAGGGGTCTAAGTATAAATAGCAGGAGAGGGTAAGCAGTGTGTTTGGCTAAAGAAGAGGATATAAAGAGAAGTAAGGGGGGTTTGTCAACATGTTAGAAGAGGTGGAACAGAGGAGTCAGCCAGGTCTTAGAGACCTGCCTCATTACTAATTTAAACAATATTAACCTGGTACCAATTTTTACCAAACCCTGTTCCTATCTTTGAGTGCCAATCTCCAAGGTTTAGTATACATCCTGTAGGCAATGGATGTCACTGGAGATCTTGAGAGGGGATGAGGTAGACAGCATGGAGAGCCTTGTTCTAACTGATTCCCTTTCTTACTTACATGACCACTGGCAGAAGTGGCTTGATAGTGATATCACTCAAGCCTCACAGAAGGTTGGACACATGGACTCTATGATCCCTTTCTGGGTTATCCCTTGATCAATTATCTATTTATAATAAACACAGACTTTTACAGGAAATATCTGGATAACATGTGCACACACATGCATACAGAGAGATAGAGACAGAGAGACAGAGAGAGAGAGAGAGAGAGAGAGCAAGCACCTCTGAGAAAGAGTCTCCTAGAGCTAAAAAGATGTGATATAAAAGGCCAGATATCAAAAGTACATTTCTGACAACAGTTATAGCAGGCATTGGGGCCCTCATACCCTTGGATTGGTCTCATGAGAGATTTCTTCCTTCACGCTGGAAGGTAGTAGAGATCTCAGCCCTCCGTGGTTTCTCATGTGCAAACAGCAGATTTCCAGGCTCATGATCAAAGGCAGGAGTGTGAGTGCAGAGAATGGTAAGAGGAAAAGAAACAAGTCAGAATTTGTAACTAAGGAAAAGAAAACACTTCTAAGCCAACAGAGCAGATCATTTTGAAGAGATTGAGTCCTGCTTTTCAAAAATCAATCAGCATTAAGATCATTCATTTCCTTCTTCCCCTTTCTATACAAGGAAGAGTTCACCATAAATGAATTTGGAAGTTAAGTGAGTACAGACTTACCTTTGAAAGTACTTAAAAGGCAGAGAGATAGGAATGAATCAAGCTTCAAAACATGGGTAAATGCAAAGAAAGATGCTAGGAACTTAAACGTATCTGATGGCTTTTTATGAAGTCACTCTTGCAGGAGTGGGGAGTTATATGGCTCTTTGCTATTTTTGAAAGTTTCCATTTTGACTGCATCCTGGGGACTTCATTAGTTCTTTACTCTGTGAACTGTTTCTGAGCCAAGCCAGGATCTTCTACAGAAGGGGACTTTAATGACCTTCAAACAATATTGACAATGGTGAGGTCCTAGTGTCTCTGTGCAAAGGAAACATTTCTCCCTTGTTTCTCCATTCCCAGCTGTGTAGAAACTGTCTACTGTAGGAGTCACACAGCTAAAAAAAGCCTTGGCCTTAACACCAGGGAGACACAGGTTCTCCCAGCAACTCTATCTCTTCACAGCCACGAGACGGTAGCAGAGTCGCACCCTGTCTCTGGGCCTTAGTATTCTTTTATAAGAATGGAATTAGGCATGCATTTCTGTGGTCCCTGCCAGAATATTGCATTTATGCACTAAATTTGTTTGGACACTAAACTGGCCAATTAAAGAAATCAGATTCTTTTTTTTTTTTTTTTTTTTCTGATATTCTCAAGGGGAGAACTATGGTAAAACAATAGCTTACCAGATACCAGATACTATGTTAATAATGTCTATGTTAATAATTTGTTGGCAATCAGTTTGCCAACAAACTGATATCCAGGATGAAATGATTCAACTGAACTGCATCAGCAATTCCAATGACCTGGTTGGAGGTTACTACAGATGCTGCCCAATTTTCCACACCTTCCGCATTTCCACCCAGGATCCCATGAAATGAGGTTACAATCTTAATCATGGTATTGAATGCTAATAAATTCTGAAGTATCTTATGAATTATCAAAGAAAGCTTAAGTCATAACAGAGTATGATTTTAGTGTTTAGCAAAGTATATTGTAATTTACTTACTTGGGAGCCAAGAATAAGTAAATGACATAGATGATAACCAGACAAACCAGAGTTTTCCATTGCCCAGAATATCCCATTCCCTAGCCATTTTAGGTACACAGGAGTTTACTGTGGCATTAAAATAATAATAGTTCACAAGGACTAGATTCTGGTAGTCCCAGGCTTGCCAAGTATCCAACAATGTATCAACTGCAGAGATCACTGTCCATTCCTTCCAGCAGGGCATTACCGGGACCCAATCAGACTCTATTTTAGAAATCATGGGCGGTGATTCCATGGAGCTCTGCCCGAAAAGAGGTGATCTAAATCTTGCATGAGAGATGTACATCAACAGGGAGCTTTGCCTAGAACACTGTGACCTAAAAAATCATATTAAGGAACTCAGAATGCAGAGTCAGTTTCAGAGACACCAAGTGACCTTTGTGCAAGACACCTTTCAGATTGCCTTGCCTGCTTGACTCCCCTAATGAATGGTGACTGCCCCCGTGAGTACCGGAACAGCGACACGCCCCAGCCAGGGGCAAACATTCTGATTTCACTGCCCTATTTTTTTTTTTTTTAAGGCAGCCTGCTCCTTCTATTAATCATCTTGCTGTTTGTTTGTTCTGGGAAGACAAGCACTGATTCACAGAGGGAAATATCACCTAGTGGTTAGACTGGAACGGTATCTCCTCTTGAAGATCCTGCCCATTTTATTCTCTGATACCACTTACATAAAGATGCCCATTATACATTTCTTACGGAGTTAAGAGCCAGGAAGGATTTGGACCCCTCCCCCCCAATTCACACATAGCTATTCTTCCTTTACTAGATGAAGAGGATTGTGTAATACAATGCATTTCCATTTCTGTCTAAGCTGCTGGGAAGCTCCAAATCACACTATATGTTTCATTAAAATGATTCTGATTCTGGGTTTTCTTCTTCCTCTGTCCTCTTCTTTCATGACTAGGTCTTAATCTTTTATTCCTATTTGAATAATGCTATTATCTCTATATCTTATAAGTTTTTTTTAATACGTTTTGGAAGTGGCATGCAAATAAATCAATAATGTGGACTAATATGTTTCGCAAGTGCTTTCCAGGTGAAAAAACTTAGAAGATTAATCCTTACAGTCTGATAAAGTCTGAAATTTCACTTCCAACACAAATTAATCATTAATATTTAAAAGCTTATATGTAGTAATAACTACGAACCTTTGCATAGTCCTCAACATTTATAAGGTAAATGCTTTCAAATATGTGCTCTTATTTTATAATCACTGTTCATACTTTACAAATGAGAAAAGTGAGGTTTAGAGAGATTAAGCGGTTTGCCAGATGTCATTGTGTTAGTAAACTCAGATCTTTTGACCCTAAGCCAAGTCTTTTGTTGGTCCCGGCTCCTCCAACACCATCTTGTCTCTCACTGAATTCTCATTTAAACCAACATTCTTCTCTATATCCTTAAGCAAGTTGTTTGTTTCTAATGTGTTGATTAAATTGAAGCAAAAGGCCAGTTCAGCGATTATTTCTGTTGCTGATATGGTCTGCAAAAAGTCTGCAAACCACTGATTAAAGTCTAAGGGTCAAGCTTGAATTGTCACTTTTAGAAGATCTGAGCTCCCTCTTGTCATTCTGGGGTTCCATGTCTCAGTTTAATGGACACATCAAGTGCAACTCTGTTTGGGGTAAAAAGGGAAAATGAGGGATAAGTGATCTCTTATATGTTTTTCTTTTCTAAGTAAGTTCTTGAAAATACCTCTCCTAGGGCTTGCTAGTACCTGAGCAGAACGCAGAATACCAAACCTATGGGCTGTTGGAACAGTCAAAGAGAATGGTTCACTGCTTCCAGGGCTTGTTGGTGTAAAAACACATGATGCCTTTCACACTCAGAGCCGCAGGGTATGTTTCTCCCCCAACTGGGTCAGTCAGCCGACCTGCTTTAATATAACTCTGAAAATAAGGTAAGCACTACATTTGTGTTTTTGTTTTCCCCCATTTTGGGCCATTCACCTACTAGCTTCGGGAATAGTGTGGCCAGGAGGTGCACAGCCTGTAGAGCCTTCTGGGAGGCCAAGCACCCTAAAAGAGATGTGCATCCGACAACCTTCTTTCTGATCTCCTCCAGGTTTGGCCAGACACAATTCTGGTTTCCCATTAGGCCTCGGATCCTGCCCACAGTCTGGGGGCTAGAGAGGCCAATCTCAAAGGGCTAGAAATGAGTCTGTTTCCACGCTCAGCTTCAGGCGTGTGGCTTTCTGAAGCACAGCTGAGGAAGCTCTGAATTTCAAAGAGCAATCTTTCTTTGCATACCATATCCGGAACTGAAACCACCAATTCATTTCACTTAAGATCTCACACTACACTCAGACCATCAATAACATTCTACAGATAAAGCTTTATCCACCGAGTCATTCTGTCTCTTTTGCTCTTTTTTTTTTTTTTTTTTTTTTTTGGTGATGTCGTTGCTGCATCTTCTTTTTTTTCTTCTTTTTCTTTTTTTTAACTCCTGACAACACAGAATTTGGAAGCCTTTATTTTCTTCACTGGTGTTTATGAGAATTAGGAGACAAATATCTAAAACGCTGCTAAGGGTTTGGCCCTGCCCAAACTTTCTGCTTTGCCTTGTGAGTCAGCTTGACCACGTGTGTGAGTGCAAGGTCATTGATTCAATGTCCCTTCTAGGGGACAATTGACTTTGCTTCCACACTGAGGTGACAGGTCACCTCACCAACCTGTGTAAGTGGTTAAAAGATGGAGTCTGTGGAAAGAGTCATGTAAACCACTGTTGTGAAACAGGAAAGCAATGGAAAATATGCACATCCATCTGATGCCAGCCAAAGCATCAACATACTAGGAGGAAGAAGGCACTCTATCATTTATATAGTACCTTACCACTTATAAACCACTTTCACATCCTTTCTCTCTCATATTCTCACTAGAACTTGTGAAATCAGCCAGACAAGCATCATTCTTCTCAGCTTAGAGAGAAGATTATCCAGTGCTGATGAAAATGAAATGCTGGGTCCAAGCAGTGACAGTGGAAAAGCCAGAGATCTCAGGGTAGAAGCCAGTTCTACTGATTCCAAGTCCAGGATTTTTATCATTCTCATATAACCTTATACATAATATAATATTACATCATAGTCCATGACTTAATGTTACACACTCATTTGTTGACATTTTAAAATTTCAGGTTATTCTAGGTCAGGGTTAATGGCCATTGGTCAATACTTTTGTATAACCCTACTGGGCCTCTGTTTTCTTTATTTAAAAAATAGAGGAATGACATTAAATTCTGTGTTGCTTTTTGTTCTAATGTTCTGTGGGTCCCTGTGTCAGTAACTATTAGTAGTCATCCACAGAATTACCCAAAAGTGTACCCAAAGTGTTCAACTCTAGCACATCAGTCCCCAGGATAAGAGTAGTATCAGGCAAAATGGTTACCATGGTTAATTAAGAGAAGAGCAGAGTTATTCAAAATTAAATAGGTTGTTTTCCTCCAGCCCTTCTCTTAGCTCTACATGCAAATCTAAAGTGGGAGGGGGCTGTAGATGTGCAATATTTCTCTAAGTTGGCCCTAGACCATGGCCCTAACACAATTAGTATTCTGTGAAACCCATTTTTGATAAATGGTGGAACATTCTCTGATGATCCCATTGGCCTCTCAAAGCAGTGACACAAATTCCAAGAGAAAATTTATAACCACCCAGCACCACTCCCTTCATGGGACCTCCTGCTAATGCTGTGCTTGCTGGGCCAAGAAGGTCGGCCCTCCTAGCCTGGTAGCACCTAGAACTGCACAACCCAGCTGCACAATCTGGATCATGTCACTTCATCCACAGAACTCTTTGTGCTGAAATAAAAAAAACAAAGAAAGAAAGAAAGAAACAAACAAACAAACAAACAAACAAACAAACACCACCATCTGTCTGAAAGCAAAGACTTCTGCATGTTGCCTGAATATAGGACTAGAGGCAAGCAGTTCCTTTTATTGCCTTGGAAATTTACTGCCCTCTCATTTCCTTGAGTGTAAGATTCTATCATTCTCTTATTATAGGAGAAGGAAGGTGAGGCCATCCAAGGATTTTCCACTCTGCCTATTGTCATTCTAACTCCCATGCCTCCACCAGCACCCTTTTCTTTGGGAAAAAAAAAAAAAGTCTAGACACCTGAAGAGACTCTTAGGGGTAGCAGATCACAGGGGGCTTTATTTGGTCTCCAGCCCCTCTGAGCTTGATCCTCCACCCCCGCCCTCTATGCATCAGCATCCCTTTCACAGCCTCTGTCGAACAACTTCTGGGATGAGGCAACCTGGCTCCATGTTTTAACAGTTTAGATTGTTCGAAAGTTCTGAGCAACACTTCGTCTCGTGGGAACTTCTTCCTGTGGTTGGCTCCAAACAAGTCTGATCCTGCTTCCAAAGCATAAAATTTGTCCCTGCCAATTTGCCAGGTGACTCTACTTTGTCTTAAATCTACATCTTAAAAGTCCCGTGAGCAGCATGTACTGCTATTCTTGAGCCTAACATATCTTGTGAATTAACTCCCAATCATCTCCTCTAGTCTCCCTTGTTCTGGAGGAAAAGACTCTGTGGTGCCAAAGATATTATTTATCTATTTGATTGAGGATCCTCCATAGAGAGTTCAGACTTCCTGCTCTGGGTTTAAGTCAGCAAATATCATCTTAAAGTTTAGTGTAGTGTTTCTGATATTGACCTCAGTCACACTTGTGTTTGGTTGAAGATTGCTAGCTGTATGATAGACTGAGACAAATTATTTCTCATTCTGGAATGACATGAAAGCTCCTAGCACGGAACTATGCAAAGGAAACTTCAGGCTGAAAAAGGCATATAGACAAACAGACAAGTAACATGGCCTTGGGAATTTCATTTTATTTGCAAGAAGAAAATGATTCTCATTTTTTCCCTTAATTTAGGTAAATGTCCTTCAGTCTTCTTCAACCATTTAGTTAGTACTTTAAGATTTTACATGAATATTTCACATTCATTTTCTCTTTTATCCCTATAACAACCATTTTAAGTCAAATATTATTGTATCATATCATTACAATGTTTGAGAGCACTGGTGTTTCTGAGGTGGTGATTATGGGCTAGAGTCTTAATCTTTTGTTCTATTGTTAGAATCCTAGATTGTGATTCAGAAGCCCTGGGTTCTAACTGCTGCATGACCTTAGGCAAGTCACTTTCTCACTTTAGACCTCACTTTTTCTATCTGTAAAATGGAAGAGGTGTGGGGTGAACTAGATAAGCTCCAAGAACCCTAATCTTACTCAGCCTCTTGCAACTGCTTGTCCTTGTTCATAGTGTGATTAGAGAGAGATAAAAATCACAGCTGGATCCAAGAGGGCAAAACTTACCCTAGTATTTGCCACATTCATGGTAAACAAGGAATATTATCTCATTATCTTTACATCTTAAAAGAAAACATACCCATAATCGTTAATTACAAAGGACACAGCGCCAATTATTTTTTAATATAGAAATCCTGCTTGCTTCAAGTAAAGAAATTTTTGAGAAAAATTTCAGGACCTCTTATACTGGTACATGGGACGTGGTGGGGTGGAGAACAATAAGCCAGACAGTTCATCTTAGGGGTAACCTCTTTGGTTTGTAAAATATATGACTCAATGCAAATTTATTCTTATAGGCTGCCATGCCTGAAAGGGGATGAAACCTTGCTCAAAAGAGATTGAGCCCTTCATGCAATTAATCAGCGACATCTCTGTGTTGTATGATATGATGTCTAATTTCCAGAGGAAAGATCATTTTCAAACCACATAAATGATGATGCTTTTGGAAAAAAAAAAAAAAAAAAGCAACACAAAGGAAAACCCACCTCTCCGAAATGTAAAGATTTCTACATGAACTCGTTTATTGTTTTTATTTCACACCCACAGACTTGATGCCGATTATCGCTGAAATCATTTCAGTTTCCAAAAATCATTTGAAACACTCCTACACCAGGGGCTTTTGATAAACAGTCCAACTTCTACAGAGAGAAACAGGTGTGTGTGTGTGCATGTGCGTGTGTTTGAGATTGAGAGACAGAGAAAGACGAGGTGTGGGAGAGAGGGAGAGAAAGTGAGAGCACATTTGTGAACTACACAGCGTGGACACCTGCAAAGGTCTGAGTAGGTTTTACTGTAACATACAAAGAAATTCTATGAGCATGGGTCTTCCCTTCATGGATCTCTCTTTCAAGACTGCAAGAATCTTTGGGATAATTTCACTGTGATGCTAAGAACAAAAATAATGACTGATTTTTTAAACATTTACAATGCCCTAGAAACTTTTCTAAGAGCTTTAATACATATGAATTCACATATTACTCCCAACAAGTCCATAAGGTTATTGTTATTATTCCATTCTACAGATGAAAAAGCTGAATCACAGAGAAGTAAGCTCCTTAATCCCTGGTTCATTATAACACTGAATTTAAATCCTGCCTGGCCGCCATCAAGACTGAAGATGTCACTTCCTCTGGAAAACACTTTCAGTGAGATGGAATCTTACTCTCTTCTGAATAGCCCAGAGCTTTCTCATGGCATTGAAGCCACTGTTTTAAATTACAGTGATCTGTGCACATGCTGAATAATCTCCACAAGACTCAAATTTCTTATGATCATGGTGATATTAAAGTTATCTCTGTTTTCTCACAGGAAAGAGACGATCACTGTATTTACACTTAGGAAATACCAGTTGAGTAAATGAATGAAAAGACTCAAGATTCAGACTTGAATTTTCAGTCACGTTAGAAAAATCAATAGAGCCAGATCTTCAAGGTCAAAGCCGGCTCAATCTTGAGGCAACTATCTGTGACTTTTAAAGCAAAACATCTTGAGGTTTTTTTTTTTTCTTTTAGCCCTGTGGGTTTTTTCTCTAAAAACTGTCACCTCTTGGATGGTTATAATGGGTCGCTTGTCCATCTGGTCTAGAAAGTGGGTTTCAAGAGAAAACTATACTAAGAGAGATAAAGCTTAAGTTGTGACAACTTCTGAAGTTTCTTGTCTTCCTCATTGCTGAAGTTACCTTCTTACAGGTTAAATTGATAGAGTTCATCTTAACTTTCAAGTGTTCTTTAACCTTTTAGAAACAGAACAGAATCTTATGAGAGTATGGGCCAGATCTCATCCCCAAAGTACTGCAAGATCATACAGAAAAACTGGGAAGTAGCAAGATGCCTCTGATAAAGGTATAATCTTATAAGGAGCCCATTAACATAGACCTCCAAAAGTCACTTATTTTGATCTTCTCATTTAGCAGAAAGGGACAATGTGGCTCAGAGAAAGGAGATGAGTTGCCAAAGTTGATAGATCAATTTAATAAAAGAAGTGGGAACAGACTCAGGGCAGGTAAGTCTTAAATGAGATGCCCTTTCCCTATTATATTTTGCTAGCCTTCATAACTGGGTTATAAGTCAGTGATTCCTAAAATAAAGCCTATCTGGTTACATTTTGGGTAAGAGTCTGATCTGAGTTTGAGAAAGTCCTCAGGCTCAGGCAAAACTGATCTTAAAAGAGTAGATGACAAGAGGTCTCTATTTTTGATCACATAGTAAGCATTTGTACCTACCAAACCATCGCAGGATAAATTAGCTGGTTGGCGTCAAAAGAGCATGAGTCACTGTTCTCACCAGCAATAAATCCAATTGCTGGCACAGGATGGGTCAAATGCAAAATGACAGCTGAGATTGGAGCATGTTGGCCTCCCTCCACCCAGGGTTCGTCAATCCATGTCCATGCTGGTAGAAAATATTACATAGCCCTCACAGTGATATTCAAGGGTTTTAAAGTAGTTATGATCTCTTCATGTTGCTGATGGCTAAAAAGCCAGCAAAAGCGAGCAATATCTGTGCAGATGGCAACGACAAGAAGTTTAACTCCCAGCTTTGATCCTGACTCTATACATGACTTTGGACATTTCCCCATCTCAAAATTGAAGAGGTGGACCAGGAAATGTCCTGGCCACTTCTAGGGTCCCCTCCACTTTTAGGATTTATTGAGCTTATAAATGTATTAATTCTTTCTTTCTCTAATGTGGCTCTGTGAGTCCTTGAATGAGCAGCAATTCAAAAACATCATTTCAGCTAATGTCTTGACATCATCGAATAAAGGTCATTCAGGGTCTGGAAAAGTGTGCCAATCAAAAGATGGGGCTCAGTCCCAGTCTCAGCTGTACACCGAGGTGATCTTGAACAACTTCGGTCCCCTTTCTGAACCTCCAATTCTTCCTCTGAAAAGTCCAAGTAATAATAATGATTTCACGGAGTTGTCTTGTGGGCCAAATGAGATTATGGATGCCAAAAGTGCTTGTAACCTGAAAAGTGTATGGGGTTGTGTGCCCGAGACTGAGGACAAAGATGTAGATGAATAGTTAAGAACACTTTTTGATTTTCCATAAAGATACAAATGAGCTATAGGTTCAGGGTCAACAGATAAGGGTAGGGAGGGAGATGTTCCATCTGAGCACCTGTGTTTTGCTTCTGCTCACCCTGAGAACTACACCAGAAGCTCCTGCAAAATTCTTTCTTTACCACCATCACTCCTTTATCTCTCCAATCCGACAGACAGTATCGCCTGTCTTATGTATTGCGCCTTCCTTCCCCCTCCTCCTCACACTGCCGACCCAGCTGGAGTGTCAAGTCAAAACCTCTGTACAGATATTTCACCCTCACTTCTGTAGTCTTCTAGAAAATCTAAAAGAAAACAGCAGAGGCCCTCCCTCCACCCACACATTTCCCTTTGTTTTGAAGGCTGTGGCAGCCTGGCCTTGTGGCAGTTAGAGCTCCTGGTCAGAAAAGCTACTCCATCTCCAAGATCTCTCCTGGCACCAGAATTCCAGGTCTTCAGCAGGTTACCTGGTGTCTTTCCAGTGATAAAGCATGATAGTATCCAGTAGGAATGACAGATGAGGTGGAAAACATGGCTTTGCACATGGATTCACAGGTTATGGAGCTGCAAAGGACATTAGGAACTTTCTGGTTCAACCCCCCTTCCCCCACCACCACCTCATTTACAGATGCACAAACTGAGCCCTAGAGAAGAGTCGCTTAGAGGTAGAACCAGAAAGATCTTTAAAGGACATCTAGGCCAACTCCTCATTGGACATATGAGGAAACTGAGGCCCACAGATATGAACTGGCTTGCTCTTGACTTAAAGAATTAGTACTGAAACCGCTGATTCAAAGTCCATTTAATGAGACCGCATATAAGATACATAGTGTGGAAACTATGCACATAAAATCTAGGTTCTGAGGATGCATAAGTAAAACAATAAATTATTATATTAATGTAAATTTGGGGAAATAAATTTATATCTAAGTTTCAGAATTTCCTTCATATAGGATGTGGTGAAAAGCATAATTAAATTTGAGATTTAAGATATACAGGTATAAGCATAAAATAACCACTAAGCATTACTTTCACTCCAACTCTGAAACTCAGAAGAGACCTGTAGAAGTCAATTTTCTATTATTAGGAAGCAGCTTCTTTGTGATCGTCCAAAGCTAGGCCCTACTGGGTAAAAGTTAAGCCAAGAAACAAAGGGCTTGGGACCAAAGCCTATGACTTACTGAAGTACTGCCCAGCTTTGGAGCTAGACCAAGTGGTATGTTGGTAAATATTTAAAAACTAGGTCTAAATTTGAGGGGTGGGATGAGAGGAAGCCCTCATTTATTATGTTTTCCAATATCCTTGTATAAATATTCCCACCGTGGCCACTTTCAAACTATCAGCACTACATTGCTGAATGTGGAGTTTAGAAGAGATGCACAGCAGAACACCATGATGTAGTACTTCTAACACAGATACAAGAAATGTTCCTAACCTCAAGAGCACATACAATAGTAAAATGTCATAAAATAAAATATGAAATGGCAAGTTTTGAGTATCTATTGTTTTTAATATTTATGTCTTTACATGATTTAGTTTTTAATAATGGCTGTGCTTTTTAATTGTGCGTCACAAAATCTCTAATAATGTAACAATTAGCTCTTGTTAACTGGAACGAGTCAGCTCCTGGCAAACTCCGGGGCCAAACAGATCTGAGTTTGAATCCTGGCCTATCATTCTGCCAGCTGTGTGACCTGGGTGAGGTTTTGAACTGTTTTGGGCTTTAGTTTTTTTTTTTAGCTGCTAAAGGTAAGGCAATAATAATTTCATGGTTTATTGGTGATGCTTAAATGAGCTAATGCTTAGCACTATAGCCGCATAAAATAAATGCTCAACAAATCACTATTAGTGCATTCCAAAGCCAAACTCATTCACTCAGTAAATATTTTGCAGAAATGTATTTTGTAAATGCTACTGAACATTGTTTCCAGTTTTAGGTACTAGGGGGCACAGAGTGCCTCAAATAATACTCTTGCCCTGTTCTCAAAGAATTCATAGCATAGAAGAATGGGATATAAGACATGAACATCAGTAAACACAATCCAGAACAAGCTATGATCATCTCATAAGGAAAAAAAAAAACTTGGCAGGGGCAAAGGGAAGAGTTCATGGAAGCAATTTCACTGAACTATGTATTTCAAAATGGACTTGGATGTGCAGAGATGTCCAGGAAAGGATGTCCCAAGAAGAGAGAGTAAAGGGAACAAAGACAAAGGAACATAGAGGCATTGATGTATAAGATTTGGTGGAAGAAAGGGTATGAAAGGGATGCTGAGGGATTGTTGGAAAGGCAGGCAACTTCCAAGTCATGTTAGCCTTGAATACTGAGGAATCTGGTTTATGTTCACTTAGGTAATGATGAGCCTGGGAAAATGTTTTCCTCTGATAAGTGACACAAATCAGATTTTTTGAATATCTATCATGTTATTTAAAATTTTTTTTCATTGACTAAATCTTTATGGCAACTGTTCTTTCTTTTAACAAGAATAATTAAGTTAACTAAATAGCAAAATACATTTTTAAACTAAGTAAATTTCCCCTGTGGAAAACAATCCGGTGTTCAGGGATAGAAGGTAGCATTGTAATTCCTAGTAGAAAACAAAGTCATTATTTAAAGCCTTTGATAAATATTAGGAAGGCTTACGCTAGTATTTCATGAGTTTTGAATTGTCTACTGTGTCCCTCTTACATTATGTTTCACACACACAAAAAAGTCATATGACCTACATCTTTATCTGCTTCAGTCTTAAGCTTCTATATATAGGCTTTGGTTATGAATGTTTTTTCCTATGAAAAGGTCAGATCTTGCACATGTACCGTCAATGCAAAGCCCTGCTTATTAAAAAGCAGGCAGGCGAGTTTGTAAAAGTCATTGAGATATTACTAATGTAAATAAAAGCTTGGCAGTTTGCTGAAAAATAAATAGCCTCCAAACTTTCTCAGAGAGGTGATGGGGAAGCCTCTGTCTTGTGATTACAGCAGCATTTTGCTTTTGGCTAAAATGACCTATAGCTATATGCTGCACTGCGCATTGCAGAAGCAGACTAGGACACTCCCACCCCCGGGTCTCTCGTGCATGCCTCGGGTGCGCCTACTCACCTCCGTCAGACACCAAGCTCTGTTAACTCCTCCTCCACACCTCAATCCCCCATGGAACATCTGGAGGTGGAGCTGGGGAAGGTACCTCGACCAGATAGATGTAAACCCAATTTGGGGTTTCCGGTCGTACGCAGAGTGCAGCAGCCACCCTTGGTCAACACTGAAACACCAGAGAGAACTTGGGGAGAGTTGAACTCTTACTTTTAAGCCAAAAGTTCACAGGTTCAAATACCCCCTCAATGTCAGCTGCTCCCTAGGGCTAATTTTCAAGTGTGGATGCTCTGAAAAGATTGAGCTGTGTCAGGAAAGAGGCCTGCCGACTCAATTTAAATCCTTTCTCAAAAAAACCTAGCTCTTTCCCAGAATGAAATTATTTTGTAACTACGTGAACTGGATGTGATACTCTTTAACAGATAAGAAATGGAAGTTCAAAGAGGTTAAGTGACTTGTTTAAGTTCACTCAACAAGGCAGGCTTCTGTTGATTTGACACGTGGCCAAGAAACCAGTACTGGGATGGACCGTGCTGTCATACAGATGCTATTGTGTCTACCCTCAATTAGTTGATATCTACCTCCTAAGGCAAGCCTCTCAGGGGATCTTACAAAATGGCCAGGTTTTAGCGAGTAAAGTGTTAAGTTGAAGAAGCTCATTATGATTTCAGATCAGATTCTATCAGACACTTATTCATTTACTCAGTCTTTTATCTGTTCAATAAATATTTATTGAGACTATGCCACACGTCATTCTAGGCACTGGGGATACAATATGGTGAACAAAAACAGGCGCAATCCTAACCTCATGAAGCTTAGACTGGTGGCCTCCTATGTATATGCTACAGATTCTTTATATAGATATATATTAGCTTCATCTGCTCCCCTTAAGTGTGAGCCCCTTTAGAGACAGGAGCCATATATAACCCACTTGTGAACCTCATCGCCTATCACCCAGTAGGGATTGGTTTCCCCAATCATTCAGTTAAAAGAAGTAGAGGCTTCTTAAAAGGAATTAGAGCTGAGATTCATTTTGGGTGTCTCACCCATTTCTTGGCTAACGATGTAACTCCTGAAGCCCTGCTCTTGGGCTTTGGCTAAAGAGGCTACATAGACAGCAGCCCCTTCTTATCTCCCATCTCTAAGTCCTTTGTCTCACTTACCTGACTGAGTGCCTTACCTAATCTAGCTAAACCTGTCTCTTCTGAGGGGCCTGTGCCTCCTTAATCCAGCCCCTTCGGACTTCTGTAAAATTCCGTTGCTGACAACTAAGACAGGTTCTAGGCCTGTGGGGGTTACCAACATGGTAACACTGAGATAAAGATATTATTAGGTTGGAATAAAATAGTGCTGAACACTGTAGTTAAATGAGAAAGACAAGGAAAGAACAGTCATTCGAGCAATAGGAGCTGTCCAAGGATAATAGACTGCTTCGGGGATAAAGACTCACCATCGCTGGAGGTGTCCACCAGAAGCAAGGCAACCATCCCAACTATGAAGTGGGGAGAGTCAAGCTTGGGATGAGGACACGTCACTCCTGAGATCCTTTCAACCCAATCTTCTGAAACTATTTCTCCATTGTTCCCAATTTGGAGTATCAATGGTGTACTAAGTCCTTGAAATTTCACCTCCTCTTTTGTCTGATGAGGGGTCCAACTTGAAAAATTAACTTTCATTTAACTTTATCTTTACTAGTCCACAGATTATTGTAATGGTGTTGATCTCAGATGAATGGCTTTCTTCTATTTCATTAGTTTAACTCTCTTAAAATTCCACTTTGGTGCACTACTCATCTGTTCTGAAACACTTCACAGTTCTCTATCAGCTCCGAGCTAACCACCATCACTGTAGCCTAGAGCTCAAGATCCTTCAACATTAGGCTTTATACCTCACCTGTTCAGCCTCACCTTGAACCACTCTATCAACTACCTAGTTCTCTAATCTGTTAAATGCAGAGCCTCTGGAACATTCCTCATCTTTTCTAGCTTCACGTTTGTCTTTACAGTATTCCAGTGCCAGTCATATCTGTCCTATATATTTCCTTATTCTTTAGAGTATTTGCTTATTTGTTTATACTTCTGTGTCTTTGTCATCATTTGCCCTGTGCCCAGTCTGGTTCTCAGGCCACATTTATTGGCTGGAATTAACTTGGATTAAGAAACATTTTTCATGCAGAGAAACAGAAGGACACATTGGTCAATAGTACAGATTCTGTAGCCTGCCTCCCTTCGTGTGAGTCTTAGCTTTTCCACTTACTGTTGGGGTGGTCCAGATAAAGTTACTTAAACTCCCAGGGACTCAGTTTCCTCATTTGTAGAATAAGAAAAATAATAGCTCCAACCTCATGTCATGAGGTTTAAACGAGTTAATTTTTCTAAAGTGCTTATTTCAGTGTCTGGCACATAGTAATCCACTTAAGTGATGCCTATTCATTCTTTAAGGTGCCCTTTTGTTTCTCCCTCCTCCACAAATATTAATTCTATTTTCCATGTATAAAGCACTTCAGAGTTTATGAAGAGCTTTCATATGTATTTTCATATTTAATCATTGCAGTAATATGCGAGGTAGGTGTTACCGGCCCCGGAGAGTTTTGGTGACACAGGTAAAAGCAGGGGGAGGAGGGCTGTGGCAGGAACTCAGAGATTCTAGTTCTCTGTCCCGCTTGTATTTAGGTACATGTTGCTCCCAGTCTGGACCTGTAGGCCAGCCATGGCACTGTCCAGCATGTTTCCAGGTTAGGGTCATTGCTGCCTTAAGGGAAGGGTCCACCCAGACCCAGAGCCTGTGCTGCTGTTCGGCAGTGCCTAAGCACACCTATTTGTATTTCTGGACCAGGTTTTGTCTCATAGCCATCTTGGGTGAAAGGGATTTACTGGCTTCACACACTCCCTGGAGGCTTTGCGGTTTCATTTCAGCTCTACCGCTGCTTGTTCTGTGACCTTTTCTCTATGGTAGTATGCAAAGCTTTCTCACTACAGGATGCCCAGTAACGTAACAACAGAACATTCAACTTAGAAGGGATCTTGGAGATGATTAAGTCCAATTTCTCAAAACCATTTTATAAATGAGAACGCTAAGGGATTTCCTTGTCCAAAAACTCTACTATTTTATGTGCTCCTCAAGGCAGGGTCATATTCAGAATCTGAAGAAAAAAGCACAAGACATTTGCTTTCAGGAAACATATAGTCTAGTAAACTATGTCTTGCTCATCTTACTTTTTCAAATGTTTAAGTCAGTACCTAACACATATAGTAGATGCTCCATAAATGCTTCCCAAATAAATAAATAAATGAATAAATAAATAAATGAACGTCACTGGCTAGTCACCAACTGAGCCAGCCCTAGACCCTGGGCTCCAGATTGCAAGCTGGGGCTCTCCACTGCTCACACTTTCTCCCTCCCCTATTCAGATTCATTTCATAGTCAGGGTTGAGAAATAGCTCATAAACATAACCAAAAGGTACTGCAAATAATCAATGCCCATTATGTTTATTCATGACTCACAAGCGATTCTCTATAATTTTGTAGAAGAGTTTGCTCTCCTTCTCTCTCTCAAAGTGATAGAAACCAAGCAAAGAAGATCCAGTAGAAGACCAACAATGATAGACCCAGGACCTGCCCTGTGGGATGCCGGTAACCTCTAAAATGTTCTTGTGTCTTTGATGTAAAAACAGAAACCAGTACATGATGCATATTCATTCATGATGGATATTCTACATATTTCAAATTTTTCCTGATTTCACTTATTTTATAGAATGCCCAAACCAGAGGGAACCTTGGGGATAATCAAGCTCAATCATTCCTTTATGAGACCGATAGAAAATTAAGAGTCAGAGGGTGAAACTGAGTGGTTCATAGTCACACAGCATGTTAGCAGCTCAGACTACCTTGGAACCTAGGCTTCCTGGGTTCCAGTTAAGAGATTCTTTCCATTCCCCATACTGTTAGATTTGGCATTAAGCCAGCAGACTACCAAATGTAATCTTGTCAAGAAGATAGGTTCCGAATGACTTATCTTTCTCTCCTGCACTGCTGACATAGTGTTTTGACTTCACAGAAGCTCCTTTCCTACTCAGCACTGTGAAGTTCTCAAGAGCTTTCATGTTCATTATGAGTCTCATTGTATAGATCAGGGAACCTCAGGTAGGCAGAAGGGGCAAAGGGCTCCAGGCTTCAGAAAGATGGTAGCAGAACTTGAACCTCAGTCTTTTGACAACTAATTCATGACCTTTCTCTACATAACTAATCCAATAACTACTTTGTAGCCCAGTGAATGAATGATGATGGGATGGATGAATGAATAAAAGACTGACAAACATAGGAATCAGCCAATCACTCTTAGAAAACAGATTTTTAAAAAATTAAGAAACTCCAGACCCTCTAAGCTTGGACTATGTCATAAAATAAACAGATTATGCTTGGACCAAAGGTGACCTGCTTTAGCTCTATCACCTTTGGTTTTCCTTCACTTTGACACCTCACACATATGTTTAAGGAAAGGAAAAATAACAACTCCAAGTTCCCATGTTCTTTAAGGGGGTAATTTCTCTGATGTTAATTATATCCAACTTGGATGATTCAAAAAAAAAAAAAAAAAAAAAAAACCACAGAGAAAGAAATCCAAACCACTCAAAAATTACCATCCAGAGATTACCATAGATACTATTTTAGTGAACTTCCACCCTTTTTTAGTGTTTTTCTCAAAATGTATGTATAATTTCTTCAATGAATTCACACTGAACAAACTGCTTAGTAATCTATTTTTATAATTTAATAATAAATCACAAATATCCAGGTCAGGTCAGAAGTGGATCAAGTGGGAGAATGAATATATTTTGACAACATTTGATCTGTTGAGTGATACATAGATTTTGAGATTTCCAAGCACTGCTTTCCACTGATGGTTTAGAGGGCTCAACGAAGCCATTTTACCAGGCTCTGACTAATCTGAGCTTTTTTGTCTTTAAGATGGCCATGGCTATAACATTGTTAAGACATGAGTAATTAAAATAGCTTGGAATAAGAGCTTTCTATTTGCAAACCTCTTGTACACACACACACACACACACACACACACACACACACGCATGCACTATTCCTTGTCAATCAATATGCTCACTAGGCAGAGAGAAAGATAGCACAAATTTCATATGTTCCTCGTAACAACCCTGGAAGAGAAGTAGGGCTCATGTCATTATTTTAAAAATTGAGGATCAAAGAGATTACATGTACATGCCTGGAGTTTTTGTTTTCATTTGTTTTTTAATATTATCTTCAGAAATAAAATAAGTAAGCAAAAATGAGGGAAGTTTAAAGAAGAGTTTCTTATGTTTGACGATTAGTAGGAAATTGTATTCATTCATAGTGGGATAGAGATCTGAACCTATTTTTGATTTTTCATTCCAGACTATTCTTATACCATGCTATACTGCTTTCTTGACTTAAAATACATTAGAAAGTTTTGGTGATTTTAGTTTGTTTCACAGAATAAAGTATACTTATATTAGCTTGCCCTACCTCTATCAGCATGAGGGCTGATGGTGCATTCTGTGACCTCTACAGATGGGCTGACTCCCTGTCACATCTGTAAGAGAGGTTTAATTTGATTAACGTGGGCCACTGGTCAGGGCACCTCCCTTGCTTAGTGAGAGCCACGGGGCATGGCTGGCTGGAGGACCAGAGAGAGGTTGTGATTCATTTCTGCCTCAGGCGCCCACCTGGCCAGCGTGATACAAGGGTTGTGAGACCAGGGGAAAGTGAGAGACTGCAGGCGCCCTGCCTGAGAGCTGGGAATTGGGAGTAATAGTGAGAAGAGGGGTGAGAGTAGCAGCTGCTGAGGTTGATATTTATATAATGACTCTGTTTGAGGCAGGAAGCGAAACAGATTCTGCTGAGACACTTTCCTGCCCCCACTCTGCTGCCCATGGGTGGCTCTAAAGGGGTGACATGGGGAGAGCCTCAATGGGTTATGCCCAAGCATGTGCAGAGATGCGCCCAGCTTCAGTCTCATCAGTGGGATGTCAGAGCCAAGGCCCTGCCTGCTGAATGGCAGAGGGATCCCTCTCCCAGGGTTCTCAGCCTCAGCTGTTCCCTCTCTTCTAGTTTCTCTTTCTGATGGAGTGAGCCCTATTGTTCCCCCTCAGCTTTGGAGGAGTGCTGTGAGGGTACATGAGATTATAACACACAGGGCCAATCATGCATCACTGTAGAACTAGCATTAAGCTCTTTATTACATTTCTATGACCATTTCCAACACCAACAGCTGCGGTTTCTATGGACAGTTGTTCCCTGACTTTTCTATCTGCTCAAGCTAACTTTCTGCCTCTCTCCTTTCAAGCATCAATACCTTTTCAGACTGTCTTAGGCTTCAGAGAAAATATCTCCATCGGTGCTCACCTTCCATCTCGCTTAAGCCCAGACTTAAGAATTCTGTTTTTAAACCTTTCTAAAACAAAATGATATTTTAATATAGATGTTGTACTATCTACACAGGACTTTTTATTCTGCGTCACATCTTAATATTGGGGACTATTTTGAATCATGAAGTGTTCACAACCAAAAAGGACCTTAAAGCTTATCTAGTCCTGTGCTTCTCAATGAGTGAAGGACCAGAAGCAGCAGCAGCAGCATCAAGAAACTTTTCAGAACAGCAGAATCTGAAAACCCACTCCAGACTTACAAAATCAGAGTCTGCATTTTAGCAAGATCTCTAGATGATTCACATGCATGTTACACTTTGAAAAACACTACCTTAGCCCAAGATGCTCATTAGAAAGTGGAGGAAATAAAAGCTCAAAGAGAATGTTAGACCTGCCCGAGGTCACATAGCAAGAGAATGCCATCAGGATGAAATTTGGTGGTCTATTTGATTCACGTCCCTTTCTTCTGCACAAGGTCTTAATGTAGTTATAGTTCGAATGTCAGCACTATGAAATAAGTAGGACAATTTCTTTCTCCTTTTTATGTTTTCTCTATATTTCATTTAAGGGTATTTTTTGCAATTTACTTGACTAATAGAAAATTAACACAAATGGTTTTCAGTCACCTCTTTTTGAGTTTTTGTCTTATCTATGTTGCCATTCTAGTTGCTGAGTTCCACAGAGTCCAGTATGCTTAATGAGGGATGTTCACTTAGAGTTTATTTAAAGGGGAGTTTTCTGAGTACTGGCAAGGAAAGAGAGATGTGTTATCAAATGTTTTGGTTACCTCAGCCTTGCCCCTCAAGGATCCTGCCAGGAAGAACTATGAATGGCAGCATATTTTAGAATCGCAAAATGACAAAACTGGAGGAGACATTAGAGATCATCTCATTCAGACCTTTTGAGTCTCAAATGAGGATGCTGAGCCATAGAGAGAAATGACTTGCTCTAGTTCATCCAGAAAATTAGTAGCATATTTGGGGCAAAAGTTCAAATCTCTTGCCCCTCAAGTCAGTGCTCATAGTATGTACTCCTGCCCTGCTCCACTCCCATCTCCCAACTAAATAGAATGGACAGACTAAATAAATAAATTACCTGAGTCAGGTTGCATTTACTTCAGAATTCTGGAATAAGTCATGTGTAGAATTGTGGTGTTTTTGTCCAGAAGGTACATCCTATTGTTATAAACGGCCACTAAGCCAGAGAGATGTCACACTACCAATGTGTTTTCCACCTATTTGAAGGGCTACCTGGGAATTACAAGCTACTAAATTTCACTGCCATGTCTGGAAGTCATAAGGAGTGGGATCATGGAAATGTAACAAAAATAACTATTGTGGGGGAAAAAAAAAAACAGAAGGACTTTACAAATCAATCTTCTCTAAGAGACCAGGGCTAGAGTCTAAGTAGGGGACTATTGACACACAATGCTTTCAATTTTCATAGATCCAAATATCTATGATTGGATTTTTTACGTCAAAGAGCAATTCGATTCCAGAATTGCTTGGCATAGTACTATGTCATCTTTCACAAGGATCATGGAAATAATATGGTAATATTGTTGCAACCTCCCCCCAAAGCGAATATTAACAAAGAGGTCTCCAGAAATCAGAAAGCACCCAGAACTGGGTTTTAATTCACATTTTAATAAAGACATGAAGTAATAGAATAGTGAAATCTTCACTTTTGCAAATGTCCCTAAAAATTTCTATTCATCATGGTGCCTCATTTTAAAACTACCTTACTGGTTTCACCATTAATATCTCATCAGATACTCAAGGTGCCCAGGTGTGGTCAGGAAAAAGAGAGGTGTAGCATTCCCATTTGAGATGAGGAACCAACTATTTAGGGAGCAGAATGTCTTTCCAAAACTAATACCACTTGAATCCCAGTTGGACTCCAAATCTAGTGCTCCTTCCACAAGACAGTGTTTCTTCTGGGTAAAGAAATACGACAACAAACAACAACTTCTATCTGCACACCTTTTCAGAAGTTATAATACATCTGGACAACTCTGTGATATGGGGAAGAAAACAACTAATTGTTGAGAAACTGCTGTGTGTGAGCAGGAACTACACAGAGTTGTCTCACTGAATTATGACAATGACTTTCTGAGGTATATGTTATCTTTTCTTTCTGCATACTAGGTAACTGAGCAACTTGCCCGTGGTCACAAAACTACAAATTGGTGGAGCTAGGATTTGAATGCTGAGTTACTTGGGTTCAAAACCTGTGTTTCTAGGTCAAGCATTTCTATTATCTCAGTGTTACAGCTGAGGAAATGGACTTAGAGCTGTTGGTGAACAAAAATTGTGGAGCTAATAAACCATTGAGAAAGGATTCAAAATGGAGTCTCCTTAATTTAAATCTGAGGAGAATAAGGCAGTGGTGGAGGGAGGAGTATAACAACTGAGCTTCTGTTTGGACGAATATAAAACAGTGCTCTTGGGTAAAATATGCCCCATCTCTATTTATAAAACAATGGACTCTAATGTACCACAACTCAGGAAATGCATTTCAGTTTATTTCATTTCACTTCCATAAACAAGTATTGAACATAAACTCTATACCAGGTGCTATGCAGGCCACTTGCATGGATCTCTTTTCTGAGTCTCTTAATGATTTTTTGGAATATTATTTCTCCTGTTTTACAAAGGAAAATGAGTGACTTGTCCAAGGTCACACAGCTTCTAAGTGGTAGGGCAGACAACAAGATCGACTGACAAATCTGAGCTTCAGTAGCTGCTTAAGCTGAGATACTCATAGGAAAGTTGGGTTTCCTCAGAAAAAGTATGGATGACAAAAGGCATCATCCCATGTCCAAATGAAAGCAGTGTGTGGGCTCTGGGAAAATGTGGCAGTTCTATTCGTGGACCTTCAAGAAAAATTCAGCGGAGCTGGGGAGGTGGGGGAAGGATAGAGAACTATTCAAATCACCAAATATGATGGAGCTTGTTGGTATAAAGATAGACCTAACAAAATTAGATTTCCTCAATCAAAAAAGAGAAGGCTGAGAGGAGATACAACAATGTTGCTAGAATGGAACTCTGTACTTAATCAGCAAATCTCAGAAAAACAAAACCATCTCAACCTCTCCTTATCCCAAAGTTTACAAGAGTTAAATTCAGAGCAAATGAAAGGAAGTACTACTTTACATAGTAGATAGTAAACTTAATGAGCCCAAGAGGTAGGAATGGCTGGGAGTACAGATGGACAAGTGGGTTTAGGAAGGGAGTATTTAAATGCCACAGATACTCATAAATTCCACATGGGTTTATTAAGGATGTGTGAGACCTTGAAAGGTCACCTGTTTCAACCTACTACCTCATGGGCATCTACTTGGTCACCTCCAATAACAAAGAGCTCACTTCTCCCAAGGCAGATCATTCCAGCTGTTGACACCTCTACATACCAAAGAATTTTTTCTTAGGTTAAAAAAAAAAAAACCAACTTATCTCCACTTACTACATCCATTTTGGCTCAGTTTCTGCCTATGAGATTCCATGCAACAAATCTGAAGGCTTCTTTTATCCATCTCTTCAGGTGTATAAATCTAGCTCTTACTTCTATTTGTTGACTTCAATGTCAAGAACAGAAATCATATTTAGGCAGCAATTATCTAGAGGAACTCTCAAAATTCCAAAAGGAGAGTATAATGTGGCATTTCCAGCTTCGAGAGGGCCAAAGAAACACTTGTTCTTTGGATTATAATTCAGGAGCCATAGTTTTCAGCCGTTTCTGTGTGACTGTTTATATGAAGTCTATGCCATGGGATCTGCCAATAATTAGCAAATGGATATTAAAAAACAGTGACCTCACATTTCTGGACTACAGTTTTTTAGGGTTTTTTACACATCCATCTCTCCTTAGTCTTCAAAATCATTTGCCAATTGCCTTTTGAATATATTTATTTTCATGTCTAGCAGGCAATTTATATTCAGTATATCTAACATTAAATTCATCCCCCACCTCACATACACTTCTTTTTGTTTCAAGCTTTATTGAGATATAATTGACATATAATATTGTGTTCCTGAATCCCTGGCAACTACATTCTAGTCTCTGTAATGAGTTCAGCTTTTTAAAATTCCACATATAAGTGAGATCATACAGTATTTGTCTTTCTCTGTCTTTCTCTGACTTATTTCACTTAGCATGATGCCCTCAAAGTCCATCCTTGTTGTTACAAAATGGCAGGATTACTTTCTCATGGCTGAAAAATATCTCATTGTGTGTGTGTATACACAGATGAATAGATAAATAGATGTAGTATATATGTCTGTCTGTCTATCTATCTATCATCTATCTATCTATCTACCTACCTACCTACCTACCTACCTACCGCTCTATCTCTATCTCTATCTCCATCTCTATCTCTATCTCCATCTCTATCTCCATCTCCATCTCTATCTCTATCTCTATTTACACTACACTTTTATCTATTCATCCATTGATTAGCATTAGAATGTTTCTATGTCTTGGCTATTGCGAATAATGGACCACCACTCTCTTAACTGCAAGATGAAGAGATTGAACAAAATAGTATTTATTCTCCCTTCTGTCCTTGATTCTCTGGCATGGACCTAGTTAACCAGTGGTACCCAAATCCATTTCAGAAACTCTCTTTAATATACCATCACTAGAAAGGTGTTCCACTAGTCCCTTGAGATGGACCAAAACAACTGGGTGGAAATTTTATTGACCATGATTATTGGTCACTAACTCCCCTACCTCCATTCACTGTGAAAGGAAGTTCATCTAAGGACAAGGCAGATTTCATCAGATTCTTGTTTGTTTTCAGCTAAGCTGCTTACTGATGGCTAGAGAAAAGTTATTAAGTAGAAAGCAAGCAACAAACAAAAAGAACAGTCAGAAATTTTGTTTTGGATCTTGAAACTGATACAAGGACCATTCAATGGACATATTTAGGGCCAACGACCTGGGGCCTAGCCCCTACATGAATGGGAGTGACACGAGCGAAGAAGTTGTCTGATTGTGAAAACCCTATGAGAAACATAAGAGGGCCTTTAAGTATTTGTGCTAAAGAAGGTCACACTAGCCAAAGGGCAGTACACTTAGGTATCCAAGATTCCCCAGATCTCCCAGCTGACTAATGGCACGACTAAAACTAGAACAACTCTCCCAGCATCCAAGGCTGTGAAAGTTCTAACTTTATAATTTATTAAGCAGCTACTGCATACCAAGCACTGTGCTAAGCTCATTAACATATTATCCCATTTAATCTCTATTACAACATAAACTCTGAGGAGCAGGGATGTTGTTCATGATTTTATCTCAGTCTCAATAATATCGCCTGGCACATAATAAGGGCTCAATAAATATGAGTTAAATGAATTTAAATGAGCAAGTTAAAATTATTAATATTAAAAATCATTAATAGTAATATACCATTACTATTTCCATTTTAAAGATGAGAAAGTGGAGGCTCTGAGAGATAAACTGACTTGACAAAAATTTACAAAGTTAGGAAGCGGCAGAGTTAGTGTTTGAGGCCAGGTTTTCTGTTGTCAAGGTTAGTGCTCTTCTCAGTAGAGCATAGCTGCCTCTCAGCTTAATTACCTTAAAGACCTAAAATAAAATTGAGGTTCATCTCTTCAAAACATAAAGTAAAATTTGTTGAATGAGCATAAATTTCTTAATGCTCACTTTTCTTGCCATTCAAACCCTTTAGACATAACTGGTGACTAAATTTTCTGCCCATGAAAGCACTGCTGAAAAGATTGAAAAGGATACCACTAAACTTAAAAACATACAAAAAGACAGCTTCCAAATTTCATGGAAATTGCGAATTTCTTTCTTCTAGAGGACATATTCCCCCTAAACTTCCTGTGGTCCCAGGAGAATGGTGGCATGAAATGTGAGTAGAATAAAGGCAGAAGCTGACCTGCAGAGAACAGCTGGCCAAGGGAGTGCCAGTGTGCCTCGTGGAGTACCCAGGGGCTCTTCATGCCTAGTCATATTCCTTGTCTGTCCCTCTCCTCTGGTGTAGTCTTACAAGGGGACAGGACACAACAAGCAGTAGTCCTTAAGTTAAAAGATGTGGGTGCTAACCAAGGTCCCAACAGTCATTGATTAGGGGACTATGAACAAGCACATTGCCCCTCTTGATTCCAGTTACCCTCTGTGTAAAATAGAAGAGTTAGCCAAAATGGGACCAAGGCCCCTTTCCTCTCTGACAATCTCTCATTACATTATTTGGTTTTTTCTTCCACCAGCCCCAAACAGTGCGGGCTCAAGAGCCCAGAGTGGCTTCGGGGACTCCCCACCACTGCCACTGCTAGAGCCTCGCCATGCAGCTGCACAGCTACAGCTGCCTCATCCTGCACTGCTGACCACTCCTATTTACATACGCAGAAGAGGATATGAATAAACAAGGTCTGCAAAAAGTGAAAAGGCCCTCACTCTTCACGTTTCTCTTAGCCTTTCACTGTCCCTAAGCAAAGAGCGGCCAAGATGAGGTGTTCTTTCCAAACATCTTCCTCAGGGACTCAATCCTACATTCTACCTGCACAGGTAGTAAGGACTTGGCTTGGATGAGGAGAAATTACTTTCCATTTTTCAGTAGGGTTTTCTATTCTGTAGTTTTGTTTAGCCTTCCTATTCACCACAAATATATAGACACACACACGAACAGTGTGGACCTTTTTAGTCATTCTAAGACATAAACACTGGTCAGTCAATACCCATTAGTTTTCAGAAAAAAACAGGCCAGCACTGTACCTAACTGGGCATTATAGTCCTTGTGCCCTGACCTAGTCACGTTTGCCTTCCTCAGACAACCTCCTGACTTTAACTCATCCTGTGATGCCTCCTCACAGACAACTTCTGGAGACTGGTAGAAATCTATCCCATTCTTGAAGCCTCTGTTTCTGCTATGCTTATATGTTTTCCCTCATCTTGTTGCCTCCTCCATCAATCCATGGCACATATGTCACATATTTTTACATACACGTACACATTTGATGGAATGCTTTGTCTTGATGATTTGGAACACATCGTCTTTTTCCAAACAGACTGTGAACTCTTTGGAAACAAGGACTCTATGCTGCACACATTGATATCCTTTACTGGCCTGGCTCAAGGTAAGCACAAAATGCATTCAATAACTCTTGATGCCCACTGCTGTGCCAGGCACTTTTCTTTCCTGTGGTTCTACCATGGGGAAGACATATGGGGCCAATTAAGGATTAAACAAAGTGTTATGATTCATTTGGTCCCACCCTCAGATGCTTCTTCCAGCCTTTGTTGACAGTTCCTGTTACCAGGCGTAAAACAAACACTGTCTTTTCCCTGGTACCTATCTTCTTGGTCCCCTGGGTTGTACTCTCATGTCAGGCTCTTTTCTTTCTGATCCACCTTCCTTTGAATGTATTTATTTGCATTTCTATCCACACATGCCTCAAAATGATATTGTCAGTTTCATTTTGATTTTATGGTTAACTTTATTTGAAGCTTAGATGAGAGAGCTCTTCTATCTCCTGTCCCAACAAGCACTAATTCGCTTAGGTGTTCACTAATTTATCAAATAACTAAATAGCAACCAAGACACTGAAGGGTACAAACCTGAAAACGATCCCATTCCTGACTATGAGGTGATCCCAGTAGGGGAGATAAGACATGGATAGAAATCATTGTGATACCAGAACCATCAGGTATTGCATACGTTTAGAGACATGAGGGCTCATTCCCCCAGGAGAGGGGAGAGGCAGGACGAGGAAGGATATCAGAGAGGTGGCATTGAAGTGGGCTTGAAAAAAATGAAGCTGGGTTAGCTCTCACAGGGGAAGTTGGACAAAAGGAAAAAAAAAAAAAAAAAAACAACATTAGCAAAGCCCAGAGATGGAAAAGTACAGGACCAGGAAGAGTGATTAGTTCACCCAGGCTGCATGTTCAGAGAGAGCACTGAAAAATATGGCTCAATAGGTATGTTGGGATCTATGTTGGGGTAGAACAAAGCAGAAGGGGACTGGAAGAGTGAGACCAGATGAGAGGTGTTTGCAACCTTCTAGGTGAGAAATGAGAGGAAGGTGGCCGTAGAAATGAAAGGAAGGAATTGATGTTTCATCTGAGATGCCTACATTCCTACAAATCTCTTTGACTAATTCTCCTTAATTCAATTTATAAACCTATTTTCATTGCAGGTGTCATACTACCTTCTCTGCCCTTCTTTGGAAGCTTATCTTTTTATTTTCCAGGTGCAGGACTTTCTGCCCAATTACTTATCTTCATCCCATCAGAGCAGGTCAACTGCGTATCTCAAAAGTCTCACTGCCTACGTTGCTCCTCTGCACTGTCTCTGTCCTCAGCACTCTTCGTCTACATACTTGGAGAACAATAGTTTCTGTGTCCTCATAACAAGGTTCAATCAGAAGGTGAAACACAGACAAGGACATTAGCACAGGATAAGGGAGAAAGTGGCAGAGGGAGTGAAATGGAGCCTTCATAGGACTTTATCTTGCATACCCATCCCTGGACTCAGCTCCAGCACATCCCTCTCTTACTGGGAAGCTGAGCAAGGACTAAAGTGACATAGGCTGGGTAGGGGAGAGAGATTGAGAGGTACCAGGAGGGGTTCGCTTTGGTACAGGGAACCACCCAGCAGTGTAACCATCACCAGTCTTGGGAGCTGCTGGCAGAGGAAATCAGAAATGTGATTGCAAAAGCACAGATTTGCCTCTACTGAACAACGTAACCTTGTATCTCTTTCTTTCTCTGAGCATCAGTTTCAATGGCTATAAAATAGGTATTACGACATCTAACCTGCTTCTGTTGAGCTGTTTGTAAAGCAGAATAAGCTAAGTGAGTACGGATGCACTTTGAATATGTAAAACACTATTTCATAGGCTTATTCTCATTAACTCAGATCCCACTCATTGGAATAAGTAGATATGGAGAGAAGATAGAGAAATGTAGATGACTAGAGAGCAGAGATTGTGGGATTTCTATTTTTCACAATAGATCTAAGGTGATTGGCCATTATGAAGCATCTAGTTCTTCTCCGCATTTGACAGATGAGGAAACTGAGACATTAAGAGAGAGGGAATGAATGACCCATGGTCGCAAGGTGAGTCAGAGGACAAATGTAAGTCCTATGGATCCCAAGCCAGGCCCCTTTCCACTCCACATCCCTGATTCTCCAAACTAAAGTCAGAATGGATACCACTGGCCCAGAGGCTGGGCTTGCTTAACTCCTAAATTATTGGTGAATAATTACATAATTAGAATTAAGGAAGAATTTAATGTGGGCTGGATCAAATCCTGTTTCTTTTAAACATTGTGTTTAGAATCCTAGATAACCATTTCCTAAAATCCAGAGCATTTCTGTCCTGAAAAGAAAAATTCAGTTCTAAATTTGGGGTTGCCTATCACCTTCTTTCAGGTGTTAGTGGGCTCCAAGATGGAAGAAGGAAGGAAGATATATCCTACTAGCTAGTAGCTGACAAGTGTCAAGGGCTTTGAGATGCCAATCCTCCATTAAATATTTTACATATACCTCATCTTATTTCATCTTCATAACAACCCTAAGTGGTAAATAATCTAAGTGTCCCTATTTTCAGGTAAAACAAAATAAAACAAAACAAGCAACAAACCCTGAGACTCAGATAACTCAATTATCTTGAATCACAAGCTCGTGCCACACTAGTGCTTAATACTTCTGTAAATCACAGGGAGATTTTCTATTAGACAGTTGCAGCTTCATTCAGAACTGTTTAATGGCATGCTTCTTTCACCCAGGAGAGTCTATGAAATACAGACTCACTCTCTGTTTTATCCACTAGCTTGTATGTTTCTGTCTTTTGGTTCAGTCATTATTACAGAGCATTTTCTGGGTTCAATGGCTGAAACATACCCCTGCCTTCAAGATTTTGAAGGCTGGTGAAGAGGGGGTTTAGGAGGAGACACATTGTCAGCTCCAGTCAAAGGAGGACAGCACGTCACCAGAGTGGCAGAGATGAGTATCTATCTAGTGTAGAGGTGGGAGGGTGGAGAAGGGAACATGTTCACAAACGAGAGGAGCTGAGTGTTCAAGGTAGACAAGCAGAGTGTATGATGTGGGCTGAGGGTAAGATGCAAGATGAGGAGGGGCTTGACTTCAGGCCAGAAAGTCTGGGACTGGCTTTGGGGAGACTCAGGCTGCTTTTAAGGTGGGTGTTTTTGTCCAATGTCCACAGGTGCCGGATCAGCCCAGATGTAGGCAGTGTCCTTATGTGGCTTCTGTAGCATGGAAGCCATGAAAGTTGCCTATAAGAGACCTGTGTAGCAGTGGGGCAGGGGGAAGCAATAGCAAGATGTATTGAGCTCCAAGGTAGGATGTGAAGGGAATGCAAATCACAGATATTTATAGTTACAAAAAACTGAGACTGAAAAGATATTGCTGCGGGCCGCCAAGCACTCCCTCTGGAAATCCTGAAAACCTGCTGCCATGAGGCTGTGCCCAGATCCCAGCTGGAAGCCGACTTATCTCTTCTCAGCTCCTGCCAAGCTGTTCTTCATACAACAAACACTAAGCTCCTCTCATAATTCCACCTACAGAGAAGGAAGCTCTGCACCCTTCCGCCCTCCCCTTTCAAAGAATGAAGCTGAGTCCTAAACTCTCAGCTAACGGCAAGCTCCCTTTTTATCATTAGTGCCTCATCAGACAGCCTCATCGAGTCTAGACCCTCTGAGAGGGCTTGGGAAACAATCAGATGTCGTACTAGTCACCTAATACAGTCCTTCATTTATGTGGCTTCCCCTGTGCCAAGCTAGTGCTGGACATTGAGGAGACAATGGGAAATACAGGGCAGTGGGGGACCAGACCCTGAAAGAGAGATGGCGCAGGACCCTAACATCAGCATAATGTCCCTTCCTACCACACTACCACAGGAGAGAAAGGACCATTTTTATTTCAGCCCTTTTCTTCTTCTTCTTCTTCTTCTTCTCCTCCTCCTCCTCCTCCTCCTCCTCCTCCTCCTCCTCCTCCTCCTTCTCCTCCTCCTCCTCCTCCTCCTCCTCCTCCTCCTCCTCCTCCTCCTCCTCCTCCTCCTCCACATCTCCTCCTTCTCCTTCTTCAATAAAAATGGAACTCTTTTTTCAAATGGTATCTTTTATGGTAGGGGTCCCCAACCCCAAGGCTGTAAATTGGACCAGTACCAGTCAGTGGCCTGTTAGGAACCGGGCTGCCCAGCAGAAAGTGAAAGGCAGGCAAGCAAGAAAAGCTTCATCCGTATTTATAGCCACTCCCCAATTCTAGCATCACCTCCTCAGCTCCCCCTCAGATCATCAGGCATTAGATTCTTATAGGAGCACTGGTTCCTGATGCTAAAAAGGTTGAGGACCTCTGTTTTATGGGACTCCATAAAACAGGACAACGGGAAAATACCTATTAGTGACCCCTCAGGTACTTTGGAGGGATTCTAGAACAGTGCTTCTCAAACTTTAATGTGGATCTGGTTAAAATGCAGATTCTGATTTAGAGGTCTGAGGTGGGACCTGAAATTCTGCAGTTCTCATATGCTTCCTGTTCATATCAATGCTCGTGATCCATGGACCACATTAAATACCACTGATCCTTAGGCTAGAGAAACTATAAGACTCACCACTGCCTATCCCTGGAGATATTAAATGAGGTTCCTGGATTAGATTCTCTTTCTCTTAATTGAAGTAAGCTGCAATCAACTCCACACCAAGATCCTAATATTACCTCCTTCTTACTTTCCCTGGCTATAGTTCTCTATCATCTACACAAGACAGTTTGAGAAAATTCCTAAGAGGTTTGTCCATGAAAAAGAGACTTAAGGAATAGCCTTTATTCTAACAGAAAAGTACAAGAGGTTTAGGAAAATCCCTTCACCCCCATCTGCCACCCAAGTACAGAGAGGAGGGAGACAGAGACATAAATAAAGACTGCTTTCCACTGCCTCTTGAAAAGGATGGCCATGTGCAGCAGCCATCCTCTCCCTGCCCTCTCCTAACCCCGGATGATGAATGATGGAAGTCATAGTCCTCACACACACTCCCTGTCCCTTAGATCCACCACCTCCAGGACTGAGATGCTCCCACTGAGGTCACAGGTATTTTTAGCTATGCTCATGTGGCCCATGGTTGGCCAAGCTTCCCTGGATGTTAATGTTGGATTCCACAAATGCCAGGTCTTCTAATCCAGGAACACAGAGGCAACAGGGAAATCTGAGTGCATTGGAAAATGCAGCACATGGCCTTTTGAGGATTTTTTTTCCACATGCCCTGTACAATAAAAACAACAAGAGTTAACACCTAATGCTCAGAAAATGCTTCATCATTTACAGAGTACTTCCACTGACATTGCCTCATTTGATCTTCCCAAGAGACTCATAGGAAAGATAAGGCAAAAATGATTTTTATTTCTATGTAATGGAAGAACCAGGTAGCTTGGCAAGATAACAGAGCTACTAAGTAGGAAACTTGGATCTTTAGTCTACAGGTCCAAACTCAGTGCCCTTTACCATACTTCTATGCAACCCTAACCTTTTGCTTCTCCCTCAAGCTTGTTTTTGTTTGTTTGTTTGTTTCTTTCTTTCTTTGTATGTTTTGGTTAAACATTTCAAAGAGCAAGATCTGCAGATCTTCATGTTAAAAACCTGGGATTATAGATGCTTTAAAGAAGTAGAAGACTAGAGACAAAGAAGAATGAGGCAGCCATTAGTTATGGTCATGGGAGAAAGCAGAGGACACACTCAAAAGAAAGTGACCAAAGAGAGTTTAATCAAAGGGTAATTTACAAAGGCATGGGCAGGGTTAAGGAAGACCAAGAGATAGTGATGTAACCTAAGGCTAACAACAACTGAGAGCTGTTACCAGCTCTCAGACTGAAAGGGCAAAGGGAGAGGCAGTTACCAGTACCAAGTAACTGTGCTAGTGAGCTAAGAGAGGGCTGATAAGAGTTGTGGTGTTTGACAGATGTGCATGGCCGTGGCCAACCTATAGCTAGCAGAGAAGAAATATCCTCATTTCTCCATTCTTTCACCCCCCAATTACCTAATTAAATCCAACCAGAAGCCAGAGAGCAGGAGAACCTACTGATCTCCATTAAGGTCAACCTCCTAGATAGGTGGGAAGGGAAGGAGGAAGAATGAATTTGGAGGGTCACCCAGCACACAGCTGCTGGTAGCTACTAATGCCAATAAGTTGGTAGAGAGGAGAATGGCACCAGGTCTGAGGAGCTGGAATTTGAAGGGGAAGTGGTGGCCCAGTTTTCCTAGACTGGAGTCACTCCAGAGTCCAGCTGCAGCTCTCTGGGAGTCAAAGTGGCCCTGAGTCTCAGAACACACAAGAAAAACCAGACCAAGAACTCCCAAGAGAGCCTGTAAACCCCCACAGGTGGGTTTGGCCATCCTGGGGCCTGGGTTTAAATTCCACTTCCTCCATCTTACTTTGTGTGATCCTGGACAATTCATTTAATCTCTCTGGATCTCCATGTGCTTGTCTGTGAAATGAGTGTAATAGTAACTCTTGTAATACCTGTCTCAGCTCAGGTGGCACTTGCACATTGGAAAGCCACAAAAGAATGCCACATAAGGAAACCATGTCTCATTTGCTCTCTTTAAAATGAAGCTCCTAACACTTAGATTTGAGAGAGGTTAAAGCAAAAGAAGTCCTAAAATTATCTCATCAACTTTCTCTCATATAAAAAGAAGAAACAGAGAAAGAGGTCCCACAGTTAGTGGCAAAGCTAGGGCACTTACTACGTGTGTTTATCATTAGGAATACAGTGATAGTGCCCTGCCCACAGGAGCTGACCATCTAGGGAAGGTGGATGGAAGCTGCTAAACTTCACTGAAAACAAACGCATGAGCAAAGACTAGCTCAATCCAGAGCCTGGTAATAAGCAAATTCATTTACTACTCCTAGACGGGCCATCTTCACCACAAATATCTTAAATAGGATTGTATGTAGTACATACAGAGAGCCCAACACTCCCTTTATAAAGACAGAGATGGTATAGTGTTGTGTCTCGGAACATGGGAGGTAGTTAGACAATCTGGGAACAATTCCCAGCTCCACTGCTTAGTGAAAGACCTTGGCTAAGTTCCTTTACCTTTCTGAGCCTCCTTTTCCTCCTCTAGGTCACATCAGCCAGAGGAACCAATTGGTCAGCTCTATGAACTTCACCTTCTTGCCTCAAAGCCTAAACCAGGGCTGTTTTTAGTCACCAGAAAAAATAGGAGGGATTGAGTACAAGAGAAAAAGTGGTGCATTTATCACTGAAAAATCTACTTGGGAAATGGGAGGAGAGGAAAGAGATTCTATTTTTTGAGACTTGGGGAAGAAAAATGGGAGTAGGAGCAGAATAATCTGTGGCTTATGCTCTTTTAGGCTCAAAAGGAAGATGCTGCCTCTATATATGGAATTGATTAGGAAAAATCAATTAGGAAAAATCAACTAGGAGGAGTCCTAGTTACATAGAGCTCCCCAGCTTGATGAAGATGGACTCAGAGGGTCTCTAGCTTTCTGATTCACCTGAAACACAAGCCTTGGTTGGCAGGTACACAGTTGCCTCTGTCCCAAGCTGACCTCATTTGAAATTCTACATGCTGCTGTCATGACCAGAGTTAAAGTCCTGTCACTCTAAGCTGTAGGTCAGTTCAGTCACAGTAGCTGTCCTCTTGGGTTCCAACCTGAAGAGCCAGGCTGGACTCTCCTACACCTCCCAGGTGTCTAGATCTGAAGGGAGCCCAAGGGATCATACAGTCTAGTTTAACCTGGCCCTAAGAGGAAGGGTCACACCACTGGGCCCGGCTTTCATTCCACTGCACTGTCCACTCCCCAAGATGACCCCACTGGCTGTTCAATCCAAGAACATAACCCACGAAGAAAAGAGGAGGTTGTGAAATGCTACTAGAAGCCCAGGGTTGGCTGAAAGCCCAGATATTTCTCTCCCAACCCTCCTAACCCAGTCTCAGTTCAGCAGTGTCACCTCCCTCGTTCATGTTAACCCTTCTCCTCCATGAGGCCAAAGCCTGCCTTTCAATGAGCAGCCCCTGAGAACAGCTGAGCTGACTTCTGCTTGCACCTTCCTGGATACTTCCACTGGCAAGACCTTGCCGTTGTGCAATCACCTTGTGCAAACCAACTCTTCCTTGCCCTTCGCAATTACTCAGCAACAATACAAAACAGCAACTCAACTGTTTATTTCTATTTCAAGCTTGAAATTGAAAAGCTAGCTCTGTATTTTTTTCTTTCCCTTAAGGAAGTTACTAGGGACCTGAGGGATTTCTTTGACTCCTGACTATTGGATCAACACGCCTTCATCTTCTGCTATGCCCGAGTCTGTGCCTTCAGTCTGTGCCAGTGACAGAGCAGGTGCCAGGGAGGCAATAAGATGTCCCTTCATAGGGAAGGTGCCTCCAAAATGGAAATTTGCCATTAACTCAACCTTCCCCCTCCCAACCATCCATCTCCAGGGCCACCAACCAGCTCATGCTTCCACATCATTCCACAAGCCTGGGTCATTATCTCCCATATTTGTTCTGAAGTTTTATAGTTTACAAAGCATTTTAAACTCACTGCATGTGATGGTTAAGACCTCTCTGAAGGATAGGCAAAGCAGGTGTTCACATAGAGAGGAGATAATTTATATGTGTGTGTGTGTATATATATATATATATATATATATATATATATATATATATATATATATATATAAAATCTGGGGCCGATTTGACCAAGTTTGTGTACTTAGAAAGCAGTAGAGCCAGCCTCTTGACTCCAAGTCCAGTGGTCCTTGTGATCTTCTTTCTCCCAATTCCTCTCATTATTCACCTTGCATACCCAGCTACATAAAGCTTTCTAGGACACCATTCTTTTTAGACTATTCGCATTAACAAAGCTTCCTACACCCCTAAATGCCTACAGGGTACAATTCCAATGATTCAGCTGATCTTTCAAAGCCCTCCCCGGTGTGACTCCAAAGTGTCTCTCCAACATCATTTCCAGCCTGGTAGGTCTATTTGAATTTCCTCCAATGTTCTATGTGCTTTTTAAACCTTTGGACCTTTATCCTGTTGCTTTCCTAGACCTTCCCATGCTTCAACCAAGATTTATCCTTCAAGATGCTGTTTCATTAAGGGTTAACTCCTGCTAGAAGTCTCCCCTGGACACCATCACCACACAGTGAACTCTCTCCTGTGAATTCCACTGCCTATGTCAACCTCACTACTCTCTGAGCCTAGAGAGCAAACCTACATCAGTAAGAATTGAAGTTGGACTCTACCTGCTGTCTCCCCCCTCAGCTGGGCTTTGCATGTCAGAAAAAGGTTGTCACATGTATCACTATATTAGGTTCAAGAAGAGTTTGGGGTAGGGCTTGCCTTCTCATGACTAAACAAGAAACAGTAGAAAAATGGTGGATCGAAAGTAAGAACTTCTGTTCCATCGCTAAAGTATTAAATGTGCCCTCTTTTATCAAAGGAGGAGAAAGACTGGGGAGGAGGAGGAAGGGGTGGAAAGGGATGGCTCAAGTTCAGAGCAAAGGGGCCTGATTCCCATCTCTAGCTCCTCAGGGCCCTGTAATGAACACATAGCCCTGAAAGTAGAGTGCCAGCACTGTGGGTCACTACCGGTGTCCTGGTACCATTTCACATCGAACCCTCAGTTTCTCAACTGTAAAATGTGGACAATCGCCTCTGCCCAGACTATCTGACTAGATAATAGATGTAAATGTGCTCTGTGAGTGTAAATCCTGGACCTATATGAGGGATGGTTAAGCACCAAAACCCAGGCCACCTCCTCCTTCTCAAACCTGCCCAGTGTCTTTCCTCTGTTAAAATTCGTGAGACCCTTTGGAACTATAGAGGAGTAAATGCTCCCTTTGTACCTATGCTGTTGACTGATGGCCCTCTGATGCTGGAAATGTCTCATGATCCTTAAGCTATTATTAGAGATGATTAAATTGGCAGAGGGAGCTAGCTATAAACAGTTAATATGGCCATAACTAACTTTCTGGTTTCCCATTTCAGGAGCCAGATTCAAAATAAAACTTTTTCTTTAAGGAGAGCACATTTCTGCAGTCCTTCACAACACACTGAAAAGAAAAGGAACTACTCTGCGGAACTGTGGAATTTGTCTTCCATGAGTTTGCTCAGCCCTAGCTCTTAGCCCTGGACATTGGTTCCAAACTGCCGCTTGAGCCTTGAGGTTCAGACAGGTTGTGTGGACTTCCAGGTGCTTCACTGGCTTGTCTGATCCTTAGCACATTGCCCTGGGACAAATGCCTGTGACTCTAAATGAGCCAGCATCTCAGGGAATAAGTTGGGGTGGTGGGAGCGTGAAGGAGGAAAGAGTTTGAGACTGAGGGACTCTGAGGTTCTTGTTCCCGAGTTCATGCCTGCCTCTCAGTTACCCATGGCAATTTCTACTTTCCACATTTTTATCTAAAATATTCTTGGGCCCCAGGCTCTCATAGCCTGACAGGCTGCAGTGAACCATCCCCCTAATCTCCCCCCTCCCCTAACACACATTTGCAACCTCACTTCATTTACCACCCCCACCTCCTCTAAAGCAGCCAAGATATTTTAAAACCTGTGTTTTGATCTTCTTTGCATATCAGTTACACTATTTTTGAGCGTATTTATTTTTATTTTTTTTTTCCGGTGGTGAGCCTGCTGCTTTGAGCCCTCTACTCACACGTTTCCACTTCCTCTCACTTTCCTGCACACTACTGTGGCCTCTAGGCATGTGGCTCTAGTTAGGCTGGATGGTTCTCATGGGTCTGTGGCCTTTGATGGAGCCACAGGAGGTAGATTCTCCTACCACTGGGGTCCATTGTTTCTGGTATCTGCAGAGGCAGAATGAAGTTTCAGTTATGTTTTCTCTGCTTTAGCTCCCAAAGAAGTAGTTCTGACTCCCAGTTGGGGTGGAAGGTGGGGTTGGTGCTAGACTAGGCATGAAAGAGACCAGAGTTTTGTTTCCAACTTTAACATTGAACTTGAGAAAAATCCTCTACAGTTTTCAGATTGAACTTAAAATTTCTAAAGCTTCTCTGGCTCTAACTTTCTAGGATTCTAACCAACATAGGGAAACTACTCTATCAACTAACAAAATAACCTCTTTCTTGTAGATCAGTTTAGGGCCAGGTTCTGAGATGGATATGTTGGAGATTCAGGGATGACTGAGATACTCTACTCTCGTGGAGCAGTGATTAAGATTTGTGGGATAAAGCATCTCCTCAGGATAGAACTTTGTGAAATGTGTGTGGTATGACATGTAGAAAGTCCAAGGTAAACCCTGCTGGTGAGTCATGACATATGTCTAAGCCCACATGCTTTCCAACATTTTTCATATCACAGCCTACTTAAAAAATGATATTGTTTATATGGCATACTGGACAAGTGAACAAGGCTGTTCTTGCTTGGTGGCCACTGATCTATTAGTACTGGTTGTACTGGGCCCTTCCTGGCCCTCCAAGGGCTCAGGAGACAATATTAATGTCCATGGGGGCCTAGATTCGGGAAGCTTTCGTTGAAAGAATTAAGACAATTTGTTTGACCAGAAAAAAAATGGTGTTCTGGCCTGTAAAAAAAAAACAAAAACAAACAAACAAAAAAAACACAACATCCTAGAGAGAGCAGAACAGGTGTAAAGGTAGGTCCTGAAACCAGACCAAAGAGATTAAGATAGAGATTCCACTATTTGCCAACTCTGCATTCTCAGGAAACACTAAAGCTCATGTTCTTTGGCCTTGGAAATGACAATAATAATAGTCTCAACCTTTGTAGGGCTAAATAAGGTAATGCACCTCTGCACATTCTAAGGATGCAGATATTTTAGCTATTATTATTGTAGCTAGTATGAGACAAGAAATTAAAAGTCATCTGATCCAATCCTCTCATTAGAAAGAAGAAACTTTGATTTAATCAAAGTCAGTAGCTGCGTTAGGACTAGAACTCAAGTCTTTTGATTTCAATCACCTTGTATTTTTTTTTTTTTTTTAAATCCAAATCCTCAGTATTTAGGGTAGGCTCTTCTTCCCTGATGACATTTTGGAGATAGGACTATTCATATTTGTTTTAAATTATTTTTTTCAATGACTCTGTCTTAGGCACGGGCCTGAAGGAGATGATCTTCTGCAGGTTTGTCTCATATTCTAAGTAGATAGCCAATAGTCATCTTCCTTGGCTTCTTTAGAAGACAAAGGAATGGGCACAGTGGCTACACATCTGGCATCCCAGATGCCAAAGGCACCAGATTATCAATCAAGAAGTCTCATTTTACATGTGAACACACTGAATTTCTGGTTCACTCAGAGCCATACATCATGTTCGACAGCAAAATGAGGACTAGGACTTGGATCTCAGACTTGCTAATGGTGTTCTTTCCAGAGCTCACAAAGGTAGACAGGATTTAAGACTCATTGCCTACACAGACCATGTCACTCAAGCCTATAAACACGCTGACTTGTCCTGCAAAGTCAACTACTCATTTAAATGTGTTTTCTTCCTCTCTTTCTTCCTACCAGCTACAAAGAATTGAAGCAATTTAATGGAAATCCAGTAAATGATAATGAAGTGTTCATAAAAATAAACTCTAATATCTTAGAAGTAGATAATAGAAAATCCAGACCCTTGCTGTCCCAAATGGTAGTCACTGGGCACACATGTCTATTTAAATTTAAATTAATTACAATTAAAAACAATAAATAATTTTGTTCTTCAGTTTCACTAGCCACATTTTAAATGCTCAGTAGTCACATATGACCAGTAGCCATTCACTGAACATTACAGATACAGACAAATTCCATGTTTGTAGAAATTTTTATTAAACCAAACTGTCTAGACATGAAACTATAGTCCCACACAAAAGAAAGAAAGAAAGAAAGAAAGAAAGAAAGAAAGAAAGAAAGAAAGAAAGAAAGAAAGAAAAAACAAAAGAAAGAAAGAAAGAAAAGACAGACAGACAAAGAAAGAAAAAATTAAGGAAAAAAAAGCAAAATCAATTGTGTTATTACCGATTCCTCAAGGGAAGCAAAGCTTTTTTAGCATGTGGACCTAAAAGAATTTCTCATATGGGACTTTGTAGAAAAGATTACTGAGTGACATATCAAATAATATCCTCAGACACCACAAGGAACAGTGTAGTCATGAATTTCAACGTCAACTTTTATATTGACTCACTATAAAAATTGAGCATATAATTCACCAAAGGAAAAACAAAATTCAAAATAAAATTCAACTAAAGGAAAAACACTCATTCTGTGGGTGGTGAGGTGGAGGTGCAATACTTATTTACTTGGTCCCAAAGAAGAATACTCTAGCAACATTCGTCAGGTGAATTTGCTCTAAGGGAATGACATTTGTTCTGAAGCTTGAATGACTAGCTGAGGCAACCACTGGAGATCTGGAAGAAGGATATTTAAGCAGAAGGAAAAGCAAGTGTAAAGGTCCTCATATTGGAAAGTATTTGCAAATGAGGAAGAAAAAGTCTAGTAAACTTTATGGACAAGGCTGAGCGGAAGGAGATGATGCTGGACAGGTAGTCAGGGATCAGACTCTATAGAGTTTTGTAGCTCACGGTAGGAGGGTTTAGCAGACATTATAATTTATGGTTTTAGAAACATCATTCTGTCTGCTCTATGAAAAGCTAACGATAAGGAGCAAAAGTTTGAACAGGTAGAGTATCATAATAGCTTGGAAGATAGTCAGCAGTTGAGATGATGAAAAATATTCTAAATTTACATATATTTTAGATTTAAGATCAAGAGGACATGCTGATGGGTTAAACATGGGGTTTGAGGGAAATAAAAAAAAACTAGAATAACTCAGAGCTATTTGCTCTGAACAAATAGCTAAGAGGCTCAGTATAACTTACTGTGATAGGAAAGATAAGAGGAGAAGGAGTTGGAGGTTGCAAGGGATAAATCAATTGTTTGGTTTGGGTCATGCTTTGTGTGAAATGTCTATCAGATATATAATTAGAGTTATCAAGTCTGGAGCTCAAGGGAGAAGTCAAATGGAGATAGAGATTTGGAATTATCTACAAATAGATAGTGTATTAAATATTAAAGCCATGGGACTCAAGTTATCTAAGAAGAGTATAGACAAAATAGAAACAGAAACTCAGAGCACTCCAACATCTGATATAGAGGTAGAAAAGCCAGACAAGGAAACAGGAATATAAAAGCAGACCAGATGAACATGGAATCAAAGAAGCCTAGAGAAGAAAATGTTCAAAAAAATAGCAAAGATTGACCGTGTTGAATCCTACTGAGTAGTCCAGTAAGCTGAGTACATTTTCGCTTTGGAAACATGTAGATCCTTAGTGACCTTGATAAGGGCTGTTTAAGGGAAGTGATAGGATCTGAAGAAAAGTGGAGCAAAGCTGAGGAAGCAGAATTTATGGGAGCTGAAGAAGTGGAAACAGGAATGTAGATCTTACTTTTGAAGATTTTTCTGAAGGCGTCAAAGAAAAGGGTGGTAGCTGGAGGGACACGTAGGATCAGGGGAGAATTGTTATTTTTTAATGATTGTTATAAAGGAATATTTGTATGCTGATAGGATGGATATAACAGAACAAAATGACATTGCAGGAGAGAAGTACGTGAAAGGAGACAGAATCCAGAGGACAAATGGAGAGGCTGGGCTTAGAAACCGTGACATAACCTCTGTAATAGGAGGGAGGCAGTGTATGTGGGTACAGATACAGAAAAGGAGCTTCCAGTAAAAAGATGGAATAATTTTCCTTTGATAATAAGGAATGAAAGCCATCATTCTGGGGAATAAAGAGGGTAAAGCATGAAGGAGATTTTAGAAGGGAGGCGAAGGCGTGAAAAATCCAGAGACTGAAAAAGCAAATTTTCTAGAAATGTTATAGGGTCTTCTAGCAGGGTCCAATTGAGGGTTGTGGTCATAAATTTAAAGTGAGCTGGTCAACATGTTCTGCAATGTTCTTAAGAGCATTCTGCTGTTCAAGTGAAAGCAAAGGAGGAGAGAAAGGATCATTACGTTTCACCGGGATTAGAGTTTTGCCCAGTGAAGGAGAACGCAGCAAGGAAGTTTGGGGTAGTTGGAGAAAGAGTGGTTATGGTACACAGCAGAAGGAATTAGGGTCGTAATAGGGGTTAAAGCTAGTCAGCAACACACCAGACTCCACATGCCTCCAAACTGTCCACCTGGACCATCAGTATGCCAAGGGTTTTCCTTACCTTAAAAAGATTATTATTGGCGTCTCTTGGTTTTTGTTTTTTGCTTTTTGTTTTTTGTTTTTGCTACATATAGTACTCACCCTTCAGGGTTATGCCAACATTTAGAAACTGAAGGTTGGGCACCAAACTAGGTGGAAGAGTCACTCCTGAGCACAGAGGAGACATTTTTCCTAGTAACACACATTCTGAAGCCAAGTTGCACCACATTGCTTAGACCTAGGAGACAGTGTGGCTGGCAGGAAAACACCCCAGACGTGCCAAGAGAAGATGTGGATTGTGGTCAGTGTTTGTTGCACTTACCAGGTGAGAAAGTTTCCTCACACCCCCAGTTTCTGTTCTCTCTTATCATGACCGTGGCCCTACCTAAGTTATGGCTTGTTACACAGATTGATGAGATGGTGAATATAAAACTATCTCAAGTGTAAGGAATTATGGAGATGTGAAAAATTACCTTATTATTATAACTTTGTAAGTTGGTCTGCAAATCTAGGTAACTGTGACTTATAAGCAATTTGCCTTAAAATTGGAGGCTGATAAAATGCTTAAAATGAAAGGCAAGTGTATTTCAAAACAGAAGTGATAGGAAGCAACTTTCTCTCTTTTTGTGCAACATCCTATGAACTCATGGCTCTCAAAGTTCAGGATATTGCTGCACTTGGCAGCCCAATGTGTTTTGAACAGCAGAGAACTAATCCTTGAGTCACTCTATAACACCGAGTCAGTGTCTTTTTATTTTGATACCTCAGTCATCTTCTCTGTAAAGTGGGAAGAATTATACCACCTCCTACTCAACTTACAAGGACATCAGGAAGGTTAGATTTTTAACAAAGAAAAAATAATAACTGGAAAGTACTCTTGATTACTTTGAGAAGAGGTTGGTATAAATGTGAAGTGTCACTATTATTAAGTGTGAGGCAATCTTTCCCACCCCCATCATATCCCAGAGCTACATGTGAGCTGTGTGACAGGCTATTTTTAAATTCTCATCTCTGGAAGCATATGGTCCTACATGGTGCCAAAAAAAGAAAACTGACCTGCTTCTATTTGTTTGCTTTGATCTGATGGAGCATTTTCTATGTTCTGTTAAAGATTATCTTTTCTACCCTAAACTTTTAAAGTGAATGTTAAAGTTTTTCTGCAACAGCCTGAAACAGACCATGGCAATATAACCTGCTTAGGCAACCATAAAAGACCATTCTAGGACAATGGTGTGTTTATACAAATCTCCTTCTCTCTGTATCACTCATAAGTTTCAGAGTTTCCCTGGTTGATGATATGATGATGATGAGGAGGAGGAGGATTACTATTATCATTATTTTGTTTGTTTTTATGCTTTTGTTAGTATCAACTACTACTGACTAATGAAATGAAATGCTTAAAACTCATGACCAAAGCCCTTTCCTGCTCCAAATATATGGTATATCTATTCTAAGCCTTAATTTCGCTGCCCCCTCTAGTTGACCTGACTTTACCTTCTCTTCTTGGGTATTTGGCAAGACTTCTGAATATAGTCAAACTTCCCACTCATTGGATTTGATTTCTGACAACAAATCCCTGGAAAGATATCCAGCTGATCGGTTGCAAAAGGAAAGAGATGAAAACACCTATCATGGGTTCGTGGGACCTGACTTTTCTGAAAGGGCAAAAAAATTACCCAGTTGAAGTAAGAAAAAGAATAAGAAGGATCTCACAAATCTTTCTCTTTTCTTCATTTTATTTTATTTTTTCTGTAAGGTCCAGAATCAAACTCTTATGTCTTTAGGTCAAGTGATAAATAAAAATAGAAGCGATGAGAATTTTTACACTTTATTCAATGTAAAAGGTAATTTATAAATGAGGGTGTTAAAGATAACTCATGGAAGACAGGGCTTGCATCTTCAATTAAATTTCCGAATAAAGAAGATGTGAGAGAAGTTTAAAATGTTCTGTATGACCCTGGGGGCCAATACAGAAAATTTACAAAAACTCTAAATAAAAAAAAAAAATTGTGACACTACAGACACATCCAAGCAAGGAAGTTCTTCCTCAAGTAGTAACAAACTCACATCACTAGAGAGGTTCAAGAAGAGGATGGATAAGCCCTTGTTGGGAATATTGGAATATAAATTCTGAAATTGGCCACGTGTGTGACCTTTACGGGCCTAACTCTGAAACCCTATAACTTTATACAACGGCCAGCAACTTCGAATCCTTTTTGGTAGACAGACAGATGGAAACCTGGAGACCAATTGGGTTTTCAAGAGTCTTTCAATGTTCTTAGAAAGAATTTTTCTCTTTTTTGTCCCTCCTTGTCCATTTAACTTAAATTTCAAAGTTTAGACACCAACGGTGAAGTAAGCGTTAAAAAGACTTGTTCTTCCCCTGCAAACTGAATTATCTCTTACTTATACCTATTTCTCTCTCTTATCATTTCCATTGGTCTGGTCCAGGACCACATCACCCCCAGCCTGAATTCCTGTAGCAGCCCTTTTCTTTCTTATATCTCCCTATAAATCTATCCTTTACATAGGAGTCCTCCCTAATCATTTTATCATAATCTATCATTGGTCTCAAAACTGCTCTGACTTTCCCTTTCTTTTAACTCTCCCCAAGTTCTTAAATCCATAATTCTAGCTTAACTAGGGGTTCTAACTCTAGGTAGATTAATCTACCAAGAAAACCCTCTACTAGTTGGCTCAGTTGTGCTATACCCATAAAGACCTTCTTATTCTTCTCTGTCTAATTCATCATCCAAATCGAGCCTCTCCTCCTCTAGGGTGCATTCCCAACTTCTCCAGCCTGTTAATGATCTTCCCTTCTCTACACTCCCAGAGGTCTCAGAATCTTTAGCTATCATTTAAGTAGTAAACACAGCCTTGAGGTGAAACATATCTGTTTCATTTGGGTGTATCTTGGTTTCCCAACACAAGGTTATAAGTTCCTGGATGGTAGGGACCATCTCTTTCATTGCTTTTGTAACCCCCTTGGTGCCTAGCACACTGTTGGGCATAGAGTAGTAGCAACAATCCTTCACACTCATAGGCTTTAGAGTTTAAACAGTACTTCCACATTTCATTCATTTGATGCTCACAACTAGGTGAGGTCTGCAAGGCAGACATTAAATAGTATCATAAGGTGAGGAAATTGAGTTTCAGAAAGCTTGTTACATTTGCACATGAAACAGGTTTTCTAGTCCAATGCTCTCCCAATAATAACTATTAAATGAGTAAATAAATGAGCAGACCCTGCACTTCAAAAATGTGTGGGTAGTCAAAGGAAAGTGACCATGCATTTGGCAACTGTCCTATTCTGTTAATGTAAGTTGACCTCCAAAATGGGCCAAAGAATCCACTTTGTATGGATGGTCTCACTTTTAGAGATAAATGGTCCATGTCTCTGACTTTGGTCATCTTCTGCAATGAGAAGAGATGTCAGTGAGAACCACAAGTGCTTTGGTACGTGTTTGTATGGGAGCCTAGATGGAAACCAGCAACCTCAGGCATTGCTCTGGGCAACCTCTAAGCCTGCCCACCTTGAGGCTTCCAGGACACTGATCAAGGTAGATAGAAGAAATCTGTCTGAAAGAGGCCTTAGGCACCAGATGGTGCTCAGTGCCCTTTACTTCTTTAACTACTTAACCTACCCAATCACATTTAAATAAAATTTAAAAGCCTTTAGAAATTTGATCCTGTTCCTCCAGAAATTACCTCTGAATTTTCTAGTAAGAAGTCTGCCAGCTTTGTTCAGCCAAGTTCCTTTCCTCCTCTTTTCTTTGACAATGAAAGCAGCTCTGGTGCCAATGTTCAGATCTAACAGGTGTTTGATGACACATGTTCTGTGGTAAATGTTTATTATATAAGTCAAACTAGCTACCATAGATTTGAGGCATCATTGCTGTTAATCATAAAACTGTCTTTGAAAACCAAAAGCCCAAGATATTCAACAAAGATTTATTATTTTTTTCTTCTTTTATGTTCTCCGTGTTCTCGCCGCATTTGATGTAACGGAAGGGGAAGACAGAGGAAGTCAGGAAACAGGAATCTGATCCTGATTCTGTCCCTGGCTGACTGTGGGACCTGGGGAAGTCATTTCTCAGCTTTTGCTCTTTTGTGCAGTGAAAAGGTAAGGGCAGTGACTGCCAAAGTCTCTATATATTCTGACGTCTCCTGATGAGAGGACAAAGAAGTTAAAAATAAAAGAAATTTTGGTCAAATAAAAACACCTGCTTGCCTTTCTTTGCTCAGAGTGTGCTTTACAGCAGGGTTCTCCAACCTCTGGGCTGCAGACCAGTACCTGGTCCGAGGCCTGTTAGGAGGTGAGTGGCTAGAGAGAGAGCAAAGCTTCATCTATATTTGCAGCCACTCTCCAGCCCTAACATCACTGTCTCAGCTCCACCTTATATCATCAGCCATTAGATTCTAATAGGAGCACCTGTCCTTGGGACCAAAAAGGTTGGGGACTGCTGCTTTACAAAACTGAATTTACTTCTGTTTTATTGGATCATTCTCTAGTAAGGAGCAAGGGAAATAGTGCTGCCCATACCAGCGTGGAGAGAGTAAATATGCAGGCATATATATGAGGAGAGGGCTATGCTAGTGAATAAAGAAGTTGCAGATGCCACTAATTACTTTGACTTCATCACATTTCTTATTTCGGTTATTATATTATATTACAATTAAAAGACTTTCAGGGTATTTAAAGTGTAAAAACCTACAGAACTCTTAAGAAATTCTCAGTCCCATGATTGTTTCTAAAAAGACATTCAGAAATTTTAATTATGTAATTTAGATTCTATTTTTGGAAAAAATAAGTGATAAAAATATATCAAGAAAAAATAGATACCACTTTGATATTCTTTTTCCCCAAAACTTTAAACTAGCCCATGTAGAACCATACTGTAGGTCTTTCCACGCATTAAAGTTTGTACCAAAATGTTCACACACATTAAATTCACTTAATCTTTGAAAGAGCCTTCTGAAAGAGCGCTGTGGCTATCTCCATGTTACAGGTGAGGAAACTGAGGTCTAACAGGTCTAGCAACTTGTTAGCGTATTCAAATAATAGATGGCAAAATTGCAAGTTTACCCAGATCCCTTGCCTCATGGCCTGGACCTTTCTCTGCTACTATGCTCTGAGGCATTATTCCACAGTATCCCTCAGAGAGCTCTCATTGGCCTCAAGCAGAGAAGTGGAGCTACAAGACTGCATCAGGGGTAAAGTCCTTATTCTCTAAAGGACTAATATAGAATCACACACAGGCTGTCAGAACAGCACATTTTCCCTAGATATCACCTTAGCCCTTTTCTTCAGCTGCTACCTCTCTGGTACTCTGGGAACAATTTGTAACAAAATCAGCCCTGAGATTCTTCAATTTTCATCTTATATTCTTCAAGAGACTTGATATTAAAAACCAAAATGATTTAGCAAATTCAATCATTAAATAGAAGATTAAGAGTTATTTTTTCAAGCCACTGAATAGTCCTGCTGGCTAGCATTGGACAGAGTTAACTTTTACCTCAGTTTCTTCAATGACTTATGTTAACCAGCCTCACTAACATAATATAGAGGGGCCAAGGGGGAAAGAAATGTGACTGTCTGTGAGCCATTAATTCTTGACCTTCAGTGTGTTTGGAAAATGTGTTGTGAAATGCTTACCAATCGATAATTCCATCACCGGGCAGTAGAGAAGCTGGGAGCTGTGCAAGAGGAAAAGCTGCGCATTAATGCCAGGTCACTCAAGAGGCTCCAAATTCCTGCCGAGGATAGGACCTAAAACAAGATCCAAATATGCAATGTCCTCATAAAAGATTTTTAAGGTATGCATGTGAGGAAAGGTTATGCTAGTGAGTGAAGGATGTCCGGACACCACTAATCAAAGAGAGGACCTAGCACAAAGGAGGAGTGAAAGTAAACACCTTTCCTTGCAGGGAATCTGTAAAGTGGGGCTAACAGTTATTTGCAGATGCTCCAAAGTTAGTATGTCTGTCCTTTTCTGTCAAGGGATAAGACAAATGCTACACAAATGCTACTAGATATCACTTCTCTATGCTCCAGACAGTAGCATGAGCTGCAGGAATGGCAAGTGTCCTAAGTGAAGGGATGGTGGGTGGAGTACTGGTACAAGGGGAAGGAAAACAGAACAATGGGATAGAAGACCCAATTCAATCCCCTGTCTGCCACTTGCTAAGCCTATGACCTAGGAGTGGTCACATCACTTGTCATATCCTCAGGCCTTTCCTCTCTACCAAGAGATAAAGCATCTGCTCCACAGACCACACATAGCTCAGAAGTGATGAGGGATGTGAAAACACTTTGCAAAGTACATAAATATGAGAGATTATTTAGAAACCTATCTATCTGATTTTGCAAGATCAGATGAAAAGTCTCCCATTTAAGGAATGGCATGGCCTCATGAAGGGAGTATGACTTGTGGTTAGAGGCAAAGTCAACCCCGAAAATGGTCTCATGCAGATGACAAAGGAGATCTTTCAAACTCTTAAGTTGTGCCAGTTGTTGTTAGCTGTAAGCAGTGGAGTGCTGATGAATGTTTAACAACTGGTTCTCTGGGATAAAAAAGCCCTGAATCGTAGCATTTGCTGATTTCTATGGTATAAATTCTTGCACCGTGGCTGATTTCAAGCTACCGATGTGACAAGAATTTGGAGAACAGCAATATCCTATTTGGCCTTGAATTATTATTTACTTCCCAAAATTGATTACTGGATATTATTATTCATCATACTTATCAATCTATGTTGTACTAACCAAGCTTTACACAGGAGCTCCCGTCCTCTCTGGAATGTAAGTAGAGCCACGCTCAAGTGGGGCCTGTGTGACATGGAGAGAACGGCCTCCAGGGGCTGTGGGGCAACTTGACTCCATTGTACTGGGCCTAGGGGCATTGGAAATTGCTTGTACCCACAAACCTTTACACCAAAATGCCCGTGGAGGTTAAAAACAAGATTGAGCCCAACTCTGTCCATCTAGAACTGTAGTGGTACCACTGAGGAGCTAGGCAACGGGGGTCTGCTTGAAAAATGTACCCAGCCAATTTTGAGGCCATCTTGGAGGCAGGGATCTATGTATGTTGGGGGTGGGGATGTGACCTGAGGAAACTGTATTTTAAACAAGTGTCCCAGTTAATTCAAATGCACGTGACAAAAACTCTATATGATGCGACACTTGATGGAGTGGAACAAGGAAAAGATTCTCCACTGATGCTATGCCAGGTCCTTGATTAAAGTAATACCTCTTAATGGAAACCCTGGGTGTGCAGGGAGACACCCTTATAATACACTTCCTGGCTGGACTCCTTTTTTCCATTAATATGCTATTACTGCCTCTACCCACTTACCCACACAGAGAGTGGTCAAGGCATACAGATTTTCCTGGTGAGGCATACAGAAAGTCAGACATTGAGTCTTTCGTAAAGAGCAAAATAATTCACTGTCTGCCACTAGCTCCTACCAAAAGCTAGGACAGAATGATAATTTCAGAGAAGTTTATCTAAAGTACTATCTATACACCCACACCTCCAGATATCTTAAATAAAAAATTCTGTTTATCCCTATATCACTATTCAGCACATCCTACACTCGACCTCAGGGGACCATGTAAAACAGTGTTCTTTCTTTTCATCCACCCAGTTGGCCAACACTCATCAGGCTCCAACTATGGCAGGCATATACATGAGTTGGAAATCTAAGATGAGTAAGGTTAATTTCTGTATTTAAGGAGTTAATATTCTTGGAAGATTCAGAAACAAATCAAATAGTTTATAGCACTACGTGGTAAATATAACCGAGACATACCCGGGTACTGGAAGAAACAGGAGGGGAGAACCTAGCTATAGTGGATGTTGAAGGGGGATGAGAAAGCTTCCCAGAAAGAAGGACACCTGGTTTGTAAGGGAGGAGGGATTTCTAGGCAGAAGGAATAGCCTGTGCAAAGCTCAGAGACATAAGCTGTGACATATGCTTGTGTTAGAAAATTTGTAAGAGGTGTGGCAGCAGATAAGGCTTGAAAATAAGCAGGTGAAACACCTCACTTGCCAAGCCAGGAGTTTAGATTTTACCACGAAGGCAATGGGTAGTCTTTGGAAGCTTTTCAGAAAGATTAGGTTTACATTTTTTTTATAGATCATCAGTTTCTAGAGAGGCAGTATGAAGAACAGGTTGAAATAGTAAGAAGGCAAGTTAAGAAGTCATTGCGATAGCACAGGTGAGAAATGGTGAGGCCTTGACCGAAGGTAGTGGTGATGAGGATGGAGAGGAGAGGAGGGATTCAAACAAAATCAAGGAAATAGTCTCCAGGATTGACTGCATGTGGGTTGGAAATTGGGGAAAGAGTCATCTAAACAACCAGAGATTTTTCTGGCAAGGGAAGCTTGTTTATGTGATGCTTTAACTGAGGTAATAAATACAGGGAGATGAAATAATTTCAGAAAGAAATTAGCAAGTTCAGTTTAGAATATGTTCAGTTTGAGGTGAGTCTGGAATCTAGGTGAAGAAATTTAGTCACTAGTTAATATGGGCCTACAGTTCAAAAAGAGTAATAATGGAAATACAAAAACTTTCCTGCATGAGATACAAAACTCTTGCTAAAGAAATATTCATTATCTTTGAGGTTGCTCAGTATTAAATTTCTTTTCAAAATTAGTACCAGGAAAAAAAATTCAAGGAATCAAGACACTCCCTATAATCAGAAAAAGAAGATTATATAAGTCATCATGTTTACTTTTTTGCTCTGCCTACCAGGAAGCTCAGAGTTATATTTACTGCTCAATTACAATAACTAACATATTGTTTTCTTGACATTTTTATGGCTTTAATTTTTGATTTACAATTTAATATCCTCAGTGTATATCTCATATTATAAGCTGCTTCCACTTCTCATTGTAAATAAAAAGTATGTATGTTTTCACTTGACATTATTAAGATTAGGCCTTATTCACTTCAAACATTTTTAGGCTCCTGAAAAGGGATTTTTCTTTACAATCTATGAGAGTAACTTTTTTTCCCCAAGTACAAAAGAGAAAACAAAAAAAGCCCTCTTCAGAAAGAGAATTGATCCTTAGGGACCAGTTAGAGCTAAGGGTGCCAAAAGCTTACAGATTATTATAAAAAGCTAGAGCCATTGACTTGAAACGAGCATCCAAGATTCACTGCTGGTGGGACTGCAAATTGGTACAGCTCCTATGGAAAACAGTATGGGGATCCCTCAAAAAACTAAGAACTGATCTACCGTATGATCCAGCCATCCCTCTACTGGGTATTTACTCCAAAGACTTGAAAACCTACATCCTAAAAGATATTTGCACACCAATGTTCATAGCAGCACTGTTCACAGTGGCCAGGACATGGAAGCAACTGAAGTGTCCTACGATAGATGACTGGCTAAAGAAGCTGTAGTACATATATACAATGGAAAATTATTCAGCTATAAGAAGAGATGAAATACTGCCATTTGTGACAACATGGATGGACCTCAAGATAATGATGTTAAGTGAAATGAACCAGGCAGAAAAAGTTGAAAATCACATGATATGGCTTACATGTGAGTTATAAACCTAAAAGCAACAAATGAGCAGGACAAACAAATATATTCTCATGGACATGGACTATAGACTAGTGGTTACCAGAGAGGAAAAGTAGACGGGATAAAGGGGGTCAAATATGTGATGACAGAAAGAAATCTAACTATGGGAGATGAACACAGTGTAAACATAAATATGCCTTATTGTTAAAGGGTACAGCTGAAACTTATTGGATTTCATTAACCAATGTCACCATAAAAAAGAAATAAGTACATTAAAAACAAAAAACAACAACAACAAAAGAAGAGCATCCAAGAGGTATCAGGAACAGAATCCGAGCAGACGAGTTCCAACCCAGCCCCTTTCCTACTTCTCATCCATGGGGAACTCTTCATTTCCAAAATGAGACAGAGCCCCAACATAAATAGCATCTTGGAGGGTTTGGATAAATTCCTTTCAGGTTATTAAGAGATACCTTTAACCTATGAGGAAAAAGAATATGTCATAATTAATAGCATTGTTATAATTTTTTAATGCCCTTACATCATTATCTAACTTAATTCTCATCAGTGTTCTGACAGGTAGGTAGGGCAGGAACTGTGATCATTCACACTTTTATAGCTCTGTGTCCTCTTGTGTAATGTTTCTCGGAGGCATTCTTAGGAAAAGAACACTCTGCTGGGCTTACCTCCCTCCACTTAGCCCATTCATAGTTAAGCAAGTATAATAACAAGAGTAAAAATGATGCTGCCTGATTTTTGACAGCACTTTCAGTTTCCAGAGCACTGTCATGTCCATCATAATATGTGACCCTCATAAGCACCCCTTGAGGTAAGCTGGGAATGATTTATTATCTTAATGTCATAGATACAAAAAACCGAGTCTCAGAGAGGTGTGCTGATAAGTTGTGCTCTCTCTGAGCTAGATTTGTAGAATTAAAGTGAGGGCACTCCAACCCTGTGCTCTGAGATGCCCCCATGCCATGCCCTGCAGCTTGGAGTCCTCTCAAGCTTTCAAGGGGAGGCCCTGCTTCAGGCTTCAATAATTCACTTACTGGCATAGTGAGATGCTAATGATAGAAACCACCAAATAGACAGTTCTAACTAATCTGACTTCCCTCTTCACTAATGAATGCAGCCACATGGTCCCACAAAATCAGTCGTGGGTTAAGATCCCATATTCCCTTCTGAAAGAATTCACCTTACCCTGGTTTCACCAAATAATAGGCTTCAGAGCCAGTCAATAAAGCAGCAATCTAAACAATTTTCAAAGGCATCAGTGAAATTTAGAACAGTGGAGAATACATAGATCTCACTAAGGCTCAGATCTTCTAAGCCATGTGGCCTTGTGCAAGTCACTTCACCTCTCTGAGTCTTAGTCCCATCTGCAGGTGGGTCAGTGATAACCTCTGTGCTTCCTCACCTCACAGGCTGGTTATGAAGATCACAGTTGTGCATTATTAGCATCTTATAAATGCGTTCTCAGAAGATGAAGGATACTCAATCCTATTCAGGCAGGATATTCCATACCTGTCACTCAAGGGGCAGAGAGGTAGCAGAGGAAAAGCATGGGTCTCATGAGGCAGGTAGCACTGGGCACAGCATATGCAGCATGGCTCCCATTAGTAAGAAGAGAGATGCTGGGATGACCACACAGTTACACAATCCAGGCTGACAAATCTCTCCAAAAATACAGTTGGAAAGTTCTTTCCAACAATCGATTAGTTCAACAATTTTATTCCCCAAGGAAGATAAAATTTATATAGTTCCTATAATCAATCAATCCCATAAAACTCTTTAGTTGAAGAGTTGAAATATGTTGAATAATAGACTTTTTTAAATTAAAGGTGACAGACTAGAGGTGGACACTAGGGTCTTTAATACATGTGAATGAAAACATCACCTTGGTCTTTAAGAGTTATTAGGAACTCTCAGATTTTTACTAGGAGACCAGAATTTAAAAATCATAGACAATAGAGCCAGACAGAAAACCATATAGAGGTCATTTTTCTCATTACAGAGAAGGAAACTAAGACTGAGAGAGATGTGACTTGCTTCCAGTCATACAACAAGGTAGAATCGAATAAAAGTATAAGTTGTCTGCCTTGCTGCATTTAATTCAGTGCACATTTACTGAGCACCTACTAAATTCTTGTGGGGGAAATGAAGGTGAATAAGCCAGATAATCCATCTTCAAGAAATTCAGAGTCTATTTGGGGAGATAAACATGTAAGCAGATGGTTCTGGCATAAAGTGGTATATGCAACATTAACAATGATACGAAATGCTGTGGGAACACAGAGAATTCAGATTGGTCAATTCTATCCAGACATGAATTTTAGTGTATTAAGCAGACAGAGTGGAAGAGCATTCCAGGGCAAAGGGAACAGAGTGTGCTAAAGCAAGGGTATTATGCTGAGACCCACAGGCAAATAGTCTGACACAGCTGGAGGGTTTTATAGAAAGTGCTTCAGAGCAATCTTGGGGGATATCAACAGGTCTCAGCTGCCATCCTGCATCTTCTTTGGCATGCCTCCTGGGGCTGTGGCCTGTGTCTGCCTAATGGGCCAGTATAACACCTGGCCAAGTGCTGATGCATTTGGGGGCTTTATGAATTCTCTTTGAGGAGGAGAATATTGAGAGAAAGAAAAGAATTTGCCACTCAAGTAAGTCAAATGAAATGTAAGGTGCATGCCAGCTCTTCAGGCCCAGCTCTGGGTGTTCGACCAGACATCCAGGGTCACCTCCCCTGGTGCCACTGTGTTCCACTTGGGAACACCAAGTCATTTTTCAGCAAGTAGTTCCTAAGTCACGACGCTTCTGACTCACCCTTTGCCTCCGTAGGTTTACCGGCATAATTGATCCCAGAGCTTGGTTTCTGCAATACCCATTGGTTTCCTAGGGAGTAATGGTCTATTCAGGCTCCCTTAGAGCATCAGCACAACCTGACCCCCTGGGGGATAATATGGAGGGAAATGTAAGAGGCAGACATAAATAGTCCTGAGTTGTGTAGTCATCCTTTTGGGTGCTTTGAGCTTCCTGTCCTGAGCTAAGGTTTTCTCTTGGGGTTAGCTGAGGCACTGAGAGATAAACAAAGCTTTAGAGACTCTCCCCATTGGAAAGCTAAAAGCACTTTCAAGATGTTGCTTTTTTCTACCTTCTGCTGAATGTGCCCCAGCCTCCCTATCATCGCACCGTTTTGAAGACTTTCTTAAGGTGTGTGTGAGAAGAGGAGAGACCCCTTGAGTATGAAACTGCTCTAAGGCATCTCCTCTATATCTTGGGTCTACAAAATGTCAAAATAGCAAGGCAAATTGTGCCAGGATTTATCATGGTTGTTGGGTTGATATTCAGCACCCAGCAATCCAAACAACCCTTAATGACTAAGTTTTTTATTCTACTTACACCTGGTTCTTTTGTTTTCATCACACAATTGTGTTAGCAAATGAGATCCTTGAGTAAGCAGAATATGTCCTTAATGATTCTCTTGTAAAAACATTCCTTAGCCTACTACAGATGGAGTCAGGGGATATTCAGTCACATTAGCTTTTCAAAATATACCTCCAAGCCATTTTCACCAGGTAGTTGCTGTGATCTGAAAATTAAGTGTGTACAAAAGCAGGCAGCCAGTGGCTTGCAAGTGAATGAGAATAGGGCAATGAACAAAATTAAAAGCAAGTCACAGATGCACTTACAACTTTTGTAACTGACAAACGTTTAACACCCAGAATATGGGGCGGGGATCTTACACATCCATCCTAAGAAGAAAAAACAGTAGAAATAAATTGGCAGATTATATGAGCACGCAAATTTAAAAAAAAAGAAATGATCTTTAATCTATGGAAAGATGCTCAATTGTGCTAAAAATCAAAGAGATGGAAATTTCATAATTAAGAGATGCCATTTCACACCTATCAGATTGGCAAAAAAAATTTAATCTGGTAATATAAAGTTTTTATGTGAAGATATAAAGCGACAGCAAAGCACAAACACACTGACAATAGAATTGCAAACGAATACAACCGCTTTGGAGAGAAATATGGCAATATCTACTAAATTTGATATTACATTTTCTCATATCAGAGTAATTCCACTCTCTACTCTCTGGTATACAACTGAGGAAAATCTTTGCACATGTACATAAAAAGCTTTGTACAAAGATGTTCACTATATAATTGTTTATAAGAGGGAAAATAAATATAAAAGCACAATAATAGGGAAATGCTTAACAAATCGTGACACATTTATTTTAAAAATATATACATAGAATTTAAAGTGAATGAACTAAAACTAATATACCAATATAATTACACTAAAACAATAATATTGATGAAAAAACAGTTTGCAGAATAAATCAGTATTATATAATTCATGCACATTTTAGAAACATAAAGCAAAACCATATATTACCATGGACACATACTTACATACCAAATATAGGTAGGACAGAGGCTTACCATCTTTGGGGTAGCAGTTATTCTGGGGAAGAGGGAAAAGGACTGGGAAGAGGGGAGCTACAAAGGGATTCAGTCTTTTTTTTTTTTAATAATGTTTGTTTCTTTAAAAAGCTAAAGCAGGTATAAGGAAATGTTAATATTCTTAAAAGTCAGGATGGTGGGAATATGATATAAAGGTCAGGATAGGTTAGGTTTTGATGCAGTAACAAAAACCCTGCATCTCAGTGACTTTAGACACTGAGATTTATTTTTTGTTCATACATGGTGAATCAGCAGAGGGGTTTTTCTTATTGTTGTCACTCAGGGACCAAGGCTGAGAGAATAGCCACCACCTCTGTGCTGTTGGCTGTACCAGAGGGGGGAAAAAAAGAGAGAGCAATTACATGCTCTAGCCTAGAAGTGACATAAGTTGCCTCCTCTCCTAATTAGTTGGCCAGAACTAGTTATATGGTCCTACCCTGCTCAAGAAGGCCAGGAAGTACAATTTCTCCATGAGTCCAGAAGTGGAAAGAATTGGCAATATTTGGCTAACAGCAAGGAAGTTTACTACAACGGGTGTTTGTTATAATTCTCATCATCCTTTTTCACATGTTTGAATTATGTTTCATAATTTACAAAAGAGAAGGGGAAAAAAGCCTTAGTTTGGAAATCAGGCATCTGAGGAAGAGAAGTAAAAGAGGCAAGGTGTTCAGCTCCATAGGTCTGTTCCCGGACCTGGACCTGTCACCATGTTTACCATACTCCTGCTGATGCTACAATTAGCCCTTCTTCGGAATCTGACCTCCGCGTAAATGACTCTGAGCTGTTTGACCTTCCTGGCTTTTGTTTCTTCCCAGAAGCTGAGTAGGCAATAGGAAGCTTGATACAAAGAGTTGTGGTACACAGAGTGTGGATTGTAAAGTGCAAAGACTTAACTAAATCCTAGGACTGCCAGTCACACTTCCTGTCACCTTGGACAAGTTAGCACACTTCCAGGGTCTATTTTCCTCACCTGTAAAATGGGTTTAACAATAACACTTACATCTCTGAATAGTTGTAATAATCAAATGAGGTATGTAAAGTGCCTTGTAACTGTAACGTGCTGTATAGACATTCACTATTATTAATGACCTAAATTTTGCTACAAGGGAAGCCTCAGGCCAGATTTACATTTCTGGTCGACAATGACTCATACAACTTCCTTCATCAGAGCCACCTGGTTGACAAAATAGGCCTCATCCTGTGGATCCACCGCTTATAGAATCTACTGATTTCCTCTTGTAAAAGTGAGTATGGGCGTAGGGACTGAGCATTACTGCAGAATCCCTAGGGAGAAGAAGTGGGGAGGGTATGATTCCTCCGAGCATGGTCTGGATGGGAAGAGGCTCTGGGCCTAGATGGAAACCTGGGTGCCTGGGACTCACCAAATATCTGAGCTGGATGATTATAGAATGGAGAGAACATCTCTTCCAGTCCCCTCATTTTCCAAATAAAGAAACTGAGGCCAGGAGAGGCATAAAGGGTAGCCCCTTCTCCAATAGCCATAGAAAGAGAACAAAGAGACCTGGCATTCACCCTGGGGTCTTTTATTCACTCTTAGAAATCAAGGTTAGCCCCTTACTGTCAAATATTTCAGTTTTCTTATGTACAAAATGAGGGCTAGAACCCGACCCCTGTGGTCATTTCTAATGCTTGTTGCTTTAAGAATACCTAATGCCATCAAGTATGAAATGCCGTAGAATCCTCTCTAAAAGTGTACTTTCTGGTCCAAGTTACTGACTTTGCAGATTTGGCTTTCAGGAATTCTTGCCTTTTGTCCCCATACACCTTAACTGCCACTTGTTTACCTTCCTCTCTATCTTACTGAAAGACTATTTTGGGGTCCTACTTGTTTTTTTATAGACTTAGTGCTTTTGCTTCTCCCCTTATCTGACAACTATCCCTATGGGCCATTTTTACCTGCTCTGGGGATAGGGCCAGAAAAACCTTCCCTGGGCAGAAGAGAACACAGGACATAACTCAGGAAATAGCTCACGGGCACCTGCGTCTGACCCCATAAGTCACTAACAGAGGATGCTTTGCACAGCAATATTGCTGCTGATAGCACTTCCCCAGAGATCACAGGAAGCTGCACAGCCAGATGCAAGGTTAAGTCTGACCCATGGCCCCAGGTGCATCCTGCTCTGGGGAAAGTAACCTTCACAGGAGGATCTCTCACACCTGGGCTTTGCCCCGAAGCTGTCAAAGGCTCCTCCTGATAGTTGCTAAGGCATTCTGCCAGTAATTCCCAGAAGCAGAGAAAAGACTGATGTCTCCATCTGTAGTAATAAGAGGTGGCCCTTATACCTGCAAGGCACTTCACCTGTAAGCCACTTTTCAGTTTACAAAGCACTTTCATGCCCATCAGCTCTTCTTATTTTCACACAGAACTGAGAGTTATTCAGGGAAAAGATTATCCTCTCATGCTCTAGATGAGGAATTTCATGTGAGGCCCAGGGAGGTTGAAGGACTTACAGCCGGATCTTCTGATTCTGGTACTTTCTCCATAGTACTATTAAAGTATTATCATCTTGTTATAAAATTATATTAAGGACCAAGCCAGAGGGCCAGTAGTGAAATCACTTTTATATATAAAGGCCCTCACCAGCTCACTTCTGCCATTCAATAAATAGTTAAGGAGAAACCATTTCTGAAACCAAAACAGCATTTACATAGTGGTTTGTCTTGTATCTGGTTTCTAGAATCCAGGTCTTTAATATCTTTCTGCCTGTTGTCCACTTTTACCCTCTAACTAGATTTTTAATTTTGAGTCAGTACAACTGAGGATAGAAGGATATAAAGAAAGTAAAGCTAACATGAACTTCACTTGCTATACCAGCTGTGTGTGTGTGTGCATGCTTGTGCACACAAGCGTTGCACGCTTGTACAACCTTAGTGTCAAAGGGACGCATAAAGCTGCTTATAGCAGGAAACTCTTTCTCTGCTGTTTAAAATCCTCAGTTATTCCCTATTGCTCAGAGTGGTTCATAGATCAACAGCATCGGCGTCACCTGGGAGTTTATTAAAAATGCAGAATTTCAGGCCCTCCACCCAGACTTACTGCATCGGAATTAGTATTTTAATAAGATCGCCAGAGATTTGCACATAAATGTTGAGAAACACTGATTAAAGAATATGACCCAGATTCCTAATCCTGGTGGTAAAGTCCTTACTCATGTTGACTACCTGAAGACAACATTCACTAGTCACTCACACCCTGATGCTTCCCCTCTCACCTTTTCTCCTGCACTGATCTCTTCCCCTGTTTTTTTCCCTGAACCTAATCCTTTCCATTCTTTGAAGTCTGGCTCAAAATTCACCTCCACCAAGAAGCCAATCCAGATCTTCCCACCAGGGAGTGATGGTTTCTTCCTCTAAATGCTACAGGTCCTGCACTTTCTATCTTGGATTATAATTTTTATAAGCATGATTTAGTGCACCCCCCAACTCTAAATTATGAGCCTTTCAAAGTCAAGGTCTAGATCTGATTCATTTCTGTATTTCCCAAAGCTGCACAATACTTTGCAAACTTCTTACCACAAACTGGTTCCTCAATACATTTGTCTTTACTGTTTCTTTCTTTCTCTAATTGAGGTATCCAGAGTGATTAAGAAATTCAGATTATTATTCTTGTTATTTTAGGCAACCATTACCACATATGATTATGATCTGACTTGAAAATGTTTACCTAAAATATTTAGTAACTGTTATCAAGCATATATACAGACACCCCCCATGCACACATACTTTCTTCATTTCATTTGTTCTTCACTATTAGGAGAGCAATTGGCCAGAATTTATTGAGAGCAGAGGAGAAATGACTGCTATACATATGATGTGCCAATTCCAGACTAATTTAGAATTTTACCAAGACAGAATAAAGAATTTGATCCTATTACAGAAGGGAACATAGAACCTAGATCCCAAAATTTCTATCAGAACCTGCATTTGGGACAAGCAGAGGTCCCCTGGCCCTTGTTCAGTTGCTTAATGGAGAAGACTCCGAAGACAGAATGCCACTGGTGTTCTTCCAATTTTAGAGTCATCTGATTAGAATTACAGTAAATGCATAGCTCAGTTTGCATTGTCCTGAGGTGAACCACAAACCAAGCTGCTCTGGTTGGAGCATCTGAGGGTACTGAACTCTGAAAGTCTACTGCCTCATCACAGTGGGGCACTCATGGAAGGGCTAACCTGGAAAGGGGACAGATGCAAGTCCCTTTCTGGGGACACTGGAGCTCTGGGGGTTAGAGCTAGATGTTTGGAAGAAAAACTCAAATCACACACACTCCAGACATAAAGCCAACCTGGACCTTAGGAAAAAAAGTTTGTCTTTGGGGATAATTATAGAATTAGTTGTTCTAGTTTATTTCTAGACTATTAGCATTGAACCTTAAGAGGTGGTCTACAAAGCACAGCTTTTTTTTAACCATGAGATAGTATTTTTGGTCCATGGCTAAATGGATTTTCTCACTCTGTCTGGTTGTAGAAGAATAAGGCAGGAATTCTATGAAAGAATCACAAACCTATCCATCTCCTTCCACCTATTCTACTCATAGCATGAAGTTGGGGAATTGTTAAGGTATTGGACCAAACCTGGCTGTTGTGTTATTGTTGTTTCTAATTTAACTACCAGACTGTTAAGCATTACTGCCCCAAGCCAGACTGGGGGTGGGGGGAATGGGTGAGGAGGTGGCGGGGGCAGGGAGGCAACACACTTTGAAGCCACCAAGTCAAAGGGCTGTTGGATGAAACTCTGCTCTACTGGACCACAAAATGGGTTTTCAGAGGGACAGAGAATGACAGACAAGTAAGCCATGACTAAAATTGTCTTTCCAGAGTGGTAAGCCTCATAATGGAGCAAAGAGAAGCACTACCATGTGATGGGAATCAGTCAAAGTCCTCTGTAGGCCAAATCGCAAACTAGAAGACACTACGGAGATTAGTTATGGAGCCTCTGTTTCCTCATCTACAAAAATCAGATTAATATGTGCGTAATGAGATACTTACACAGTTACACATTATATTTTTTAAGGTAGCAGTTGAGTTCTAGTTCTGCAGCTTGCTAGCTGGGTGACTTTCTGTTCTTTTTCCTTGTTCAGGCTTACCCATCTCACAGGGTTATCATGAGCATCCAAAGAAAAATATAAGTTGGGGGTTGCCTTGATTCAAGTTGGGAGAATAGAGTCTACTTTTTTATTTTCTAATATAGGAGAGATGAGGAAGCTCCTTGGTAATAGGCTTTTTTATCACATTAAATCTTTTGCCACTCTCCATATGTGTTTACATGCACATACACACACACGTAATTCTAAATATATACTTTTAAAATTTATCAAGTTTAACAAGCAAACTTCTAACTTTTAGGGAAGTTCATCGTCAGTTAGGAGCCGGGAAGGGGAGCATTGAGTAGTGGGGATAAAAGGAAAAGCTTTTTCTTGGAGCAAACCAATGCGCTCAGCCTTACCCCGGCTATCGCTGATCATGCCACCTATCATCTTTTCCTTGGCCTACCCTGATTGATTACTGAATTGCTTGCATTATAAATTAAATTAAACTTAATTTGGCATTAGTTCAGACTCACTATGCCCTCATCAACAGAGAATCTTGAAATTATGTAGAAGCCATCCACGAAATATGGGCATGGAAAGTCTTGTGGAGAAAACTGATGTACAGGTTGGGGTTAGGTAATTAGACAACAGCAGAAAAGGAGAGCGAGCCTTTAACAGACAACAAACAGGCAAATGGTGATACAAAACCAGATTAAGTACCACCCAGTCTTCCTATGAGGGCTTCAAGTCCTAGAAACAGTGTGTTAGGGGCTACAAGCCTCAGAAATCTTGGACCTTCCACCTTGTTTAAGAGAGGGGAAACAGAGCCTCAGGCTGGGAAAGTGATTGTGACCCAAGGTCACACAACCAATACGTGACAGAACCCAGGCTAACGGCCAAAATGCCATTTGACATTCTGAGGACTATCACGGCCCTTCGAGCTCTCAGGAATGGCAACTTATGGAATAACATGCACACACTGCCTAATTTGTCTCTGAAGGTTGCAGAGTCTAAGCGTTCTTAGGCTCTTGTGTGACAAACTGGGAAATTCTGCCAGGGCTTCAACTCTCGGAAAGTGGGCAGTTTAGTGCTGTGAAATCTGGATTCTACTCTCAGCTCAGACACTAATCCTTGTGTATCATGTGCTTTGGTTCAAAACCAAAGCCCCTTTGTAAACCAGAAAGAAAAATGGTGCTAGACATTAAGAAAAACGAAAGCAGCTTTCTCTTTTCAGGAGCATCCCAAGAAGCACAGTGGTGGTGTCAGTACCCTGTATCTCTTCAAAGCCCTCCTCTTCATTCAGAGATAGGTGTATATGGAAGTGAAAACCACACCTGTCTACTAAAGGCTGACGAGAGTCAGTCCTGGGCTGTGTGTACGTGTGCGTGTGTTTAATTAACACTTCAAGGCTCTTTTCTGACTTCTTATATCAACTCCAAATTGTTCGTCCTTGGATTTTTATTATGTCATTTCTTTTTAGTATCAGTATTCTGAAAGGTATATAGGTGTGTTCTATTCCACTTTATAGATAAAGACACTTAGATACAAAGGTCCTGTTACTACAGAGCAAAACCCAGGAGTAGAAAGATCCAAGAAAGATCCAAGATCAGGATTCAGCTGCTGTTCCCTAGGATGCACACAAGGGTGTGGCTTCAGTAATCCCAACAAGGTACCATCAGCTTCCAGACCATCGTCCATTGTTATTTTAATGGAATGCTTGTTATATCTCCTGTCTCCTCTTTATTAATGCCATCTTTCTGGAACAATATTTATTGTTCCCTATCCCCATCTCCATACTCCCTGAGCACATACACAGTATTTTGCATATAGCAGGTACTCAACCGTGAGCTGACTGAATGTCATCTTCCCGCAGAGATGATGTAAGGAGGCAGAGCAACATAAGGGAAATAGTGTGAGCTTTGAAATCATTCAGACATATCTACTGTGTAACCTTGAGTAAATGGCTTAACCTAACAAGCCTCATGTTTCCCATCCGATGATAATGCCACTGCCCTAAGGCCATTGTCTTGGGGAGTAGATATTAATACATTCGACATTTGCTTGGCATTCTGAAGGTGCTCTATCCACATCAGCAATTATTCTTCCTTCTTTCCAGGGAGTCACAGAGACTGGCTAGCCTCATTCTTCTCTATACCTCCTGGGAAGCAAACAATGGTAAAAGGACTGGAACTCAGAGTCTGGGACCCTTCCCCTTATTCCTATCTGGCCAGCAGATGGCAATACCTATGCCCTGTGGTTCCTGTCCAAAACCTTTCTGTCCTGATGAAGGGGAGGTGACAGGAATAAGCTCAAAGGATGACTCAGCCCCAGTGACTAAAGTGAGGAGGTGGTGGTGGGAAGGGCATGAGGACTGGAGAGGAAATGAGTGAACACTATATCTGATAAAGGATGGCTTCAAGATTAAGTGATTTGGTCCTGGTGCATTTCTGGCCCTGACATGGTATAGACTAGCAGGGGTCTGAGGGCTTTTCCATGACCCCCTTTACCTTACTTCATGGTGAACTTCCTACTGGCCCAGAGTAATTGCTGGGCATTCTTCTACCTTCTAGAGTCCTTCAGCTCAAGTACTGAAACATATCTGAATAGCACTCTGGATGAACTCGTTTTTAAAAAGTGTCCCATATCACCAAAATCAGTGTGCATAGATTCTAAGCCTGACAGCTGCCTGATTTCCAAACTTGGCCCCTCTCTTAAGCTTCAGATCGTCTCTACTAGCCCCATCACCACATTGATATCCCCAAACATTGCACATGTAGCAAATTTAAAACTGAACACATGGTGCCCTATGTACCTCCCTCCCTCAGCTCCGTCTTCGTTGGCTGTACCACCATCTACCCAATCACTCAACCTAGGCCCTGAGACATCTGGGTCCTTCTTTTACCTATACTCCCCATCACTCTAATACCCATGTCAATTCCAGTTCCTGAATTTCTCACATTCATGTCCTTCTCTTCTTTCCCACCAGCAGCTGACTCTGCCCAGGCCTCTGTTGGAATTAATGATGACTCCTTCTGGTATCCTCTAACTGGTCTCCCTGACCCCAGTATTTCTCCAGTCCATTTTCCAGACTGTCCACCGAATGATATGTTCAAACCTCATTTCTAATTTTGTAATCACCCTGCTTAATATCCTTCATTGTTTTTCCAGTTCCTACAGAAAATGGTCCAGACTCCTTAGTCTGGTGTATAAGGCCCTCCATGATCCAGCGCCTGCTCGCTTTCTGTTTTTGTCTGCTAATCCTACCCCACAAACTCATATGTATAGAGACACACCCTAGATCCCAGCCACCCTCAGAGTCCTTGTGTCACACCTCACCCTTCCCACCTTTGGGTCTTTGAACATGTCATTCCTTCTCACAGGTAAGCACTCTTTGCCTTTGGCAAAATTATTTATATTTCTAGATTCAGCTCAGATGTCATCCCTTATGTATGGCCCTCTAAGCCAGAAATGAGTTGGTAGCTCCTTCTCTGAACCCTCTTAAAACATGATCAATCTTATAAGCTCTTGTTGGCATTGTGACTTCCGGTTTATACATGTCTCTCTCCTGTAGACTGGGAGATCTTTGAAAGCAAGTCCTTCCATAGACTGCCTACTCAGCAAATGTTTTTTCAATAAATGAAATATCAAAGACAGGCAATGAAGTAATAAAGACATTTTTGTCCTCTGATCCTCTATATATTGGGATCCATAAAATAGGTATCTGATCCAGGTACATTACAACTCTACCGACCTCAGATTTTATACTACGTTATCCTTCAAATATACAGCTCACACTTCTGGCCCACTCATTAGTAGGAGATATTGCTGAGTTATTTTTCCCAAAGAAGAAGTGGGATGGTAGGTCCACCCACACTGCATAATGGCTGGTCTCAATAGCTCCAATTAAAGTCACAGAACTGCTCAAAGACAGTGTTCTACACAGGAACACAGGAACTCAGGACCCATATGGCAGCAGACCAGGACTCTGGCCATATCCCCAATACAGTCATGGGTATCGTCTGCCCACATGGGTGCTTTTTTGTGGGCACTAACACAGGCATTGTCACAGTCTTCAGGCAGGCACAGAGGGTGACACATCTGTGCAAAGGAAGCCACCCACACAGTCTCACCTCCCCCATGTCACTGTCTCCATGATCCCCACACCTCCCAGTACTACCCACACCCTCACACACCCATAGAGTGTTAGGTTGTCTATCTGCAAATCTGGAGCTTTATGCAGTAGACCACAGTATCTTTCAGCAGGGGAGACAGGTGCACTCATATTGTGATGGCTCTCCTCCTATGACCTCCATCCTCAGCTTGCCCCTTGCTGAACAGCTTCTGCCAGTATGCTGGCATGAGCAAACCTGACTTCACCTTTCAGCTGTCTCTGAGAAAAATATTCTATCTCCTCGAGCCTCAGTTTTCTCATCTATGAAATGGGACAAGTGGCCTTGCTTACCTTCCTAACATAGGTATTACCAAGATGCAATGAACTAATGCATATGAATGTGGCTCATGAGCACAGACACAATACAAGTGTGTAGGGTTCATAGAAGTGATAATATTGGTAGACACTAGGTTCTACACCTCTTCAAATATAAAGGGACAGTTCAAATCCATGTATTTATTGAGTACATACTGTGGGCCAGACACAGTGCAAGATATTGTCATAAATTTTAACCATAACTCTCTCATAGTTGAATCCAGTAGTGCTATAGCTTAATACAGTCTGAAGTCACATGTTTCATGTTATGAGGTTTTAATATATATGTATGTTCATGCATTTTACATATACGGGGATAGAAACAATATCTGTGTATTTTTAGGTGAGTGTGCGTGAGACAGAGAGAGAGAGAGAAATGAAAGGAGGGAGAGAGGGAAACTACTTGATCAGGATTCAAGAATAAAATGTAATAAAAAAGCATGAGTTTCGGCATAAGACATACTTGTGTCTTATGAGTTTCAGAATAAGACATACCTATGTAGTTTTGAATCTTAACTATTACTTATTAGCTTTTTGACTGGGGAAAAGTTTTGAATTCACTGAAGCTTCAATTTCTCCATATTAAAAATGGAAATAATAAAAGCTCTCTCCTAGGTCTGTTGTGCAAATTAAATAAAATTATGCACACAAGATATTGTCGAGCACAGAGAGGACTCAATAGATGCCACTGCCCCCATTCTGCATTCTGTTTCACTCACACGCTGTGTGACCTGAGGCAAATCACTCAGCCCCGTCCCCCCTCACATTTTCTCATCTATAAAATGAGAGGGATGGTTCTATGGATTCCTTCCAGGCTCAGGATGCCTGAGTCAAGTATCAAATATCTATTTTATGCATGTACGTGGATTTAAATAATAAGCACGGCCACGGGGAAGCCCCTTCAGCCTAGTGTGTGCTCCCTTTCCAAAGTGTTTTCTTTCTCCAAACATGCCATTTGCTGGCTCTCATATTTTCAATACAGGGCCCATTGATGGCTATGAAAAGGAATGTCCAGTGCAGCTGCGGGTCCACTTGAGCCCTCCAAGTAAGCGCTCTCAAGCCTGCTCTGTCTGTGAGCTCTGTGTTCTCAGGAGCCTGTTGTGGCAGCGATCTCTGGAATCCTCAACACCTGCACGTCAGCTTCCTGGGCATTTCTACCCCCTCTCCTCTCCGCCACCCTCCCCTCCCATTTGCATCTGAAATGCAGCTGCTGGGGCCCTGCAGAAGGGAACCAAATGGACAGGGCATCTCCTTGTTTGGCCTCCCTCCCCTGAGTCCAACCCAATGCAGAGCACCTCTGTGTGAGCTCTTTTGTTGCCTCCTCATTATGTTTAAATGAGCCTCATCTGCAATAAAAAAAAAAAAAAATTAATAAAATAAAATAAAACCACTACAAAAGACCAAAGCAGATGACATCTGTTCTTTCTATGAACGCATTTTTTTTTTGTCCTGAATTAGATTCAAAAAGGAAGAAAAGGAAAAAAAGAAAAAGAGTGGTGTTGGGCTTCATTTGCACCATTCCTCTCCCCAAAACAAAACAAACAAAATTAGTGTATGCTGGGGGCAAAGGTGAGGGGAACAGATAACAAGAAGAGAAGGAGAGAAGAGGAATAATAAAAGGAACGCTTCCCAATTCTCCAACAGTCTTGCCATCAATCTAAATCAGGAATATTCGGACACTATTACTTTAAGTACCACTAATTTGAAAGAATGTTCAGATTTATATTCTACATGCTCATTTCAGGGGCAAAATATTTAACTCTTTAGCTGTTATCCAAGCCTTCTTTAGTAATCTCTGTTTATTGAATACTGCAGGTGGGTCTGACACAGGTAGTAACCTGGAATATAATTTGAGAAACAATGATCTACATGCTGATAACACCCCAATCTTGATCTCCATCTTCACTCTTGTCTACAAACTAAACCCTCCAACTAGCTCACACAGAAACTTACCCCTTCTCTACCAACACCTGCTACTTGCTCTGAGTTACCATTTCACTGAACTTCACCCAGACCTGAATTCCTAGATATCACCTTTGACATCTCCTTCCTCCTTGAGCTCCCCATATTCAACCCATTGCCAAATCCTGTCAATGATCTCCCTAAACATTTCTTGATCCCTCCTCTTCTCCCCTTCTTCTTGGTCACTGCCTGAGTCCAGGCTACCTTCAGCTTTTGCTTGACATGTGTCTAATCGTGCCCCACCTAGCAGTGAGCACTGCAGATTATGATTACTCTTTGAGCAAAACACTTTATGGTTCTAAGATATACTCTAAACCCCTAAACTTGGCTCCCCAGAAAGCTCATAGCAGGACCTTGGCTACTTCTCTCACTATTCTTCACCTACTACCCTCTACTATAGTCCAGCCAAACTTCTTTCAGTCCCCTACCTTGCTTTATGCTCTTTCACCTGAGTCTTTTACATATGCTGGTTTCTTTACCTGGAACACTCTTCTGACTCTCTCCATGTGAATTTCCGCTACTCACACTTCAGGTCTCAATTTAAACTCCTCCAGGAAGCCTTCCCTGACCACACCTGCCACCACCCCCACCACCCCCACACCTCCACTACCAAACTAGGTTAGGTGTCCCTGCTATGTGTTCTCAGGGTACTATGTGCTACCCCTCTGAGAGCACTTGCTCAATTTGTTGTTATTGTTTATTTGATGTTCCGTCATCTCTGCTAGAAGTCAGCAGAAATAGAGTGGGCATCTCTCTCATTTGCATTAATATTAACATGACATGAGTCTTTTAACTGATAAACTTCAGTGCTCTTATTCCTTTACTAAAAAGACTACTATCAGCAAAAGGCAATATATATATATACTTTTGAAATAGAATTCTTTCTCTGGAATTTTAGGTGTATTTTGAAATAGCACCATAAATCCAGACTGGGAAAGTTGTCTATAGCTTAAATTTTATTTTCAGGTCACAGTCCTGCACAATGAAACTTTGGTGCAAGTTCCAAAGATAAAACTCCTTCATATACAAAATTGTCCTGATAAAGAGAAATCTTCACCTTCCACCTAAAGTCCCTGAGGCATGTCCACCTGAATTTTTTTTTCTTTCATCTTTCTCATTGTCCCTGATTATACCAGGCTCCTTTGCCAGAACAGACTTTGGTGGGGAGACAGTGAAAGAAAGGGAACCAACTAGCCTTGATTGTTGACCAAGTGTCAGGCAATTTTCACTGTCTTAGGCAATCTCTCCTAACAACTGAGATAGACACCATTTTCCTCCATTTATCAATATGAAAGCATAGCAAAGACAGGCAAAGTGACTGGCTATGGTCACACTGCTATAAATGGCAGAGCTGGCACATGAACTCAGATCTACCAACTCAAATTGGCCAACTCTTCAATTCTAGGCTGGCATCTTTCAAGGAGTGGAAATCCCAGAAGAGGAGTCTGGTATAGAGCTAGAAACTCTCTCCCACCCTGAGAACCTTAACAGAATTTTGCAGAGCAAATATAGGGGAAAAAAACCCCAGAAAAATAGTAGGGAAAAAAACTCATTCTATTAGAAGGCACACAGCATTAGGAAAAAATAGCTGGAAACCAGGAGGTTCTCTTACTCCTTCCAAAATGTTGCCAGCCTAGTCATGTCTCCCAGACAAGCATCATATTGGTTGAGGTGAATCCTGGGTCTTCTTTAAGCATCTTTCCAAGTCTACCATTTACTAGCTTCTTGGGGGTCAAGGACGCTACTTGTTTTATGGGAACTAATTTAAAAAAACTTTTTAATTGAGAACCCAACAATTTTTCTCAAGGCCAATGTAATAAGATTAAAGCTCTATTTTGATGGTAGGATTTGCAAATAGTTCTAACTTGCATCTTCCTTGTTTCTCTTCTGGTCATCTCACATTCTTTCTAGAATTTTCTCCCTTGAAAAGTGGAAATGGAACATGTTTGCAAAATCAGACAGTGGGGTAGTTCTACTAAAGACTGTTTTGTTCACTATGTTGCTAGTTATGAATGAGTAGGGGAGATTGAATTTGTTTACCATTGAAACCCCTCCACATACTGGAATTGTAGAGGCTGATATCTGGCATAAATACAGAGCTGAGATGGAAAACCCAACATGAGACCAATGTTCCTAACTGATTCATCTTCTAAAATCAACCCACTTTTTCCCTCTCTTGGCAAATAGAATAATAATAATATTCTCCTTTCATCCTGCACTGGAGAAACTCTAGGAATCATATGGGTTCTGGAGTGGCCAAAAAAAAGAACGAGGAGAAGGGAAAGTGATGGATTAATAATCAGTTGACATTTATTGAGCATTGAGTATCAGACATTATAAAAATAATGTTGCATATGTAATTTAACTTAGTCTTAAATACTCTGTAAGGTTAGTGTTTTTAAACCCAATATTATAGATAAATTAAAGTTCAGAACTATTCATTGGCTTTCTTAAAGATCTGTATCTCCTTTTAATTCTTTTTATTGTCATCTTCTCTCACTTTTCTGTATCCACACTGGAGGAATTTTGGGGGCTAGAAAGAAATAAGAGACATGAGTTCTATGGGAACACACCTGGAGAAACTCTAGGGTCTAGCATCTCAGGGTGGGGAGGGATGAAGGGAAGGGGAGGCTGAGCAGGAAATAGACAGGCTGGACCTGGAGCCTTCTGAGAAGTGATGGGGAGAACAGTGGCGTTTTGCAATTAGTATCTTCTCCAACAGTTTTTGAGCATCTATTTTAAAGTCTCCAAGGTTATTTAGATGATAAGAAATTCCTAAAGAAAGAGGGAATGGTGAGAAGTGAGTCTTTAGCTGTTGACTTACTTGTTTCCTGTGATTTACCTGGCTTGTTAAAGACAGAGACAATGACTGAAGAGGCTAATGGAAAGGTGATGTGGCAATGATGTGGCTGCTTTTGCCTGGTATGAGTTGAAGAATCGGAGCTGTGTCTAATCCCTACTACATGAGCCGGTGAACTTTGAACAGAGGGAGTGAATGAAGAACTACTCTCAACCTTACATTCCTTCCATGTCCAACCAATATCTTCACATCTCAAAGTTCAGTGTAAAACAAATATGAAAAGGAATTCCACAGCTAGTTGCAAAGATGTCTATTCCCATTTTGTGGCTCAATAATTTTAAGCATTATGAAAATCAATTGGTTTCTCATTCTTTCTTTCAATAACTATTAATTAGGCTCCTACTAAATGCCCAGAACTGGATACAGTGGCAAACAAAGCAGATATAAAATTTACAGACTAATGAATAAACAGACATTAAATTAAAAATATGCACAGAAATAAATGTAAAATTACAACTTATGATACAATGATGAGAGGGAAATAATAGAGAAGTTTAAGAAAATATAACAGAAAGGATGGCATCATTTATATTGGTGATTCAAAGCAAGTCCTGTCTGAAGAGGTGACATTATGCTGTGAGCCAGGAAAAGGGCAGAGGGGCAAGCAAGCAGTAGGAACAGCCTGTGCAAAGACTCTGAGGCTGGAGAGCGAGTGGCCAATGTAGCAAAAAGAGCAGGTAAAAGAGAAGGTCAGAGGGCAAGTCCAGGGACATATTATGTAGGACCTTCTAAACCATGTCAAGGACTTTGAACTTTATTTTAAGTGCTAACTGTAATTGGAAGCCTTTAAAGAGTTTTAAACAGGAAAGAGATGTGATCTGGTTAAGATTTAAAAAAAATACACCATTCATTATGGAAAATGGATTGGATGAGGATGGAAAACTATTGCTGAAGGCTCTATAAAAGTTGCTGAATAGAGCCTAGAAACACATAAGTCCTAGTCTTTGACTCAAACTATAAAGTCTTTTCAAAACACCATTACTTGTGATTTATAATCTAAAAATACACTTTACTTTATTAAACAGAATTATATTTTTTCAAATTTTTTATCCATTAAGATGACTTACAGTCCTAGGGGTTTGCTTCAGAGCAATGCACTGTCTAGCTGGCTTCCCTGATCACCTTTTTCTACTTTCCAGGTTTTCTGAGAACAGTAGTTGAGAAGGGTAATCATAATTGAGGAATAAATATTAGGTCATTTGCATTAGATTCTTCCATCCAGCTTCAACCTCATTACACAGTAGCAGCAACAAATGTCAGTGGCAGGAAATACACAGCAAGAAGAATTAACCACTTTTTCTTTTTCATCAAAACGTACACACACACTGTCACACACACATACAGTTGGTTTGAAGTGCGGTGAGAGAAGGTAGCCAGCCTTCTCACAATTCTAACCAATAGGATCTCATAGCAGTCATCAAAACAACAGGCTTTTAGTCACTTGACCTTTCGTGTTAGAGGGTTTTGTGGGGAGACGAGAGAGAAAGGAGACAGAAAACTTAGGCTTTGTATCATTTGCCATTCTAATAATGACACACTGAATTGGTCTTATGTTATAGACACATTAATTTGATTAAGATACAATCTGTGAGTCATTCAGACATATAAAGTACTCTTGCTTAATTCAGAATTAACAGTGAAATAGGACAAATCATTACCAAACTGGTTGTTATTCTGGAACACATAGATTTTTCCCTCTACTCAATTTATTTCTCCATCTAAAGTTGTTTTTGACATTTAGAAGAACAAATCTGGGCTAAGGCAACAGTAAGTGGAACACAAGCATTCAGCTATCAAGGTATTAGTTAAGGGAGGTCATATTCACTCAGAACAGAAACTTCTGGTAGACCCATTTCACAAGAGGTTTTAAGAGTCCCTCAGACCCCGAAGTGTTCATAACCATCTCAGATACACAGCACTGCAGGAAGTTAACCAGAGCCTCAGAAAACCCACTTGGAAATCTGAAGGCTAGATTCTGGTTTCCATTTTTACTACATTACTCCTTGCCTGTTACCTTGTTTCTTTTTAGCACCAGCCTGATTTCTAGACCCTGGACAACATTTAGTCTAATATCTACTATATTCCAGGCACCATGTTAAATGTTGAAAATGCAAAAACAAAGATCCGATCCTGGATCTCAACAAGTTTTTCCTCTAGTTGGTTACTGGGTTCTTGTCCTTCTGTGACACCAAGAGAAATACTTGGCTATGTCATAGTGCCCGCTGATATGCTGTAGCTAAGATCTGCAAGGTACCATGGAGACATAGAAAAGAAATTAATCAGGGAATGTGTGGAGAGTAGGCACAATTTGAGTTGGCTTTTAACTGAATGAGGGAAGTTAGTCACTTGGAGAAGTGGAAGGGGAGGGCATTCCCAGAGGAGGGAACATAACGAAATCAAGGCAGGGGAATTTGAGTACACATGAGGTATGTGGTCATTATTGTGGTATGGCAAGCAACAGTCAGGTGTGTTTTTTTTTCTTCTTAGGAGAAAGTATTAGTGGCCAAACGTATATTCCAAATCTGAGAGTTAAGCACTTATCCCAAACAGTATAGAGGAAAGAATTCTGGATGGGAATTCAAGGAAACCATCGTTCCTGTGTCTAACACACTGTGTGACCTTGGCCTGGTTATTTCACCTGCATTTGCCTCAGTTTGCTCATCTGCAAAATGAGAATAAAGATGGCTTTCCCATTTACTGTACAGGTGCTTTTGAAGGTGAAGTGGGAAAATATATGTGAAAGTTTAACTTCAAAGCTTCTAATCTTTTTTGATAAGAGTATAAAGGACTGATGGCAAATTGAAGAAGTAATTATTTTAAATAAGCATTATAATGATATGTTCAGGAACCAGCAAGCCATCCAGTGGCTGACATGTAGAGAAAATGACTAAGATTAGCTTGGAGAGATATAGAATGTGTGTGAATTTTATATTTCATTCAGTTTAAAAATATGGGTTCATCCGTTATTTATTCATTTAACACATAAGTTAAACTGGCTCATAAAGGACATTCAAAGTGGAAAGTAGAACCGAGCATCTAAGCTATTTATTATGTGCCCTTGCAAATGACCCTATCACTCTACCAGCAGGTTCACTATTTGAGAATTTCTGAAGAACAGGTATGATTTGGTTCAGAAAAAAAGAAGTTTGAAATGGCCTCTAAGATCCCTTTCAGCCCTAATGTTTCTTGACTAACCTGTCCATGGTGCTGCAGCCAAACCCCAGCACATAACCATTTCTGAGTTCTGAGATACCAGAGTCTGGGCAATCCTGTGTGTGGCTCAAAGAGAGTAGTGTTTATGTTATATAAGGCTGTGAATGTAGACTACACACTCCCTAGATACTGTGCCAGATAAGACAGGGACATTTCTGGAAGAGCTTTCCACTGGAACCCCACACAGTTTGGAGAAAACCAAGGAGTGAGAGAGGCAAACTTGTCACTATGTTGAAGGGAAGATTTAACAGTGTGTGACACCTAAGATCACAAGATGATGAAAATAAGAAAAACGCAAAACAGTTTGCTCTCCTCCTTCTGAGAAGATTAAAACATTTTCAAGACATAGATGTTCATTCTCATCATTGGCAAGTTACGTTATCTTCCAGAACTGCAAAGCTTCCTCTCATTTTTAAAGGAAGTCGAGCAGATCAAGTGAGAAGCCCTTTGAAAACTGCCATGTCTGTGGCGATCATTGTTTAGGGATAGAGTTAGAGCAGGCCTTGACATTTGTTCCATTCATCCAGATGACAATTGCATTTCTGTGTTCCCTGGCTGTTACCTAGAGAAGAAAAGACAGATCCATACTGTAAGCCCAGCGGTCCAGGTGGAGGTGCCCACTCTGCTGTGTGTCCTTGAGCAAATTTATCTGTTTCTGGCTTTAGATTTTTTTTTTCATTATTATCCTCAGAAGGTAGACATGACTGCTAATATCCTTTCCAGTTCTGCTACTTTGTAAAACTAGGATTCCTTTGATTGTGCTCAATTAACTTAGCCAGGACCAAGAACCATGAAGAGGAAGATCTGCCTCCTCATCTCCAGAATGAGGATAATAATCAACTTCCCTGGGTGGCTGGAAAGATTAGATATAATATTTACAAAGCTGCTAGCACAGTACCTGGCATCCAGCACGCCCTCCATAAATGGAGGTTTTAAATCAAAACCTGAAGATTTCCAGTCTAACTATCTAAGTATCGCAGTCTCACTCAGGCATCTTTGCACTTGAGCGCATGTCCCCTGACTCACTTTCTGGCCACTGTGAACTCTAAGTCTGAACACTAGAAAAATCTTTTAGGCTCTTCTATTCCATCCAAAGACCACAGGGAAAGTCTGTAAAGCTTTCTGTTTGTTTGTTTGTTTGTTTGTTTGTTTTCTGTTTGGAACCTTGTACCCGTGAGTGCCTGTTAGCACCAGGCGTCTGTGAAAGAGTTCAAGGGAGGACTTTACAAAGACCACTTATTTGCTTATTCTGTCTCTACACCCTGTGATGGCAGGAGGAGGTTGTACAGGGGCCTGGGAGCCTGAAGTCAGGGTCATGATGTCCTTCCGTGTCTGCTTTGCTAAGTTACTATCCTCCCAGGCTGATTCACACTTAAGAAGGGTAAGTCTTCATTACCACAGTGATGTCATTGCCGGCACTGTGGCACTGTGCAGGCTGGAAGCCATAGATAAATGTCTCACTCTCTCAGAATCCCCACCCCATGCAGAATCTGAAAACAAAACAAAACAAAAAAATCAGAAAATTCCACTTCCTTTTTCCTATTTAATGAGGTCGAACATTCTTAAGGAATGAAAAGCACAGTTCCAGCCTAGCTTTTAATTAGCTTCAGGAGCCCTTGTTTCAAACCAGCCTCATTCCCAAAGCTATTTTCTCTCTGTTCTGAATGAGATGGAAATTCAATTGCATTCGCCTTGTCAAGTCATAATAAGATTGTCTCCCCTCCCAAAGTCACATAGGAAAAGACACTCATGAGTTAGATAAACACTGTACTTTTGGACCCCAGAAGGAAATAAGAACCTGAAAAGGGCAGTTGAAAGAACTCCAGTTTGACTGAACTTGGTTCCATTTTTTGGTGAACTCATCATGTGAACTTGGGCCAGTTTCTTCATGTGTACAATGAAAAAAAATATGAACTTTAGAGCCAACGGACCCAGGATGAAACCCTCCCTTCTCCTCCGAGTGCCTATGCAAATTAACTACACACTGACACTGTCTGTCCCCTCATTTATGATACACATATTGATGTCCCCTTGTAGGGTGACTGGAGGGACCAAATGAGATATTGTGAGTGAAGCATAGTGTCCTGGACATCACCGACACTCAATAAAAAATGGTGCTTCTTCTCTTGTCTGTACAGCAGAGTTAATCACCCCCACTTTGCCTATTTCACTGGGCTGAAGTAATGACCCAAAGGGATTATATGTATTCAGAAGCTAAGAGCCTGGGTTTTGTAGCTGGAGGCCAGGGTTCAAATTTTAGTCCTGCTCCTTCCTGTCTATGAGACCTTGGGCAAATTTCAGAGCCTCGCAGTTTCCTCCTATTGAGAGTGAGAATACTATCAGTAGCTCCTCCATAGGATTACTGTAAGGACTAAATGAGATAGTGTACAAAAAGCCTTTGCCTAGAGCCTGGCACATGGTAAGTATGCAATAAATATTAGCTATTAACATCAGCAGTGGCATCTAAGAGTATGCTGTCAAATTTAAAAATCCTCTAAGATGTCCATCTCAAATCCTTTTTGGAAGGAATGTGCCAGTGTTACTGGTGCTTATGTAAATGTAAGTGGTTATTATTTATGTAGGAGATCATTACTGAGCATTATGCAGGAAGAGAGAGAGAGAACAATGTAGAGAAAGAAAAAATTTATGGTAGACTTCAAAGGGGAAAGAGGAGAAAATAACTTCTCACACAGCCCCAGAGAAACAGCCCCATATATTAGCTCAGAGCTGCCTGAGTGCAAAAGTTACATAAATAGAGTCTTCTCTAAAGAAAGGATAAAAGAAAAGGAAAGGAGAGGGGAAAAAGAGGAGGGGGAAGGAAACCTCATTCTATTGCCTCTAAAATTAATCCTAAGGCTGTATTTATCCAACAGAATCTTACTAAACACCTACCCCAGGGGAGACACAGGGACACAGCAGGCCTGGCTCTGCTCTGGGGGAATCTGCAGTCTAATGAGGACTTTACACCAAGTACATAAATAACTAATTAAAAGTAGAAAGTAGAGTGTCATGAATCATTGCCATCGTTATTAGAAGTCATTTTTACGGAGTTCCCCTCATTTAGTATACCATCCTCTTTTTCAAAAAGAATTTTGGACGATTCATCACATAAAAGATATACACTGAATCTAAAAAGATAGAACCAAAAATTAAGATTTAAGCAAAAAGAAATAGTGCAGGCTAATATAATTGTTGGATTGAGCATCAGATTCATCTAAGTGCTTCCTGGATCAGGGCAAAATGGAAAACGCATTATTATAATTTAATATTTCTTAAATGCCGACAGTCTCTTAAGCCATATACAGAAACCTAGGCAAAGTCTAATTCAGTAACCTTGCATTTTCTTTCCAATTAACAAATGCAAAAGTCATACATGTCTGTGAAATTTTGAGATATTCAGATAGGTACTATTATCAACATTTAAGACTATTATTTTGGAAAAAATAATCTGCATGAATTACTAAACTTTTTTAAAAATTTCTGTTGGGACTATTTCTCAGCTAGAAACTATGCTAAATGCAAGCTGTTTCACTACTTATACTTACAAGAAAATATATATATACTTTAAAACACTGAGCAATCTATGTATTCTGATTCTAGACCTGCGAATTTTATTTTCAGTGTGATTTCAGTGTTCCAGAAGTTAATTGCTGTTGTTCTCAAGTCATCCCCACTTAGACAGGTAGGTGGGAGGGAGTGGAATTAGCCAATTGTACAGAAAAATCAAAGATGCTTGCAAGTGCACCTACTTCTGAGAATTACCCTGACTTTTTATGCCACTGACTAAGAAAGGAAGGAAGGAAGTGACATGTTTAAGATCCTGGGCTTGGGTTGAGGTGGAGGGGACCAGCTGTTATTCTTCTGGCTGGTGTCTGGCCTGTCGTGATGTCTTTTATGAATCTGGAAGAACCTGAACTTTAAAACCTGTTTTAAAAGATCGTATGTTGCCTTCTTTTTCAATGTAATCCTTACAAGGTTCATGAACTTAATTAATGAGTAAGAATTAAAACAAAACAAAACAAAAAAGACAAGCAACAAAGAAGGGAAGGAGGTGCTAAACTAAGAGAAATAAAGAGAATTTCTGGAGGAGGGGGAGGAGGAGGAGGAGGAGGAGGAGGAGGAGGAGGAGGAGGAGGGAGCACTAAAGGTCAGAGGCAATGTTGTTTGACCACTTCTCTGCTTAGATACTGCAGTGCCCCTGAGAGGGGGTGCCCAGCCTTCAAACAGTTGAGAGAGAGCCCTGGTCAGGGTTGAGCTTGAACAGAGAGCTTAGTAACATGTGCCGGCCAATACCACACACATCTGTTTGATTTGGCACTGCTCACTGACCAGCTGCTGGCACAGAATCAGAAGGGGCAGGTGGGAGCGTTGGGGAAGGGGGAAGTAAGGGGAGTGGGGATTATGCACAGTTGTTCCTGAAAGGGGAAAGGGGAGGAGGTGGACAGGAATGAGACTGAATGAGGCCCTGGGGGCAGGCAGGGGCAGGAAGCCCACAGCTGTGGTGGTGGGCACTGGTACCAATCACGCTTTGTAGCAGGTGAAGGCCCTGAGTCAGATCGCAGAGGCCCCAGGGACGTGGCTTCAGCAGATATTCAGGCATTGGGCCAGGTTTGGGCAAAGTGTCAGGAGTGCTTCATCACCCTCCCCTTTGACCCACCCACTATCCCGCTAATGGTGAGAGCCATTCCAGATTTCCAAACTAGTCACCATGTTTCCTCCCTCTTTTTCCTACAAGATTCAACTTTTTGTTTCCTACTTTCAACAATGTTGTTGTTTCTTTCTTTCTAAGCTCAGCTCACAAAAACTTACTTTCTCAGAGGTGTTTAGATTCTTCTAACTATTTATAGAGAAAGCAGGAAAAAATAAGCCAGCTCAGAGGCCCTAGGAAGTGTAAGAACTACTCCTGAAGTCACCTGTATCAGTCAGGGGAAGAAAAATGTGGGCAAATACTGGTTCTTTTACCTTAGCACCATTTGCTCTGGTCCAGAAATTGTAACTGTGTGCCAAGAGGTTGAATTTGTGAGTGGTGTACTCAGCAGGAAAGAGTCATATTATTATGTAATCTCAGTGTGAAATCTTACACAAGCATAAGTTATTTGTTCACCATTTATTCAACACTGTGTGCCCAAAACAATGCTGGTTCTCTTCAGGTAGCTCACCAGAGTGGACAATCCCTTTCTAGGTCCCTCTCTTCTGTCCTTTACCCAAAGGGAAACCATTCAAATAACTTCCACAAGTTTGAAAATCTCACACGTTCACCACCTTTGTTTCTGAAAAAAGTCACTGCTGGCATCACATATGACAAGATAGACAGGACATCATAGTGCAGCTGATATTGATTATTGGGTCTGCTCACTGAAACAGCAAGATCTGTTTACTTCTAGGGCACTCTCAGTACCCAGAGAGTCAAAATTACATTCTATGGAATTAATCAATATTCAATCTAAAAAATCTAAAAGAAAGACCATTTCATATGGTTTGCCCTAATAACAAGGTTGCAGTTCTAAAGAATGGCTGAGGTTCAAAACCTCCTTCTGACACTTATTATCAGGGTGACCTTTCCTTAAAGTGAGGGTAATAATAGAATATACCTCATAAGATGGCAGCGGCAAATGAAGTCACCCATGAGATGGCACATACTTTAGCTGCTAGTATCCAAGAGTAAAAAGGGAGGTTTGGATTTCATAGACAGGACACATAATGACAGCATCCTACCTTCAATCTCCCACTGGCTTATCTTTTACTAATAGCCTACTTTCCCAACTTGTGCCACTGCAATTCAACACACAAATACTGAGAGTTAAGTGATACAATTAAACTCTCCTACTCAGGAAAGGAACATCAGAACATAAACTATCTACAGACAAGAAATACCAGCAAAGTTAAATTTGATTTCTCAGTGACTTATCGCCTCCACCCAGGCTTCCCTTTTCAGGCAGCCCCATATTAAATCCCTGGAGGCCTTTCAAGCTCTTTTCAGAGCTGGGCCTTCTTCTTCTTTTTCTTTTTAATTTTATCTTTTTGTTAGTTTCAAGCATACAGTATATTGGTTAGACATTTATATAGTTTGACCTTCTACCTGGAAGTTCGTCTTCCTCTGGTTTTCTGTAACATAATTCCCAGCTTTCCCTCTCTCCTGGATCTCATCCTTAGGCTTTCATTTCTCTCTGATTTCGGGACACATTTTTGCATCCTTCTGCAATACTTCACTAACCTAGAGTACATCCCCACAGTGACCACCCAGCTCCTCTCTCATGCAACCTTTATGCCTTACCAGTGGTCTCCAACATTTTTGACACCAGGGACCAGTGTTCCTATGAATCTAATGCCTGATGATCTGAGGTGGAGCTGAGGCAGTGATGCTAGCACTGCGGAGCAGCTGCAAATACAGATGAAGCTTCACTGGCTTACCTGCCTCTCACCTTCTGCTGTGCGGACTGGTTCCTAACAGGCCACCAACCAGTCAGTACTCATCTGTGGCCTGAAGTTTGGGGATCTCTGCCTTACACAGTACATAGCTATACAACAGCCTCAGTTTGTAAGTAATTTATTAAGTACACATCTGTGTTTTCAAATTAGCTTTCATGGACTGTATAACAGTTTGGAAACACTGTAGATTCCATATTGATATGAAACATAGATGGATATCCGCACTCACCCTACATAAGGTTCTTACTCAGAAGTCCAGACAAGGACTTGGTGATTGATACCAGGATTGGCTGACACACAGACAGTTCCCAATTTAATTTTTGGCTTCACTCCAGGGCTGAGGGCCTTCACCATGACCCACTATCAAATCCATCCTTTTCTGACCTTGCACAGAAAGTCCAGTGACTCATCCTGTCCCTAATACTGAATTCCTGATTTTATAATCTACCTGCTACACTCATTCCTGCAGAGCTGCCAACCCTCCCAGGAATTATAGTTGGCCACCAGCAGCCACATATCCTGTCTGGCATGTCCAGGACAGGACTTGCTCCCAGCCTCCCTCTGGCCTGAAATAGACTCCAGATTTGAATTTTCGATCCACCACTGCTTACGTGGCCAGCCATTTTATCCCTCTGGGCCTTAATTTCCTCATCTGTAAAGTAGGAATAAAAATACCCTGACAGAGATGTTGCGAGAATGAGTGACAAGGCAGCCAGAGTTTGACATACAGTATCGCTCAGTGATCAGTAGCTCTTTTTCTTTGGATAATCACCTATCATGGCTGGCTTGATGCTGGCTGCCACCTGGCTTGTCACTTCCTGTCCATCTTCATGTGCTGCTGACCCTGCCCACACTTACACTTACCTAACAGCCTCATCTGGTCTCTGAGTTCCAGTTTCTCCTACTCCTCTGAGAGGTTCGGTTGTGTCTGTCCTGACTGCCGGCTGGTGGTACGCTGGAGTGGCTCCTACCAGCTCATGAGAGCTGGTCCTTGGCATTTCTCCTCAACTCCGTGCTCAGTGACCATCAGGTTGGCAGCTTGAAATCGGCATAGAGGGATTATTTCCTCCACAGAAATCAGCAAACCCTACAATAAGGCTCTTTTCACTTGTTAAACATTTACAGGCACGCCAGTGCAGACTCTTCATTTTTTCTCTACCTTCTCTGGGCCTGATGATCTGACTTGAATACTCAAGTGCCACTCTTTTAAGAGAAGACCTCAGAAGTTGTCTCATGTACACAGACTGGCCTTGCATTTCAGTGAGAAGGCAGCTAAATCCATGCAAAAGTCTACAGAACAACTTTCAGCTCAGGAATGGAAACATGACACCAAGAAACAAAAAAGTCTAAGGAATATACATTAACCTCAGGATTAACCCCACCACTAATGAGATCTGCTCAACTCAGCCAGAGCCTTTTCTTCCTGCCCGGCTCCCTCCTGGTGATGCAGGCTCCAAGGGGTGAGGCCTTCACCCGAGTTCTCTGATGAAAATCTTCCAGGTCCTAAGTGACTGTGCTCTTTATACCACTCCTACTTCTGGCTTAGAAATACTGTTGTCCAGTAGCAAAGTGTGTGGAAGAAGGTAATCCCTTTACGGGCAAAAAAGAAAGCTCTGCCTTTCTTTCTTGTTTTGTGAAGGCTCTAAACCACACAAGTTTGCTAAGGTGTAAACATTTTGATGGCTCAAATTTTGTTCCAGTTGATGTACCTCAGAGGCCTGAGCAAGTGGCCTGCCCCTCGATGGTACTAAATTCAGATTTACCTAGGACCACATTTGGTGTTTGTAATGCTGACTTAGTGCTGGGCCACATTTACCTTTTGTCCCCTTGAAGAAAGACTCATTAAGCAAATAAACAGGTGGATGGGTAAGCATATGCATGGTGGGGTGGAGGGAAAGATACTTTTCCTTGTAAGGAAATGTATTCTTCTGGGTTTCAAAGTGCAAATCATTATCTCCTACAGCAGAATCTTATCTATTGATGATGGCTATCCTGGGTCTCTTTTCAGCAGTATTTTGTTCCTGCCTGTATTCGAGAGGACTCCCGCAGCCCAAATGAGAATACACCCCATCTTTTTGCCAGTTAAAACTTAAATCCTCTTTTCTCCCCCACAGGATTCATAAATTCTACCCATTTTCCTTTCTTTACAACACCAGACGACCTACAGAATGTAAAACATTACTCCCTACCCTGCTTCCTCCCATATACCTACCTCTCAAGTTTCTGCCTCTAAAACAGCATACAGGCCACATTTTCATTTTGACACCTTTAATGATAACCTTCACAGGGACACAAACACAGTGACAAGCGTAAGGAAGGAGCATAAGTTCCAGAGTTCTCCCCTAAGTTCTCCTTACACAAGTCTCTGACCTGCACTAAAATGTGAAACATGAGCCCAACATTTCAATAACCCTTTCCTGCCTCCTTATTCTTCCCTCTCACCTCAGGGCAGCATCTCCTATGTCATCAGATTATTATTAGTGTTTCTAATAATGGCAGAGGTCATGACCTTAATGAGGCACTTCACAGCTTACAAATCACTTTCTTTCCATTACTTTGGTGAAGCTCAGAACCTACTTTGACCTAGGCATTCTTGCGACTGCCAACGTTTTCATGGCTAATGAGGCAGTGTGGACAAAGTGCCTGCCTGGTAGATGCCTGGTTGGAGCCCCTGCACCTCTCTTCCTCCCACCCATTTTGCCTTACCGTGGAAATACAGTGATTACTAAGGAAATATGTAACCCTTAGAAAGAATCTGATACGAGAAATTTTTTTCAAGAAAAGCATCTCCAATTGTGTTTTAACTTCCTTTTATGAAGAAAATCCACACATACTTTCTATTTTTCACGTCACTGGCAACAGCTTCTTGGCTGATGACCAGGTCCCTCCTTTTATTTTGACGTAATAAAGTCAGAGCCCCTCAGACTAAACATCCAGATGACCTCTTGTTGTACTTCCAAAATCTAGGTTTGAGCCAGATCTAGACCAACCTGAAATTTTCCCATTATTCTCCTATGGGCTTTTATTTCCTGCTTTATCTTTCCACACATTCCCTTCATGTCTTCCTCCCAAAGTATCTAATGCACAAGTATTTCAAACCTCCCAGCTTAAGACTCTTTTAATTTTTCTTCCTACTTTCTTGTCCAAATTAATTCAGGAGCATTTAGGATCTTCAGATACAGAATAGCTACTTTCTACTCCATGTAGTAATACAAAATATATTTAAAAATATTTATCGCTTTAAACATTTCACTAACTCTTACTGGCCTTTATAATCAGATGGCTTTTCTCTCCATACAAGTCAGGTATCTCCAGTATCTTTAGCATGCTGACATCAGATTTTAGAATGGAGAGGACAGGGGGTTGCTTCGTGCCAAGTTTAAGAGGTCATCTTATTAATCAATTGGAGAAAAGATTAATTTATTCATTCAACACGTATTTACTAATCACTTAACTTGAACTCCTATAGTACTTAAGATCCAGTAGTATGTGCTTATTATGGGTATATTATTCACGTCTTCCAATCAAACTGTGAAGCTCTTCAGAAGAATCTGGTCTTAGTGTGCCACTACCTGTCTTTTGACATTAGGCACCTCAGTTTCCCTATTGTGGGAGGTGAGTAAACAGAGCATTCTAAACCCACTGATTCACCTTCTTTTCATTCAATTCAGTAAATATAGGTTAAAAACAGAACATAAGAGCTACTAGGGGGGCTCAAAGGAGGAGGTATTAAGTGCTATTTAAGAGAACACAGGTAATTGTTAAAGCTGGGAGGTAAATACATAGAAGTTCATTATTATACAGCTCTTACTTTTGTGCACATTTGAAAATATCTATACTAAAAAAAATAAAAATAAACAGAAGGAATGCAGGCTCCACATAGCAGATAGTAGCTGAGCAGAATTGAAGCATGGGTAGGATTTCAGTGAGCCGACACTGGGTCAGAGGCCATTCCAGGCAGGGACATCATGAGCCAAGGCATAGAGACTGGAAAATACAAGGTGTTCACAGAAAACTGGGAGTAATCATGTGTGGCCACAGCACAGGGTGCAAGAAGGGAGTGGTAGGAAATGAGCTGGAAAGGTATCGTGGGGTCACAGCTGAAGGGCCTAGAGAGTCATAGTGAGGAGCCTGTGCTTAATTCAGGTCCAAAGGAAAGTGACCTCATTGGTTAAGCCCAAGTTGGCCCTATCCCTTCTCAGTCAGTCTGGGTGCAGGCCCGGGAGAAAGGCATGTGGCAGAAACTGGCAGAGACGCATGCTGGCAGCACCACTAGCCTTGTTTCTTCACCAGGAAATAAGGTTTCCTGTAACTCAGACCCATGAATCAGCATTTCCTCTGTCAATAATACACAGCAAGAAATGCAACAGCAGAGGGTTTAGGGGAATGGAAGAAAGGAAGGAATATTCCATGACATGACCCAGCTCTGTTCTCTTTTCCCCTCATGAAACACTACAGATAAGCTCCCAAATAACACTCAGGTTCCGTAAGATGTGTCTCAGAGAACCTCACAGTATCTTGTGAAGAGTAAGTCCTAGAGAATACTCTGAGCTCTCTTGTCATATTATGTGTTTCCATCACCATTAGGATAGCTAAGATCACTTTCTGAATTTGTTCATTCCATGATAACTGAACGTTAACATAACAGTGTTTTATCATTGTGGAGGTTTGAGTGTATGTGTGATTTGCCTTTAGTTTTTACACACCTCTGTCCAATATTTTATTTGATTCTCATGATAATCCTGTGAGATACACAGGGAACATTATAACTATTTCACAAGTGCAGATATGAAGTAGGGAGATGAGATGCTTCTTCCCTGTCAGATCTGTTTTGAAGAAGCTAGAATTGACCTTAACTCTTTAAACTCTAATTCAAAGTTTTTTTTCAAAGTCGCAGACTTTTAATAAATATGTAAATACATACATACATACATAAATACATGAACACATAAATATATAAAGCTATATTTATTTTAAATGTATTTAATAAGTACTAAGTTATTAATAGTATTTTTAATTTAAAATATTAAAAACATATACGTTATATACATATATGTCCTACCTAGCACCATAAAGAATTTCATTCACTCCCTCTTTTCATTCATTCATTAAATATTTAAATTGACTGCCAGCTCTATGCCAGGTTCTGTTCTAGAAACTTTTAATAATGAACAAAACAGACAAAATGCCTTGCTTTTATAAAGTTTACATTCTCATTGAGAAACTCAGACAGTGAATGAGATAAAAGTAAAATACAGAGTATGTTAGAAAGTTATATGTACTTTGAAGAATAAAAAAAAAAAGCAGAGAAGAGGATAATAAATGTTGGAGTGGAAGAGAAAAGTTTACATGAGATGTTCAGCTATGATCTCCCTGAAAATGGAACATTTAAGTCAAGACTCAAAGAGCATGCCACATGGACATGTGGGGTGGGGCACATCAGCAAAAAACAATAGCAAACACCAAGGCTCTGAGGTGGTACTTTGCTGGCATGTGCAAGGAACACTAGGGAGTCAGATGTGGCTGAACTGGAGGGAGAAAGGGAGGTGGGGGGAGAAATAGGGAGCTGAGGTTTAGGATAGATCATGCAGGCCATTGGGACTGACTTAGAGAATTTGCTCTCATTTACTCAAAACCAAAACGAAATGAAACAAACAGAAAAGACAAAACTAAAATAAAACAACAAAGGAGTAAAATGCAAAATAAAACAAAACAAAACAACAAAAGCATGTAAATGGGGGTTAAGGTTATTTAGCCCTTTCTCTCTCTCTCTCTCTGTCTCTCTCTCTCTCTCTCTGTCTCTCTCTCTCTCTCTCAGATCTGGAATCTGGATCCAGGATCCAAACCCTCGAGTCAACCACCATGGCCGCTTCCTGAGGCAGCCATGCAATGCCAAAGTCTGACTGAAGAGCCGCTTACTACCACAAGCTTGGGCCTGGGCCCCAGACCTCAGTTAGGTTCCTGTTGAGCTGGGCCACTAGGATGCATCGGGCCTGCTTTTGCTTAGGCTACAGACTGAAAGCAGAACAAAATCCTCCTGAGCCTTCTTCCCCCAGGCCTTCCCAGGAACAGTCACCTTCCCAGTAGGACCCCTCTCAAGCAGCAGGGACAGAGCATACAAGGTATCAGCTTCCTCCTTGAACTCAGGAGTCTATAATACACTAGTTCTAACTCTGACTCATCCCTGTGGCTGGAGTGTGTGTGTGGACATGGACATGGCATGAAGAAGAGTGGACAGAATAATCTCACACTCATTCTAGAAGCCAATATTCCCTCGCTTTTTGTTCTTTCTCTTTATTAATTCTATGGGCTTAATAGGCAAGGTCATATTTAACTCATGCCCATCCTGCCTCTACTACCATCTTCCTACTGCCTTGGAGAGTTTCAGAAAATTTGTTTTTGTGATTTCTCCAAATATTGACACTGAGACAAATGAGAGGGTAGTTCAGCCCCACAAAGCCTTTTCTATCTCTTTGACTGGTCTCCAGAAGTCACCAAAATAGATCAGAATAGGACATACTCCAAATCAAAAATGGACACTAGGTGGAGAAGTCCCTCACCATTCTTTTTATCAAGTAAGTAAGCAAACAAGAGGGATGCTGTCACTCAGAGATACAGGAACAACCCTTGTTGACCCAGACATGTCATGATCAGGGTGGAGGAATAAGAATAGTTAAAATAGCTCTTTAAATTGTTTTTCTCATTCATGCCTGTTTCCACCACCTCCCTGCCAAACCACTCCTACCACCACCATTACCATCCTAGTTTTAGTCTCCTCTGAATTATTTTTTAATTAAACTTTTTATTGTGAGATACTTATAGATCCCTATGTAATTATAAGAAATAATGTAGAGAAAGCCTGTATACCTTTCATCCAATGTTAACATCTTGTAAAATGACAGCACAATATCATAATCAATATATTGATGTTAATACAGTCAAGATAGAGAATATTTCCATCACCCCAAGGATCTCTCACGTTGCCCTTCTATAGGAAACTCCTTTCCTGCTCCCACCCCCTCCTAAATCCCTGGCAACCACCATTCTGATTTCCATTTCTAAAATCTTGTCATTTCAAGAATGTAATATAAATTAGAATCATATCATATGCATAACCTTTTGGAATTAGCTTTTTCTTATCAGGATAATTCTTACCAGAAGATTCATCTAGGTTGTTTGTTTATCAAGTTAGTTTCTTTTTATTACTGAGTAGTATTCCATATATAAATGTACCACAATTTATTCATCCATTGGAAGACATTCAAATTGTTTCCAGTTTGGGGCTATTATGAATAAGTTTGCTGTAAACACTGTATATAGGATTGTGTGTAAGCATACTTCTTCATTTTATTGGGCTGCTCAGAAGTGTAATTGTTGGAATGTATGCCATTGCATGTTTTTTTAAGACACTGCCAAACTACTTTCCAGAGAGACTGTATCATTTTACATTCCCACCAGCAAAGTATTGTTAGCACTTTGTGTCGTCATTATTTTTTGTTATTGTTGTTATTTTGACCACAATGATAGATATATAGTGATATCGCATGTGTTTTTAATTTACACTTCCCTGATTATTTATGATGTTGATTACCTTTCTATGTGTTTACTTGCCATCTGTACATATTCTTTGTAGGCTCTCTTCACATCTTTTGTTTATTTCAAATCAAATTCTTTATTTTTTAACCATTGAGTTTTAAGAGTCCTGTATATGTTCTGTATATTGGTTCCTTGTCAAATATGTGATTTGCTAATATTTTCTTCCCAGTTGGTAGTTTGTCATTTCATCTTGTTAATAGTCTCTTTTGATGGGCAAATGTTTTCTAACTGTGATACAGTCTTATTTATTATGTTTTCTTTTATGGATTGTGCTTTTGGTGTCAAGTCTAAGAACTCTTTGCTTAGTTTTAGATCTTAGTGAGTTTTCTCATTTTTTTTCCTAAAAATTTTATAGTTTTACATTTTATATTTAAGTCCATTATCTGTTTTGAGTTAATTTTTCTATATAAAGTGTGAAACTTAGATTGAGCTTTGTTCCTTTATTTGTTTCTGTTTATTTGCTTGTTTGTTTTTGCCTATGGATGTCCAATTACTCCAGCATCATTTGTTGAAAGGGCCATATTTCCTCTGTTGAATTATTTTTCCACCTTTGTCAAAAACAGATGGGCATATTTGTGTGAGTCTATTTCTGGGTTCTCTATTCTGTTCTATTGATCTGTGTGTCTATCTCTCTGCAAATACCACACACTCTTGCTTACTGTAGCTGTATATGTCTTCAAATTAGGTGGACAGATACTTCCACTTTATTCTTTTTTTCAAAATTGTTTAAGCTATTCAAGTTCCTTTGCCTTTCCATATAAATTTTAGAACAAACTTGTTGATACCTACTAAAATTCTTATAGTGATTCTGAGAGGAATTGGAATAAATCTATATATCAGAATGGGAGGAAATTGACAGCTTTACTAGGGTGCGTGGTAGACAGAATAACGAACTCTCAAAGAGCTCTACATTCTAACCCTTGGGAACTGTGAAAGTGTTACTTTATATGGCAAAGGGACTTCACTGATGTTATTAAGTTAAGGACCTGGAGATGGGGAGGTTCTTGTGAATTATCCAAGTGGGTCCAATGTAATCACAAGGTCCCTATGAAAAGGAGGTAGGAAAGTCAGAGTCAGAGGAAGGGACATGTGACAATGCCAGTAGATGTCAGAGAGAGATAGATGTCAGGTACTACACTGCTGGCTTTGAAATAAAGGGAGGGCCCATAAATCAAGGAATGTAGGTGGCTTCTAGCAGATGAAAAAGCTAGGAATTAGATTCTTCCCTCAGAGTTTCCAGAAAGAAACAGCCTTTACAACACTTTGATATTAGCCCCTTAAGATCCTATGTCACATTTCAGAAGTCCAGAACTATAAAAAAATTAATTTGCATTGTTTTCAGCCACTAACTTTGGGGTAATTTTTTGTAGCAGAAATGGGAAATTAATACAACTATGCTGAGTTTTCCAATCAATGAACAGAAATGGTACGTCTCTCCATTTATTTGATTTTGTTCTTTAGCATTTAATACTTTTCAGTGTACAAGTCCTGCACATGTTTTGTTACATTTACATCTAAGCATTTCATTTTTTGTGCAATAAGTGGTATTGTGTTTTTTATTTCAATGTCTATGTGTTCATTAATAGTATATAGAAATACAATGATTTCTTTCTGTTTTTATTTTGTATACTGCAACCTTGCTGAAATCACTTATTAGTTCTAAGAGTTGTTTTTTTAAGATTCTTTGTAATCTTCTATGTATATAATCATATCATTTATAAATAGGGACAATTTTATTTCTTTCTTCCTGATCTTTATTTTTTTCTATTTTCTTTTCTTGCCTTATTGTATTGGCTAGAACTTTCAACTCTATGAATAAAAGAGATGAGAGTGGACACCCTTGCCTCAGTACTGATCTAAAGGGAGAAATGATTCAGTCCTTCACCGTCAAATATAATAGTAGCTATAGGACTTCATAGATACTCCTCACGAAGATGAGAACATTTTCCTCTAACCCTAGGTTTCTGAGAGTTTTACTCATGAATGAGTGTTGAATTTTGTCAAATGATTGTTCTGCATCTAATGATATGATCATGTGTTTTTTCTTCTTTAGAACTTGAATGTAATGGATTAACATTAATTGATTTTTTAATATCGAATTAGCCTTGCGTCTCTGGAATAAACCTTATTTGTCATGTTGTTTAATTCTATTTATTGCTGAATTCTCATTTACCTTTAAACTTGCCTGGCCTATATTATCAGTGGCAGTTCTGTGGTATGGACTGGATATTGCCTTGTATAGAAGCTATTTTGTTCTATTTTATATTTTGTTCTATTTTGTTCTATTCTGTTTTTCAATTGCTTCAATATTCATAGGGGATGTTGGTCTGTAGTTTTCTTTATTTGTGCTGTGTTCATCTAATTTCAGTAACAGAGCAATACCACCTTCAGGAAATGAATTGGGGATTGTTCCCTCATCTTCTATTTTCCAGGCGACACACAAAATTGGTGTTAATTTTCTTTGAATATTTGGAAGAATTCTTGAGCAAAACCATCTGAGACTGGAGATTTCTTTTTTGATTAACTTTTAAATTACAAATGCAAGTTCCTTAATAATTCTAGGAATATTCAAATTATCTATGTCATATTGGGTAAATTGTGGTAGCTTTTGAGGAATAGGTCCATTTTATCCAGGCTGTCAAATTTTTGTGTGTAGAGTTGTTACATTTGCCTGGTGTTTAAAGTCTTCTCTATCTAATTCTAACCCACCTCCATCTAACTCTGTTTAACTCTAACCTACCTCTTTAATCTCTTACTTCTCCCTTCCACAGGCTCAGTGAATCTCAGCGAATTGTTATCACGTTGAATTGGATTCCTCCCTGAGATTCCTGGCACGCTCTGTGCTTTCTTACCACCTCACCTTGCTCTTTTTATTCTCTACATATAAATACCTCAAAGTTTCAAAAATAATTTCTTTCACATTCAAGGACCCCTCAAAAACTGCAACCTATCTTTCTCATTTCCTTTTAAACTTGCCTGGCCTATATTATCAGTAGCAGTTCTGTGGTATGGACTGGATACTGCCTTGTATAGAAGTTATTCATGAACATGAACTTACATCCCTAACAAGCCTGCAAGTTCTTTGAGGGATGAAACCTTGTATGATTCTTTTTGGCTTCTTTCATAGGCCCTGGGACAAGGTATAGAACAACATATGTGCACAAAGGACACCTGAAGAATTAACTCACATGGGTCCTCACATGATAGCTCATCCAAGAAGTCTCTTTGACCTCTTACCTTGAAATATTTAAAAGACTTTTTTTCCAGGACCTGCTCTTGAAACATGGATTGACTTAGCCTCTGAACAGAGGTTTCTTGAATAGTTGGATGGGAAAAGTCACTCTCAGCACCAAGCCAGATCTCAAGGGAAATACAGACTGTGGATTTCAGAGCTGTAAATACTGTCTCACAAAACCACAGGTTCATTATGAAGATATGGGACACAGCCAGGGTTCTGGAAATTTACCAGTTTACAGAAAGCACACCTTCTCCTGCCATCTAAATTAATAGTTCTAATTCTCCTTAGCAGGACCATACTAAATGGGGATGTTTTAAGGAAGCTAGATAGAAAAGTGATCTTCATTTATTCCCAGCTCAACAGGCATCTGTAGACTTTGAGGCCCAAACTGAGAATAAATATTCTCCAGGCAATCCTCCCACCATTCCAAAATAAAAGAAGATGAAGTAGCTCACAAGAGAGGCAGAGATAGAGATGAAAAAAGGTGGGGAGAAGGAGAAACATTTTCCACCCTTGTGACAATCAAGAGCCACCTCTTGATTATTCTGCTATCTCTCTCCTAATCTGAGCCTCTTTGCCTTCCACCATATATGCTGCTGTATCCTTTTCATATGGTCTCTCAGCCTGTGTGTTTCCTTACATCAGTCTGTCCTAAACGCAAGCACCAAATTGATCTCTGTAAAATGTAACTCTGATCATACCATTTATATTTTTAAAGAAACCTTCATAAATTCCCTATGGCACAGGAATAATGTCGACATGCCTTCACCAGGCATGTTTTAACTTCACCTCCCACCATCTCACCAAGCTGGCAAACACTAAATATAAATAATATAGAATCTAGAATCAGATCTGATTTCAAATCCAGCTTAATTTTGTAATAGCTTCACGATCTTGGGCAACTAAGATTGATGAGCTTCAGTTTCTTACCCTCTCCCCACCAAAATTACTTATAGAATAATAATTCAGAGTGTACTTGTGAGAAAGAAATGAGGTCATGAATGTAAAGAGCATAGCACATAATAGGTACTCAATAAATGGTAGCTATTTTTACTATGCTGAAGCACACTGAGCGACTTCCCTATTCCTGTAACACCCCTGAGCCTTTTCTCAGGTCTAATAACCCTGGAGAGGCTATCAAATGCCCTTGTACAAAGGGCATGGAGGAGGGTCTAGCCGTGGATGAAGGGTGGTGGTGAAGGAGCATCCATGTAAGGTTAGCTGCCCCATCTTAGAAAGAAATGATGAATGGAGCTCTGTGAGGGGCTGTGTGAAGCATGGATGAGGGAACAGGTCCAGAAATTCAGCATGGCCAAGCAGGGTCCAGCAGTTTCAGGATCCGATCTTCTTCCCTGAGCATCAGAATAAGCCGACGCCTGTCTTTCCACAGCTAATGAAGACATCTCTTCCATCTCTTCATGCAGATGAATCCACTTTTTTTTTAATAGAAACTTTTTTGAATGCTATGCTCAGCACAGAGGAGGGGTTGGTGATGGACAACAGCCTGGGGTTTAAATCTGAAGTCTACTCACTATGGTTTTTATAACTATCATACCCAGTATGTATGTGTTTTATTATAAAAGGCTCAAAGAAATAGTGTCAAGAGACCCACTTCATAAGTACACTTATTATTACCTCCGCTGTACAAACCACACAAAATAAATGTCTGGCATTTCCAGAAATTGCTATTGATTCAGCAGCAGATTTTACAAGGCCAATCAATAACAGTTTCCTCCATAACCCCCTCCCCCAGTGTATATTTATTTGCAATCAAGCTTTCTGTTCCTCCTGTGCTTTCTAGTGCTTATAATTGGTCCAGAATAAATGGATGATTTCAACTTTCTTCAGGGAAAAAAAGGAGATAATAAACTCAGCTATTAAAAATATCTCCTTCTTTTATCCAAAACCAAAGCTATATGCATATATGTCTATGAGTGTGAGAGAGATAGAGAGCCTCAATTTAAGCCTACTTGCCAGGGTGAAACCCTCGTCACATAAGCCAAAATTTATGGTCTCTGTTCCCTGCACCTAAGCTATGCAGTAGTAAGAGATTAGGAATCCAGAAAGGCAAATAGACCCTTCTAATCATGAGTTCTTTCATCATGATGCCTTTATATTTTATAGTGTCACCAACTGTATAACAGGGGCTCAGAGCAGGCTAGAACTTCAAAGTTCACCAACCCAACCCCTGTTTCTTACAGATTAGCACACCAAGGCTCAAAAAGGAAAAGTGCGTCTAAACTTAGGTCTCTTGCCTCAGAATGTGACCTTATTTGGAGATGGGGTCTTTATAGAAATCATCAAGTTAAAGTGAGTTCAAATTGGTCCCTAATCCAATATGACTGGTGTCCTTACAGGAAAGAAGAAATCTGGACACTGAGAAAGACACACACAAACAAACAGAATGCCAAGTGAAGATGAAGGTGGAGATTAGAGAGATGCTTCTTAAAACCAAGGAATGCCAAAGACTGTCAATAAATCACCAGTAGCTAGGAGAGAGGCATAGAACAGATTCTCCCTCCCAGCTCTCAGAAAGAACACTTTGATCTTAGACTTCTAGCCTCCAGAACTGTGAGACAACAAGTGTTTGCTGTTTAAGCTACTCAGTTCATGGTACTTTGTTATGACAACCCCTAGCAAACTAATATACTCCACTTCATCAATAGCGAATGTTCAGGAAGCCCAACCCTAAAGAATCTAGAGCTGAAAGTCAGAAAAATGTTAGAACTACACTAGAGGCTCAGAAACCATCTTTGATAATCCTACTCCAAATAAATACAGCATCAACAGTGAGGGCGTGCATGCACATGGAGACTATACCCCCAACTTCTCAGACAGAACAAACTTTTTGTAACTGTGAAGACAGTAAAATAATGCTAAAACTACATAAAATCAATTGTCCATGTGTTAAAGCATAAGTCATGTGATAGTTCATTCTATGATGGGATAAAGTTCACATATTTTTCAACTAGAATATAAAAGTAAAGAAAACCTATGAACACCTTGACGAAAAACAATGCTATAGGTTCCCAAGACCTATTTCACTTATTTCTTCCTAAGGACTCAGAAAAACTGTATTTCCCATTCTCCTTTGCAACTAAAATGTGACTAGTTCTAACCAATAGGCAATAAGTAGAAATGACATAAGTAGAAGCAAAAAAGAGTATATGTGAGTCTTTCTTTCATGCTTTTTCTTCCCTTGCTGTAGAAATCCTAGAAGTCATATACTGAAATAGAGAAGGTGTAAAATTAAAGTAGATGGATCCTTACATCACTGAATGAAAGAGAACCACCTTGGAGAACTGCCTGGCCCTCTGTGATGCTTCTCTGAGAAAGAAATAGATGTTTTTGAGATTTGGGAAGAATAACCTAATCTGACACTGGCCTAACTCAACTGATGATGGCCTTCACACTTGCAGTTCAGTTCATACTTGACTAGCATATTATTCAAAATAATAATAATACACCATTTGAAAAATAGTAATTTAGAATTTCTCAGGTTTCTTGTCACTGAGTAAACAGCCATTGGTAGAGCAACCTGCCCCAGCCGTCGTCCACCCCAGCCTCTGAGAACCCAGACGTTGGACGGCACAACAAAGGACATATCTCTTTAGCATTCTGACTACTCCTCCAGTGGGAGCTTGGACCCTTATAGGAAAAAGGGCATTTTCTACCTCAAAAAGCAGCCACTCTTGGCACAACTCTAATTGTTAGAAATTTATTCCTTATAATCAGACTCTCTGTTACTTCACCCATGGATCTTAGTTCTACCCTCTAAAGTTCTGGAAAAACAAAGAATAATTCCATACTTCTAAACTGCTCTCGCCCAGGCTGATGTTTAAATCAAAGGACATTTCTTTCCAGAAGCCTTGTTAATCAAGCTATTACTGATAAGTCAAATTCCAATAGAAAGTAGGCCAAAGCACTGTCCCGATTATTTTGTTGTGTCAGAATTTTATCATATCGAAAAAATATTTCAAATAAATGGAATTCCACCTGGGGTCTAACATTCTTTCTTAGAAAGATTTGCATAGTAGCCATATTTGTTTTATTAGGATTTAACCTGTCCATCTTTCTGCTGAATGCCTGAGTAGGAATGTAGAACATAGCATTTTATTACCATAAGCTCAGAAAAAAAAAAAAGGTCAGTGAAATACAGGCAAATAGATTATGATTGCATTGACAGCCCTTTTCATAAGCTAATGGGCTGTCTAACCTATTCATGACTGCTGTCCCCCATAGGGTCTTGTAAGCACATTGCCAGGGAGTTTGTTGAAGTTGGCAAATTGATATACTGGGCTTGTTTGACTTCCCATTACTATGAATGATTGTTAGATATTTAACAATATGTGAATGTGCTTAGAATGCCTAATGGGTCATTAGGTAGGTAAATAAGTGATCCAACTGAGAACTGTAGTGTTAACACACACGTTACAGTTCCCCCTTTTCTCTTAATAATTGATTCCCTTCGTGTTTTAAGTGGAAATTTTTTAATGTGTACATACATCTGAGGTATCTCAGTCCTGTAATTTATGTTTGTTCATCAGAATTCCTATAGGAGAGATAACATACAATTTTATTTGAAAGACCAAATGGATCAAATCAACAAGAGAGTTAAAAAACACACATGAACAATGGAAACTTACTAGTAAACAAAAACTTTTTTATTGTGCTTTAAATTAGAATATCTAGTACTGGCATGGCTGGGGGAAACACTTTTATACTCTCCTTGTGGGAGCATAAATTGAAACGATCTATTAGAAAGGCAATTTGGCAAATATATCAAAAGCCTTTAAAGTGTACATACCCTTTGACCCAAACCCAATGATTTCACTTCTAGGAATTTATTCTAAGGAAATAATACTGGGTGTGTGCAAAGATATATTTACTAAAATGCTTATTGCAACATTATTTGCAATAGCAGTAACTGGAAAAAAACAAATAGCCAACAAAAGAAAATTGGCTTTTAAAAAATCATGATACATCCATTTATACAATGTTATATTACACAGGCCTTAAAAATTGTGTTACAGAAGAATTATTAATATGAAAAAATATTCACAATGTACTAAGATTTTTTAAAAGTGTGTTTCAGATCAGTATTTTTAGGATACCAATTTTGCAAACACTTATATAAACCAACATAAATTAAAGACATAACAAAATTTAACATCTCTGAAGGCTAGGATTGTGGGTGGTTTTTATTTCTTTTTTCATCTCTCCTGAATTTTTCTAAATGTTTGACAATGAATACATATTTGGTGTACAAACATATTATAATGAGATTGAATCTTATATATAAAATATTTTAATTTTTCAAGATGCTGTTGTTACTAGGAAATCAGGCACATCCTTCCTACTGATTTAATTCACAATGAGCTAAGTGAACCTTTTTTTGGCATTTCTAACTAATACAGAGGACGAATAGTCTCCATCATTAAAAGTAAGTTTGAAAACCAAAGGACAATTCTACAATTAGTCAAGATATCCAATTCAATTGCACCTAAAGTAAAAAAAAAAAAAATTGTGGCATTTTTTAAGCTGGGGATGGAATATTAGTATAACCACTCAAAAGCATTAGATGTGGAGTCAGAATCCTGGGATCAAGTTTTAACTGTGACATTAGCTGGTGACCTTGAATAAGCCCTTTAGCTCTCCTGTGGAACTACCAGACTGAGAATACATATATAGATTGATATTTTTTAAATAAAGTTATAAATGGTCAATTTATTTAAAATACCACCAAGGCAGTCACATATTATTTGTTTGCATAGCTTTAGCCATCTCTCACCTAGAATCTCAATAACTAATAACCTATCTTGATAGGAATGATATAAAAGAAGGAACTGCTTTTCTTTTCTTTTTTTGGTTTTTTGTTTGTTTGATGTGTGTAAAATAAAACATACACTCATGCATGAAGTACATAAATCATAAATGCACAGTTTAACAGATTATTGCAAAATGATTCTCTATGTCAGATCCACCCAAGTGAAGTAACAGAACATGGCCAGCACTCCAGAAGGCCTGCACATGCCCCGTCCCAACCACACCTGCTTTCTTCCCCGCATAGGCACTGCTCTCCTGATATCGTGATCATTTCCTTCATTTGCTACATAGTGTTTCCATCTATGCATGCATCTCTGAACAATATAGTTTACTTGAGTTTATTTTTGAACTTTATATAAATAGAATCGTACAGAAAAAAAATTGTCATGGTAATGGATATTTAAAAAACCATAAAGGATAATGTATACATGAGTGAATGGCAATATTCTCGGTGATCCTATTACGTGGGGACCTAGGCATTGAATTTAAATCCTCCAAAGCAGGTGGCTGGTCTCACAGTTTTGGCATTGAGTCATCTGCCATCAGGTCTAGACCTCCTGACCCTTCCAGTTGGTCAGCACAAGCTCACATTCAGGGGCCCATTAGAGCTCTATGTTTGTGAATTCTTATGCCACCTGGATGGAAAAGTACTCACCTGAGGCTGAGGGGGTCTGTAAATACCAGCTTTGTTCATAAATTAGCAGGCTTCCCTTTGGTGAATGAGTTCTCCAGCTATTATCAGGGCTCTAAGGTCACATCTGGTTAATCGTTGGCTAAAAATCAATACACAGAGAGCGATGGTTTATGATAAAGGCTTATAATAAGCAAGTTCAAGTTCAAGAGGCTGGCTGTCTTTTCGTTCTTAGATGCTGAAAAAGAGGTGCTGATCCCCAGTCCTGTTGAAAAAAACATAACCCTACTCATATTGCTATCTAAATCAAGAACCGTTTAATAAATATTTTATTTATTTGGTCAATTCATTGTGTCCCTAGACCCAGCTGTTTAAATGTCACCTAGAATTTTTTTCAATCCCAAGGAAATGCATCGACTTATTCTCTGATATCACAAGATCTCAGGGTTACAGCTACCCTTTGTTCCAGTTCTGGAACAATCCCGACACTCTTTGATGTTAGCGGCTACCCTGTGAACTGATCCATGGAGCTCCCAGTGCCTGAGGCTTAGTATTACCATGGGTTTCCCAGCTGGCATTTGGCCAGCACTCCCCATTCCTCCTGTGCAACCACCCATGCATGTATACATGAGCACATGCGTGTTGAATGAGTGGGTGTGTTCAAGCGTGTGTGGGCATACTATCTGCTCATTCCACAAGTAGACTGTAGCAACAGTAAAAATGCCTTTCATGTAGAAAATATTGGGTTAAGTGAACAAATCAGCAATGCTCCACCTGACTTCCCACCCCAACATCCCTCTTCTTCTCATAACTGAAGCCACTGAGATTCCACCTTCAGGCTCAATACTGCACCATACCTAGGACCAATTTAGGACTTAGTCAAATCAAATTTCAGGGGCCTTAGTCGAGATTCTGAAAGACGCAGATTAGACATACCAGGACAATTCTCTTACGATGATGTTGAATCCATATTTGGATCACTGCTTTGTTTTTTGTTTTTGTTTTTGTTTTTGTTTCCCAGAGCTTCCCCCATGCACTTCAGTTTTAGTATCTGGAGCACTTGCAACCCATCCCAGAGCCCTTACTGGCTATCTCCACTCCTGCTAGAAACTGGATGTCCCCCTCCTGAATCCTCATAACTGGGACCCTGTGTCCTGACCTCTTATGATGCCCAGATCAGGCAGTATGTGGCATTGCTCATCACTGGGTGATCTTCGGCTGGACCTTCCACCTATCCCTGGTGCTCCCTGCTCCTGAATAACAGCCACTTTTCACCATGCTCTCCAGGTGCCATATCTATCTACTGGAATTCCTTACCCCACTGGTGGCTGGGTCTGTCCCCATCTCACCATGATGTGTAACTTTAATGTCTAGTTTCATTCTTCTTCTGATCTACTCTGTCCCTTACCTACTGAAAGGCCTTTCCATTTTTTAATTAAAAATAACAATAAAATTTAAAACTAAGACACTTTCAAATAAGCAAAAAGTAAACAACCATAATCTAACCATAATGTTTAGTTAAAATTTTAGTGCCAATAAGGTTATATTCCATGTTCATGCACTAGAAGATTCAATATAGTTAAGATGTCAATTCTTTATGAATTGACATATAGAATTAATAAAATTCCAATCGAACTCTCAGCAAAGTTTTTCTTGTAGATATAAAAAAGCCGATTCTAAAGTTTACCTACAAAGGCAAATCAATGAGAATAACAAAAACAAACTTGAAAAAGAAGAAAACTTGGAGGATTTACCCTACCTGATTTCAAGGCCTACTGTAAAGTATTCAGACAGTGTGGTATTGGCAAAACAATAGACACATGGATCATTGGAACAGAATAGAGTCCATAAATAGGCTCACGCATATATGGCCAATTAATCATGACACTAAAAACACCATACATAAAAGAAAAGGTAAACTGATTGGATTTCATACAAATTAAAATATTTTTTTCTATGAAAGGTATTATTAAGAGAATTAAAAAATAAAGACTAAGAGAATATAATTACAAATCACATATCTGACAAAGGATTTGTATCTAGAATATATAAGGAATAATGGGCAAATAAGTACATAAAGAAATGTTCAACATCAGTAGCCATTAGGAAATAAAAATGAAAACCACAATTAGATACCACTACATGCCTATTAGAATGGCTAAAATAGAAAACAAGAAGCAAAAAACAAAACCAAAAAAATATGACCTTACAATATCAAGTAGTGGCAAGAATGCAGAACAACTGGCCTTCTCATACACTGCTGATCAGAAAGTACAAAGGTAAAACACTCCATAAAAAGGTGCAGTAGGTTCTTATAAAGTGAGACATATACTTATCATATGACCCAGAAAAATGTATGATTACAGAAAACCCTATGCACAAATGTTTCCAGCCCTTCTATTCACAGTACCCCGAAGTGGAAACAACCCAACTTTCTTCACTGGTGACTGAATAAACAACTGTGGTACAGCCATACAACGGAATGCTACTCAGCAATCAAAAGAAATATACTGTTCATGCCATATCGCAATGAAGGCATTACACTGAGTGAAATAAGTCGGTTTTTAAGTTATATATTATACAATCCCATTTATATAACATTCTGGAAAAGGCCAAATTAAAGCAACAGAGAACACATTAGTGGTTGCCAGGGACTTGGATGTAGCTATAAAGGGCAGCACAAGGTGTTTTTGTTTTTTGTTTGTTTGTTTGTTTGTTTTGAAGGGATAGAACTGTCTGTTTTGATTTTCGTGGTGATTATACCTATTTATACATAGTTAAAACTCATAGAACTATGTTTTACAGTAAGTCAATTTAAAAACTAAAGCTAAAAGTCTTAGCATACAGTACCTGAATCTTTTCCTATATGCGTAAATATTAATAGAATCATTCTGTATTAGATAATGCTGTATAACCCAATTTAACCTTAAATGTTGTAAATAGCTTTCAGTGCAATTAAATATGTTTGTACATGTCATTTTTTAATGTTTGGGTTGTGTTCCACTGAATGGATATAACACATATTATGTAAGCAATCTCATGCTGGCAATTTGGGTTGTTTCTGATTTTTCAATATTAAAAACTATGCTGTGATAATCCTTGAAGCTAAATATTTGCACGAATACTTAATTATACTTTAGATATATTTTTAGAAGTGGACTTTGTTGGATCGAGGTATGAACTTTTAAAGTTCTTTAATGTGTTTGTCAAAAAGTCCCCCAGAAAAATGGTGCCCAAACGTCCCACCCCCAAGGAGGCGATGAGGGTGCCCATTTCTCAGTATGCTCCCCTATAACCTCACTCACATTCTGCTATTATATTATGTGTAATTAAAACTTCTTCAAAGTCTTTCTACATATATTGTATTCATCTTTGAACAACAAAACAACCCACAGAGTTGAGCACATTGCCTGGCATATAAAAGTCATTAGTTAATATTTGTATTTGTTTGTTGGAAAGAATAAATGAATAAATTAATGACCTAGCTTCTTCTCTGGCAATCCATTTTCTTATTTATCATCATATACTTAACAATTACTTCATAGAAAATTACTAACTCAGCACCTAGAGAAGTGGTCTTAAACATTTTCTAATCAAACCTAACAAACAAAAGAATTTTGAGTATCCATCCCAACACATTTATTTATATTTTGTATTTATATATGTCTGCCAATCTGTATATTAAAGAATAATAAAGCTTAATTTCTTCCTTATTTTGGGTTAGAGATAAACATAAATGAAATTCTAATACTTCCTTCTCACTCTCCAAAAGATGTTCTTTACATACACACCACCCCCTGGGGCTATGCATATTTTTCAGATAATTGCCTTAAGGAACCTAGACACCTAGGTTTCTGCATTGGACACCAAGAGGAATACCACAATGGTTAACACAGTCCTGCCCTTGGATTTCACAGTCAGTCCAGGAATACATGCCATGAGAACTTCACAGATATCAGAGTGCCTTGTGAAAGCAGAAGAGGGAGAGATTTTTTCTGAGTGGGGAAGAAAACAGAGGTGCTCTGAAGGAAAGAAGGAACCTTGGAGCAGGTCTTGAAATAGAAGAACTTTGTGTTCTATACCCTGAGGAAGCCCCTCCTTGCCCTTGTTCTACTTAGATCTCAGCATAGTCACAGGATGGCAAGATGGGGGAGGGCTTTTGAATGGGAAGAAGTCTGCACACCTGCCATGTATGGCTGTTGGTGGCTTTTTCTTTATGCCACTTTTTTTTCTTGTTCTTTTAATGTATATTTTTTTCTTCTTGCCTTCAGGACACAGTGACATACATTTCAATTTGGGCAAAGTATAGCGCCAAAGGATTGTGGGGAGGTAGAGCTCATGGGTGGAGATAGAGCTCATGGGTGGAGATAGCCAAACTTCAGCAGGCTAATGTTCAATGCTTCTTTCTCGTTTTCTTATGTTAAAGTATATGAACCACACCTCTCACAGAAGGAGCAGAGACAGATCATCTTTCAAGAATGTTTCCACTTCACTAACTCTAAGGTGCCCAGGAATAATTTTTTTAAATGCATATAAACACTAGATGCATAGAACTCCTTAAGTGTTCCTAAATTATGGCTTGGACCCTGCCACTAAACTGCTTAACAGCTTCAATGAGTCTTAAAATCTCAATGAGTCTTAAAATTCTCCATGGTGGCGTTCAAGACACTTCAAATTCTGGCCTCTTCCCATATGCCTGCTACTTTCCTCCTGTCTTCCACCAGACATACCAAACCATATGCTCCTCCCTACACATACTAGCTTTATCCCCCATGACAGCACAACCAATTCTCTATCACCCTGCCCTGTATAATTCCTATTCACCTTCCTGTCTCAGTTCAAAGGTCACTATCTATGGGAGGTCTCCTCATTTCCATCTGCCACCTTTCCAGGAAAAATAAAGGTCATTCTTCTTTGAGTTTCTATTATCATGCATTTTTTTTGCTATCACACTTTTTTTTAACCTACCTTGAGATACAACCAGCTGTGTCTTTTCCTGTTCTTGTGTCTTACTTAAGAACAAAAGGTCTCTGAGGTAAGGTAAAGTGTTGAATTCTGTCTTTTTGCTACACAGAATTTCACACCAAGGAAAAGGCAGGACTGCCAACCTTCCTTGGTAAACTCAGATCATTCTCACCTCATGAGGAAGCTGTTTACATTTTCCTATATTTCTTCAAGCTGAAAGAAGAACAGGTTAGATAAGATAAGAAGACTTCAAGGTTTGTTTTAATTTCTTGTATTTGACAAGCCTGTGGGAATTTCAAGTGATGATGTCCAGGAGGTGTTCAGATATACCTGACTGGATCTGAGAAAAGGTAATAATTAAGAATTCATCAGCGTATAGATGATAGTAAAAATGATGAGTCTATGAAATTTCCCAGGTAAGGTATAAAATGAGAAGAGAAGTGCACTGAAGACAACCTTCAAGAATATCCATATTTTATATGTGGGGAACAAAATGCCCACAAAGGAGAACAAGAAATTGTACTAAAAAGAAAACCAGGAAAGTTTCAAAGAGGAAGGAGGCAGGAAATTGTTGAATATAAGTAAGGACTGAAAAGTGTTCATGGACTTGGTAGTTGTCAAGTCCTTCATGATCTTAATGAAAGCAGATAAGATATGAATTAGTATTAAGCTCAGAAGAGAACAACTCTTTCCAAGGCTTGAATATTAGAGAAGAGAGATAGGACAGTAGCTTGTGGCACAGGTCCCATGAGGTAAGTTTGTTTGGTTCTATGTTATTATAAAAGTAATTTGAGCATGTTTATTACTTAAAGAAAATAAATCAATATGAAAGACATAAGAGAAAAAGGGTCTCTAACAACAAATGAAAAGGGTTATATATCATGACCAAGTAGAATTTGTACCAGGTATAGAAGTTTGGTTCAACATAAAAATTAATGCATCAATTATATTAGTAGAATAAAGAAAAAATAAAGGATAATTTCAATATACACAGAAAGGGCATTTGACAAAATCCAACAACATTTTATGATTAAAAAAAAAAAACACTCAACAAGCTAATGAATAAAAGGGAATTTCCTCAACCTGATAAAGGACATCTAGAGAAATCCACAGCTAACATTGTACTTAATGATCAAAGATAGAAAACTTCCTCCCTAAGATAAGGAACAAGACAAAAACATCCACTAACCACTTGTATTCAGTGTTGTATTAGACATTTTAGCCAGAGCAGCCAGGCAAGAAAAAGAAATAAAACACATTCAGGCTGAAAAGAAATATATAATACTGCTACCTCTATTCACAGATGACATGATCTTGTATATGGAGAATCCTAAGTAATACACAAAAATAGTATTAGAACTAATAATAATTTAGCAAAGTTGCAGAATACAAAACTAACGTACAAAAATCAATTATATTTTTATACACTGGTGGTGCAAGATCTAAAAATAAAATTAAGGAAATAATTCTATTCATGATAACATTAAAAAGAATGAAATACTTTGGAATAAATTTAATCAAAGAAGTACAAGATGTGTTTTTTTAATTGAAAACTACGAAACATTGTTAAAAGAAATTAAAGAAGATCTAAATAAATATAAATACATCCTATGTTCATGGATCCAAAGAATGACTATTAGGATGGCAATATTCCCGAAACTGATCTACAGATTGAATGCAACCTCCACCAAAATTTCAGCTATGTTTTTTGCAAAAATTGACAGTTGATCCTAATGCTCCTCATGTTTGTATAGAAATGGAAAAGACCCAAAATAACTGAAACAATCTTGAAAAGAAATAAGGTTGAAGAAGTCACATGTCTCAATTTCAAAACTTACCGTAAAGCTACAGTAATCAAGATAGAGCACGTTAACATAAACCAATGACATTTTCCAAATTTGTTCACGTGAAGCACTGAACCCTGTTTATGTGCAGCTTCATTTGCTTGGCTCTACCCATCCCCCTGGGCCCTCAACATGCTGAGGGAGAGCCTCTGCCTCTCTTTCCACAGCCAGCTTTCTCAGGACCCCAAGACCCCTCACTCCAGGGCTGGGCTCTGGCATGGCCTCCACCACACTCAACACAGGAAAGCCCAACTGTAGCAGCTCCAATGCTCAGGACCAACCAGACAGGACCATGTAAGCTTTTATCTTCTCACTGTTTCTAGATTCACATGATGGATCAGAGCTTGGATCCCCAGTGGCTGCCCAGAAGAGCAGGATGATGCTACCTGGAAGTCCAGGAAAGTTCATTCTCCATGGGATGGTTTGATAACAGAGACAAGAAGTGGAGGGGAGGTAACTGTTACACCCTGATTCTTCCTGTCTCCTCCCTTGCCCTAACAGCAAACACGAAGCAGAGGTTTTATCAGGCCTATGTGAATACATCTCACAAAACAGAGCACTGACTGCTTTTTCTGGCCATGCTGTGGCCAGTATGGTGCTCACTTTTGGACTTGTTTCCCCTTCTTTCTGCCCCCTTCCCTGTTTCCTCTCACTCTTGCTACCCTGGGATTACAACCCCCCAAGAAAGCATCAGCATATAAGCTTTATGTAAGGTTTACTTCATGTGTTTTTTCCTAGACAACCCGGATGAAGACATAGGCATTAACTTATTTGAGTGATTTTCACAAAAAGTCATCGTGTGGGAGTAGGAATTATTACTGTCATTTTTCAGGTGAGTAAACAAGAAGTAATGTGAGCTACCTGGGATCAAAGCTACACTATAAGTGGTAGATCAGGACTCAGTCTACCTGTTCTGGCTCCAATTTGGTTATTTTGTTTTTTACATTTGGATATAAGTTTTTTATCATGAGTTGCAACCAGAACCAATTAACTCTTTCTTTTCCTGTAAAAGTGGTACCTAGGGGTGTAGGCAGGGGTAGCAATTACTAGAAAGGAGCTTGAAAAACCTCTTGAAGGGAGGCAGGTGAATTGAGATGATAAACTCATCAACTCCTGAGAGCTTTCACTTTCCACAGGCTCACAATCAGATGTGTACTGTTAGGACTGAGGAGAGCAAAGAGAACATTGTTGCCAGGTCTATTAGTTTCCAAGGGCTGCCTTAACAAATTGCCACAAACTGGGTGGCTTAAAAAAAACAGAAATGTATTCTTCCACATTTATGGAGACCAGAAGTCCCTAATAAGGTGTCTGTGGGGCCGTGTTCCTTCTGGAGGCTCTAAGAGATAATCTGTTCCTTGCTTCTTCCATCTTATTGCAGTTGTCAGCAACCCTTTTCTTGGTCACAGCTCTCTCTGCCCAGTCTTCTTATGGCCTCTCTCTTGTGTGTCTGTGTTATCTTCCTTTTCCTTTCACTTATAAGAACACTTGTGATGGCATTTAGGGCCCTCTTGGATAATGCAGGGTAATCTCTTTATCTCAATATGCCTAATTTAATTATATCTGCAAAAGTTCTTTTTCCAAAAAGGTAACATTTATAAATTCCAGGCATTAGGACTCGATATATTTGGGTTGCCATTACTCAGCCTCCTACGCTATATAATAAGCAGCTTTGCCTGGAGACGTTGGTGTGTCCTTTAAAAGTGCTTAAAAACAGTTCCTAGTGTTCCTTTACATTACACTATTTGTCTTATCAGCTGCTATCGAGGAGGACTAGCCTGGGTGGTAGAAACCAAGTTTTTGCTTATCCAGCAGTGAGCTATAAGGGACACCAGAGTGTAATTGCCCTGCCCTGCCCAGCCAGCCTCAGGTATGGGAAAATTTCTCTCAGATATTGTCTGGATGGCGACGTGATTCCCCTACTGCTGGGACCACGGAGGATGCTGGGCTGTGTTGCTTATGTTTGAATTTTCAGTTGCCATCAGTCACCTCGATTCAATATTTGTATTTTGCAGAACTATCTCATGGCAGGTTTTAGAGGAAAGAATCCTCCTAATCACAAATATTTGCAGTACCTGACCTTGTTGCACTTTGGCCAGTGATGTTGAAAACAGGTCATGTGTAGCCCTGAGGTACCCTACAGACATGACTGTTTGAACAGTTTACTGGCAGTGCTGTCTTCTTAGGCCTCTTGTGGAGATTACGGAAGTGCTGAAAGGGAAAAGAGAACAAGCTGTGCCTGGCTGAGGGTCAGATGCCATGCAAAGAAAGTCTTAGCAAATACCAGCTTTCTTTTGTTTAATCTCAGGCAACTTCCTCTCCATTTTCCTCAGGGGCTTCATCTAATTTTATTAATTATCACCTTTTTCTTTAAGTTTCCTACTCAACTCCCAAGTCCTTGCTTCCAGCAACCAATACCTCTTCCAATTTCTCCTGCCCCTCCCCGTGCCTGACACCTGCCTTCATACCCACCTTCTCTGCCTTCTCTCAGTCTTAGAGCCATTGGAAGAGGTTGAGCCTTTCTTATGTCCTCCAGGCTTTCCTTCTATCAATTAGTCCCCTCTCTCACTTAATAACAGCTTTATTAAAATATAATTTACATATTGTAAAGCTCTCCCTTTTAAAGTATAAAATTTGTGTTTTTTAGTATACTGATAAACTTTTGCATTAATCGCCACTATCTAATTTTAGAATATTTTCATCACTGCAGAAGAAACTCCTCACTCATTAGCAGCCTGTTCTCATTGCCATTCTCATTATTTCTAGATTCTCAGCCTTATTCTATTGATCTTTTTGTCTAGTTTATGTCAATGTACACTATCTTGATTACTGTAGCTTTACAGACTCTGCAGATGGGACTCTGAGATGGGACTTTGTGAGTAGGAATGTGAAGGAAGAAGGATTTGGATAGCAGACAAGGTTGGTCTCAAGCAGGCATGGCTCTTCCGCATTGTCCTTGATCAAGGCAAGGAGCCAGGCCTTTGTACCTCCCATCATCTAGACACAGAATGTGAACCATTCCTAACATAGGGTTGTTATTTTGGGTAAGGTAGCTCCCTTCAGCCCAGGACAATTCTTAGAGTAATACTCAGCTGTGATCCCAGTAGCACTAAATGACAGTGAAGAGTGCCTCCATTCTGAAGAGAAGGGGAGATGGGAACATTGGTCTTTTCCTTCATCTTGGATTTCTTTTGTGGACAGATTCTTTTTTCAAGGAAAACCATGTCCACCACCCTCTTCATAAGCAAGGGATGTCACTCTCCTCCATTTCCATTTTTCATTTCAAGGTGTGAATTAGACACTTTCAGATTTTCAACGTCCCTTACTTTTATTCCACCCTCATTTCCAGTCCCCAGCACTGGAGGAGGGACAGGAGCCAATCTTGCAGAGGCTGACAGCCTCGGGACCACGTGTCCCCTGTGGGGGTGCTCTCTGGTCCACCATGGCTGCTTGTGGTCCCAAGCATGGATGATTGGTCCTGGGCTTGTTGTCTTCTCACCTCTTGTCTCCCTGCTGCAATTGTCTTCTAGAGGCAGGTCTGGCCTTCCAGCTCTCCTTTGTCCACATTCTCTCTCTGTGGCACAGTGGGCAAGTCAGGTGGCACGGGTACCTGTAAATTGCAGGGATAGGTTTGGAGACCCCATAGTTGCCTTACCTCCAAGTTGCCTTCTCCAGTAGTTAACCAGATGCATATAAGGGATTCCGAAGCAACTGATAAAACTTTATTTTAATCCTCATTTGACTTGTGATCTATGTGTCTATTTTCTACAGTTTTTATTTATTTAACAAATATTTATGAAGCATGTATTATATGCCAGGCCCTGTGCTAAGTACTGAAAAAGTGGAGTCAACAAAATAGATAAGATTCTTGCTTCTACAGAGTTCACAATTTACTGAGCAAAGAGAAACAGTATATAAATCAGCAAACAAATAGACCATGTCATATCTCAAGAAGTGCTTTGAAAGGGCTGAAATGAGGAGTGACTGTGCAGCGCGCAATGGAGTGGAGTGTGAAACAGCTGGACTAGGTAGTTCCCTGTGGAGGAACCATCTGACCTAAGACCTTAATGTCTTTGAAGAGCCAGACATGTGAAGATATAGCAGAAGTGTTTCTGGCAGTGACCGCAGCCAGTGCAAATGCCCTAAGGTGAGAAAGAGCTTGGCAGGTTTGAGGAACAAGAGGGAAGGGGCAGAACAGGAGGTCAGAGAGAGAGAGAGGCAAGGCCAGACCAGGGAGGACTCGATACAGTCTCACTGATAGTATTTCCCTAAATGTACAATTCATATCACCAGTGTGTGTGCAAATATTTGGGATGTTATCTGTGTAAATATTTTTTATTGGAATAATTATAAATTTATTTTAGAGTATATTAGGAAAAATATAATTAGCATATTAAAACCATGATTTCCCTGATATTACTTATTCAAGTGAAATTAAATTAAAAAGTGAATCGATTTAAAGAGAATATTAAGTCAATTATAGTACAGGTGTCATGCAGATAGAGCCAAAATCTCAAAAGTGGTGTTTGCAGTTTAGGAAAACACTGCTTACCAATTAGAAACAACAGGAGGCCCCAATCTCAGGCTTTAACACGTCCCCCATGCTGGCAGCTCAGAAGTACAAGATGGAAAAGTTACTCTGATGTAGCAGAGATGACCTGCTGCCCTCCAGACATGTGTAAATGAGTGAAGTGGGCCTATGTGAGGGATGAGGAAATGACAAGGGACTATAGCAAAATAAAATGTCAGAAACCGGAAAGTGAGGGAGAGATGGAGGAGTCTCACATTAACAGGCCTTTCATTTGGAGATGAGAAGACAGAGACTAAAAGAGGGGAGGATCTCTCTCGAGGTCTCTCTGTTTTGGGGGAACATAGGCCTCCTCTGCCCAGTGCAATGCTCAGCCAACAGAGGTGGGTTGGAGGACAGGAACAATGCAAAAGAGCAACTGCAGCAGGAGGGAGAGCCCTAGCTGGCTGGGTATTTAGGAAACTGGGATCCTGCACTGACTCTGCCACCAACTCATGAGCTTGGGCAGTGCGCACCTGGCATTTCTCTGGGCCACGAAGACAGCTGGTGGTCTTAAACATCCCTCCAACTCTGACTCTAAGCCTTTGGAGTTTAACTTCTACGTGTCCCTAGACTCCATTCTCTGCTTTCTACCCTCATGACCCAGCTTTGGTATAGTCACCATTCTCTCTCTCCCAGATGAAAAGGGCTTCCTGACCTTCCTCCTTCCTCCACGCTCCTCCCCATCCTATCCACCCTCAGTTGTCAAAGTGCTCCATCAACAACAAAGTTGATTACAACATGTTCCTGCTTACAACCCTCTATGGCTCCCCAATGCCTTCAAGAATAAACCCAGACTTCACACTGTATCTTGGCTCCTCAAGGAATGAGGCTTCATTTTAAATTCTTCCCCAGCTCTCCTTCCTCAAATATCCCATGCTCCACTGTACCGAGTTGTTTGCTCTCCCATTAATATATCCTGAAGTTTCATACTTCCCTCCTTTGGGCATATGCTACTTCTGCTGCTTCCAATGCCCTTCCCCATCGTGTGTGCCTAGTAGTAATGGGGAGGGGCCAATATAGCCCAATTTAGGCAGTAAGGGGGTGCATTTTTTATAGGAATTCTAAAAATTTTAAATTATAAATAATAAAACTACTAAACTTTTGCCTTTTTTTTTTTATTGTTACCTTGTACTGGCAATTCTAAACCTCAACAATGATAAATACTTCTCCCCACTCAGGCAAACCACTTTAAACACCATACTCTCTTGGGGGCACCAGTGGAACATGGAAGCACCCCATTACCCTTCAGAACTCAGCCTAGGTGCCGCTTCATGGGTGAAGACTTTCCTTGACCCTCCACCCCAGCCCTTTATCTTCCACTCACAGAGGTAATGCTCCTCTCCTCTGGATGGCTTATTGCCCTGTTTGATACATTTATTTCACCACATTTCCCTCCTATTTACAAGTCTGTCTCCTCCAAAAGATACTGAATTCCTTGAAGAAAGAGACTCTGATATATCCATGTCTTCCTGAAGCTTGGGATGTCACAGGGGATCGAAAGGGGGCAGGAAGTGAACAAATGAACATAGCTGAGCTCTTTGAAACACTGACTTAGGAAGGATGAGTCTCCAAGTCACAATGCAGAAAAAGCTCCAGTTTATGTTTAGAACATTGCTGCAGGTCAAATCTCAGTGTTTGGGCTGGAGCTCTTCTTGCCAGGGTGTGGCAGAGAGGTGTTTGGGTGGTTGAATGACTCACTGCCCAGCTACTTAATAGAATCACCAAGGGGCCTGTGTTGCTCAATGAAGCACGGTGGGAGCCCAGTGGTGCCAGCCAGGTCAGGAGCCAACACTGTTTTCTGTGTGACTGTCTCCCTCATACCTGAGGAGAGAGGAAATTAAAAGTCACTGCCATCCACTAGCCTAGAAGAGAAAGGTTCAAAGGAAACAGAGAGTACTTCTCTCCTCTCATTGAATCTCATCCCTTTTCTGCTCTCAAGATCCCAGAAGGCCTACCTGGGAGGGACTTTTGGATAAAATCTCAAACAATCATCTCCTCTTGCAAATTGGGAAGCTGAGGTCCAGAGAGAGGCATGCGCTTCTCAAGGCCACACAGTTGTGTGATAGAGTTGAGAACTGAGTCAGTGCACTTTCATTTTATGTCCATTGAGGGAACATCAGGCCTGGAACCAGGCAAGGACTGATAGAGAAGGCAGTATGAATAAATTTACACTTAGTTTTTATTTGTTGGTTTAGTTTTCCTTTTTTAAGAAATTGAAGTGAAAGTCATATACATAAAATGAATGACTTTAAGGTAAAAAGAAACCAAAAGCCACCCAATAGATAGTGAGGCTTTCCTTGAGACCCTCCATCTTCAATAAAGTTGTAAAACTTGCTAACGCCTGGGTGCAAGTGGGTTTTGGTGAGGACCAAGAAAAGAATTTAGCTTTGCTCCTTGAACTGATGTGGAGCAGAAGTAAGCAGTACACTCAGAGGAAAGGGCATGAGGCTGAGCAAGGCATGATGACACACTCATGGAAACTGGGCTATGGATTCAAGGCTCTCCTGAGGCCTGGCATTGGGGTTTGGGTCAAGTTTAATAATAGGACCTTTGAGGGCCTCAACTAAAATCTGGGTTGCACATAACTGGACATCTGCCATGAGGGCTGTGCCCTGGGCAGTGCCACTGATGTGGGTCAGTGTCCTCAAAGCAAGAATACAGTGATTTGCAGCCCTGGACCCCATGTACTCCTCACCCCTGCAGCTACAGTACTAGAACTGGGATCTCAGCACTGGTTCACTGTTGCTCCCATCAGTTGCTGGTTCAGAGGCCCTTATATGGCAGCCAGGCCCTTGGAATGGCACCCATGAATATTCTGTTGTCAAAAGTTGAGAACTTGTGCAGGAACAGGTCTCCCTCAGGACCTAGTGAACCTCTGCTCTTCTGCTCAGTTGCCAGGTGATGTGCTATTTACTGGCTTGGAGTACCAAGCCAGTAAGATCAGTATGAGGCTTAGAGCTCTGCCTGACACAGGTAGCTTTGTATTATCAGAGAGAATGCTGCTCCTCATAAGGGGCCCATGCCCTTTGGCCACATCATCTCCCTTCTTGAATTTGATCTTAAGGAAATCAACAAAAGCACAAAACGAAATTTCCTAAGTTGTTCTTTACAAAATTACCCACAATGCCAAGCAGCTGGAAATATAAAATTGCAACAATAGGTTGCAATTGTATTGTGAATCACCACAATGGCATTTCAACAGCCATAAAATAAAGATTGGAGCAATATGGCAAGAGTTTATAATATTAAGCAAAAACACAGACTGAGTCACATTTGCGACATGATTGCAACTATGTAAAAATGTGCTTTGTATATGGACAAGAAGATTGAAGAGACCACGGAAAATAAAAATTGTTGCAAAAAATAAAAGAACCATAGGTAACTTTTTCTTTAATATCATCTTTTATATCATCTTAGTATTTCAATAGGTTTAAACCTGTATTCTTATCCAGCTGTTTATCTACATCTGTTTTCCCCACCCAGTTAGAATTCACGCATCTGTCTATCAAGATATTTATAGTTCTGTTTGTGCTGACTTGTTCCTACCTTACTTATCATGTAGATCCTTCTGTAAGTAAAACCCCCACCATACTGGACAAAAAGTGTCTAAACAGTGATGTTCGAGGCTGCAGTTGTTTGGGAGATGTTTAATGACACTGCACTGGAAGTATCACTGCTTGCAAATGGAAGATGCATTTTCAGTTTGGACTCTGATCAGGAAGAAACTCTTCCCACCCAAAGGCTTTAAAATTCTTCCCAGCAACCAGCATGCAGAGACCAGAGATGCCAGGACTAATGAATCCTCATCCTCACTGAGAAAATGCAGTTCTAGCACCATTGGTGAACAAGATAGTATTCCTGGTGGTAAAATTAAGGGGCACCAAGAAGACTCCTGATTTGCACAATAGGACCTTTGTCATTATCTGAGCTGGTTATTCTAAATTCACTCTCTAGTGAAAATAATATCTCACTGTAAAATGCTCACATACACCCTTAAAAAGAAAGAAGAAATTCATTTTTATCTAATACAAATCCAAAATGAATTCTACCTATTGGAGGGGCAAGGCAGCAGCTAGTTCCTCCATGACTGGGATTGTATCTCCGTGGCTCCAAGGATCCATGTCTGCACTGTGGAGAAAGAAAAAACTGGTGGGAAGCAAGATTTGCTACCAAGATTAACAGCACCAGTTCCTCTGGTTCAGCCCTCATGACCACGAGGCAGGAACCAGGTGTGAGGATTAAGCTCAAGTCCCTCAGGATCTTGCTAAAGAGATGGCCATGCTTGGCAGTGGACCAACGTTAGCCCTACTGACTAGAAATAGGGACAGAACACCGAGGGAGCTCATTGCTATGCCTGAGAGTGCTTCAGGTGTTCCCACAGGCAAGGAGTGATTCCTGCTCTCCTCCCAAGCCACTCTGCAAAGGCCCCATGCCTCTGGCGTGGTGGTGCCACGATGGGGGCAGACCACGAAAAGAAAGAGAAAGAAGCAATAGAAGAAAAACCAGGGAGGAGGCCACTGATCTGTTATCAGCAGGGAAATAAGGCAGGTGTGTGAACAATAGATGCCTAACAAAGGACAGGCTCCCTGAGATGAGATGGCATCACTGTGTCTTTGCCTTTCAATCCGGGGTGCCTTTGATAACCTCCTGCAAACACACACACACACACACACACACACACACACACACACACACACACACCTGAATATTAGGTTTCTTAACCCATCTGAACAGAAAGAATTGTGCACAAAAAACCTTGAAGCAAAAAGAGAAATGAACCGAAGTGACCAGTCTGATCCTCTCCTGGGGGAAAATGTTGCTGGATGATCAAAAAGCATCTTCAAGACCCAATGGCACTTAAATCCTGGGGTCTAGGTAGCTATCTGGAGACATAGGCCTGGAGGTCCTGGGAAGGGGAACAGGACCCCCAGAGCTGCTTGGAGAGGGAGAACTTTTCTGATATCACTGAAATGGAGAAAACAATTTTTCTCCTCCCAATTCTTCCTGCACCTGCTATCAGATCACTCTGCCTACACCACAGCACTGATCACCTCTCTTAAACACTCCAAAACCTACAGCGGCTCTGGCTGTCTTTTACCTGACTTTCTTCTTCCCTCTGGAATTCTGGGCTTCAAAAATCTGGAACTAACCTGTTTCATCACAGCTCCCTTCCTCCCAGCCACACACATGTAGCCTTGCCCATCTCTCCACAGAGACCAAGCAAGCCCCAAGCTTTCCCATCCCCACCAATTTGCTCACACTAGCCCCTCCCCCAGAAACCATTTCCATACATTCCAAGCTCTCAGTATGTTCCTTTTGAACTGCTAGCTTTTCTTCACCCCAATGTCATCTCTTCAATGACAGATTTACTTGTCCACTGCTCTTCACACCTAGCCAAGAGGAATTTCTCTCTCATCTCACCTCTAAGAGCATTTCCTCCATGTTTTTCTTGGGGCTCATAATTTTCTACTCATTTTATTCATTGCGTGCTTCTCATAGCTTTGCTCTGGACAGCACCCTCAGGGTGGTTCATAATGGTGGACATCCAGGTGATCACCTGTGGGTACTGGAGGAACTGACTTGAGAGACAGTTCATGATCTCTGGGAGAACACAGGCTGGCTGATGTCTGCCAAGTTTTTAGGTGGAGAGCTGGGCTGGCTGACCTGTTTTCTTGTTGCTCCAAGGTTTCACGCATCTATGAATCTATGAATAGGCAAAGCAAAAAGCCACACTAAGCATCTTTTCTGCTCCTAGCCCCAATCTCAGGTTCGGGAAGATCCCTTGGGGATCAGTGTTTTAAATCAGCCCCATGGCACGCTGTGGAAAAGCACTCCTTCCAAGAGCTGACTAATGCTGACTGGCCTTTCCCAAGGAGCGTTCTCTGTTGCTTTCTGGGCAAGCTGTGTTTTTCCTCTGCACCCTCCTGAGTTTCCCAGTTTCTCTGGCCTGCCCTGCCCTGCACAGGTAAATTGTCTGAAGTGTTGCCCTTCTCCTAGGAGTGCTCCAGTGGCTTCTGCCTTGCCTGGGACACCAGCACAAGGCTTCTTCCTTCTCACTCTGCCTTAGGACCTGCCTGCCTGCACCAGGCAGGGCCCAGGCTGGGAGTTCTGCGGTCACGGCCACGAGGAGGAGCTGAGAAGGGTGCACAGTCGGGAAGGAGGGCAAAGAGCGATCCCTCTCCTCAAGTACCCTTCAGGAAAAAGAGAGAATTTGACTTGAGCCTGTTTTCTGGGTAATTCGGCATCAGACAGCAACGAGACCTCGGATCTTGCCAAATCTTTGTTTTGTTTTGTTTTGTTTTGTTTTCTCTCCTCCAATCAGCCTAGGCCATTGAGGAGTGGTAGGGCATGAAGCGGGTGGGGGCTACACACACGCTGTGGCTGAGAGGGCATGCTGAGCCTGCAGAAGTGGCCCATTGAGAGCTCCAACTCACAGCGGAGGGGCGGTGGCACCCCAGTCTACCACCACAAGGGGAGCTCTGTCCTGTGGGCACAGGGCTCTGTCCCAGCCCCACAGGCTGGGAGAGAACAACATTTCCTTATAAGGCCCCGACCGCCTTGCCAAGGCTGGACGCTCTGACAGACTGTAGCTTTCCATTCTCTTTGCCCAGCTCCAGTGCAGGCCTTGAATGTAGCCCTTGTTGTCAGGCCCCTCCTCTCCTCCACGGCCCCCACCCCATCCATTTCCATTCCCTGCCAGAGCCAGCCCCACTGAGCTGGATAAACAGCCCAAAGGCCTCTCCCAAGCAGAGACTGCCTGGCTCAGGCCTGCTGGAGGCAGCACAGGGTAGCAGAATGAGCAAGAGGACGCAGGTTCCACGGCCCTGCAGTGGCCTTACCTCTGCTTGAGGCTTTAGTGAGGGTCCGGAGTTCTGTGAGCCTGTTTCCTCTTCTGGAAAAGAGATATCTAGTTGCCATGGGGTCTAAATTCTTCAAAGCCTTTCCCAGTCGGGCTCCATTCACAGCTTCACCTCTCTTAGCTATCCCATGGTGGGGTTCTCCAAACACTTCCCCTCACCCCCAGGAGCACCATGCTTTATCAGGCTGCCAGGACTTTGTGCATATGGCATGACCCCGATTAAATGCTCCTGGAACTCAACCTGTAGGCCCCACCCTAAGTATACCCTCCTCCCTTCCCCAGGGAAAAAAATTCTTTCTTCCTTTTCTCTTCTCAACATTTATATGCACCTCTCTTAGAGCCATTCTATTTTGCAATTGCAATGATTTGTTTACATGCCTTTTCTTTATCAGATGATAAGTGATCTCCTTGAGGCTCAAAATGGTCTCTCTTCCTTTTTATATTCCAGAGCTCTACCACAGAACCAGGCATGTAATCAGAGCTTCATGAAAGATCATTATGTAAATGCCTGAATATACAGTGTTGGGCAAGCTCAAAAGGGATGGCTGATGTGCAAACACTTTGTCAACTATAAAATCCTGGTCACCTGTGAAGGACAACCACCATCTCAAGCTGCCATCTACTCCCAAATCTACTCTTTGTTACACCATCAAAACAACCCCTTTTCCTGTCTGCCAGGTTCAGTATCCTGGTTCCCGGCCCACTGCAAGTCCTCGGGTGCTTAACATCTAATCAGTGAGACATTACTGTTCCTTAGAATGGCAGAGGTAGGGGCTAAAAGGGCCTTTGGAAATGATCCCTTCATTTCCACAGGGACCTCTTCCATTCACATGTTACATGGCCAAACAAGTGGATAAAATGAAAAGGCTCCATATGTTCAGCCCCACCTTTCTTATCATTTATACATTCTAGATTCCCACAGCATTCTCAGAAAAAAAGAATCCTGTGGCTTTAGAAGTTAGAAGCACACCGATTAATCCAATCTTAACATCTGACAGTTGAAGAAACTGAGCTCCCTAAAAGAAAAATGGCTTACTTAACATTACACGAGTCATGCACAGACTCAGGACCATACCTGTGGTCCCTGACTCTTGCCCACAAAAGCCCTCCTGCCCCGGGATATTTTCCTGCTTAAGGCAGAGCGATAATGAATGTAACTGCATACTTTGTCAAGCTGAGAGTTCTTATGGGTCTGGGATGTGTCAGGTTCCAAATAAAGAATCTCAGTCTCCGCCAGAACAAATCTTTCCGAAACGGAGACTCTGCAGATTGTCAGGTCAGTGATTTGCAAGCACAGCACAGTTAAGTACTATACTGAGACTCTATACTCCATGATCTTAGCAACAACTTTAAAGAGAAAATCATATTCTGGAATGAAATACCCTGTTTTCCATCTATATACTCTTTTGCTCAGAAACGATGTTTGTAGAACAAAGCCCAAAGATGGTCTTGAACTCTGTTCTAACACTATTTACCACAGAGCCAAATTCAGGATATAACGTGGGTCTACCTTTGGCACCATTCAAGAGAATTTAACCACCTGAATACCAAAAAGACCTTATTATAATGAGGTTTCTCCTAGAAGATGCCCGAGGGCAGATCCTACTGGAAGCAAGAAGTAAGAGGAATATTGCGCCAGAGGATAGAAGATCAAGCTCTGCTCCTAACTCTGACACTTAACTGTGAAACCTAAAGCAAGTCAACTGTCTTTGTAGGTCTCAGTGTTCTCAGCTACAAAATGGGAACAGTGCCTCCAAGGTCATTTCCAAAGGCAATAAGAATTAGGTCAATTAAGATTATGAATACAAAAGTAATTTATGAGCAATAAAAAAAAGTGCCTGAATAAGTGCTAGCTATTAATAAGCAGAGGTTCTCTCCTTAAGGTTGTTCTTCTGAGTACAGAAGAGAAAAAAGCTTCCTTTTTCAGGATGCTGTAACGTTTGCTCCAACCCCCAGCTCCCTGGTGGCCACTGGCAGTGCACTATTGCTGATCACTTTCCAGGAAATCAAGAGAGGGGTGGGGCTACTCCTGTTAAGGAGTTGCTTCAGGAAGCTGGAGAGCAGACAAAGGGAGCCTTCTCACATCATGCATTCCCCTCCCCTTTCTTCCCAGGTATAAAGAGAAAGTGTTCACCAAGTCCAGGCTCAGAGCAATCTCTGGGTTAATTTGGGTAGTCATTTCTCTTCTCCGAGCCTCTACTTCCGAATATGTAAAATGAAGAGGTTGAATAGATGATATGTAAGTTTAGGGGGTAACAATGTAATTTATTGCCAAAAAGAGATACTTTTGAAAGCAAAAAGACATGTATTTTTAATAATTATACTAGGATGACCACAACAAATAGGACTGTCCCAGGCAAATTAAGCCCTGTTTCAACTTGCACGATTACTGGGAAAACAAAATTACCTTGAGAATAAGAAATTTCAATTTTCTTAGTGTCGTGTTGGCTACACTGAATTTTTGACTGGTTCTATAGATTGTCTCTACATTATTCTTGGTCATCAAGGGCAAACTCAGTATTAAGTCACATATATAAAAGAGCCTGCATATCATAAAGCACTTCTACAGTCTTTATCTTCATGCAACAGCTCTGTGAAGCAAGCATACAAAGTTGTTAATCCCATTTTAGAGATTTTTTTTAAAAAGGCCTAAAGATAGTCAAGGACTTGTCCAAGATCATGAAGCAAAGGGGAACATAGCCACACCTTAGGCTCTTTGAACTGTGCTTATTTTGTTAGGCCAGGATAGTAAAGAGGACACTTAATTTGCAAACACAGACTGGCTTTAGGCCAGCCACCTTCCTTACAAATAGTTCCTTCTCTATCCATAATAATGACAGTCAAAACATAGAAAACTTTTAGACCCACCCCTCAAAGCTTGAGGTTGGCCAGCATTTTAAGAATCAGCTAAATTTACAGATGAAGAAACCAAACCCAGAGAGAATGAGCTGTCTAAGATTATCCATCAAGATCCACATTCAAGTAGAATTTAGATCCCCAAACTCCTCCTTTAGAAACTCTTTCAGTATTAATGAAACACAAATATACTTAGGAAGGTAAATATAACTTATATCCTTTCATCATATCTCAAAGACTCATCAATCACCTTTTGATTTTCTAATGTTGAGGAGCCTCAAGCTATTACTTTCTTCCTTTAGCTTGGGGAAGTGAAGATGGAGAATATTTAAGTTAAAGACCACATCTTATTTCCCTTCCTTGAACTTCCAGTGAAAATTAAATAGGCAAAGTTCTCATCTTTCAAAATGTTTACCAGAGTCCTGAGGGCAAAAACAAAAGGAGCTTGCCATGAAAGGATGAGCAAGCACTTGGAAAATAATTAAGAAGACTGGGTTTGAGTTCAGGTTTAGCTACTCATTTGCAGCACTGCCTCGATCAAATTATTTCCCCAGTCTGGTTCTCAGTTTCTTAATCTGTGAAATAAAAGGGATTAGGTAATATCTAAACATTTTTCCTTCTCTAACAATTTTAAATATTCGAACTGTAAGTGTAGATATTTTTGAGTGAAGGACTGATCAATTTCTTTTCTGTCTGTTAGCTGCATTGGAGTCACTGCCTAAGAGAGATTTTGTCATAACATCTTTCTGGTGGCTATTTCCTGCCCCTTTGCCCTACTGTTGATTAGCTCAAGTAACTACTTGTGCCAACTAAGTGAAGCAAACAACAGCTCACCCGCTCCAATTACAAATAAGTTAAATCAGAGGCATTAGACAAGTTGCCTAATTGGCTGATTCCTCATAAATAAATATAGTTCTGGCAAACGCGGCTCAAAGCCTTATCACTTATTTCTTAATTTATTGCCTGTGCTGAGGTCATCGTTACATATATTTCTCTAAGGAAGTGTAACTACAAGGCAAAATAAGGACTCCATGACATTCATTGATGTCGTTGTTTGAGGCCAATAACCCTGAAAATGGAGGGAAACTTCCCAAAAGGCATATATAGCAATGACTTGTTAATACTGAGGACCACCGACATGACTTGTAGGTCTGAGCTATAGGTTCAGACCCCGGATACTCATCATGTCAGTCTTCTTTTCGTGCAGGAGCTGAAGCTGGTTACAGTGAAATTCTGCATTTTTACTCTACCTCACCCTTTTTCTTTTCATATAGCAAGTTCTTATTCAGTGGAAAATCCATCCTATGCTTTATGCATGAGACAGACTCTTCCCGCATAGTCAAAGAGGCAAACATATGTCCTGGGCCTGGTCTGCATATGAAGATGAATATTAGACAAAAACAAGTCAATTGAATTCCTCACCATCAGTTTTCTGCTTTCAGGGAAGATTATCTTGCCCCACTGGAATTTACTTAGTTGATTAAATGTGAATCTTCTAGGTGACTATCCTGCCCATATATGGAGAGAGCTAGAGAGAAGAAAACCTTATGATATTATCTGAGCCCCTGGATACAGCCAAATGTGAAGCAAAACTACTCTTAGGCTTTTCTGTTACTGAACTAATAAATCCCCTCTTTGGTTTAAGCTAGTTTGGGTTAGGTTTCTGTAATTTGCAATCAAAAAAAATCCTGACTCTTGTTAACGTCTTATTAAATTCTTCACAGAAACTCTAAATACAGAACTGAAAGAACTTTTAATGTGTTCAAGTCCATTTATACAGAGAGAGACTGAAAAGATCTGTTCAAGGTTACCCAAAGAAGTTACAGGACTAGAAGGTCTATCTCTGAATTGGTCTTAAAGATCCCTCAGAAGTCACTTAATCTAATCCTCAAGTTGATTATAATGTTAATTCTACAATGCAATAAATAAATAAATAAATAAATAAAAGAAAAGAGAAAAAAAAAGGTCACAACTTTAAGAGCCATTCTCTTCATAGCCTTAGCAATAACAGAGCCTCTAGCCTCCCAAAAGTATTCTGATCATATATGTGTCATCTTTTTGTTTTTCATAGCACTTTTATTGCTATAATAATTCCAGAATATGCCTAGTTCAAATACCATCCACTATTTACTTACAAACTGTATGAACTTGGACAGGTTAGTTGTAGTATTCTGCATTAGTTTCTTCATCTATGAAATGCAGGTGATAAAAATAGTGTTCACTTTACAGAACAGTTATAACTATTGACAAAATCCATGTATTTAGCCCAATGACACTTAACAATTTTGACTATTACTATTAGTTTATGATTTTTGAAACAACACTAAGAGGCAAAACAGCTTATAGATGAGAAAATCAAGGACCGGAGAGGATAAAGGACATGCCGAAGGTAACACGGTAGTTAGTGGAAGAACTGAAACCAAGTCCCAACTCACATGATTATTAATTTAAATTGTATTCCATAAACCAATTCGTCATTTCAGATAGTCTTCACTCACTCATACATTCATTGACTCTATCATTATTTTATGTATTCATTAATTCAGCAAATGTTTTCTGAGAACAATGAATCTTTTTCAGCCTTAGGATCTATCATTTAAAGATCTAGGTTCTAGTTCCAACTTTTCATTAATTCACTACTGAAGCCAAGGGCAAGTGACTTCTTCTCTTTGGGTGTCAGTGTCTTCAACAGGCTGGAAAAAATGTCTCTAAATCTCTTTCCATTGCAAGCTCCTATTTGTTGTCTTCAGTGCTACAGGCTTGGGGGATAAAAAGATACAATGGTGATGCTTGCCTAGAGGAGCCACAGCCAAGTGGGAAAAACAAATATACTTGATTTGGATTTGCTCCACCATACTGGAGAACATACAACACCTGTCACTTAAACAATATTTCTTAATCAAATAAACGTGATGTGGCTCCCACATGCCAGGGTTCACAGGAAGGATGATTTTTGGAGTATTCTGGGGGTCCCTTTCTCCACCCCCAAATGAATGACCATGTACAAGAACTTCACATTTTGATTCACACTGGAGGCCCTTGGCTCAAGGAAGCCTGTGCAAATGTTTTGTTTGGCCCACAATGTTTTTCAAAAAAAGATTTAACTCAACTTTTAGCAGCTGGAAAGTTTCTCATTAAAACTCAGATTTCTGGCTTCTCTTGAAAAAGCATAAGATCTAGCAGTATAGTGACAATTGACTTCTTGGAGCTCTGCTCTCTCAGAGGCGACACATCTCTCCCTAATTAGAGGTGAACTTTTGACTTTATCTTGAGTCGCACTGTATCAATTCAAGGGAAATGTCCATCACAGCTTTTCTATCATGAGAATTTAAAATATTTAGGGGGGAGGGTGAGAGGGAAATGAAATGTTTTGTAATAACCTGAATACACACACACACACACACACACACACACACACACACACATATAAAATATATATATGTGTATGTTTTAGACTGAGAAATTTAAGCTTCTGGACTTAATTAGGTGTTAATTTTAGCCTAGCCAGGGCCCAGCATGCTTTGATATTTCATTAGGAGAAATTTTTCTAGACCTAGACAAATCACTTATAAATGTTATCTCCTTTTCCCCAAAGGGCATTTGAGTTGGTGAGTCTAGGTCTTACTGTGATGTACTGATAACCTGACTCTCTGAAGAAAAAAGTCTTGATTTTTAGAGTTTGCTGAATTCCACGTGTAAACATTCCCACCATAACTAAATACAAGGATGGTTTAACAGCTGGCTTGCGACATTTCTGAAGTGTTACAATTCGTCTCATGAGCCAGTACAAGCAGAGTCAACTCACCAAGCCTACCTAATTCCAGAACACAAGAATACAAAAATGTTATTACTTTCCTTACTCTGAATTCTATGGAAAAGATAGAATAAATATGAACTATAAGCCATGCCTACTTTCAGGGGCATTTTTATCTGGGTCAGGAGATAAAGCTAACACCTTTGAAATAATAAGATGACCTTTCAAGAATTAGTACCTTCTTCAATATCTCTGCTTGAATGTTCAATAAGACAATCAAATTCACTATATCCAAAATTGGTTTCTCGGATTTCCTCCCAAAGCTGTACTGTATTTCTTCAATCTCTTCATCTCAATAAATAACCTTCCATCGAGTTCTCAAGCTTAAAGATTAGGAGTCACTCTTGATTCCTTCATATTTCTCAACTCTCTTGTTTAATCCAAAAACAAGGTGTATCTACCTCCAAAATTTATCTTAAACTGCCCATATTTCTGCATCCCACTGCAGTAACCCTAGTCCAACCCTTTTCCACCCCTCTCCCCACTCCTGGTCTCTCAACTCTCTCAGCTCTTCCTTACCATTGGCCTCTACCAGTTATTTTTTTCTCTTCATGCTTAAGCACTTGCCATGGTTAGATCCTTCTCATTCTTCAGATACAAGTTTAAATGCCGCCTCCTTACAGAAATTTTCTCTGCCTATCCTGTCTAAAGTAGCTCTTCCTACCTGACCAGTAAGTCCCCATTCCATCAACCTGTCAATTATCATATACTTTGTTTACTTGTTTATGGCTTGTCCCTCCCTCCACACACAAAATCTAAATTCCATTATGGTAGGAGCCTTTTATGGCTTGTTTTGCTTGATGCCTTCAGCCTAGCACAGTGCTTAACACATAGAAGGCATTAAATAAATAGTTGTTAAGTGAATGAATGAAGAAGCAAATGAATAAATGATAAAGGTAAGGTGAGGAGATTTGACATTTCAAAGTTAGCTTTTAGTTCTAACACTGTAGGAGTCTGTGGCTTTAAGAATGTATTTTTGTACTTTCTGATGTTAATCCAACTCTTAAAGTAGAGTGGAATTCAGTGTGGGGGGGGGCAGATGAATGAAGGCACCAGCAGTCAGCAGTAATCAAGGGTGACTCCCTGGAAGAAGCGGAAATATGCTGGGCTTTTCAAGCCTTCATAATTACTTACACAAAAGACATCTGTCATCTTATAAAAAGTTTCACTCTAATCTTCATTTCCATTGCCGACTACTTTATTTCATTGCAAATGTGATCATGTTTATGAAAACTTGATGGGCACACTTTTCAGGAACATCTAGCTTCTAAACTACTGTGTCCTTGAATTGTGTGTGTGTTTGTGCAAGCATGTGTGTGCATGCACATGCACGTGACGATTACTGAGTTTGATTTAACAGATAAAGAACATGCAGAATTTGCCCAGAAGCCCATACACTCGACCCCCTTGGCTGGCTTGATATCTGCAGGAAGGATCTGTTCCACGCCTCAGAGAAGACCCGCTTAGGACAGGAAGTGAGTCATCTGTGTTCCACAGAGGACCTATCACAGGTTTAACTACACTAAATGTGAAACAGATTAGACTGGAACGAATCATGTCATATTTGTTCCCTCCCACACTGTGGGACATTTCATAACCCATTGGTACTTTACCCTGAAACTCTCAGAGGTAAACAGGTTTTTAAAATCACCTGTCTGACCCTCATGTTTTATGGAGGGGGAAACTGAGGCCCAGAGAAGGGTAGTGACTTATCCAAGTTCACACAGCAAATTTAGAGCAGAGCCATCATTAGATCCCTATCTTGAAGCCCCATCAATTGTTCTATAGAATGTTTTATATTGTTCATATACAACATACAAGCTGAGTTTTCTAAGAGAAAACCTAGTTTATTCTTTCGTTTAATGTTTATTCATAACTTGTTGAACTATTTATTGACTTTTTATAATTGAAAAATAAAATTTTAGTAACTAACCTCTACTCATATTGGTGGTGGTGGTGGTAGGAGAGGTCCTAGGACATTCCAAGCGTATCCGGCTTAAAATGCTCAAAGAAGTCTTTACATAATGAAATATAAAAATGCACACCAATTTATAACAAGAGACAAATGTCTTTTAACAATCAATAAAGAACTATGTCACTTTTAAAACAACAAAAGAACAGATTCTTCTCATTTTGATCTCTGTAGTTAAGATTTAGAGATCATCTCTTGTGGTTTTCAGCAACTAAATTTGTTTTGAGATGTGAAAGCCATAGAAGGATACATGCCAATCTGTTCAACTGTTACACATGAAAGACTGGAGACTAGAGAGAGGCTACTAACTTAATAAAAGAGAGAGGGTTTTTTCATGTGTTAAGTGATCAGTTGGAGTTTAGAGAGTAACAGTGTTTCAAGATACATACATTTAAACATCAAGGTACCTAACAGGCAAACAGGAATCATTTGTTCAGTTTCTTTACAACTAGTCTGAAAAGATGCAACCAGGCTTTTTCAAATTGCGGAAGAATTAGAAATAAAACCTCACTCTTCATAGATCCCCATTTATCCTTCCTGGATCCAACTTTCTTAACAATCACAGCTGCTGGTGGGCTCCTGGTGTCAGGGAGGAGAACACTGAGCCTGGAGTCAGGAGCCCTTTTGCAGAGTTGGTCGTGAGCCAGCTTTGGAACCTTAGACCGGTGTTCCTCAAACTTGCAGTGTCTAGGGATCACGTGGGGTATTTTCTAAAATGCAGATCCCTAAGCCCACTTCCAGAGAATCTAATCCCAGAAGGCTGAGGTGGATCCCAAGAATCAGCATTTTAACCAGCACTCCCGTTTCATTCTAATATAATTAGATGATGGAACAAACATATCAAAACCCTGACAGCTGTAGGCAATTTTTTTCTCTTTTCTCTGGGCCTCAATTTCTCCATGTGTGGAATTAGGACATTGGACAAAGATCATCACTAAGATCCTTTCCTGATTCATGCAATGGAGATCTTATGATTTGGGAACAGCCTAGGTTCCTACCTTGCTCTGAGTTACCTTGGTAGCCCAAACAGGCCCAGTGCTTACAGAAGCATTTAATTCAAATACAGACACTCATTTACCCAGAGCTCAATGTGAACCTTGCAGGGGTTCAGCAGTTCCCAGCCTATCCTCCCCACAGTGGGCTGTCTGTGACTTATTCTCGTCTTCACAACTGCAGGTCCTCGAATGGTGCTGCCCCGAGCCACCACCATCTGTCCTCAGGCAGGAATATCTAGAAAGTGCCTGGTTCTCTAGACCTCTATTCCCACTTCAGGTCTAGAAACCATCAC
>CM053507.1:117906222-118079211 GCA_028627145.1 Eidolon dupreanum | reverse complement strand
ATGTTGCCTTTTATCTCTGATAACTTCCTGTGCCTTGTCTTGCTTCAGCACATCCCTTGATTTTAACATGGAAGGAGCCTCTACTGGGGCTGAAAGACTTTCACTGGCTCTTTAGCCAACAACCATTGTTTCATTGGGTTTTTAATAAATACTATAAAATTGCCATAAGAAAGCTCCTGTTGGGGATGCACCTTTCCTTGAGATCCATGTGAGCTCCTAGTGAGATGTAGATGCTGTCATATAATGGAATTTGGGAAATCTGGCCCCATTGCTTGCCAAGCCACTCTTCCAGAGTTTCTATAACATAATAAATGGAAGAAATAAGTATTCTAAATACAAAAAGGAAGGCAGGATGTATGCTGACGGAAAGGCTTTTTTCCCAAAGCCCATGAAGGGTCCTAGGGTAGGTGAAGAAGTTGCCTTATTTTCTAATCATCTTTGCTTTCTCTGGTGAAATTTTACCATTCACACTCACTTCCATATGTCTCTTGCAAAAACCTTGTGAAGAATACAAGAAAGAGTTATATTATCCTCATTTCTTGGATGAAGTAACTGAGACTCAGAGAGATGTGACCTGTCCCCTGTCACCTATCTAAGAAGTGACAGAAATGGGATATTCAGAACCCAGCCTGTCCCATTGGTGGTCAGAACTCATTTTACAATATCTGAGGGGTCTCTCTTGTCCATAGCCAGTTCTGAATCACTGGTGGAGTTCACCAAAGATGAGAAGCCAAGGGCCTTTGCAGGAGTGACAAGAGAGCTGAGGTAGGTGGTTCCTTTGTCCTTTTTCATAAGCCATACTTGACACTTGTAGCCAACTTACTCCTTTTTTAAAACTCTGATATCAGTAACTGGCATGACTAGAGGTAGTGTTATATAATGGAAATTAACAACAGATAGTGGAGACTGACTGACTGAATGAATGAATGAACCAATAAATGAATTTTCTCATACATTAATTTAGTACACAAACATTGATTATGTTTCTACTGGGCACTGAAGATGGACCTAAGACAATGTCTAAGGTCTGATCTCTGCCCCAGAGGAACACACATTAATAAAAGAAGAAACAGACAGGCAGACAAATAAATGACCACACACCATGACAGAAGCTGGGGTGCAGATATGTAGGTGTACTCTGGAAGCCCAGAGGAGAAGAATGTGACTAAGTATCCTTCCCATGTGATCAAACTCTCAATCCTCTGTCAGTGTGAGCTTCCCTAGGATAGCAGGAACCACATGACTTACCTTTCCCTCCCTATCAAAGATTATATTGGGAACATCTAAGATCACCAGTTAGTGCTTGCTGAATAAATTCTCATGGAGGAATTGTGAAAGATTCTGCAGCGCAGGTAACCTGAGACATGTGAGTGAGTCTACAAAGCCCTCAAGTTACCTGTCTTAGGACAAGGACCCCAGGTATCAGAGTCTTCCCTGGGGTCTATGATCAGTATCAGTTGCCCCCTCTCTCACCTGCCACAGTTATCTTAAAAGGTGGAGTAAAATCAAGCACAGGAAACATCAGTCACAGTAGCTCTGTTCATCCATCAGGGTTAGAACACCTCACCTTGAACAAAGGAGATAAGAGAATAAAATAACACCTGACACAGCCTTATCACCTGATAATACAACCTCAGTTTTTCCATTAAAAGAACTGAGAACCAGAGTCCTGTACTTTAGCTGATAAAGAGATCACAGGAAACAAAGTTATTAATTTTAATCTCTGCTGTGCAATAGCACATTTGAGTGAATATATCTAAGGGGGGGGAAATACTTTTTCTGTTGTTGGAAGTTGGATATGAATTTTTTCTTCCTCCCACCTTTCATTTCTCATACTTTGTTCATCCAATAACCACTAGGAATTTTTAATTGCAGATATATTAAACCCAGTGGATCTGTCTATGCTATCACCATTACGTAATGTCATAAATCTCTCTCTCCTTACTCTACCCCCGTCCTTGGAGGACTTGGTAAAAATATTTAGAATACACTTGAAAGAACTTAAGCCAGTTAGCTGCCTCTCTAGTTCTCACTGTTTTCATCTTTAAAAATTAGGAGTTGGACAGTCAGTCTTCATAATTGCTCCAGCTTCAATACTCCAAGATCTCATGACTGAAGGGGACACAGAACAGGTCAGTTTTGATGACAAGGGCAATCTTTCTAAGCACAAAGGTTGCCAGATGACAGGAAACCCAGGCAACCACCACCCCTGCTTAAGACTAGGGGGCTCAGCTCTGGCCTTCCCCACAGGAAGTCCATGGAGCCCACAAACATGTGTACCTGAAGCCCACATCCCCTTTCCAGAGCAAACTCTGGGCACTTGGGGCCTTGAAATTTCCTAAACAAATGGCCCAATGTCTGCTTCCAGGCCCTAGCTGATCTCTCCTGGTTCCTCATCTCCAGAGTAACTCACAGCACCATGGTATACACACCTAGAACTGGTGCATGATACAGGGGTGGGAGATGTTATTGATGTTTGCCTGCACATTCCACACTTCCCTGTATTCAGGAATACTTGGGAAGTAGAACGGGCTGTTCTTCCTAAGAAAGAGCTGTCTAATGGCCACTGCAGAAGCCCAGGTTCCTTCCCAACCTTGCGTCAGGCCTCTCCGCTGGAGGTATTTGACTTTAGATTTTAATGTGAGTCTTAGCACTTCTTCAGCTTTCTTCTGGGCATAAAACTATCTCAGAATTGGTTTCCCTATCATTGATACCTTATATATTTCTAAAAACAAACAAACAAACAAACAAACAAACAAACAAAACACTGGAAAAAGCTTGTAGTAAAAACACCAGATGCCTAAATATACAGACCTGCCACTGTATGAAAGAAAGAAGATAATCTTGCCAGGAAACTCAAATACAATTTTTACTAAATATAAAAATAAAACAGCACTGAGCCTCCTGACCACCAAAGTTAAAATAGAAAAGCAGTAAGTTACTGGGCTTTTATTAGATGATCAAAGATACAAAGATCTATTCTTCAGAAGAGACAACTTTCTACTGGGCATAAAATTTGAGGCAGAGTTTTATCACCTGCATTCTTATATAAGGGACACTAAGTAACATAAGAAACCAGATGTTCAACAGTAGTTTTGTAGGCAATGCAGAATCATTCTCCATGCAACCATTTATTATATTGACGCTTGGTAAAATTTGAGACACAGTATTTTTTAAAAGTTGTGAAGTTTTTGCTATAGGAACCTGACCTAATACCACATAAGTGACCAAAATTGATATGAAACTATAAAATTCAGAAAAATCAAAGGAATGAACCATTTGGATTAACACTCCTCAAACTTCTCCACCTAGTATTTCTAATAGCATCCAATGGCAGAGTAAAGTAAAATTCTACCCTGAGGGATTTGGAGGTAGAGGATCAATCATGCCCCCCTCCACTTCCAAGGCAAGGTGAAATTTATTTTTTAAATTTATTCAATTTCAGCTTGCTACTTTATAATGCATTTCTGCTTATTTTAATATTAAAGTAATTTCCCCAAAATCTTTGGTAAAGTTGGTAATCACTATGGCTTTGAGTATTCCCTGACATTGTCAAGTATCTCATGTTTGAAAAACCATGACTGGCTTATATTGTCTCTTATTTGTTCTTTATAACAAACTGTTTATGAATGGAAAAATAAAAAAACAGAAAGATTAAGTAATTTTCCCAGGAGTATGTGGCACCAAAATACATAAGGCCAGTCCTTTTTACTGCCCCCAGTTCCATGATGTTAATTTTATCATTTAGGAAATAATCAAGGAATGGACTGGGTGGTCTAACTAAGGTTTCTGGTATTATATTACTGAAGCGCAATACCCACTGAGCCTGTAAGGCCACACTGCTCCAGACTTCCAATGTCCCCACATATTTCACTCGGGCATTGATAAATGTCTCCTGATTGATTACCAGATTCTTCCAGAGGATGAGTCACTCCACACTCAAGTTTTCCTCTATAATCTGTTCATGCATCCTCAACTTCATGAGCCTGGAGCAGGAGATGCAACTTTTCTCCCAGGAGTCCCCAGCAGGTGTCTCAAACCCTTACAACGGTGATGGCCAATTGTCTCTTCTCCATGAAGCGGGTCACCATTCTAAAAGGTACATGATGCAATGAGCAGGCTGGAAGACCAGAAGTCTGGAGACCCATGTCATGGTCCTGATTCTGCTGTCAGATGGTTGTGGGAAAACCACTTACCCCATTGGTATCAGGTGTACCAGGGAATGGTAATAAGTGAGATAATGTCTGGGAAGCCCTTTGAGCTCCTCAAAAGCAAGTGGCTACTTAAACATAAGGTGTTATTACCTCCAAGCCCACACCAGCCAAGGGTATCACAGTTAAGCTTCCTGAAGAAATCTCCTCTATCACTGCACAGGAAAGGACTGGCTGATCCTTCAGCTTCTCATTTAGTTGGAATTCCCATGCTTTGGAGGATTCTGGGTGAGTTGACTATCTGGCTAAAGATGAGGAGTTTTGGTGAAATGAAGACTTAAATCTTAAAAACACAGACTCTTCCAGATGAAAAGGATATTAGCAATTTAGCCCACACTCTTCATTTAGAGAAGAAGATGAGTCCAGGAATTTTCATACTTAACTTCCATTCCCTGAAATCCTGCTAGGAATTAGGTAGACGCTGGGGAAGAAGATAATCGTCATCTAGTCTTTGACTTCCACCCTCCCTGGTAGGAAGACAAGCAAATTCACCATTTGTGGACAATGTGATAGGGGCATTATTGCAAAGTGCCACCAGGACTGCGACAAAGACAGCCTAAGTCTTGCAAGCCACATGTCCTTGGTCAAATCACTTCAACTTTGAGGCTCAGAAAAATGAAAACAAGATCAATGACATCATTCTCTAACATTTTTATTATGTTTGGCAGCTCACTGACTGGTTTAATCGTTATAAGAAAGCAGAGAAGGACTCATTTGATGATCTCTACTCTCTAAAGAAGCAAAACCTAAGGCTTTAAGAGATAGAATCCCAGGCATGTGGCCTTGACCTGAGTCCCAGATGAGTCTCCTGGAAAAGAACTAGGAAGGTAACTGGACATTAGTCCCCACTGGTCTGCCTCTCTAAGTTGCTTCAAGCATTACAGCTCTATAGATGTATAAATTTATCAAAAGTTTCAAGGTTGCCTCGTACTAAGAGGCTTTTGATAAGTATTTGATCAGAAAACTGAAAGGAATGAACATTTTTTCCTTCTAAACTCAGCAACCAATAAAACTCTTAATTCAAATGACAGTATGTTTTAGTAAGAACCTTAGGTTATTTTATATTTCATATTATAAATTACACAAACAATACGTGAATATATTTTTACTGCAAAAAAATAAAAGATCTAAAAACAAATGTCCATGTGACTACTCCTACTGATCCCAGCCCCTACATCCTGCTAACTCCCAACCCTTCTCACCCTAGCCCACACCCCACTCCCACTGTTGGTGTTTATCAGTGTCATTTTAGCCCTTCACTCCATGCAACTAAGTATATGTGTATACAGAAATACTTTGTTTTGCAATTTGTTTCTTATGAAACTAGTTTAACATTGTATGCATTGTTTTGCAACTTATTTTAAACTTAACATGTGTGGAGATCTAGCCATGATAGCTGCCCTAAATGTACTATATCCCTGGTATTGCATCATATCACTACACCACAGTGAAGCCATTTCCTTATGAATGGTCTTTCAGTGGGCTCTGTCTTTTCTCTGTTAGTGCTGCAGCAAACATTTTTGTTTGTGCCACCTTAGAAACACACACACACACACACACACACACACACACACACACACAATGCTGTATATTGTATTCTAAAAGATTTGGCCTCGAAAGTGTTGTATTGATTTGCAGAGTAACCAACAGTGTATGAAAGGATCTCTTTTCTTACACTATGCTAAAAGTTAATATCATAAATCCTTTTCAATTTTTTTGCTAGTCTCATAGTAAAAGTAATATGCATTGTTGATGCTAATTTACATTCAAATATATTTCCCTTTAAAAGGGGAAATGATGACAAATGTTAATACTTAAAGCATGTGTTAACCTTCTCCCAAAGGAAGCATGACAGATTGGAAGATAAAGGTCTCTGTGGTCAAAGGGCCTGGTTGGCACCCTAGACCTCTCGCTGATGAGATGGGCCTCTGATGAGTTGCTTGGCCTCTCTCAGCTTCACTTTTCTTTCTGTAGGATGGTGATAGGCAATACTTTGCTTTTGCCCAGGTTATGAAGTAGTTGTCATGAAAGAGTCAGCTCTGTGCAAGTGTTAGAGATTATGTGACTTTCATAAGTGAATAATCTGATGCTCAGCAAGGTACGTTACAAGCACCAAGAAATCTCATATACCTACCAGAGCCTCTGCCTCATGTTGGGATATGTTTAGTCAGACTTTCTTAGCAATCTGAAAAATTAGTTTTTTGAGTTTTTGTTTATTTATTCATTGGTTGGTTGGTTTTATTTTGATTTGTTTGTCTCATTTTTTTTTATTTGATAGAAGTACATGCACAAGACCTGAGTTAGTTGATCAACAGTAGGAAGTTATGTTACCTAAACCCCTGACCTCCACTTACCAAGGGAAATGCTCCAGTATCTTCTGAGTTAATTTCTATGGTTACAACTGCTCTATTTGCTAGAGAGCAAAGCATGCCCTAATTTGAGGAGATGGAAGATTTGATAAACCTAAGACACAATCAAATTTAATATCAGCCATGAGAGCACTGTGGAGGCACAGAGGAACATTTCAATTTTAGCCAATGAGCTGCATTTCTCTTTTTTAGTAGCATCCCACTCTCAACTCACAGGGCCTAAGTGGACCCCATTCTCAGCCCTGGGGTGGAGCACATGGCCCAGGCCTACCTCAGTTAGCACACTGCAGACTCCAGTAGACTGGCTTACAGCAGGACATGTGATAAAAGAAACTCAATCGGAGCAAAACTTGGGATTTTTGGAGAGAAAGCTTGGACAGATAACTTTCATTTTTTCCCATGGCACATGATCCGGAAAGGATTTAGACCTAGAAACTTATGACAGCCTCCTTGAGGGAAATGAGAGTCTTTGAATGGAGGTAATATAAAGGAAGAAGACCTAAGATATGAGACAGTGAAACCAGATCCCAAGAACATTGCCAATGATGTTCCCCTAGAATTCTCAGTTACACAAGCTAAATAATCCGCCCTACATACACATTCTCTTCTTGCTCTCTTTTTCTAAATTTGTTATTCTATTATTTGTAATAACTGGCACTAGTGGAAACACACACACACACACACACACACACACACACACACACACACACACACATTCATGCTCAGTGTTTCTTTCCATATGTGGAAGGCAGCACAGTGTCATGGCAGAAATCCAGGCCTAGAAGGTAGGAAAGCTACATCTGTCATTGGCTTTGTCTTTTGGGGCCTCAATTTCCATAGCTGTAAAGTGAGACAGTTGGATAAATAGGCTGGAGACACCCTTTTGCTGACACTCTGAATCTGTAAACCTGAAACTCTTTGTGCACCTGTGACCACTGGAATCTGAGATTGTCAGATACTGACTCTTTGAAGCATTTCATTCATTGTGTTAAAGGAGGGCTTAAGTGGCCACCAATGGAGGGAACCTGAAGAACATAAAACAATTAGGTTCTCTGTATCTCCACCAGAATTGGCTTCAGAAGAGGGTTGGGCTTTGCAAAAACACAGAACATTCTTCCCTCTGGGTTCCTTGGGAAAACTCTCAGCACCATGGAGGGTGCCTCTCCTGCTATTCATGGCTTGCCAATGGGAACAGCCAAGAAGAAGAGGTCACATGGCCAGACCTGCTGCCAGCACAGGATGTTCCATGCAGTCGATACCAGACAAAAAAAAGATTTCCTGATCTCCTACTGAGGCTTCCTATGAAAGGTGGGCCCAAGAGTTGTCAAAACATATTCTGCAATGGTCTGTGTAAAGGTTCCTATAAGCAAGATTCGAATACAATTGTTGATTGTCTCTTTTATAGGAAGCATTATGCTAACCATTTTCATATGTACTCTTTCTTAAACCTCACAGCAACTCTATTGCACCTTAATACCACTTCTAGTTTATAGTTACAGAAACTGAGACTGAAGAGGTAAAGTTGAAATAACTTGCCCAGGGTACCACAGCAACTGAGCCACAGCTAATTTCACTGACTGAGGACAAGGTAAGGGCCTTCGTGGTTGCTTTTGCTTCACCTTCTCTCACCCTCCACCATGCCATGAACAAGACACCAAACGCGCAGGTCATAAGCATGTATTCTAGTCACTGCCCTTCTCACAGCTGGAATTTTATGTACTTGTCACTTCCTTGATCAGACTATGAGGTCTTCATCAAGGCCTGTGTGATACAGCTGTGTGGCTCCAACAGCTCATTGTACAAAATATGAACATGAAAAACAGTCCTTTTTCCTGGCCAGCCACTGACTGCAGAAGAGGACCGGACTCAAGCCACTGACTGCAGAAGAGGACCGGACTCAAACAGTATGCACTTAGGGATCAGGCAGATGGTGGAAACACAAGAAATTCTAAGCTAGGTATGAGACAGTAGGGAACAAAATATGCAGGATCTGCCCAAAGCACTCAAATCCAAAAGTTTCAGAAAGAATGTATAGCCAAAAAAGCATATGCAGACTGGGCTGCAGAGCCATCTGTTCACAGCCCTCACTATTTCTCCATCCCTGACCATTCAGCTTGGCATGGAATTGATGAGCATCCTGCTCACACTGTAACATCAGTCTTCCAAGATGGAGCCTATGGCTGAACGGTTTCATACATGGGATCATAATACAGTGTGTGGCAGACAGTGTATAGTTAATAATTGTTTGGTAAATAGACTTTTTAAAATAGCAAATTCATATTTACTCAAACCACTATAAGCCTCAATAAGCCAACATTCTGTAAAGGAAGCTATTGACTCAGTTGCCACTGCTCTAGGAACGAAAATACCGAGTATAGTGATTGGATGGTAAACTAACCATACCAAGTACCTATATGCACCATGATACCTAAAAAAGCCCTTTAGGACAATAAAATAATTCAGCGAATAGTCCCCATACTCTCACATGAGAATATATATGCAGTGCATGATTTCATAGACAACCTACCGATCATTCACTTGACAACACTAGGATCATAATGGTAAGCCAGACAGACATAGTGACTTCCCTCAAGGAACTTATAGGCTTGTAAACTTCTAATCTCATATATAGATATAAAATCATAATGCAATAAGTGCTTAAAACTATATGGTGCTTTCAGAGGCCTGGCCTGGGGGGATCAAGGGAGTGATACACGACCTGGCTAAAGAGGGAAGAAACAGCATTGCAAAGGCCCCTTGAAAAAAGTATGGCAAGGATAAGAATGTGTAAAGCCTGAGTGAAAGACCAGAGGAGGGAACATATGGTTTAAGAGGTTGATAGAGGTTAGATTACTACAGGCTGGTAGGATATAACAAGAATTTTTATCTTGATCTTACAAGCAATGTGAGTTATTTACTCTGCTAGTTAAAAAAAAAAAATTAGGTGATGCCATAGCTCCCCATTCCTCTAACCTGCACTTTCTGCATAGGCTATTTATTGTCCATTTCTCTCTATGGCAAGGAACGAGAATTTAAAACTTTTTTGGATAGAAAAAGTTTTTCATTCTTAGTGTCTGAGCGGCAAATGAGATTTCTCCTTCCGGTGTACCATGACATTACCTCAGTAACACCATTAGACACCCTTCCAATGGCGGGAGCTCAGAGCCCTACTGTAAGTTATTTCATGTCCAGTACCAGGTAAGCCAGCAGTTTTTCATCTTTTGGATTATGCAGACCACATTTTAACCTGAAAAATAACACAGCCCTTTCACTTGATGCTAGTTACATTTTCAAAATTTAATGACACCATACCATTTACATTACCATATCAAAAAAGCTGAAATATTTAAGTATAAATTATATAAAGTATGTATGACATTTGTATGAGGAAAACCACAGAATTCTGATGAAAGAAAGTAAAGAAAATCAAAATAAATGGAGAGATATTTCATGTACATGAACTGGAAAACTCGATGTTATCAAGATTCCAGTTTTTCCCAACTTGATCTATAAAGCCAATGCAATCTCAATTAAGAGATTATTAATCCCATAAATTATTTTGTGGCTATCAATAAAATAATTCTAAAGTTTCTATGGAAAGGCAAAGACCCAGAATAACCAAGACAATATTAAAGGAGAACAAAGTTGGAGGACTGACATTATCCAACTGCAAGACTTACTATAAAGCTACAATAATCAAGACAGTGTGGCACTGGCAAAAGAGTAGACAAATGAACCAATGGAATAGAAGAGAGAGGCCAGAAATAGACTCACACGAATATAGTCAACTGATCTTTGACAAGGAGCAAAGGCAATTCAATAGGATAGTCTTTTCAACAATTGGTGCTGGTACAAACAGATATTCAAGTGCAAAAAAAAGTGAATCTAGATACACACTTTATACTTTTTACAAAAATCAACTTAAAAAGGGTCATGGACCTAAATATAACTCAAAACTCTACAATTCCTAGAAGATAACATAGGAGAAAATCTTGATGACATTGGGTTTGGTAATGACTATTTAGGAATAATAACACCAAAAATACAATCCATGAAAGAAAAAAAATGATAAGTGAGACTTCATTAAAATTAAAAGCTTCTACTTTGTGAAGAACACTGTTAAGAAAATTAAAAGATAAGCCACAAAGGGGAAGAAATATTTGCAAAACACATGTCTGATAAAGGACCGTTATCCAAAATATACAAAGAACTCTTAAAACACAACAATTAGGAAACAAACAACCCATTTCGTAAAGCACAGCATAGGGAACATAGTCAATAATATTATAATAACTATGTATGGTGCTGCATGGGTACTAGACTTATCAGGGAGATCTCTTCGTAAATTTATAAATGTCTACCCACTACGTTGTACACTTAAAACTAATATAAAATAATATTGAATGTCAATTGTAATTGAAAAAAGTTTTAATAGGCAAAAGATCTGAACAAATACCTCACCAAAAAAGATAAATATATATGGCAGATAAGCATATGAAAGGATGCTCAACAACATATGTTAACAGAGAATTTCAAATTAATATGACAATGAGATACCACTGTACACTTATTAGAATGGCCAAAATCTGAACACTGAGAACACCAAATCCTAATGGGCAATTAGAACTCTCATTCATTGTGGTAAGAATGTAAAATGGAACAGCCACCGTGGAGTACAGTTTGACAATTTCTTATAAAAATAGATATATTTCTATCATATGATCAAGCAAGAACATTCCTAGGTATTTTCTCAGATGAGTTGAAAACTTATGTTCACGCAAACATCTATGCATGGATGTTTACAGAAACCTTTGTCATAATTGCTAAAAATTGGAAGCAACCAAAATGTCCTTCAATAGGAGAATGGATAAACAAACTGTGGTACATCCATACGATGAAATATTTTTCAATGCTAAAAAGAAATGAGCTAATCTGAAAAGCTAACATGCTACATGATTCCAACTACATGGCATTCTGGAAAAGACAAAACTATAGAGACAGAAAAAGGATCAGTGATTCAGGGAGACGAAAAGGAGGGATGAATTGGTGGAGCACAGGGGATTTTTAGGACAGTGAAATTATGCTATATGACACTTTAATGATGGATATATGTCTTACGCATCTGTCAAAATCCCATAGAAAGTACAACATTTTTTACAAAAAAGTAAACCCTAGTGTAAACTATGAACTTTAGTTAATAGTAATGTATCAGTATTGGCTCATCAACTATGACAAATATACCACATTATTGCAAGAAGTTAATAATAAGGAAACTTGGGAGGGGGAGCAGAAAGGAATGTATGGGAACTCACTGTACTTTCCACTCAACTTTCCTGTAAATATAAAACTGCTCAAAAATTATGTGTATTAATTTAAAAAATTCTAATGACTAATAAAATATATGATGACAAAACGCTATAGTTTTAGTAGCATGGTTTTAAAATATATATTTGATTAATTACAACAGCACCTACATACACTTGAGAAATGTAAGTATAAATGAGTAAAATATGCCTATGTTTTGTAGTCTCTAGACAACTTCAAACACATATGTGGATTCAGAGATTCTCTTGTAATAACTCCATAGGCATAAAAGAATCCAGATTTGGGAAACCATCGCTGAGGGCTTCATAGACATTTTTTGATGATGAATGAAATATGTTCCCTTGGAAGATGAGGAGAACACTCACTGAAGCCTACTGTCATTGACTCTGGATGACTGTAACACTTTTCTCATCTCATAGAAGGGAGGATTAAGTAAGAGAGCATGTGTAAAACTATATAGCACAGTGCCTGGTACATCGTAGCTGCTCAGAAAATAGTAACCAAATCAAAATCTGGTATTATAAAGGAGATCAATCATCAGGTGTTGGATTGGATTGGCTGACATCCAATGTCTCTTCCACTTGGATTTGCGACTAGGCTCCACTTCCCTGTTAATGTTTTGGGACCTCATTTCTGTTCCAGGACAAAAGTTTTGTCACTATAAGACTGCATATGGGAAAGAGCTACAAATAGCAATAGGAGAGGTCTTGGGATGACACCCTGTCTGAACTACTCCCAATTTGCCCTTATACCTCATTTGTCATGTGCACCTATAGTATGAGACCTGAAGGCAGAACTTTGGAGATTCAGTGTTACTCAGGATTGATGAAGAAACTAAAAGCCATCCTGTCCTTCTAAAGTGATATAATAGATGAAACTTTATTAAAACACACACCAAAATTACAGTGTTTGAAGGAATAGAAATATATATCCATGATGGACAATAGTACTTTCATTGCATTAATTCATTCACAATATTTATTCATTCAGCTCCAGCTGTGTGCAAGGCACTGACAGTATTGGGTGCTGAGCTAGCTGGCTATAGTCTGTGATAAAAATGTTCTTTCCATGCTGTTTCTTGTAACCTTGAGTACAAAAGAATCCAACCATTCCCATGCTTCTCTACTTCTGGTGCTGGAGCCCCTGCTTCCCATATTTGTCGGGCGAATCACCTATCCTACCTCTGGAATGGTGAAAGGCCAGGAAACTGTGTCATGAGAAAAATTAAAGGAACTGGCAAGTTTTAATTGGTGATGAGAGATCCCAGGAGATATACGATCCTTGAAGGATCGTATCCTTCATCTGAAGGATCATTATAGGGAAGAAAGGTTGGATTTTTTTGATAGCGAGACAAGAACCAGAATTACACACCAGTTCTGGAAGTAACCGAGAGACTGACGTCACCTCAACCAGAGAAAGGATTTTCTAACAGTGAGAAGCTTCCAAGTATGAAATAGACTGCGCTAATAGTAGTATGTTCTCCATTACTGGAGGTGTTCACAGGCCAGATGATCAGTAGACAGGAAGCTTGTAGACAAGATTTTCTCAACAAACTTGGAAATAATGGAATGATATTGACTTTATTTCTCACTCCAAATCTGTTTCTATGAGCATTGGCTATATCCATTGATTTCTACATTACAGGTCATATAATATTTTGCCTCACTTCTATGTATCTACACATTTTTTAGAGTTTGCAAAGTGCTTTCTTATGTGATCTCGTTAACTCCTCAGGACAAATTTTTGAGAAAATTAATAGAAGAATTACTCTACTCACTTTATAGTTAAGGAATCTAAAGAAAGGAAAGGCTGAGAGAAGCAAATCAATGATAAAATCAAAAGCAGCCATCGCTTTGGTGAGGTCTCCTTCTTCCCACTACAGAATCATAGGCCAAGAGCATTCATCTCATCTTCAGAATGAAGAAATGAAAAGTATCTGATTCTGGACAAAGGAGGTTTGTTTTCCTAGGGGTTAAGAAGCTGTTATTGATATCCAAGATTGGGCATGACATTTTCTCCATAGCTCAAAAAGCAGGAAATACTGAGTCTTTCAAGTAAACAAACTACTACAAGTAGGTCGGCTTTTTCTCACTCACAGCATGCTCCAGGGCGAGACCATGCTGACCAGCCTACCAGGAGAGAGAATCAAGACCTTCACCTTCGGGAGGGAAAAAAGAAGAGAGAAGGTGATAGTCTAGGGATGATGTTGAACTGAGAAAGTCCCAAAAGGTTACCAGGAAGTCAAGACCCACTTGTTTCTTCCTATAAGAATGTTTTGCATCTGGAAATGTAGTCCAGTAACCCTCAAAGAGAGTACAGGTTAAACAAACAGAGAACTCTCAAAGGCTGGTGAAGGGATTAATTCCTGTATAATAATCGTGTTGTGTTCTTTTCCAAGGCCTTTCATCTATAGCCTCAGAAGGTTTTGCAAACATCAATTAAATGTTGCAACATTCTTTTGAAGTAAGTATGATTATGTCCATTTTCCAGATGAGAAAATTTAGAGTCTAAGGGGCTTGCCTAGATCTCCCCAGTCAAGATTCTAGAAAGCAAAGCATTTCAATCTTCAGCTGTGCAGAACTCTGGGTCTCTCAAGGAGAGAGAAACTGAAACAATCTGACATTGCTATTCCCATATCTGAGAAAGAAAAATTCCTAAAGATGCATCTTCCATAGCCGTCTACAAACTCTGTGAGAACCATGGAGGACTTTTCCCTTATCAAAGGGACTGCAATCAAGAACCACAGGACTGGGGGGGTGGGGGGCGGCGGGTGATCTCCATAAATCATTCCTCAGCCTTCTCATGGGATGCCGTTTTTCCTTTCAAAGCCATTGAAGACCATTGTTGTTACTTCATTTATGATCTATCTTGGATTGTTATTATTTATCTTAGCCTCTAGTTTTTCTTTTAAGACTTTAGACATGTATATCTTACATTATCTCCTATGCCTGGTGCATAGTACAAGGTCATAAGTAAATATGTGTTGACTTTATCTGAAGTGGAATTCATGGGGAAAAGTCAGAGGAGCTAACTTCTACAAAGTGTAAGGACCAAAGTTGATAACATTTGTCTTCTCCTGAGACAACAACAAGGCCTGCCTACAATCCATATTTTCATGTGAATAAAGGTACTTCTGGGGTTTTGTGACTGTCAAAAAATCTCTCCTTTTATCCTAGGAACCAATATTCAATTGGGGTAGTTGAACCTGGCCAAAATTCAGTGAAGGAGCTTCATGAAAAGTCATACATGTGATAAGTATATTTGGTAATAACAGACTTCTATCTGAGCATCAAGCTTTACAAATTTTACAAGGCATTTTTATCAGTGCTTTCAAATTTGAACCTATTAAGGCACCATGTGGTGGAAAATAGAGATTTTATTGATAAACTTTATTATTTTATTGATGAATTCAGCCATGGTAAAGTGACCTGCTCTAGGTCACACAATTATTAAATAACACAGCTGTGGCAGAAATCAGGAAACCTGGAGAAAGAAGAATGGCCACTCTCTGTATTTCATAACTTCCTTTCCTTTTCCAGCCTTCCAATTTTCTTTGTACTTTCTTCTTTGTTTGCAACCTATGCCCCAGCAGGGTTCTTGCCAAAGCACTTAGAATTCTTCTGAGGCTTCATCACCCTGTGGACAGTGTCTGTCCAGCTGGAAATCCAGAGCTCACCTGAATGTGACCTGACTTTTGAGGAAGAGTTGAGCAGCAGGTGTGATTTTGCTAATTCAGGAACCCACTTCCAAAATTACAAAAAAGGACAAAGTCTCCATAATAGCTATTGATTGAAAATTCATTTGAATATTTTGGTGCAATTGTCCAAGCCCAAGATGGAGAGATAGGAGACTCTGATTATAATTCCAGTGCCACCAATCAACTGTGGGCTTTTGTTTTCATTCTACAGACATTTAATGAGCACCTATTATATGCTGGATGTTGTGTTAAATCCCAGAGACACAACAATGAAAAAGGTTTGTTATTTGCTCTCTGGGAGCTAACAGTGTGTTAGGTAAGACAGACAAACAATCAGATAACAACATTACACTGTAATACATACTTTTACGAAGGTATAACACTGATGAGAGTCTTTCCAGAGGAGAAAACTAAGCCAAGTGCTAGTCTCTTCTGAACACAGGGCACTGTGGGACTGCACAGTTTGCACACAAACAAAGCCAGTCCTGCCAACAAAGATCCTCTAGATTGCATAATTTCTCCTTGAGAGGAATAAAAACACAAGCGGGGACAATAGAAGGGTGCAGAATGAAGATGCTCAGAGACCTAGGAGTAAGCAGAGGTACCAAACAAGAGAAGCCATGACACAAGAGAAAAGTAGAATGAAGAGGTCAGTAACCACTGTAGGAGGAAGTACGAGGAGCGAGGATGAACTACAGCACGGGAATGGAGAGCGACTTGAGGAGAAGCAACGGGCCTCTGCAGATGAAGAAATGGCCAGAAGTCATGGCAGCTATTTCCAAAATGGCAACAAACTCTTGCTACGAGCCTGAGGTCCAGACTTACAACCACAACGAAGCTTTATTCTTAATTTCTCCACTACGTTCAATTTCCATAACCTTGGGTAAACAACCTAACTGACTCTTGCGAACTCGACAAAACCAATCCAAATATATAAAAGTGTTTTTACATATTTACAAAGCATCACACTTTATGCAAGGGAGATTGCAGCTGGAAGACTCCACCAGCAGCCAAAACAAAGCCAAAATTAGTCCTGCAGGTGGGTGAGGATGTAGGCATAAGCTACTTTTGACAATGTTGTCTGAGCCTTTCAGAGACTCCCCAAAAAGAACAATCGTGCCCACAAGCCCCTGCCTACACCTCAGACATCGTCTATACTAAAACAAGAAGCACATAATTGCAGGGCAATAACTCAAGGGTTGGCCGATCCACCTTCTGTTATTCCACAACGAGCTGCCCATGTTAAGCCTTTAGTCCAATCAGCTTTATTTTTTCTCCACACATTAGCATGTCACCAATAATTACAGATTAAACAACAGCAGTTTTTCCCCCTTTAATAACCCTAATATTATAGCTATCTGTGAAGATAATTAACCTTCTTATCTTAAGTGCCCTGGGAAGCTTTCCTCGACACAATAGACAATTACCTTTGTTAATCACCTTTTTCTTTTATGCTGGAGCTAGTGTTCAGGTTAGTCCTCCTGACAGAACAGTGATGGCTGCTTCCTATGACATTCTCCCCATTCTAACTTTCATATGATAGTCATTAGCATCCCCAACATGCTTATTGGCAGTCAATTTCAGAGACCTCCCAGGCAGCAAACTGCTCACAAGCCTGTAAGGCAGATCAGATGTGCCTCTCCAGTGTCCTGACATAAAAAGGAAAGTGACATGGCTAAGATCTTGGAGCCAGGTGAACTCCCTCTCTTTAGTATCTGACTCACCCAGCTATACTCTAAACATAATACGACTTTGCTCTGTAATTTCCTCCATGACATTTGCTCAGTGCTTACTACACGCTGGTCCTCTGCTAAACTCCAGACATTCAGATGTGAAAGAGAGGAAAGACCATAACAAATTTGTCATCCAGGGCCAATTCAGCTAACCATGCTGCTAAAAGTGATTCTTTTGTCCATTCATATGGAAATATCTAGCAGACACTGTGTCAGGCCCTTTAAGGACCTGTGTAAATCCCACCTTTTCTATGAGCTCCCCTCTACCTCATCTGCCATGGGAATTAAGTTTTCCTTCAACAAAGAGCCTGTGCTACCGTAAGAGCCTGATGGCACTTCTGCCTTTTGCTAGAATTATGTGAGTTCTATAAAAACATTTCTTACTCAACTCTCTATCTCCTGTAACAGTATCTGGCAGTACTTAATGGTGGTATTGGTGGCAGGCACTTACTCAGTGCTTGTCAAATTATATATATTCAAGATGTATGAGGTTCCTCATAGAGAGAGGTGGGATTACTATTATGTATGGTCATTCTGTAATCAAATGACGAGAATGACTGAAACAACAGCAAAAGTAATTTTTCCTAAGAGCTCTGGGTATCTGTGTATCTCCTTGGACAAGGCAGATCTGCCCTTTGCTCTCCCAGATTATTCTAAGCAGCCATGCTCCTCTTTTTATGTTTAGACGATCTAACCAAGAGTTTTCACACCTATCCTATTCTCTAAGATCCTCAGCAAGCCAGTAAGATTGGCATGGAAAAGATACTTATCTCAGTTTCCCCAAGGTCAGACAGAGAATGTGACTGCTCCAGATCCAAGCATTAATAAGGGGTAGAGCCTGGACTCATACTCTTCATTCTCAGTTTGGAGTTACTGTCATTGAACTACATACTGTTACAATCATAATGATTATAGCAAGCCCCAAATCAACAGAGCTGCAATTAAAGATGGACTTGTTTTTACCTGCATATATTTTTTGGTAACCCCATAATGCACCTGATTTGTATAAATCTAAACTGGGCTATATATTTGTTAATGGTCTGTAATGAACAGACGCAGTTGCAGCACCATGCAAAGAACACAGGTGAGGAAGGGTTTACTGAGGCTCATTTGCATTTGGTTATCAGAATAAGATATGAAAAGTATCTCATGGGATAAATCAGAACTTTTAAACACTGATATTTCACAGATCAGTGATTCTTAATAATTCTAGAGACCCCAATGTCTGTCTGTACCTGCAACTGTTTTTTACACACACTTATATTTAGTTGGAGAGGATGCTGATGGATAAATAAAAGCAAATTGCAACTGACACACAATATCGGTTGAGGTTTATGCTCCAATAGCTTGAGGACACTTTGTGGCCAAGTTTCTTTTATTGATCATGTCAGGCTCCAATCTATTTTAGTTTTGAGGAACTTTGCTGCTCAGTTTTATAATATGCAAAAATAATTAGAACTGGACATGCAACAGATAAGCTATTATATTTTAAGTGAAATTGGTAAATATAATTTATATCTTTTTGTAATAATCTGAAATCAGGTAGATACTGGAGCAATCTTTTGGTCAGCATTTAATTGCTTCTTTCCCACTAGCATGTGTTGAGATTAAGGTGCATCCATCACTACATATGTATTTTGGTCCCATTTAGCTCTCATTTCCTATCCAGCTTAGAAGACTGTTATTACAGTGGGAATTGATAAGAATTGTGGGTTAAAATAAGTTTCCCTACCATATGTCTGCTAGGCAAGGAAGACTTTGTCTCTACTCTCCATTCTGATGATTCCTTCAGTATAGGGAGCTATGAAGGTGGGATACCCCTGCTCTCTCCACACCCACCCACCCCCTAGTAGAGAGAACCCGAGTGACTTCTGTGATGGCCCATTTTGTTAGTGAGGCCATGACCGGTGCACCTTCCCACTTCCTCTCCCTTTCAGCCTGCACTCAGAAAGTATGTGTTCTTGATTGTGCTTGTCCAGTGTAAACGTAGCAACCAAGGCCTTGGATATGTGGAAGGCCCCTAATGGCTAATGGCAGGATGCATAAGTCAAAATAATCCTGGGTTCACTATTAGGAAGTCCACTCTCCTAGAGACAAAAACCACACTCTCGAGAGAGGTTAAGTGACACAACCACGGAACAGTGCAAGTGGGAGCAGCTGGTTTCCTCATCAGACCCAAGCACTTGAAGATGTCAGCATCACTCTTGATGCTCCAGCACCCATCACTGAGCCTGCCCACATTACAGGCCTTTATTATACATTTAGCGAATTAAAGTAAAAGTCAGAATAAGAACTTAGATGTCTTGATTTTTGGCCTCTTATACCATGCTGCTGCTGTGGTCACCTACATATACACTCCAGTCTGTCAAACATCACACACGGGCCACCTGCGGCACATTCCCACACATAAGGCTTCTGGTTCATCTCACCCTCTAGTAGAAACCAAAATGGTTGGCATGGGGCTGTCTTTCTCATAGGCTTTTTTTCCCTCGGGGGATCTTGCATTTACCATACCTTCCCTTTTACCCCTTTCATCACTTACCACTGAAGTAATACCCCTCAAGCCATTTCTCTTTCACTTGTGCAAACACAGTCTCTCTGGCCCTTTCCTCCTGTCTCTTCGCCAGCTCTCTCCCATTTACCACAAGAAAATCTCTCTTCTCTTTCTCCTTCCTCCACTTTGGCTTGAGCTCTAAACCATTCTCCCAGACTGACAGCTCTAAGTGTAGTGCTAATGATACCCTAAGTGAAAGGCAAAGAAAGACTTTCATTTTGTAGTAAATTAACATTCAAAAAATCTGCTTCATCAGCCCATTAAAATCCTCAAACAATGCCCAGAAGTTACCTTGAGAAATTCTGCAAAAGTCCCTATAGATGCCCTCATCTTCTGTTTTCTTCAAGTACTTACATGCCACCTAAAAACTCAACCAAAAATACCATCCTATATTTTAAATTACTCGAGCATGTTTTACTATTTTTAACAGAAACATACTATGTTTGAATTATATTATAGGGCCCAGAGAATTTAGAGAGGTAGGCTGGGGTTCCTCCACTTACATTTAAAGCATTATCCAGTAAGCATGCCCTCAGCCCCAAAGAACCAACTTACATGTAAGTTGTGCATACTTTGTGATCCTTACAGAATTCTTTCAGGAGCTCTGTAATGGAGTTGAAAATGGATATGTACAGGCTAATTCCTTTGAACAATATTGACCCTCTTTTCAAAAAATGGTTTATTGAATTCAAACAATTTTTACCAGGGTGGTGTGGACTATACATCTTGGAAGAACGTTACATTTGCACTAGAGGCACTGTCTTTCACTCCAGTCTGGGGTTTCTCTGTCTTCTTGTTTGACTCCAAGCTCAGGGCAATTCGACCAGGCCCTCTGCATGATTGTTCTCCCATCTCCCTAGGCTGAGGAGCAGTACAGTAAATCCACATTATGGGGGTTGTGCATGATGAGTCTCTCTTTGTTTGTTATGACTGTCATGCAACATGCAACAGGGCTCAGAACATGTTATAGTCAGCAGTAGAAGGCATGTGGACGAATCTCTTACTTTTTCATGCCTGCTATGGCGAGGACACCCTGCTAGATCTGTGATAGCTGTTCTTTTCAAAGGTTACACTTGAGAGCATACGAGGGGTGGTGTAGTGGGGAGGAACTGTAGATTATATGGGTTTCAGGCTGTCTGGCTTTTACATCTCAGTGAGTTTCAATGTTTATAGGTGTTACCTCAGAGAGCTAACTATCTAGCACCTGCAAACCCTGGGTATCATAGGAAGTTGGGTTCAGAAGCAGACCCTCCTACCTGAGAGAGAAAACCTCCTGCTAGATCCCATTGGAAGCCGAATTTGAGTGCAGCCCCTCCTGCTGGGAGATGCAGGAGCCTCTGGTCCCAAAGAATTAATTGTCCAGGTAATCTAAAATTTCCAGGGGATATTTTTAGGCAATCCTGCTTTTTGCCAGAGTGAGACATTGTAAGTAGTCATAAATCTGTCTGTGGATAAATCTAATTGTTTTCCAGGTCCTGTGCCATTGAAAGTCATTGCATCTGTACCTTCCACTCCATCTTCCCAGCCACTGCCCTTCCTCATACGTCCATGATCTCTTGTTTGGCTTATCGAACTCTTTCCTAACTCTTCTTCCTGACTCCATCTCTCCTAAAGACAACCTATCTTGCACACCATAGCAAGCTTAACACTCCTAAAGTACACCCACGAGCTTGTTATTTGTATCAGAAAGGATAGGTTAGGCTGTGCTGCAGCAACAAACAAAACCCAACGTTCCTGTGACATAAAGCAGCAAAGGCTTATTTCTCACTCTCACTGCATGTCCATTTCTGGCAGCTGAGGATTCAGCTCCACCTCATTATTGTCTCTACTCTGAGATCCAGGCTGATAAACTAGCCACGATCTGAAACATTGTTGAGGCTTTAGAAGAGAGAAGAGAGTCTAGATGGTCTCATATTGATAATTAAATGCTTGAAGGTGGTAAATGCTGCTTCTGCTCACAGCTCATTAGGCAGAACTAATCTCATGGCCCAACCCACAGGTAGCCAAGAAGTACAATTCTGTCATATATCCACAAGATGTGAACCCAGAAATATTCAGTGAACAGTATTAATGACTATTATATTATTCTTTTGCTTAAAGAACAAGCAAACAAATAAATCAATAACTTTCCATGTTTTTCAGGATAAAGTAAAAATGTCTTAGACTTCAAGATCTTTCATCCTCTCATCTAACTTCAAGGTACTAAACCATCAGAATTTTTCACTTTCTACATCGCGTTTGAAGAAAAATAAACTACTTACATTAACTGTACAAGTGGTCCTCATGCATTGCTGCTGCACAATGCACACCTTTGTTTCTACTGTTTCTCTCATCAAGTTCTGGCCATTTCTCCAGGCCAGATTCAAATGACATCCCTTCTATGAAACCAACAACTCTCCAGGCCAGAGACAACTGCTTCTCTTCCTGATATCTTTGTAAGGTCTCAATCTGTGTCTCTTTGTGGTACTTAATGAAGAATGTTTATAAAGAAGAATATTTATAAAGAAGAATATTTATAATTTAGTCATAAGGCTAAAAGAGACTTAAGAGATCCTTTAGTTCTTAAATATTCCAAGCATCATTGCCAAGTCTTCTGTCATCTGTTTAAAAATCCAGAGTTTGGGGAAATTCACTACCTCCCAGGTAGCCCATTCTACTCATACAAACTTGAGCAGTTCTGATTATTCAAAATGCAACAAGAACACGTTCCAGAGCGCTTCACCATATGAAGTTAGTACCTACATGCCTCGTTTCCAAACGAGGAAATCAAGGCACCATAAGAGAATAGGAAATGTTTTTATAAGTAGGAAGGAAAGTTCTGGTTTGATTTATCTCACTGTGCTGCTTAGAGGTTTCTCAGCTTCTGGACCGTGATATGGATAGTCTCCTAAGAGACCGAGAGGGATGGAAAGACACCAAGGCAACCACACTACACTGTTTACCAGAGAACTCAAGGGTGCCCTTTGCACAGCTGTGCTGAGTGGAAGTGTTTAGACAGAAGGCTGTGTGGTCCCGGACAGATGTGGCTGCACTGCGACTCCCTCTCCAACTGTCAACCTGGACTGCTGGGAACACCATACAACATGCTCTGGGCGGCCCGAGCAGGACAGCGGAGGAAGCCTGCAAAAGATGCTCCAAGCAAATACGAGGACAAAAGCCTTACTAGCATTCTGCATGGCCTGAATGACTACCGATGACACAAATTACCACTTGTGTCCAGAAAGCATCTTTATAATTTTTTGATGTCTTCTTCAGTTGTCTTATGGAAAACCATAGCTCTTGAAAAACACAGTTCTTGGAAAGAACAAGGTCATTAGGATCACTACCACTTATTCACTGTTTAGCTCTAAATAATTCACTTTACTTTTATGAGTCCCTCCTATAAAATGGGGCAAGTAACATTTTCTCAGATTGTAATAATAATTGAATGGCAAACAAAAACTGCCTTCCATGGCCTGGCTCAATAAATCATAGTTCCTTCGAGACTTGCTTTAGACTAGAGCAGCCCAGGCCTTTGCCTTTCAAGTGGGTTAGGAGTTCACAGCTAATGCCCACCCAGAGTCATATTCCCTCGCTGAAGCTGGGACTCCAGAATTCCCTGCCCACATGGCCCTAAAGTTGCTGTTAGGACCTTGCTTTCCTAGGTCTGTCCTGTGGAGCAGGGGTTTCCAACCCCCGGGCCACAGACCAGTACTGGTCCATGGCCTGTTAGAAACTGGGCTGCACAGCAGGAGGTGAACAACGGGCAAGCTGATGAAGCTTCACCAGTATTTGCACCTGCTCCCCAGCACTCAGCACCACCTCAGCTCTACCTCAGATCATCAAGCAGTAGATTCTTATAGGAGCTCTGGTCCTGGGTGTCAAAAAAGATTGGGGACTGCTGCTGTGGAGGACAAAAGATGATGCTAGTGTGTACCCCTAGGCCAAGAGGCAGCTGTGTGCTTGATGCAGGGCTAGTCTGGGGTGGGGATTAGGTTGCAGATGGATTTTTGTTATGAGCATGTGTGTCGAGCACCTGCAAAACATTAGCAAACGGGAGTGAAAAAAAAAGGAGGCAAGCTATAAACCAGGGGCCTCATTCTGTACACTTGCTTTGTACTTTATAAATACTAAGGGCACACCTGTTCTCTCTCTCTTCCTCATTTCTCATCTTAATCTAATCTAATCTAATCTAATAATCCAATCTAATCTAATGCATGATTCTGAAGCTACAGTATTTCTTTCAATTTTATTGCTGAATAATACTCCATTGTAGGTATTTACTACAATTTGTTTATTCATTTATCTGTCAATGAATATTTTTTTTATCTTTTTGAATATTGTAAATAATACAGTTATGAATATTGGTGTACGAGTATCTGAGTATCTGTTTTCAACTTTCTTGGGCATAGATGTAGGAATAGAACTGCTGGATCATATGGTAATCCTATATTTAACTTGTTGAGGAACCTCCAAACTGTTTTCCACATTGGTTGCACCATTTTACAGTCCCACCAGCAATATACAAAGGTTCTATTTCTCCACATCCTTGACAACACTTATTTTTCATTTTTTAAAATTATAGCCATTCTGGTGGTGGGAAGCAGTATTACTTTGCAGTTTTGATTTGCATTTTCTTATCGACTTAGTAACATTGAGCGTCCTCTCTTGTGTTTGTTGGCTAGTTGTATATCTCCTTTGGAGCAGTGTCAGGGATAACTTTTAATGAATTTACTAATATTCTAGAGATAAAGAAAGGGAAGTAAGCTGAGAATAGCTCAAAATTACTAACTCCCAGGGTGCTTCTGGGATATCTAGCAGAGCCATTCCCCCATCTTGCTCTTGGCTTGCATTATTGAAGCCAGGGTGGCAAGTCCTACATCAGTAGAACACTCCAGCAGCTTTATGCCTTAGAGTTCAGGCTCACTACATACCACCCACTGAACACTCCTCCTCACCCACCTCACCACACACACACACACACACACACACCATTCTCATTTTCAGGCCCAGAATAACATAGCAGCAGCTGAGGCTTGGATTCCCTTTGTGGAGCAGCCCCAACCATTGGTATGTGGTCTGGTCCAGGAGTTCAACAAAACTATGCCATAGAAAACTACACCACAGAACACAAAGGCTGGAATAGCTGGGGTTAGAGAAGCGAGAGGCAGCCACAACCCATTCAAGCAGGGTGTTCCAGGCTCAGCCCTGGTCCTTTAACCACTCCACATATAACTTCCAGTACAAAGAAATAAATCACAGAGAGAGGATGGCCAACACCTTTCCTCTATTTACCATATGTGGAGACTGAGATTCGGATGGTGAAGTATTTGCCCAAAGTCACAATCCAGCACAGGTCTAAAGCTGGGGTCCTCAACTTCCCAGACTTTACTCCTCAAGCACAATATGATACAACAAATGTTTAGACATTCTTATGCCAACACCACTAATACAGGCCATGATTTAAGTAAAGATTAGTTTATTCTGCGCCTTGTTTTTTTTCATTACAAAAGGAGACTGGCAATAACTGCTCTTCCTTTTCTTCTAGGAGAACTAATAAAGAATAAAGTGTGTTTGTGTGTGTGTGTGCGCGCGTGTGTATGTGTGTGAGTGTGTGTGTATACTCACACACACACACACATATATATGCTTTGCGCTCACTGGAAGACAGAGCTATATAAATATAAGTGTATGTTTGTACTTACACTTTTTTTTTCTTCATGACCTAGTTGAGGTGGAGAACCATTTTGGGACTAGGTGAAAATGGCACATACTAATTCTACCTGTTTCTTCCTGCATGGTCTAGTCTAATGTTCTCTGGTAAAATGAGTCCCTTTGACTCTAAAAAAGGAAGTAGATTGTGTTCTATAAGGAGCATTCAAATCACCTTAGGTGTAAGCCTACAGCTGCGGGTTTACATTGGAGGTGGGGGTTATGTCAGTGAAAGTGACAGCTGGGGGAAAGCAACCTGGTAGCCTGTCAAGCACCCCAGACTGGCACTCAGAGACCAGAGTTCAAGGACAAATGGGCCACCGGACAGCTGAAGCGGAACCTTGAACAAGTCACTCCCCTGCTCAGGGCCTCAGTTTTTCTGTCAGCAAAATGAAGAGGTTAGACTGGACTAACAGATTTCACTTTTTTAAACAGCAAAAATCCTCCTTGAAGATAAAATTTCTTGCAGATCTTCAGTGTATGAAAGTAGATAAAAATGGAACCACTCTGACTGAAAGGATCCTCCCTTATCCCCACCTGGAACTTGGCTCCACCCTCAGCTCACTAGAGTGAAACTCTTCTAATTAAAATATCGTACGGTTCTATGTCATGAGAGTAACCAGTTAGTTCTGAAAAAGAAGAAGAAGAAGAAGAAGAAGAAGAAGAAGAAGAAGAAGAAGAAGAAGAAGAAGAAGAGGAGGAGGAGGAGGAGGAGGAGGAGGAGGAGGAGGAGGAGCTAGGCTAAATAGGGTAGTAGGATGACAAGGACAGAGGCCTGGGGAGATGGGCGGGGCTGGTGGAGAGAGTGGCAAAGGTTTTGGCACTTATGGAGTTCTTAAACAAGCAGCCTGCTTTTTCACCTCGAATTCCCAGAGGAAACTGAGGCTAGACTGCTAAGACATAAACTTCGTAACTTTTTGACCCAGGAAGTTTTGAGAATCATAATAAGGTAATGATTATAGAGTGCTTTGAGCTCTTCAGAGACAAGTCGCATTTAAATATAAGGTATTATTACCTCCATAGAGCTCTCTTTTGATTATCACTGTGCTTAAAAATGTAGGCAGACTGCTTTTATTTTTCAAAACTCAGGTGTTTAAAAAAATATTCACATGTACAATACTTACCCCTCCCCCCTTATTAGCTAATTCTCTCAGCTTCCTTGTCACTGAATTTAAATGTTCAAAGAGATATTTTGCTAGCTCTGTCAACTAAATTGGCAGTCCTCTATTAAAGACGTCTCTTCCTTCCAGCTTGCCCTCCTCCCATTATTTGAAGGGCTATTAAATTAATGGTGAAAACAGCATTATATTTGGGATTTTAAATGTCAGTACCAAATATTATTTAACAGATGTGCTAGGTAGGAACTTATCAATAAGAGACCTCCTGAGTAAATCAGATTAGCCTGGGGATATTTGGTTCCTTGAAATCGGGCCTGCTGTTGAATCTCAGAAGTCAACCAAAGGAAATTCAGAATGTTCTTTCAGAACTGAAGAGCTTGAACACTCAACTTGTACTGGAAGAGCACGGGACTCAAAGTCAGAAGGTGTGGTTCGAGTCCTAGTTTTACTGGGCATGGACTGGTTGGCCTTGGCAAATCAGTTTATTACTCTGCTCTTCAGCTTTCTCCTCTGTAAAGTGAGGTAGTCTCCCCACCCTGCCCACTTCACAAGGTTGCTTGGAGGATCAAAATGAAGTGACGCAGAAAGCCCTGTGTGATGAACATGAGTGGAGGCTAAGAGTGCAGATTCTGAATGGAATTAGACAGAACTTGGTTCAAATTCTGGTCCTGCTGCTTACGAGTTGTGTGACCTAAAATAAACTGCTTATCTGCTCTGAACCTCAGGTTCCTCATGGGAGAAATGAAGCTATTAATAGTATTTTTCTTATAGGGTTGTTTTGGGGATTTAAAGCCCAAAGCCTGGCCCATAGTAAAGGCTCAATCAGTGTTAACACTTAAGGCAGTAATGCTCCATGCACCCAAGGGGTCTTGTCATTTCTCCCTAGTTCTGCTTTCAGTGCACAACAGACCTAAAGATAACCATGCATCTATTGTTTCTGAACCACCTGGGTGCTCTTACTCAAATGAAAGAAAAAAGGAAATACATTGTGGCCCAGAATGGGGCTCCAGAGAAATCCAAAATGAGCTGTGGTCTAAAAGCGACTTCTCTCCAAGCCTATTTTTAACCAGCTGTGAACTTCTCTAATACGCAAAGAGTGATGCTGGACTCCCTGAATAGCTCCTCTGATGAGCTGCTGCCCACTTCTGTTACTATGTGAATTTATGGAGTTCTGGTCTCACACTTCATTAAAGAAATATACAATGGTGCAGAGACGGGGGCAGACACCTATAACTCTTGTCCCAATGTCCCAGTTATAAATCTCAGTGCCTCATTCACTGAAAAGGAGCAACTGAAGAGATGTTATCACCTGCTCTTTTGTGCTGGGTCTCCTTTCTTAAGCTGTTTGCAGCAGACAACTTATATTAAAAACTCATCAAACAAAAGGCCTGACCCAAAGCACTATCATCTTTGATAAGAATGCTTTCAGTTGCAAGTAACAGAAAACTTAACTATAATGATTTAAACAAACAGAAGTTTTTCTCACATAAAATATACAGAGGTAGATGACTGCTGGTGTTAGTTCAAAGGTTCAGTAAAGTCAATGCAATTCTATTAAGTTGAGTTCTCTGAGATTTTCCCTCATGGTTATATTCTGGCTGCTGCAGCTACAATCATCATGTATGTAACCAATATAAAAAAAAAAAAAGAAAAGAAAGGAAAGGAAAATGTCGACATCTATGTGAAGGAATCAAAATATTTTTAGGACGCCTGCAGCAATTTTACCCTTTTACCTTATTGGCTAGAATTGGGTCAAATGGCCACCCTTGTTTGGAAGGTGATTATAAATAAAAGAGTTAGAAATGAAATTGGATCAACAAAGAGTGTCTGCCACAGCTCCCAGTAAAGATCTGCAGCATAAAGGAAAAAAGTGAATGACTGTGTATGACCAAAGAAACAGGTGACTGAATAATCAACACAGAGACCTACTCTTAGACTGACTGTTCACCTGTCATTTTTTTCTAATCCCCCATCCAGGTGTCACACATACCCACCCCCATGCTAGCCCCCCAAATAGTCTCATAGTACCATTTTCCTATTATATTTAACTTCCTACTCAGTTGTCTATTTTATTGACTAATGTTTATGTCTTAGTGACAAAATGTGTATCTTATTCACCACTAACACAGTGCCTGGAACATACTAGCTAATCTATAAATAATTGCTGCTATTTTGTTGAATATACTCTCAAGAAAAATTCCAGCAAACATAAGTAACTTATTGCTCAGCACACACATATACATAAAGTCTTTCAAATCCCTCTATTGGGTTGGCCTATCTAGAAAAAAAAATAGAATCAAGTTGTTAGGTTACATAGTGAATTAAACATGAGAGTATGTTAAATTGGTTTCCTTTATAAGTCAAAGAATTCACAGAAATTATTTTTATCCTGTTAATCTAAAATATTACATATTAATTTCAGCGTTAAATCTGTTCCCTGTGCTGAAATCTTTAACCTAAATAAAGAGTGATATATTAAAAGCAGAAAAGTGTGTTAAAAACAAAAATTTATAAGAAGAACACTATGGGTAGAATGTCAGAGAGAGCAGAGTACCTAGTGATAGAGCAAGAGGTGCTCAAACTGGCTATTGATTGACTTCCCTGCTTGCCACAGGATGGCCCTTGGTGCCTTCTCCTCAATTCCCCACTGAGTCCCTTCATTGTGCTGAGGTTTGGAAGATAAGTAGGGTTTGGATATGCACGCATGTGATAGGGACAGCATTAAAAAGGGCATGACAACAGGAAAGCATAGAATCAGAGTGGTTATCTGAAATTAGAGTACATGAGATTAGGAGTACAAAAGAGAAGAGAATGATGGGGAATTGGGTAGGGGTCAGGACATAATTAACAGGGGCCTTAATTTTTTGGCTACAGAGTTTGGACTCCATTGCATGAGCAATGGGAAGCCACTTTTGCGTGAAGAATCATATAAACCAAGCTATAGTTTTACACATTTTCATCTGCTAATAGTATAGAATGGAGAATTGAAGAAATAAACTCTTGGGAGATCAGTTAAAAGCTTATTGCAGTATTTGAGACAAGAGATGAATCAGATATGAGCTAAGATGGTGGTAGCAAGAATATGGAGGGTATATTGGGATGCAAACCAGACCAGCTGAAGTACTGGCCAAGGAGAGAAAAGTTCAGAAAGAGTAGTTTAAGAGAGATATAATCAATCTCAATTATGACTTCAAGATCATCCTGAAGAAGACTCTGACTGATTGAACTTTTACCCACCCCTCCCCCTTATAGAAAAGAAGTGAAGACATCTTGTTCCCACAGAAATTAGTCCCTATTGCAATATGGGAACCAGATATAATAAGGAGAATGGACAGATCGTCAGGGGTCTAATACAGTCCACCCCTTATACCAGGGCAAATCCTGTTGTCCTCACGTTTCTTGTTTCAGCTTTGTGTGGATTCTGATGAACTGTGTAGATACAAACTGATAGTCTCTTTTTCATACTGAACACCGTTCATATCCTACCTCAGGGTTTTCTTATTAACATTGCTGTAGGACCAGGTTGATATTCCCAAATATGCATGCACAAGCTAGAAGTGTAGGGGATTGAACACCCTGTGGAATAAATGTTTGACCAATGGAAGATGGAAGCCAGAAGATAAATGCCTTCTCTTTTCTCCCCTCATGAATGAATAGTCTTCAGATGCAGTTTACAAGGCTGCTTAGAAGTACTGTCCCACTCATTGAGCAATCACTTAGTAATGACCAGCTTGGTAACTCTGTTTATGTTGCCTGGAATGTTAATGTGATGGTTGGAACTCCAGCCACTATCTCGGGCCATGAGTATAAGATCCATGCTTCTGGGATGGTAAAGAGGCAAGACTGAAGATGAAGGGCACCACAGTTCTGAGAGCAGGGCTCTCATCCAGTGAAGGCCGCTTACATTCCAACTCACACGATTTTTTATTTGCCTCTCTGCAGAGGTTGGCTACAGGTTTCAGAGCTACGTGCAAGAAGGCCGAACATCATGAACAGCTACAGACCCAGGCCCAAGAGTAAGTCTTTCCAAATGTGTGTCTCCTCTCAGCATCTTGACTGCAATGTATTTCTTTTTTTCCAAAATAAAAAAAAAAATTAAAAGAACTCTCATTGGTGTTCCTTCCCATTCCAAATCTCCAAAGGAGACGTCACTCCAGACTTGGTCTATGTCCACAGACAGGATAGAGGGTTCCTACAGGTTCTTCTGATAGTCCTGTGTTTCCATTAGAGCTCTTCTCTAAAAACCTTTGCTAAAGGGACAGTCTGTCTGCATGGTGCAGAGACATCTCCTTTGGCCCAGTGTCCACTGATAAATCATTTCTCTAGGGTAGACACTGGTGTATTTAGGAGGAAAATCCTACTTCTGTCACCTAGTCATCTTCCCCTTTGAGAGGGAGCAGTTTTGTTGTTAATTTGACATGGCCTACACATTTTTACTGGCAGAGTATAAGACACAGTTTTAAAAACTAGATATCTCTTCCACTTGCCAATGACTCAAAAGAGAAAGGTCCAGGTTCCTAATAATTCATGGTGTGGACAATTCCTTTCGGCAGACTTTGAACTACCTCTTAATCCAGTGTTATTTCCTGGGAGAAAAACATGAATCTAAGATCAAAGCACCAATAGCCAGGTGACCTTGAATTAAGTGTCCTTTCAGCAGTAGGAAGTATAAAGGAGAATATTACAATTACACAATTATATTTTGTCTAAACAACTGGGTAAAGTCTCACTCATCCACTTTGCAGAGAATCAGAAACAAATGTTTCTCCCTAGGGCAAGTTTTTTTCATACCCAAGCCAGCTCTATGCATTGCTTCAGTCGATGTTTATGTATGTGAATTTGGGATTATTTGTTATTTGTTACCATTTATTATAGTTTTACCACCTTTCCTATACTCTCTCTCTGTTTGTAAAATGATAAATTCACTACAATACTATTACTACCTCTCTTTTGTGCAGCTCCACAACATCCACTTCAGACTGCCACTGTAAACCAGACTGATGCTAGAATTGAGGAGGAGAGCCTGGAACTCTCTGTGATGCTAATTTGAACAAAGTACTTCCTACTCCCTCTATAAGGTAGGTCACCTGCCTGTCACCTTCTCTGCTTTCCATTCCTCCTCAGAGCAGCTGGAAAGAGAGAGGTCATGGTCTTGCTCAGCTAGATCTAGCAAAAGAGATCAGAAATGCCTTTACAAGCTTAGAGAAGGCAAAAAAAAAAAAAAAAAAAAAAAGGCAAACTCCTTTCTTTGGAAGGATTCTAATAGGAAATGAAGCTTGACATGGGAGTATGGAGTAGTAATAAAAAGAGATAAAAGGTCAGATAGATCAGTCAGTTCTTCAACTACGTTCTTCATCTTTAGACCCTGTTTCACTCCAGTGGCAACCTAACAGCTGTCTTTTTTTTCTCCCCATCATTTCTCTTTCTTCTTTTCCTGAAACACGTCTCAGAAAGAGAAAGACTTTCTAATGAGGCTAGACATGCAAGACATTAGCCCCTAGCACCAATTTCAGAACACACAGTTGAAAGCATTCCAGTTAGTCAGTGAACACTACCTGCAGGGTCCATCTGCTTGCCTTTTGAAATGTTTGGCCCTTGCTTTGAAACTTTTTAAAAAAATATAACCCAAGTGTTCTCTTCATCAAAAGCACTGTCTCTGGCAGAGGCAAGAGGTTGAGCTTTCTAAATATTCTTTGCTCTGGGCAAAAGGAGAAAACAATGTTTCTTAAATTTACAGCATGCTGTTCTCCACAGCATCTTGTTCGTTTGTCATTGACTTCCTGAATGAGTGACACATCCAAGGTGCTTGGAGGGTAGAGACACAGAAATGAATACTTTAAGAGTTTAGTCTAGATCATCAGAGAAAAGCACAAACACAAATAACAATACAAGATAGAAAGTGCATGTTCTAGCCCTCTTCAGGGGCAGGAACAGAGAGGAAGAGGTAAGAAAGCATTCCTATTAGAACCATTCTAAGAGCTTTCTTAAAATATGAACTCTTTCCACTTGAGCTTCTTATTCAGAATGATTTTGATTGTTGGTTTTTGGTTAGTTGGTGAGCAGGTGGGTGTTAGAAGCTTCAATGTCTGTGCGTGCATGTGTGTGTGTGTGTGTGTGTGTGTGTGTGTGTGTTGAAATATCTATATATCTATAGATATAGGCAGATATATCTATATCTATAGATATCTTTATATTTATATAAGTATTCAATTGATATGACCAGGAACAATGGGAACTAACTCAACTAATACATTCATTCATTCACTTGAGAAATATTTATGGCATACCTATAATGTAACAGGCAATGTTCCCTGGTCATACAGTGGAGACCAAAAAGGACATGGACCATTTCTTCATGGAACTTACATTAGAATTGGAAGAAGTAGGCCTTAACCAAAAAATTATGCAAAGATATATACAATTAGGAAAATAAAATTTTAGAGGATCATAGGGGAGGAAGGAGAATGGCTCCTACCTTGGGTACATGGAGAAGGATATCAAAGAAGCTTTCACGAACAAAGTACCATTTGTGCCAGTTTTGAAGACTGTGTAAGATTTGGATATTAAGTGGTGCCAGAGGAATGGGACTCCATTTAAAGGGCATCGTGTGAAAGAGGGCAGCAAAGCAGGAAAGGACAGGGTTGGGACTACATTCTGGAGTAATGGGAGAGCCATTGAAGTTTACTGAGTGGTAAAATGATTAGCTACATTTTGGAAGATTAGTTTAATAGCACTACAGGAAAGAAGGGAGGGACAGACAGGAGGAAGCCCTGGGAAGCTACCAAAATATAAAACAGAAGAGCTGTAGCAGTGGGAACAGCAAGAAGGAAATGGATTCAAGAGGAATTGCTGATTTATAAGCTCTAAGATTTAGCAATAACTAGATGATGGTGGACAGGGTGAAGGAACTGGTGAGATAAAAGAATAAAAGATAATCTCTTGTACTAAACTAACTGCTTTTCTCCTGATGCTTTTAAGATTCTCTCTTTGTCTTTAACCTTTGGCAGTTTAATTATGATATGTCATGGTGTGGTCTTCTTTGAGTTAAAAAAAAAAAAAAAAAGACCAAAATAAATGAATGAATAAAACAGAAACAAATGTAGATACAGAGAACAAACTGATGGTTGCCAGGTAGGAGGAGGTGGGTTGGGGGCTGGGTGAAAAAGGTGAAGGGATTAAGAAGTATACAAATGAGTCAGGGTTTATAAAGTACAGTATAGGGAATATAGTCAATAATATTGTAATATAGTCAATAATATTTTCGGGGATCACTTCATAAGTTTTATAAATATCTAACCACTATGTTGTATACCAGAAACTAATGTAATATTGAATGTCAACTATAACTTAAAAATAAGCAAAAAAATAAAATAATAAAATAAAAATCCAAGCCCCTTTTCTCAAAACAAGAAAGAAAGAAAGAAAGAAAGAAAGCTCAACTTTTCTACCCTGGAAACATAGAAATAGAGACTTTGGTGATGGGGGGAGGTGGGCAGAGGATTTATGGAGAAAATTCCATTTGGAGAATACCAACAGGTCAACACAGTAACTAAGAAAGAGAAAGCCCAACATAGAGCTGATGCTTATCCTTGTTTTCTGTCTCTTCTTTTCCCACTCCTACCCTCTGTAATTAATCTACTATATTACAGATAGTAGATTATAAATTGCCACAATTTTTGATAAGTTAAAAATTATCCCTGAATATGATCAGTAAATTTATTTCCCATCCAGAGGCCTACTTAGCAATAGAAAAGGACTCTGATGCCATTAGGCAGCTAACACCCTCCCAAGCACCTTTTAACATTGCTCCCCTGCCATTCATCTGTGACCTTGAGCAAGTCACTTCACCTTCCTAGACTTCATTTTCCTCATCGGGAGGAAACTAGGGATAATTATATCTACTTGTCTACTTCAACAGAGTGTCAAATGCTTCAGAAGGAATCAAGACAAGAGGTGATGAGCCTCTGCCTGAACAAAGAAAGGGGCAATCAAGTTAGAAAGTGATAAGCTCTAAAAGTCAGCTAAGCAGAGAGGAATGCTGAGAGTTTATGTTAGGCCAAGAAGAAAGGATTGGAAGAAAAGTAAATGACACCACTGAGAGTCTACATACTTTTCCACTGTGCACCAAAAGCAGGTTTTGAGAGAACTCAGATCCTTAAAAATATGTTTGAGAGAGAGAGAGAGAGAGAGAGAGAGAGAGAGAGAGAGAGAGAGAGAGATGTCATTATTGTGTCAGTGTCTGCTCGTTGCCTCCCAGCATCTAGTGTCTCCTTTTTAGTAACTACCCTGATTTCTGACTAAACACAAGATCAGTCAGCTGGATTTCCCAACCTCTCCTACAGTCAGTCATATGTGCCCATATGACTAAGTCCTAGTCAGTAAGAAGTTAGCAAATGTATGTGTGACTTCCAGAAACTCTTCATCTTATCTTTTACTAAACTGTCAATGTAATGGCTGGAGCTCCAGCAGTCATATTTGTCCTTGAGATGGCCTTGCAAATGGAAGTTACACAGTACAGCAGCAAGAGAGAAGGAGCCTTTGTTTTTGGTCCATTGGACTGTAACTCCCTATCTTGGGCTGCTTACCGCCAATGTCTTTTAGGTGATTATATTTGTTTCTTATTTCTGCTTTAACAAATTACCACAAACTTAATGGCTTAAAACAACACATTTTTTCAAATCTTACGGTTCTATAGATCATAATTCTGATAGGGATCTCACTAGTCTAAGATCAAAGTGTCATCAGGGTGTATTCCTTTCTGCACTCTTAGGGAAAAATATGTTTCCTTGTTTTTTCCAGTTTCTAGAAGCTGCCCACATTCCTTGGTTCATGGCCCTCTTCTAGTATCATCAATGCCAATGAAGTCAGACCAATCCTCTCACGTTGCCATCACTCTGGTTCTCTATTCAGATTCCCTCTTACTCTTTTAAGGATCCTTGGGATTACATTGGGCCCACCTAGATAATCCAGGATTACCTCCATATTGTAAAGCCAGTTTATTATCAGGCTTAATTCTACCTGCCTCCTTAATTCCCCTTTGCCATACAACCTAAAATATTCACAGGTTCTGGATTGAATTAGGACATGAGTGCCTTTGTGAAGCCATTATTCTGCCTACCACTGTGGTAGCAAAATAAACTTCTATTCTATTTAAACCATTGTTTTTTCAGGTCTTTGTTGCCTACAGCTGAGCCTAATGCAGTCCTTTAACACAACAGTCCCAAACTTTTTGGCACCAGGGGCTGTTGCTCCTATGAGAATCTAATGCCTGATAATCTCAGGTGAAACTGAGGTGCTGATGCTCAACGCTGGGGAGCGGCTGCAAATACAGATGAAGCTTCGCTGGCTTGCCCGCCACTCACCTCCTGCTCTGCGGCCCGGTTCCTAACATGGACCGTACAGGTCTACGGCCTGGGGATTGGGGACTCCTGCTATAGACCCCAGAAGACACTTGCTGAATACCCACTCTGTACATGGTACTGCCATGCCACGGTGGTGCCAGCTGTGGTCTGACAACCCTGCATGATTCTGATACTCTGATACTTCAAAGGCTGTGAGACCCACCTTGTGACAGCACCTCTTCCCACAAGCATCCACACATCCAAACTGAACTGATGTCACTCACTGCCACAGAAGCAGAAGGAGGCTTTTCACCTATGAACTGACCATAACTCTTGTTCCCCAATATCTACAGACCTACCTCAGCACAGAAAAGGGAATCAAAGCTCAGACCAGAGCCGAGAAAGGACTTGCCCACGTTCCCACAGTGAGTTCATGGCACCGTCAGGATTAGAACTCAGGTCTCTAAATACCAATCCTGCATCACATTCCTCTTAAGCCTCTCTGAGTTTTTCAAGGAAGCACATATTGGACATATAGCCACAGTGCCATGGTCCCAGGCACCCAGGTCATAAACCTTGGCACAGTCCAAAGACCACATTCACCCCTATCACAATGATTCTAACGGCACCAAATGTTTACAACATTCAGCTGGATTGTCTATATTCTCTTTCTGTCGCTGAGATGTGCATAGTAAAGTTCTCTGGTGTGTAGATTATCCATTTCCTGCCCCTCACACCCTCGTGTTCCATTTCTCATATTTGTTAAATGAGGACCTATTTGGACTTAAAAGGACTTACTAAGTAACACGATATAAGAAGACCAAGGTAAGCATTCGACTCTGGGAAATTGTGCATTTTGGTACCATCTCTGACTGTCCTTATCTCTCTGAGTGTTAGCATTTCCATCTTTAAAAAAATGGGAAAACAGCAATGTGCTTCAAAATAATTGCAAGGAATAGCTAATAAAACTCATTGTCAAGCACATTAGCACCACACATAGTGTCATCTAATGGCTAGTAATAAAATATTGAGCAACTAGGAATCTGGCACACCCTTTCTAGCTCAAATCACGCTTCCTAGTAACATTGAGTAAAATAGAGGGGAACCAGAACCAGGTCAGAATACAGAGCTCGGAGGGGCCTGATAGCCCACCTAGCACAGAAATTTGTCAGAGAGGTGATGGGCTGGGAAGGCCTTCACAGAGACGTTTGATAAAACTCTTTTCTGGGCTGTTCTTAAAGATTTGATTTCCTAAGTTCCCTTTGGTAACTGTTTCTGGGTTACACATCCCAGGTAGTTAGAAAGACTTCCCTTATGCAATTTAAGTGAGTTTACTTTGACTCTATCTTCAGGGAGAATGGAAACACCCTTCCATACCCCACCCTTACAGTAATATCCTTTTTGATGTTTAATGGCTGGTATTGAGAGAGCTCTTCCGTAACATTTCCCAACATTCATTGCACATAAATGCAATGTTTTTGTTGTTGTTGTTTTTTAATCTGAGAGTTTTTACACTGAGTTAAAAATGCTAGAGTCTGAGAATTTTAGAGCTGGACGGGATTTTTAAAATAATTTCTACCAAGTACCTAGATTTTGCACTCCAGAAGATTGAGGCTCTGAGTCATATTATTTATAAGGTTATACAGCTATAATGTTGAGACAAGGAATTATAAACAAGGCTTTAAAAATTGCGATAATAATGTATCACTAAATAATATTTAACTTATGCTAATTTCTAATTTTTGCATTCTTCACATAATACCTCCTGATATTTGTATGGTTCCCCAATATTTATTTGGAGCATAAGCAGTCATTCCCCCATCCTGTATAATAGTTGTTTACTCTTCTTCTGTCAGAGAACTCATTTTCCCCCAATTAAGCATAATCCCGCACATTCATGTCAACTTCTCTAATATAAGGGCTTATACTGAATTTCAATTCTACTTTACTTGAGTTAATCTAATATTTATGGAACAGCACCTATAAGTCAGGCACTGTCACACAGTTCTTTATTTGATCCTCAAAACAGCCCTATCCTGGGGATAATATTATTCACATCTTAAAGTTGGAATAAAATGAAGCATTGAAATGTTAAGCAACAGACCTAAAATTGTCCTTCTGCTGATACTTTCGTCTTCTGATTTGTGCTCATGATAGCATATGATCCATCTCATAATGTCAGCCATCTCATCTAATTTTTGTATAACAGCAAGTCAGGGAATGATGTTCCTTTCTGATACTCTTACCATAGATGTAAATATTAAGTAACATAATTAGCCAAGAGAATTGCATATATACCTCAAGTTGAAGGTGAATGATGACTACAATGCTCCCAAAAATGTAAGTCAAAGAGAAAAGAGTATACCCTCCCTTACAATATATAATCAGAGAAATGTAGGCAAAGCAGAAAATGAAGATGATAGGCAGTAGAGCATGACTCGAGTCTGAACGAAGGAGTAATTATTTCTAAGCGGGGGGTGGTCAAGAAGAATATCTTGGAGAAGGAGCTAAGGCTTTCATGAATGAGAGGACTAAAATAGGAAAATGTTAGGGGAGAGAAAGTTGAATCTGAAGTTAAGAGAGGAGCCCCAACATAAAGAAAGTTTTGGGGAATGGGGTGAAATGAGAATGCCTGATGCAACTGGGAATAATTAGCTTTAAAAAAAGCAGATAATTCTGGGGTTCCATGTATTTAAAGAATAAACAAATCAAAAGCAGGTAAGACTTGCTCTGTGGAGTTAAGAATTGACTGTCAATTAATTGGGACTAATGCCACAGAGTTGTAGTGGTCTCAGAAAACAGGGACCAAGGCCAAGAGTCATACCTTCTTTAACAATTAGGCCTGCTCAGTAATGGCATGGCTATCTTTTGAAGGGCTGAGAAACTTATCAGGGAAAATATTCAGGTAGAGGCTAGGAGACCCTCTGCCAGCCAGGTAGCTGTGTTGTAGAAGGTATTTCTGCATTTTGTGGCATGAACTTAGATGAGCTCCAAGGGCACTTCCATTTCCAAATTTCTAAGATTCCAAAAGTTGAGGAAGGAGACTCTGGCCTTATGTAAGAAAGAACCCTCCAAACTTAAGAGCTGCCTCAAGGGGGACTGGATCTCCTTGGAGAACTGGCCTGTCCTATGCTGATGATACTCAGCCTTCTTTTGGAAGGGACAATTTCTGAGGCATCATCCAATCGAGGTCCTAAACTAGTTCTGAACAGGTTTTGCAGATTATATTTTTTATTGCAAAAAAATTCTTCAAGAAAAGTCTTATATTTCAACCAATTTCCCATTCTAAATTTTTATGAGTATTGCATTATAGGTGAATTTTGTACTAAGTACATGTGATTTGGCTAGTATATTGATCGATACATTCCATGTGTATGTTTATTAACTAATTCTTAAATGATTCTATATATATAAATTAGCCAATTTTTAAATAATCATATATAATTACATTTTTGTAGTCTCGTTATAGTTTTTATTACATATATATGATCTCATTTAATTCTCATGCAAGGCTATGTTGTAGATGACACTATCACTATTCTTAGAATGAGGGCAGCAGGTCCACATTCAGGTCTATGCAAACCTGGGGTCTGACACCTGAGTTATCTGAATCACCTCCCTGAAACCCCATCTCCTGACTCCTGCTCCAGTGCTCCTCACACCCTCACCCTGGGCCTCCCACTGTGACTCAAGGAACTGTAGTATTGCCACAGTTTTCTGAGGAAGAAGCTAATATGACAAAAGGTCAGTTGATTCAGCCTAAGGTCACAGAGTTTGTGACAGGGCCAGATTAGCTATGACTATGTATGTGGTCACAGAATCTTTATTTTTAAAAATCACCCTAACTCACTCAAAGTCATTCATCTAGAGAGGCCTGGAGATATAAATCGACTCCTCTAAGTACCCTAATCACAATCACTGAGTCCTCAATCTCTCACTGTGAGCACAATAGATTTATTACTATTAATACTAAGGATGAAAACCAAAATCCATTTCTTAAGAATATCAGCCATTTCCATATGGCTCTGTACTCCAAACTTACAGATCACCCATTGGCTGGATTAAAAAATATTGACATCATATTCCCAAGCATCTTATCAATGGTTCTTTGTTCCTCAAAGGAATATTGGGTAAAGTTCTCTAGTAAGAACCATTAGGAAGGTCAATTACAATTAAAGCAACCAAAAAATGAAACAGACGAATTCTATTTTTCTGGTCCCTTCTCTGAGATTCCCATGCTTCTGTGTGAAGCAATGTAGCCTTCCTCTGTGCCTTGAAAATACCCCGACTTTCCAATTTGCAATCTTTTATTCATGTCATTATCTCAGCCTGGAATGCCCCCTTTTCTTCATTTTCGATCTATCAATACCTTACTTATCATTTAAGGGCTAGTTCAACATTACCCAGTATGAAGCCTTTTTTAATCCTCCAAGTTGGGATGAATCCTTTCTTCAGCTCTTATTTCACTAAATTTATAGTGTGGATTTTTTTATTACACATCCGTCCTCTATTCTAAACTGTGACTTGTTGAGGACCCAAATCAAGTGAGATTCACATGGGCCAGGGGCACAAACTCACAGCATACATTTGACATATGTTTATTGAATGAATAAAATTAACATCAAATGCCATTTCCCCTTTTCTCTTTTCTTATCAGACATTCAAAGATATTCAACATCTCGAATGTCTTCCTGCTTACAATCTGTACCTCCTTTTCTAAATATTCCATAAGGGGTAAGCAAGCTGCTACTGTTATAAAACATTTGCCAGGAATTTCTAGAAATGGCGAACAGTTCATTAGCTCAATTAAATCTTAAAGGTTTCCCTTCCTTTCTTTCTTTCTTTCTTTTTCTTTCTTTCTTTCTTTCTTTCTTTCTTTCTTTCTTTCTTTCTTTCTTTCTTTCTTTCTTTCTTTCTTTCTTTCTTTCTTCTCTTATTACAGTTCAGTAGCATCTTTTCTCTTTTTGTTAAGCTCTAAGGCTATCCTCCCAGAGAAGAAAATCTAAGAATCTAGCCCTTTTCCTTTTATTGAGCAACTGGGAAATTCAGCCTTATAAAAAGTAAGTTACCTGCCCAGGTCAAATAGTAAGTCCTTAGCATACTAAGGCGATTGAGATTTCCTCTCTTATAGGTCAATGCTCTTTCCAATTCTGGAAATTTGTTATATGGTTTAGTTTTTAAAACAACGTTTAACCCATTCCCTACTCCCAGCCATAAATTTCATTTCTTCATTTGAGAAGAGAAGCCTAGCTTTCTGATTTGTCCTCAGTTAGCTCGAAGTTCCCAAGTAGTTCTGACCAGCCCTGAGCTCATGCTGCCCCATGCTTTTGCTATAGCCCTGCCCAGGTGAGATGCCCTCTCTTTTCACTCTCCTGTCACTCACACTCATACCTCACTCCAGCCTCCAGGGCTCTGGTTTGCTCTTTTGTTACCAGGGAAGCCCTTTCCCCATGCTTTAGATCCAGCAACTCGTTTATTCCTCACAACAGACTTATGAGGTTGGTAGAAGTCTTTTCCCCATTTGGGGTACAGAGAAGTTAAGCCACTTACTCAAAGTCACACAGTTTGTAGATGGTAGACTTGGCAGTCCAGGTGTAAAGTGTGGAAACAGGAGATAACCCAGGTCTTTTATCCCAAGAAGGTCCCTGCTTTTTCACATTCATTTCATTCTCAAGAGGTGACATGACTAGGTTAGCAATTTCTTTCTTGAGTACGTTTGTAGAAAGAAACCTGTTCTTACCCTAGAGAGTCATTTGCTAGGGCAATTAGATGTTGGAGAGTTGGGTCTTCTGGTTTGGGAGGTTTTTTTTCCTGCTAAAAATGGAAAACACAATCATGATTAAAAAAGAAAAAAAAACTGTAAATGGAATATTCACATTTTCTCGCTATAAATTTTCTTCTTTAGGTAAATTACTCTATGGAAAATTCCAGGGGAGAAAGGAAAATTTCTCAAAGGGCAGTGAACAATTGCAAAGAGAAATTTTGAAAGAGAGGACAGGTGTTTGGAAACCTCTGGTATTTGTTACTACAAATGCCAGGCCTTGCAAAGACAATAACTTCAGAACAAGTGTGTTAGTCAAACTTAAGAGGGATTTTGCACAGGCCTTGGGTACAGACTTTCACAAAGAAAAGTATTTGATGGCCCAGTTCTCTAGAGTTGTGTTCTCACATAGTCAAAGAAGCTGAGAGGCAGAATAGAACATCCTTATATTAGAGAGATGCACACTAGCACTTAGAGTGAGGATTTTCATTGTTCAATTAATGAACACCTGCAGCCCAGAGCTGAAAAATTCAGGAGGAAAAGAAGGAAGAAAAAAAGAAAGGGGAAGAAGAAGGGAGTGAGGGAGTGAGGAAAGAAGACAGAGAGGGAGGGAACGAGAAAATTTGCCAAATGCTATTTCTCTCCTCCATTGAACAAATTCTCAACTATTATAAGGATAAAGTCTATACTGTTCTAAATTCTATTTTTTACCCATAATACTAATTCTGATCTCTGACACCCAGCACACACACAAAACTAACCCAGGGAAATATCAATATGTAAGATTACACAAAAAACTGTTTAGTCTGTTTATTTGAAAACTTTAGTGATCTGGCAGCTTATAAAACACTTAAATTTTGCTGCATATTTTGAGTACTCCACATGCAGCCTAAGCAGTGTTGCACACCTTCCAAAGGCCCAGCTTGGAGTGAAGGTGGCACTGTGCATTACTGGGTTGGCCCTCTGTGAGCTCAGCTTCAGCCTCTCTCTGTCCCACAGCAGAAGGTACTGTCTCTAGAGGGACAGATAGAAAGAACAGATTCCCAGTGAAAAACAAGAGGTGAAATGTGAAACCAACATGAACACCATGCTGAGAGACAAGGGACCAGGCTGCAGACTCACCTATGACCATGTCATTACTTGCTGTGTGATTATAAGAAATCATTTCCCTTTCTAGGTCTCAGGAAAATGAAGGGGCATGGCCAGATCATCCCTAAGATTCTCTTCTAATTCTAATATTTAATGATATTTGTGATTCAAGTCACACATTTTACTTTCTGCTTTCCCACCTATAATGTGACCAGATTGTACCAAATAGTCTCCAAGTGCCCTCTAACTCTGGAAATTTGTGGTTCCATGGCTAAATCAGAGTCACTAAGCAGACGTAAAAGGAGAGAAGCTGTGTTTGCTGGAAGCATATGAGAAATTAGGCTGCTCCCAATGTTTCAACTCTGCCTAAGGCACACGGTTCTCCGGTACAGGTCAGAGGGCAAAAGGGGGAGGTTCTTGGCCACTCGTGCACAGGGTGGGAGCTTCTCCTACCCAAGGTCATCATTTTTCCCCAAGACCCCTGCTACCAGATCAGTTGTTCCTGCAACCTTGATCATCAGAAGATAGAATTGGGCCTAGGTTTCACAACAACTCAGAGTCCCTTCTAAGACCTCTGAGGTCACTAAGTCAAAACTTCTTGCCTGCATACCTGATAAATAGGTTTTCAGTCTCTGCCTAAAGATAGCCTGTTCCATCTTAGAGGGCTTTGACTGTAAGAAATATCTTGGGTCAAAGTGTGGGTCAAGGTCTGTCTTTCTGTAACTTCTCCCAGGGGCTGGGTCTTTCCTCTGAGGCCTCCCATGGCAAGTCTTTCCTCTTTTTCCTTATGGAAACCCACCAGGTCTTTGGAGACAGGCAAGGCCTTATTAAATCTTCTCTGGGATAAAGGACTCTAGTTCTTTCAATGACATGTTTTCCAGCTATCTTATTCTTCTAGTTTGTAAATTCTCCAAATTGTCAACATGCCATGGGACCTGGGGGATAAAAGACCTAGGTTTGGGTTGTGCATCCACCAATGGGCCACGTTCCATCTATATAACTGGATTAAAGTTTTCATTTAGGATAAATGTTAGACACAGAAAGCTTATAAATAATGAAGTGCTCCATAAATAATGAAGTGCTCTAGCTGCTACTAAACAATACAACTAAAAATAATAATTGTTACTATTAGACTAAGAACATAATCCAGTTGTCTTCTGAGAGAACAGACTAGGAAAGGGGGATCTCCTCTCTGCTCTGGATATTGCATTCAATGTATTCAAGCTAACACCACCATAACTATTTTGGTAGGCTGTGTCTCAGTTAGTTCATCCTGAGCTTACAGACAACTAAATATACATATTTATTACACATGCTCTTGTCAGCTCATGTTTTCCAAGTTCTTGTTATTGTAAAGTTAAGAAATTTACATTTTTCTCTGACATTTTATCTTGTTTGTTCACCCTTTTCAGATACTTGTGGACTATGATTCAGCCATCAAAAAAAAGTGTTTTCTAATCCTAGCTTCATATCAGAATCATCAGGGAAATTTTTTGAGTATATATATTCCTCCTGAATCAAGATTTTGATTTATTTGTTATAGGATAGGATCTGGGAAGTTAAATCTAAAACAAGCATCTCAGATGGTTATTAGTGAGCACATCAGGATTTATCAGTCTGCATTTGGAAATCCAGGCTATACCACAGCCTCCCCTGTTCAGTTTTACTTGCATACTTGGTACACGTGATTTTTTAAGGGACCTGCCTAGAAGATAAGAAGATAGCTCCTTGGAAGGGTAGGCAATGACCCTCTCATGCCTTTTGCATTCTGTTAACGTTGTTCTTTCACAAATCATTTACTTCCTCATTTTATAAAATAATGTAGATGCAGCAATCTAAGAGTGAGCAAGGCATATGGGTTAACAGATACACAGAAGCTAAGGACTAAGGCTGAGCACCAGTGGCAAGGACTGAGGCTAGCAGTTTTCTGTAGTCTCCTTAAGACTGAGTTCAATCTAGATCAGCTACTTGATTGTAAGGAGCAGGGAGCCCCATTCTCGGTGATTAATAGGTAATCTCCCCAGAGCCGTTTTTGTCTAATTCTAGGTGCTTTCCAGTTGGTTCTTTGCACATTCTCAATGTCCTGTTTCTTTTCCATCAGTAAACAACCTACCTGCCCATGCCAGAAATGTGCAATCTGGATACAGGGAACATTCAATCTAATTGCTCAGAGAAGATGATCGGCTCCTCAGTCCACCTCTGTGTTATTTTCCCATTGAAACCCTCAGTTTGAGTAACAGTTGAAAGGTCCTAGATGCACATATCTTTTGGCTGAGACATAACACTTGCAACCACTTGCTACTCCAATGCCCATGACAGGCATGGCTAATCAATTACATTTCCCTTCTTGGCAAAGCCCAGTTTGGCCTCCAAATTATTCTCAACCTAGAGCTCAGTTCAGCCACGACTAATCTGAGTACACATGTAAAGTAAAAGCTATTTACTGCCCCCAATCTAGTCAACACTTTACCCTTCATTTTACAAGAAAGCCCCAGAGAGATGAATTTACTTGCCAAGTTCACACAGTTTGTCTAAAGTTACCTAGGAGAATTGTTTCTGGACTACAAGGAGCCCTATATCTTCCTTATTCTGTTTTGTGAATCATTCATTCAGAACACACATACTGAGAATCCCCCATGTGCTAGGCAAGCAATGTGGGGGAAAGAAAAAGTAAGGAATGGGATATAGTTCTTTTCTCATGCCTTAAGTCCAGTAAGATAAGACATACCCACAAATAATTATCCAAAGTGAGTAAGGATAAATGCCATAGAAGTTCAAGAAGAAAGAATCACATGCTCATCATTCTAAGGAAAAGTGCTCTTTTCATCTTTCAGTTAAAGTAAACGTACTAATTTACTACAATTAGGAAACATGCTACATAAAACTCATGCCAGTGTTCGTGCGATTTCTTCAAATCTCCTGCAAGGTAGGGACCCTGACATTTTTATTATCTCAATAACACTTAGCATTAATACTGTGTACACCCAGAATTTCATCTCTACCCTCAGTCTAAATCTTCTTATACTTAAGTTCTGGGCATATAAGAGCACAATTGTGTGACTAAAGACCTTTTAAAATGTGTTAGCTCTGACTACTGGATTTTTTCATACGTATCTACGTTACAAGGCTTTTCCCCACATTACTAAGGCTGTGGTCTATACTTCTTATATGCCTCTTAGACAATAGCCTTTTTGTTACATAAATCTGGAGATTATTTCTCTGGCCTGTTCAGGCCCTGGGAGCCCTAGTCTGAGCCCCTAATTCATTGTTCTCAGAAATAGGCATTTCTGAACACAAGATGTCATTTTGTTTCTAGGGTCAGAGCTCAAATCTTTCTTATTGCTTCTGGTGAGATGATATTCTGTTCTTCTTCCTCCATTTAAGTTATAACATGCCCTAAAGTATGTGCTAATTAATACATCTGTTTGTCTTACAGAGCAGTTGAAAAGCATCTATTTAAACTGTGATTCACATTTTTCCTTTCAGTTTGTCTGCAGATTTTTGTGCATGAATCAAATGAGGAATCTGATTGCACTACTATTTTAAAGAGCCAATTTAAAAGTTCATTAAGTGATTTTGGTGTATTTTAGTGGAGGTAATAGAAGATAAAGTGATATATGGCATTAATAAGCTGAAAGGTACAACTGGATTTGGTGGCAGAATTCATTTCTTCACTTTTCAAAACAGTCTTCTGGAAAACTATGTGTCTGCACTGGAGACAGTGTGTGTGTCGTCTGTGCAAGGCACAGGTAGGGTATGAAAAATTGAGCCATACGTATATGCTCAGAGAGTTCAGTGACCAAAGGCTTTCTGGTCACTCCTCTAGAAGAAGGGCTGACTTGTAAATTCATCATATCTAAAATATGACTTGAAGTTAGCCAATCTCATACTTTCACCCAGGACTTTAAATCTTTAATGAATGAGGTATAGATGGAGAAAACATTTGCAGGTCAGGCAGTTAGTTGAGAGCACCCATACATAGGCCAGACTGTTCCTGACATATAACCTTGACTGTAGATCCTACCTTTCCCCAGGTTAATTATTTTAGTCTCCTACTTATTTCCTGATCCCCAATATTACTTCAGTATAGTACCTTTTAACATGTGATAACCAAAGTCTGTTTCTGTTACTTGCAGCCAAAATCTTAATTAGTTCTAAAGTTATTAGTTAATTTCTTCCTTAGGAAGTTTGATACAAGTAAATGATAGAATGACATCCTCTTTCTCCATAACTCAGTTATGGAAAGACTGTTATCATAGTATAACTTCTTAATGAATTATTGTGCAAGAATGGGACTGGCTGCCACATTTAAAGCAGTGCCTTTTCAGTTGCTGGAAAAGTTGAAACAAAGAAGGAACAACTATTTCTCAGGGATGCTCTGGAAGCATTCTTGAACTTAGCAAGAGAGTGGACTAGAATCTCATCAACAGGTTTAATGAAAATGCGTTTCAAGTGCTAGAGAACCATGTTCCTGTCCAGCTATGCCTCTCAGCTGGCTGTGACCCACTGAAGCCTCTCAGAATGGAAGACTAAGGACTAGGGCTGAACACCAGTGGGAAGGGCTGAGGCTAGCAGCTTTCTGTAGTCTCCTTAAGAATGAGTTCAATCTAGATCAACTATTTGATTGTGAGGAGCAGGGAGCCCCATTCTCAGTGATTAGTAGGTAATCTCCCCAGGGTCATTTTTGTCTAATTCTAGGTGCTTTCCAGTTGGTTCTTTGCACATTCTCAATAATGCCTTTTTGCTCTCTAAAGGACAAAATCTTATTCTGTTCCTGGGCTTGGAATCTTGAATCAGATAATCTATAAGGTAGATATCTCATAGGTGGACTCGACGAGCCTCAGATGGTCTACGAAGCTGAAAAAAGGGTACAAAGGGCATATTTTCAAACCCAACTCTAAATGACTGAAGTCTATAACCAATGAATGAAGTTATATAATCAAGCACAGGCCATCTTATTCAGTTCCTTAGACATTTGTCAGCCCGAGTGCTTCCTTTCAGACTTGAGAAACTGGAAGCCTGAAAGAACCATGTGTCACCCAACATCACACTTTGAGCTGGGGTCCACACTAGAACAGCATCTTGTGACGTCTAATGTTGTGCTCTTCCCAGCTGTCTCCTACCACATTCCCTGTCACCTCCAGTTCTACCTGGCAGGCTGTTATCTTCTCGGCAAAAGCTGAGCAGGGTTCTGTTCTCACCCCCTTGGAGAGGTGTCTGTGATGCTCAAGTGTGGAGGAAGCTTTCACTGCAGTTCCTGCTTATGCTAAAAACACCCTGGGAATAAATAAAGGTCCCCGCTCTAACACCTTCTACTTGTACCAAGTATACACGTAAAAAATAAAATAAAATAAAATAAAATAAAAGTTTAAAAATAAAACGGACAGAGGTAGAGATTCTCTGCTATTGAAAGAAATTCCTGAACACACATTATTAGGGTAATAGCTTCTTTGACTGATTCAATGAAATTTTTTAGAGCTAGAAGTAGGTCCTAAGAAAACAAATAGTACAAATCCCTTGATTTACAAGTGGTCAAACTGGATCTCAGAGCGGAGAAGGGTGTTTGGTCAGCCCAGTGGGTTTTCCACTCAATTAAAACAGTTTTCCCTTCCTCGGGGGCTTCCTGAAGTGGTGAGGGTTTGTGTGTATGACACAGATTAAGTGGCTAAAGATTACTAATGCATCATTCTTTTCAACTGCAGTAAAGAAATTGAATGACTCTCACCAAAGCCTTCTTGTGGGGTTCCTTGGGGTCACTTGTATAGAAAGTGAGGGCTTTAGAGTCTGCTATTAGCAATGTGAACTTGGACAAGTTAACCCCTCAGAGATTTGCTTTAACAGTCTGCAAAATAGAATAAAACTAGCTATCTCTACAGATAGCTAGTTTAGAAACTAAACTAGAAAACTAAAGAAAATAAGTTTTACAAAGCCCCTAGCACAGTGCCTGGAGTATGTTCCCTCAAGGATCAGTCCAAGTTTCCTTCTTTCCTTGCCCCCTCCCTACCTCACTTCTTCCTATGTTGACATGAGTGAGAGAAATGAAACAGACAAAATCACGAGGAGTTTTTTCCTCATGTAGAAGCCTGTCTCTCCAACGTAGAAGACATTTGGCTAAGGATATTCCAGACCCCTGCAGATGCTACCACAAATATTTTGGGTAAGGTAGTGTGTACATCTGAAGGGCTGGCGAACTTCAGGTGGCAGGCCAACTGGTCAGAACAAATGTTCTTTATGTTCTAAAAAAGTCCTGAATAAATGATTCCTCAATGTTGGAGAAACAGATGCAACAGGCCTCTGCTTTGGGGGATAAGATTCTTCAGAGTCAATAAAAGCAGTAATCCTCATTACTTAAGACCAAGGACCAGAGCATCTGTAAATCTCCTTACAGGAATCTTAGGCATCAGATTATCCAGTCTCTTCACTAGCCCTGGAGTCTCATCTACACTGCTGTGGATACCTTAGTGGCAGGAGCTGCCAATTTTATGACAGCAATTCGGCTGTTTGTTTGTGTTAAAACATTTTTTTTTTTAAATCTAAGCTACAACCTATCTCCTGCTACATCTAACTTTTGATTCTACTTCTATACCTCTAGTGTAATGAGGACAAGTTTGCTTTTGTTCCACAGGTTGCTGAAAGAAGAAAGGCATCGCTTTTTAACATTAGGGCAAAAGGTTTCTAGGAGAATGTTAAAACAGGCTATTTCACTCTCTAAAAATTTATCATGAATCTTGGCTTATGGTGATCGTGACAAATGGGCAATTTTATATCTATAATGGTATATAATTTTCCTGGGGTTGAACTTTAGCTCAAGAGTTTCCAGTTCCCAAACATCATTGGCAAGGGTGGAAGATCTGGTTTTAGAATGAGTAAAGTTGTGTTAGAGCCTTGCCCAGTCTGAATGATCTCATGCAAGTATCTGAGCCCAGGTCTCTCATCTGTGGAAAATGGACATTACTATGCCGTGGAGCTGTAGAGTCTGTGGTAAGAAGTCTGGAAATCTGAGTTCACATGTACGTGTGTGTGTGGAGGGGGTGGTCACTAATTTCTTTTAGTTTCTGTCTGTGAATAAACTGCTTGAACTGTGTAAGCATCATTGCACACATTGATAGCCACTAAACCCTTTCTTTGAATGAAATCTTAATTGGTTCTTCAATATTTAAAAATTGATAAAAGGAAAGGTTGGGGTGACAGCCCCCAGGTCATTTCTAACTCTTTGATGACAAGTTTGAAAACCCTGGAATTTATGGCCATGATCAGCTTTAACAAATTTTTAATTTTAAACCATGAGAGATATTATAGTTGAAAGTATTTGGTAACCTATAAACTGGGCTCTAAATGAAAAGATTATTATAAATCATTTTAAAAAGCCAATTCTTTGTAAATCTTGAGTATATAGTTATCTCCTCCCCACAAACAACAACAATAACAACAAAAACAACAACAACAACAACAACAACAACAAAATACCAGAGCCTCCACACTGAAAACTCATCATAGAACAACCCATCATATTTTATTCTCTCTGGTGAGCTCGTGCCTACCCTTTTATAATGTCCACTTTCATTTCAGACCCTTTTTAAAGGCCCAGGAGGTTTGTGAAAAGTACAAATATCTTCACTGAACTAAAGGGAATATTTTTCTTTCAATGACATGAGCAATTATGTATCAGTCAGTCTTTGCTGTGTAACAAACCAGTCCAGAATTTAGTGGCCTAAAATAGTCATGTGTTAACTCATACTTCTTGTGGTCATTAATTTGAACTGGACTCAGCAGGGTGGTCATTCTGACGAACTTGCCTGTGTACATTCATGCAGTTACCACCAATTGGTAGGTTGGCTTGGAGCTGACTGGTGCTGGGTTTTCGCTAGGTTGTGTGTCTCCAGCATTTAGAAGGCTAGCTCAGGCTTTTTCGCACATGGTTGAGTTGTAAACACAGAAAGAGAGGGTGAGAACAAAAGCTGTGTGTCTTCTTGAAGTCTAAGCTCAGAAGTTGAAAAATTTTATTTCTGTTGCATTCTTCTGTTGGTCAAAGTCATAGCCTGAATTCAAAGGATGGATAAGTAGACTCCTCCTCTCTATGGGAGAAATAGCAAAGTCACATTGCAAAAGCATGTACATAGGTGAGATTACTGTAGGCATCTTTGCAAACAGGCTGCTGCCCTAACCAATATCAGTTTTTGCTTAAAGATACAACCTTTGGTTTTCTTACCCCTGATATTTAAACAAGGTATAGTATATAAAAAATGCAGTTTAGAAACCAAAATATATACAAGTTGTAAAGAAAGTGAAAATAAATCTGAGTCCTTCATTCATTTGTACTACTATAAAGTCTAATCTTTTGCTCACAGCTTTCTCATGTCTGGCCAGGGCACTCACATGTCTCACTCATCTGTTAGGGTTCCAGTTTGTCACATGTCACTGGGAAACAACCCGTGAAAGTTCTTTCACTGAGGGCCTCTCAACTCATGGCATGGTTGGGCCAGCAAAGCCTTCAGAAATGCCCTGTGCTTGTTGCCTCCTGACAACAAAGACACAGTCCATGAATGAACTTTGCCACAGAGAAGAGAAAGTGGTCAGTTGTAAAGAACATAAAAATGAAATAATGCATGTACTACTATGTACGTATGATATGTAAAGATCACAGAGGGCTCTGATTTATTATCCTGAATTAATTAGTTCTCCTGAATCCCCTGAGAAATATATGATAGGATGTTTACGTGGTTGTGCTTCACATCAATAGGATATGTATATGTGGTTTCATATGTTCAGTCACAAAGCAGCTCCTGGGCACTGACGACCATAAGAGACAGTAACAGTTGACACACACAGCACATACTAAGTGCCAGGTACTCTTAGTGGTTATACATGTTGACTCATTTAAGCTCACAATAAGCCTATGAGACACGTACTATTATATCCCCATTTGCACATTAAGTTCACAGTGGTTAAAAGACTTGCCAAAGGCCTAACTTGTAAATGGCCGAGATGGAGTGTGAATCTGGGCAGTCCGAAACGCCAGCGCCAGGGCTCTTAACAGTTATGTTCTACTGCCTCTCAGGGGTCATGTGACTTATGCATATGGTTCCTGCCCTTAACACAGATGTCCTTGACTCTTCAAATGAACCATGAGTCTCTTTATAATTACAGATTCAATTGGTCCAAGGTAGGTATTCTTGGAGTAGTATAGCACATAAAATACGAACAGGAAGAAAACATGTAATAAAAAATTTCAAAATCTAATAAATAAAAATAAAATAATGAGGTATAGTGTATAAAAAGTGTTATGGATATTCAGAAGAGGGGAGGTATTTCTAGCTATGGTGGTGAAGATCTAGAAAGGCTTTATGAAGAAAGAAAACTTAATTTGAACTTGGGCAGTTGAAAATATATTTGGATATACTGAGTGATAACCTGTGGTGGTTAAATGGATAAAATAGAATGTCTTCATCAAAATCGACTCAGTAGTGCTGACAATTGGACTCTGCTCTGTGGTGGACACAATAAAGTGTCAGGAGCAGGCTTCTCTTGATACTTCTTAACTATAACACATTTGAAAGTCAAATCAACAATCAATTCTAGGAGATAATATGTCACATGTACATGTGGAAACAAACCATAAATGTAAAATTGGAAATAAACATTAGTTGTCTGTGTTATGGTAAATTACGCATTAATTATCATCCATAGTTTATGAAGTATAACAATGTACCTAATATATTATTAATAAAATTTCCATTGAATGTATTAAAATTTGGTTATTTAATGGGAGCTAGAGATACACATTGGGAAGAAAATGGTACTTGATTGACTTAGAAGTTGTGTGGGAGAAAATGTAATTGTTGACTGTTTGTCATGATGATGGGCTCCTTCAGAGGCTTGGATTGCTGAATCATGGGGGCCCAGACATTGGCAACTAGGAGAAAGGTTAACTGAGGACAGACTGCAGAAGGCCTGCCTCCACTTGAGAAAGCAAATCATCAGAGCCTTTGGTTTTAGGTTGTTCTAGAAAGAAAAAAATAATAATACTATAACAGAGAGTAGTTGATGTGAGAATCAAGAAAGCATCAGAATGAAAATTCTGTAAATACTTAGCATTATTAATAATTATGGAATTTGACATTGTATTATTTTAGAATGCAGCCACTGAAGTCACTAAAAGCCAGTCATTTTAGGACTATAGAAGGCTAGATTTGGAATGGGCCTTAGAGAGCTTTTAATCCATTTCTTCTAATTTTAGAGTAAATGATTCCTCTGGAGCCCAGGAAGCAAGTTGCCCAAGGTAGGATAGTAAATCATTCTAAATAAAGAAAGATACAACATGTTCTTTTGGTGTTTTTCAAAAAGAAACACGTATTTTCTTGGGATTTCTATTTGTTAAGCCTAAAAACTATACTTAAATTGGGTAGGTTTATTGACCAAATTCAAAGCAATTCTACACAGTTGGTTAAAGATTAGAGAAGAAATGGTATAATGTTTCCACAATCTTTTGGATCTGCTTCAAATCCTAGGACAAATTATTAATTGTTCACTTAACAATCACTTATGGATGCCTTCTATAATCAAGATATTTTCAAAATTCTAAAAGGACTCTAAGAGCTCACAGTATAGGAAAAACAGTAGACCATTATTGCTGCTGCAACTACTATTACCACCAATACTAATATATAAATATGAGAAATAAAGTATTAAAGACCTGAAGGGATATATAGACAGTTGAAGGAGAGTAAAAATACCAACAGTTCTATCAGGGAAGTCGTCATGGAGAAAATATCTCCTGAACTGGCTTTGAAGAACTATTGCATTTATAGTTTGGGAGAAGTGGATTTCCTATTAAGCAAAGACAATGAGGTGGAAAATCATTGGGTAGTCTTATTAGAACAGAGGTCAGGGGAACAGTGAGAAATAATACTGGAAAGAAAGGCTTTGGGAAAATATATTATGATTTGCTTTCTTGTTTGGGTATCCTCATGATGATTGAAAACTTGGTTTTTAAAATATTTATTTTTATAAATCTATGATAATCAGTCCATTTCAAAAAAACTTGAAAAATATGGAGATTTAAAAAGGAATAATTTTTATTATTTGATAATTTGCTCTACCAGTATTTTTTAAGAGACATAGATTTTTGACTTTTTTTTTTAAACAATATCCTGATTATATTTAACTGTTTATCTCAATAATGTTAAACCTTACGTGAGGGATCGGTCCTGAAAGAGAAATTTCCTATGTCCAAGTATAGTATTAGTCTTATAAGAGAAAAAGCCACGATGAAAGGGATAAAAGGGAATCTTTGATCCAGATGCTGCTGCGAGAGGGCACCAATCCTCCCTGTTCTTGCAGAGGCATCATCTCACCTGTTTAGTCACACTGATCTTGACCATGCTCCTCAGGGACCTCCTGAGGAGGTGGGGGCGCCCACAGTTCACAGAGCAGTTTGTCAATCATTTAAGCCATCGCTTCATCTTACTTTGGTTCTCTTTGGGGTGTTAAACCAGTGTTTTTCAGATGGTAATGTGCACAGAAATTACCTGGGAATCTGGTTAAAGTTCAGATTCTATCTAATTCAGTAGTCCGGGCTGGAGATTGTGTATTTTTTACAAGCTCCTAGATGAAGCTGATACTATCAGTCAGTCCACAGACCACATTTTGAGAAGCAAGGTATTAGTATTTTTCTTTCCATACTTCACATGTCTTCTTTTTGCTTTCATATGAGTAAAACAAATTCACTTGATCAAAACCTCTCTCCCACATATCTATGTAAATACTGTTTTATTTACTTTTGATATTTTATTGCGGCTGACAAGACTGAGGCCAATGCAATTTTTATTGCTTTCTAGGTAAGCTCTTTTTCCATCTGGGTGTATAAAGGATTTGTTGTTGTTGTGCTTTACTCCTGTGCTTCAAGCATTTCACCCTGCTGTGTCAAAGGGTGAATCTCTTGGCTATGACTACGCCTTGACTACAATGGACCTTTTGATTTGCATGCTCAGGTAAACTCTGTAGCTAAGAAAATTTTCTTCTAATTATGCCCTAAGTCATTGTCTCTGACCAATGATTGATTCTGCCCAAGATCCTGCTTTTTGCCAAAGGATCTTCACTAATTCTTAGGTTGGATCTCTGATCCCTGTCTTACACAGATAATTTTCTCTTTTTATTTTAATCTCTTTAGGTTTTTCTCTATAATCTAGAAGAGATTCAAGTTTATCCTTTGTATCATAGATTAGATTTTTTCAAATTACTTCTGCCCTTGGTTTTTGACCACAACTGGATGTTAATTCTACTCTTGTATTTTTTTAATATCCTAAAGTATTTTTCTATTTTGCCCATTTTAGTTATTCTGTTGCTTTTCATGGTAGACTCTCTATTATGTTCTTGTTTGAAAAGCATTGCCTTTAAACTTTTAGAGAATGCTAAAAACTTCTTTATTATTTTCTTTGGATTCCTCAGACAAATCATTTCCAGAAGGTTGTTCTTCTTTTGTATTTCCAGGATAATGTACTCATTTCCCTTGTTTTGTAGTGTAATGAACATTCGTCATTCGTTTTGTGTCTCGGCATCTGAATCTCTTCCTTCTCCCTTCCTATGTTTGGGGAACCTCCCACTTTATGAAGCAAAGCTGGTTGTTCATATAAAAACTGAAAATGACATAAACTCAGTTTCTCAGTCTCCCTTACAATTAGGGCACACAGAGTAGGTTCTGCCAGTTTAATGAATCTGCGCCAGGCATGGACCAACATAAGTGGTTCAAGGAAGCAGAACAGAACTGGCCAACTCCAGTTTCCAGAGGTAGCATGGCAGCAGTTCTAAAGGCAGCACCTAGTATTGGCATGTCAGTGGTACAAGCTGATTGTGGCATTGGCAGTGTCACCATGGGACTGATGAGATAGCTGCATCCCTGGTTGTATAGTTTTTGTACCTGTTCTTTAGTCTCAGTGTAGACCTTAGAAGCCCCTCAACATCTGTTTAATATTTTCTATTTATGTTGTCAGAATCTAATTCACTTTTTGCAACTAAGAATGCTGTATGATACAAGCAGTATCTTTTAAATAGCCCCTTAGTGGTCTTATTTTCTGCATACCATTTCTCAAATGAGTGGTCAACTGCTATTCTTACATAGTAGACACTTAATTCTACTTTGTCCACTCGGGTCCTGGTCAAACCATTCCCAGAAGAGAGCCAGATGTCATACTCAATTTCTGGCCCAATTTCTTGTGTTTTCTGGCTTTTATTCTGTGCAGACCTGTTGGTTGGGGCTAGGATTTCCTAGCTCTGAGAAAGTAGAAATTTCTAAAGGTTACATACTTGTATATGTGTGCAGATTGACCCACAGGGGTTAAGGCAGGCTAAATGGGACAGGATCTAAACTCACACACTCCCAGTCTCACCGCTTAGAACAACCACCTTGAGCACAGCTTTGCACAGGCATCCCTTGCTCAAAAATCCTCTATGGACTTTAGATAAAGTTATCAATGTCCAGGATAGATTATCTGCTGCTCTGCTATACCCAAATGTTTCCCCTATTTCTTTCTCTAAATTTTATCCCCTATCCACTGTGGTCCAAATGTTACTAGCTCCATTGCCTCCTCTCTCATAAGCTTACCTTCTTTTATTCTCCCCACATATTATTCTCAAGCCATAATGAACTATTTGTACTCCCTGCTTCTATCATGATCTCAGTTCTCAGTCTGCTTGTGCTGTATCCTTTCCCTGGAGCACTCCTCCTTGCTCTACATTTCTTCAGCTAACTGATGCCTACTCTACTCTCCAGTCTCATCTTACCTATTCTTTCTTTCAGCAAATCTTCCTCTAACCCTCTCCACTCCAAGACCCATGTGCCCCTTCTTTGCTCTCCCATGCTTATAACCTCAACTGGCCTCTAGCAACTCACTTGGTTATGTTTTATTCCCTGTTGTATCCTTAATATTTAGTCAAGTGCCTGCCTTGTTGTAGATACTTGAAGTATTTGTGAAAGAATACAAGAATAATGAAAAGTAATTCTTCCCCAATCCTGAACACACATAGAACTTTACAATACAATATCTTGCTTCTTTGTATAAAGTAATTATATACAGTTTATTAGACTGTTCTTTTAGCATAGACTCTATGACTGGTTCAAGTAATTGTCTTGTTCAGGGGCTTCCACATTATTAGGTACACAAGAAATGTTATTTTAAAGAAGTCCCATGTTATATAGTAATAGCTAAATAAATAAATAAATAAATAGTCCAAATTGGGCCACCTTTGAGAATGAAAGGCAGTTCTATTAATAATTACCCTGAGACAACAAGCATAAGTCCAGGGCAAGTGAGTCACACCAAGCAACTTATTTACCTGGCAGCACCCTTTTGTTAGATCGTTAATAATTAGTTTGTAAATTTTAATTTAAAATAGAAGTTGCTGGGTCAGGGAGAGCTGCTGGTATTATAACCATTCTCTCGAAGGACAAACTTAGTATGAAAAATTATCGTCTCATAGTCAAACAGTAAGCAGTAAGTTAGTGACAGAGAAGAAAACCTGCTCAGAATTTTTAATCCTCTTTTTTCCTTACCTCCAATGAATGTTACTTGCCTTTTGATTAAGTGGGGCACATGCAACAGGAGACACTGCAATTTAGATGATTTTTTTACTGTAATAATTAGTCATTATAAAATAGAAGGAAACAAAATCAAATCTGTTTCTTCTTCCTACTTCTGCCATGGTGATCAAGCATAATCCTTTAATTGTAATCAGAGATAGGAAGAAAATGTCCAAGTCATGTGTTTTAAAGAATTTATTTGGAGATTCAGCCATCATCCCACTGTAGCAATCACTTTTTTTCCCTTTAAAAAAAAAAAAAAGCACTTAGAGCATTTAGACATCAGTTCAGTAATGTTCTATTTAAGAGCTTAATGATGGAAAGTCCTCTTATCCACATACTATTTGGGAAAATCAAGGCTCAATATATATTATATTTGGGTCAATCTGTGGTTTAGTAGATCCACTGTTATCAATATTGACAAATTAAGGGCCAAATAGACCACAAGAGAACACTGGAGGCTAACTTTGAAAGCAGTGTTGAAAAGGTTGAGAGGAAAATGGAAAAGCAGTGTTAGAATCATAAACTCCAATAACAATAGTTTCATAATGTTTACAATTTATAATGTGATTTTACATTTGTGTTATTGAATCCATGGCATAGAGATACAGAGGAGTGTGGGGCAGTAGATCCCTATCCAGTAGATGTATGATTGAATGACTAAGGTCCTGGGAGAGGAAATAACTTGCTCAGTGTCATACCTTAAACAGCAGAGATGGTAAAAGAATCCAAGTCTCTTGACTCCTAACCTGAGCATCCTTCCCTGTGCTTCAACTTTGTATGGTATGGGGAATCTGTACTGCTTGGAATTTGTCAATGCCACCCAAACCATTCATATTGCTTATATTTCTGCTCAAAATATCCTGAAGAATTTTGGTTCTTTCTCTGCCTGTCTATTATGCCATGCATCATAGGCAAAGAGACAGCTTATAACAAACCAGCCTGCTAAAAAGGAGCTAGATCTTTAGCCAGAGACTTCTCTATTGCCTGAAGGTGTCTGAGCCTCCAGTTACACAGCTGCATCTACCTGGGGGATCTGGTACTGGAAGAGATCAGAATCTTAGGTGGGATATTAAGGTAGTGTGGTGCTCCATGAGTCAACCTGACAAATGAAATAATACCATGTGCCCAACTGGGATGCTACAAGTTTTTAACAAAAGGGGAAAATGCCAGCCAATGATTTACAAAATCATTTTAGGGATGTAAGCATGAACTACTGACTTACTGTTATCTATTGATATCTATTTTTATTAAAGTTTTTTTGATAGAATTATGATAATATTGCGTATTTGAGATGCATTTGAATTTTCCTGGTGACCAGTAGAGACCCATCTCATGTTAGTGTTAGTGATTGAAATGGAAGCATAATAGTGGAAATTTTTACTTCAAATTATCTTTGAAAAATACTTAGGAAAGTGTCATATGGGAGCCCAGCATAGCCCATTTTTCTTCTAGCTTTGGGACTAATTAACGTTTATTGCTTAAACACCAGAAGAAGCAGCTGCCTTTTAACTGGGGGCCATGCTGAATAAAAATGGATATCTATAAATGACAGAATCAGAGGGGTGAGAGAATACATTATGGAAAGCAAGCAGAGACTGGGAGACTCAGTGTCAGGTTCATATCTCGCATCTCCTGCTCACAAAGAGCCCTGGTGGGGAGAACCAATCAGTGGCATTTACATTGTTACCTCTCCTTTCATGTTGAATTTGTGAATGTTAAATGCATAAATGATGGGACTGTACTATAATGAGAACCTAACCTCAGAGAAGGGGACAACTAGAGAGAACTTTTTAGAGCAGAATTGGCCAGACTTGACAGCTGATTGAAGAGAGGAATCCGGAGAGAGAGAAGTCAAGAATGACCCTGGGTTGTGACCAGGGAGGTTGGTGTTTCATGAATGGAAACAGGGAGGTATGGAGAAGGGACTGAGGCATGTTCAATTTAGAGCCATGTTGAGTTTTAGGTTTATCAAATAAAGTTTGGATAAGCCATAGAAGATATTAATTGTAGTCTACAATTCAAAACCAAGACATAAAAATGTAAAAATTGTCTATAATTAGGAGCTTCCAATTAATATTAATTTTTTTCTGCAAACAAGGAGAAACCTAATCTCATTCAATTTGCTGTCTACCCTATCCTTTCTCTGGGAATGCATTAACATAGAATGTATTAAGCTAACAGGGTGAGTAAAGGGCCAAAGGTTATAGATATGGGTAAAAATCTCACTAAATAGAGAGATCACAACTATCTAAATATTTACTTGGTTTTAGCCTTACTTAAAGAACAGGATATTGTCTTTGTCTTATTAGAGACACATGGGAAAATTTAATATAATATGTTTATTGTAAGAAAATTTAGATAAGTAAAAAAAAGTCATCCCACTTCTTAAAGATAACAACTTTAAAACTTTGATCCATACTCTTTCAGATTCTTTTCTATATATTTATACATTTTTCCACTTTATAATATCATGTACCGAAGAGAAAGAAAATATACAACTGTATAAAAAGTTGTACATAAATGTTCATAGCAGCATCATAATAGCCCGAAAGTTGAAATAACCTAAATATTCAATAATCGATAAATAGATAAACAGAATATGGTATATTCATGAAATCAAATATTATTTGGCCATAAAAAGAACAAAGTATTAATACATACTACAACATAGATGAACCTTGAAAATATGAAACGAAAGAAGTCAGATTCAAAAGTCTACACATGGTAGGATTCTATTTACATGAAACATTCAGAATATGCAAATCGATAAAGACAGAAAGTAGATTAGTGGTTGCCTGGGGCTGCAAAATAGAAATGAGGAATGAGTAAATGTAAACAGGTGCAAGGTTCCTTTTTGAAATGAAACTTTTCTAATATTAGAATGCAGTAATAGTTATATAATTCCAAAAATTTATTAAAAATAATGTATATGTTTAAAACGAATGAATTTTATGGTATAAACTATGTTTCAATTAAGCTTTCAAAATATATATCATGGATCTCTTTTTATTCACCTAAAACTGTAGTTGCAAATATAAATTGCATCAGTCTCCATTGTTGGGTAGAGATGGTCTCTTCTACCTGATATTTACTATAACTCCCCAGGGCTAGGTGAGACTGTACATTGAAGCCATGAATGAGGTGAAGCACATTCTAAAGCTTATCCCTAGATGCCCACCCAGATCACCAAAAACTAGCAGACCTCCTTCAATAGTCATACAATTCTACACAGCTTCCTAAAGGAGGCTTTCAAGACCAAGGCTGCAGATATCCAACCTTGCACATTGTTCTTTACCTCCTACTGCTGTTACATGAAGAAAAAAAAATGTGCGCTTCATGTTTGTGTTCCCCCATCAGGCCAAGAAGTGGCTCTAGGCGCATCATAGACTGCCCCACCGCTGGCAAGGGAGGGTAGCAGCTGAAATAGCAGGTCTAGTTCGCCCAGTGGTCCCTTGGAAGGCCTCAGCCAAGCTATCTCACCAGCTCTTTCCCTTGGAGTTAGTTTGATGTTGTTAAAGAACAAAAATTTAACCAAGTAAATTTGAAGATCTATTTGGCTTTACTAAACAATTCATGAATCACGCAGCATTCCCTCTAGCAAATAGAAAGGCCCTCTCAGGAGCTGTACAAAATGGAAGGTTTTTATGCGTTGAAGTTAGGGTGGGACAAGGAGATTAAAAGAGTGGATTGTTTCAAGCATGGTCACCTTCCCTTAGGGGAAAACAGGGGGTTTTATCAGGCAGATGACCTCAGTAGTATTGATTAGGAAATTCCAGACTGAGTGGTTTAAAATTTCACTCCTGAGAAAGATAGAAAGGACAATTAAGTTAGGTATGAAATCTTGGTGAGGCTTAGTAAAAGTGGCTCCATTTTAGGTCTGTTATTTCTTTTTAACAATGTATAGCTGACCCTTGAACAACATAGATTTGAACTACGTGGATCCACTTAAAAGTGAATTATTTTCAATAAATACATACAGTACTGTAAATATATTTTCTCTTCTTTATAATTTTCATAACATTTTTTCCCTTTAGCTTACTTATTGTAAGAATACAGTCTATAATACACGTAATGCACAAAATATGTGTGTTAATTGACTGTTTATTGGTAAGGTTTCCAGTCAACAGTAGGCTATTAGAAGTTAAGTTTTTAAGAGTCAAAACATCATACATGGATTTTCCACTGGTGGGGATTGGCACTCTCTAACTCCTGCATTGTTCGAGAGTCAACGGTAATATGTTTATATTAGCATGTATGATAGACACTGTGTCTACTTTTCTCAATGCTATATTCCTAGGCCTAATACAGTTAGTAGGTGTCTAGTAGATACTCTTTGTGAGAATAAAAAGATGATATGAACTGTCTTCCTTCATGATTGAGCCTCTGAAACTTTTCATCGGTAGTGGATCCAATAGGGATTAAAGCTTCATCCATCAATGTTTTTGCTATGGCAGACTGGCCCCCAGGTCAGACTGCACTGCCTGACCTCTGAGGTTCGTTAGTTTCCAGTCACAGTCACAGCTCTTCTCTGTTCTGGGGTTACCAGAGGTCAAAGCCAGCAGACTTGTACAGGGGGCTGAATAGAGATAGGCCAAAATACATTCAGATAATCTGACCCTGTGATGTGGCTTTGAAATGCAAACAAGTGAAACAAGTGATTGCTCTACACCCATTGGCTGAAAACTGGTTTGTAAACTGGGTAAAATTATGCAAAATTATGAGTCATCATTTGTTCTTATTGGCTTGATACCTCTAAAACAATAAAGTAAACTGTGACACCTGAGAAAAGACTTAGTACTCAAAAAAGAGAGAAAATATTTATTTAGGAAGTCTGATGATGTATTCTTTTTTATACTGAGATTATCTTTTCCCATCCTACAATGAGATGTCCAGATCAGAGAGTAAACAAACCTTTTGTAAACTGCTTCATTATCTTTAATGCTGCATTTACTAAAAACCTGCCACTACTGTTTAGCATATCAAGTTTTCATCTTTTTACGAAAGGCTGGTGCTTATCTGACTGGGACAGAGGTTTTGTTTGCATCATACACTGGTACAATAGTCCTGGAAAGAGAAGGAAGCTCAACTATAGAGCCAGGTACATCAAATATTAAAACTGTCACTTGTGCTTAGTTCTTCCTGGAAAAAATAACCTTGGGTATTTTTAAAACAGGCTTATTTAATATAAAGTTATAAAATAATCATTGCTTTAATTCCATGTCTATTCCTATAGCAGAATTATATACTTAGATAATTTATAAAATTTATATATAATAAAAGTGAGAAGGCCTAGAATAGTATATGCAGGGCACATTGCAACAAGTGACAAATATTAATTCTCTTCTTCTCCCTCATCCTTCTCAATGCCTGCCCAGAGCCATGGTCTAAGATAACATTCCAATCTTTGAGAGAGGGTATTGTGTTGAAAAACTAGCCAAGATGAAGGATTCAATCTCTCTGGATAACATTTGGTTATAAGTTTCATGCACTGCCTTGGTTGCTGGGGAGGAGAAGTGAGTAAGACATAAAGCCTACTGTAAGGAGTTTTATGTTTGAGAGAAGGAGAAACAAATACACCCATTAAAATTACAATGCAGTGGACATTCAAGTATGTACCTTTCCTAGAAAATAGAGAAATTATTTTCATATCAATGGGAATAAGAAACAGGGAAGAGATTCCTTTGAGAGGGAGCTAGAAGGACAGATAAAATTTGCACTTGTGGAGATGAGCTTGGAAAAGTATTTTGAGAGGAGGAAACTAAATGAGGAAAAGCCGGAGGCAAGAAGTATAGGAAGCTGTGTGTACATATGTATGTGGTGTGGTGATGGTGGAGGGTTGGAGGTCCAGTCTAGAGTTGGAAAAGCCTATTAGGGCTTGATCATAGGTAGGAGCAGCTGAAGAGTCTGGACTTAATTTGGTTGATATGGAACCTTTGCAAGTTCCAGAGTATAATGTGGCATGCTATCCTTTGGGAAGGTGAGTTTGAAAGCAGTGTCAAATTTAAGAGTTGAGAGAGTGCTGAGGATCATCAAATCTAAGAACCTAATTTAAAGCAACCGAGACAAGAAAGAAGGTGACTTGTCATGAGATTACGTAGCAGTTTTAGGTCAAGGAAAGGACTATAAACCTTCCTCTGCTTTTCCTCCCCATGCCAATTCTGGATCTACTTCCAAAGGGTTGAGCTCCTCTGACTCCTCTTCTCCCTTCCACTGGCCTGCTTATATTCAGGCCTCATCTCTTGAGGAAGTTATTTGATTTTATTTAAATGCCCAGTATTTATACCTTCTGCATCTCCCTCTGCCTAATACAAGAAGGAGAAAGAGGAGAAGAATGCCTGCAATGATCAAGGGAGGCACTGTATTAAGGACTCATAGACAAATTAGACTCTAGGTTCAGAGCAGAGAATGACAAGGTGACCAATGACACTATTCAGTCACATGCACTGAGGTAAGCAGAGTCATGGGAGCACTCTGTAGGGGGAATGTGTCCTTTGGAGGTGGTGGTAGGGACCAGGAGGCCTCTCAGAGGAGGTGTTATTTAAGGGGAGTCTGAAGAGGTTAGGTAAGGGTTGCTAGGTAGATGGAGAAGGAAGAGGATTCCTGTGTAAAGGCAGATAAGCATGGACAGGTAGGATGTGTTTGGAAAACTATTAGAACTTCAATTGGCTGGAGGTTGGGGGCATGTGAAGGACTGGTAGAAACGTGTGAAGGGCTTTGCAAACCACACTAAGGAGTTTGGCCTGATGGGTTTTAGGGTGGAGAGAAGCAACATCAGATTGGTATTTACCTCCCATCTTCCATGTCCCTCTTGTCCTTGTTATTTCTCCAGTAGCCTCTTCATATCTTTCCACTTGGTCTGCTATAGGAAATTCTGAGTTCTGCACATTGGAGTATCCCAACTGAGACCAGATGGTCACTCAGCAGTGAATGAGCAAAGCGCCAGGATGCCTGGGCTCAGGGGGAGTCTCAGCTTGCCCGCATACTAGCTTTGTGTCAAAAGTAAGCTATTTAATGATAATGCCAACTTCAGCAGGGCTTTGTGAGAGTAAAATGAAATACATATGAAAATGATAATGCCAACTTCAGCAGGGCTTTGTGAGAGTAAAATGAAATACATATGAAAAATCCTTAGAATATTGTCTGGCATATCATAAGCACAATGAAAGACTAACATGAACTACACAAAAGCCTTTGGGTAAAGGACTGTAATGGATGCAAGAGAATGGTGGGACCACAGCTTGGCCTTCCTCAAAGTTTTGGGTGCTATCACTGGACCAATGAGAATGCTTCCGTAGGCCTTTAGGCCACCAGTGTGCAATTCTCAGAGCACAAGACTTTTGCCCCACCTGAAATTCTGTGCTTCTTTTAGTCTCTGAATTGGTAAACTGTATTTCTTTAGTATTGAGTCTGCAAATTTACACAACCTTCCCTTCTTTCCCAAATCCCTGCATACAACAGATTTTAATACGGATGTTGAAAAAAGCGAGAATACAAAAGAAACCAGATCAGCAAATGAGAATGATGCTTTTGATTTGAATTTGCACTGAAGACACTGCATGCGGTTCACCAAGCATCCAATTTACAATTTAGCTTCTTGTACTCCTGGTGAGTGCCTCATGAGTTGAAATTATCTTTTGTGATTAACTTTACATAATGCTTGTGCTAACATCGTGCCCACCTGAGCAATTCACAAATATCTCAGGAGGAGAAACACAGTGATCTTCCCCAACACACTCATATAACAGTTTCAACATAATTAGTAGCATTTCTGGATCCAACATAGCACTCTTAAAATGTGTATGATGGAGGAAATGAATGACTCTAATTATACCTTATTAAATCTTATTAATCCTCATTAGAACTCTATTATTCTTTATAAGTGGGTTAATGGGGAAAAGAAAAAAGAAATGCTGGTCAAGTTCTGTTACACCTGATGAGGATTGGGTGAATCCTTTCTTTGTGTGATGCCAGGATTTTTTCATGTTAAACAGTGGCACTCTGAACATGGTTTTGCTGAAATGCTGAAGATAGAGTAAGTGAATTGTGTTATAATTGGATCTGATCTTTTTAAAGCCCTACAATAAAATCTCTTTTAAGAGCTCATATATCCTATTTCAAGCTACATTAATTGCAAAGAGAAAAATATTTCATTATTGCATGGAAAGGTACTTTTGACCTTATCTCTCTGCTACTATAGTCATATTTTTTATGTGTAGATGAGAAATTGAGAGGAAGAGAGATTAAGCAATTTGAACCTAGGAATGTCTGAATTCAAGGACCTTGCACATGGAAGGTGTCAAATACATGCTAAGTGCAATAATATACGTCTCTACATTTATTTCTCGAATTCTTCGTAAAAAAAAAAATCCCACGAAATCCCAGATGAACCAAGTTTTAGAAGTTTCATGAATAGTTACTTACAGTGTACTCTCAACATTCATGAATGGGAATTAGGTCCTGCTGGACGGGAGCCTGCAGATTGGGTGGATACATCACGGGGATTAGTCAGGTGACCTGGCTGGGGGAAGTGAGTTCAGGTTCTTTGGTGTTGGTTGGGCAAGTCACTTTACCAGTTTTTTCCTTACCTGTGATAGAGGGACTATACTTTGTACTATAACACGGAGATCTAATAAACTGCTGAGAAATTACTTTAATGATGTGCTGAGGTGAGGGATTATTGTCGTAGATATCAATAGGATAGAAATACAAGGAAACAGTCTCCAGCCTTGGAACGCCTTTCAGGCAATGGTTGCTGCACATTATAACCCCTCGAGATCGAGATAGTAAATGGTGGTTTTCATGGTGGCTCACATTTACAAATATCAGAGTAAAAAAACTCCAACTCAAACTTTCCAAGGACAGGCTTGCCTTTATTCAAACTAGTTCACCCAGTTCGCTGATTTTTTTTGGAGCCATAAGCACAGAGTAAGCTTTCTGGGCTTCCGGACCCGGCTGCGGCATAAACGTTAAACTCCAGGGGTTCCTTTATCTGAGACAGAGGAAGAAGCCCTGAAGCAACTGACCGTCTCTGCTATTCAGGGATGCCAATGAGACCTTCCAGGAACTGACTCCAGGGCCAACGGAAGTTCGAAATCTCTTCACAGGGTGGTCCGCGTGGCTTGCTGACATCTAACCTGGTTCACTGCTCAGTGGGGAGGAGGGAGTCAGGGCCCTGCCTGGCGGCGGGAACACTACCGGGAGACTGAGCCACGCGAGTTCTGCACTTGGATCTGTGGCGCGTATGACCCTGTACAAGTCATTTCTCTTCCACGAGCTTCACTTTCCTCATGCGTGAAGTGGACGGGTTGGAAGTTGGTCTTTGCCAGCTGACATCCAGTACGTTTGGAGCTGGGAATCCAGGGCGGGGCTCACAAGCAAGATCTCGGAAGGGGGTTCCAAGGCAGGATCTCTGCTGCTCAGGCTCGGAGCCCTAATTTGGTATCTTAAGAGCAGACATAGGTTCCCTCGTTTCTTCAGCCCCTCGACTTGGCCGCTTCCTCCTTCTACGTCTTCTTCCTCTTCCTCCAGTGCAGGCAAACCCTCCACATCTCCCTGCTTTCCTTCCTCCTTTGCAAGTTCCCTGAATTCCCGTGTCCCCTCCTCTTCCTCCCAGGAAATAAAGTGCCCGCTGTGCGCCCACCTTTTGGCAAAGCCACTGCCCGCTGCGGGCGCCCCTCCCCCGCCAGGCGAGCGTCGCGCGGCGGCCTGGCGGGCACCCGCCTTCCCATACCTTACATGGACAAATGCGTGCAGGCAAAGTCAGGAATTCAGGCCCCTGACGTCAGCCTCCAGCTCTCAGGGCACCGCACGGGAGACCGAGGGGGAGGGGGTGGGGACGGTGGGGAGGAAGGAGGGGGAAAGGCACCAACCAGCAGCCGCTCCAGCCCTGCCGAAGTTTCACTTTTTGTCTGTGGGTTCGCTCCCGGCCCCGGCGCGAGCTTTCCCGGGATAAGTAGCTTTAGCGAGCGGGAGACAGCCGGGCACTTCAAGGTAAGGGATGGCTGTACCGCCTGCGGCGCGGGGCGCGGTGCGGGGCGTCGGGGCTGGGCCTGTCCGGGACTGGGGACAATGGGAGGGGGAGTGCCCGGGCACCTCCTCCTTCGCCTCTGCCTCCGCCTCCAGCCGCCGCCGCCGCTGCCGCTGCCCCTGCCGCCTCCTCCCAGAGGTATTGTTGCAAATCCTCCTTCCTTCCCCCCACCCTCCGCTCGCGGGCGCCTCGGGAACCCCCAGCCCTCCCCGGGCGCGAGCGCCTCCGGGGTGGCAGGAGCGCGGGCGCGGGGCGTGGAGTGCGCGCCCTGCCCCGGCCGCAGGGCCCGCGGTGCGGAAGTGCCGGCCGCGGCGCAATCACGGGGTGCACGCCGTGAGGGAGGGGACCCCGAGTTTTTCTGGAAGCTCCGACCACGGGCTGGGCGAGATTGGAGCTCTTTCCTACGCGCCCCCTGCCCGGGCTTTGCTGGGCGCCCAGGGGGCGGGGCCACACCCAGCCGCTTAGAGCTTTCGCGGAATCCTAGTTGTCACAGTGGAAGGGGCCTAGGAACCCAGACGTCCAAGCCTCCCATTTTACAGTTGGGGCAACTGAGGTCCAGTGGAAAGGAGGGCCTCCGCCAAAGTCAGTCACTTAAGGCCAAGCTCTAATTAAGTGGATGTCTCGAGATTCCTAATTCCTTTTCTCCAAGCATTACTGGAGCACTCACTGTGTGCCAGGCTCTGTGCTGGGTTGTTGGGTCATAGAGGCAGATGAGGCCCAGTTCCTGTCTTCAGGGAGCACTCAGACAACTGTGGAGTCCAACTTTACCCAAGATGGAAAGTGTTGAGTGCTGGGAATGCGCATAATAGGATAAAGTTTTAATGGGCTCAGGGAAAGGCATTCGATTTCCCGGACCCTGGGGAGGCAACAGATATGGCCCTTTGGAGGGGGGGGGGGTCACTCGATCAGGGAATTTTCTGAAACCAGCCAGCAGCGCCATGGAGGGAGAGGTCCTAGGGGAACAGAAAGATCTCTCTGGCTTCCCTTCCCAGGGATCCATGCCTTCCAGCCTTGGATACAAAATGCAAAATCTTAGGGTCACCTCTGAGTTACTTTCCTGGTATCAGACTCACTTAACTTTGTTTCCAATCCTTTTTCTTAAATGGCTTGCCTCTCAGTAAAACTCTTTCTCACTAAGGTGTTAGTGACTTAATAGCTTACCTCTCCCAGAACTTATGTATTTTAAGAAAGCCCGTAAGTGAAGGGAAGGAAAGCAACAAACATCTCCCTCTCCTCTTCTCAATCCTTACCCTCCCTCACTCTTACAGATAGGGAAACAAAAATAAAGGCCTAGAGAAGGTGGATGCTAGTTTTCGAGTCTACAGTGAATAATGGTGGACCATGGGGGACCAGAACTCCCAATAGGGCTCACTCTACTCTATGACCAGCCTTCTTCCTTCCTGGGTTCCTGCCAGCACTAGGGGACTGTTAAAAGGAAGTGTATTGCATTTAACCTTTGCAAGACAGTCCCTCAACTCAAATACCCAGGCCTTTACAATCTGGAATTTAAACTTTAAGTGGGAGATAAGTAGTTAGGGTTACCTGTCTGAATGGAAGAGGTGAACGCCTGGGACCTTTGAGTCAGGCGGTCCCCTGGGGTCATGCTTCCTGTAAGCAGCAGGCGGGCCTAGAGTTGGCTTTGGGAATGGGCAGAGAGAGAAGAATCTGGGCTGCTGAGTTGGTTACTATGACTGGGACTGAAGAGCACCCTTGGGGTGACATATTCTGGTGGAGAGGTCATCGCTTTGGGGGAGGTAGACAGTGCCAGGCAGTAGTTGGTATCAAAGGAGACTTGGTTATGAAAGGCCTTAAAAATGCCGGTCTTAGGAGTTTGGATGTGACTTGAAGCCATCATTTGAGGGTTTTGATCAGGGTAAGACATGACTAAGAGCAAGATTGGCACTGAGAAGTCTTCTGTTGCCCATTTCTAGGGAGAGTGGCAATAATTTGGCCTAAGAATGTTGTCAGTGGATGTTCACTCATTTATATATATTACTGAGTACCTATCATGCTCCATTGGAAAATATGAAGATTTTATAGCAGGTTCTTGTATTTTAGAGTCAAATAACTTGTATTTCATTAGTTTTAAAACACACTTTTTCAAATTTTAATATTACTGAAATTGGGTTGCCTTATAATTACAGATGTGTCATAGTTGAGCAATTTTTCATTCTAAGTTGATGATGGTACATCTTACAATGATTTAGATTTGGTAAAATTTGTTAATCATACTCTGTATGAATATACAGTGCTTTGCACTTTATACGACACTTTCCCATCAGATATTCCATTTGAATCTCAAAATTCCCCTGAGCCTTGGGCCTGGTGACACTGTTATCTTCATTCTAACCCTTGTCCAAGGTCACATGGCTAATTAGAAATGTGCTTAGAATTACAACCTATAACTTTGACTTTTGATGCCTTGACCGGGCTATGGAACTAGTATGAGTTAATTGGGAACTGGGGAAGAGTCAGCCTGGATTTTATTTCTGAACTGTGGTTTAAGATGCTGGAATGATGATGGGTTTTTGGCCGAGGGCATAGTGTAACTCACAGGGACTGGAAAGCCCCCTTAGCCCAGAGATTTGCTGCATTTAATGGAAAATTGACAGGGCGATAAAAGATGCCAGGTAACATGGTAAAAAACAGAGGCTGGAACACGTGGCTATTTACACAGAAAGAGCAGTGCAGGAAGCACACAAGTTTAGGAGCCTAACTACTGTGAACCAGGAACTGGATGGCCCTGGGAGTACAAAATTGAGGACACATCCTGGTCCTGGATGAGCATACGTGTGCGTGTGTGCGCGCTGCTCTAGGGGTATGTTTCGGTCTCTGGGCACAGAGGGAATGGTGTCTGAAGACAGTCTTTGGGGCTGAGTAGGAGTTGCCCAAGCAGAAGGAGGACAGGTAAGAGACAACCTGTGAGGTGAATGCAGATGTAGGGAAGATGTATTCTTGAGGCTGTATTTTGAATGGCCAGCATGAAGCAGGCTGTGGGAATTGAAGAAAGTGGAAGACTTTTATTTTTTCTAAGTAGATTTAAATTTATCTTGTAGGCTAAAGAGATACACATGAGAACAAGCTTGGGCAGGAGCCCTGGAACCATCTCTGGGAATAAGTATTTGAATAGTAATGCAGGAAGCATAGTAACACATTTAAGTAACTGGTTGAGTGAACCTGAGACTTTGACCTTGGGTAGTAGTTAAGTGTCTTAGTTCAGTGTGTGCATTGATGGGTGGGGACTTTTCTTGGAATATGGCATGGAAGGCTGTGCAGTGCTGGAAGAAACCGAGGAGAGGAAGGGGAGGTAAGGCTGTGTTGCATGCAAGGAGCTCTTATCTGGTTGGAAATCCCTGAGTTTGAAGGTGTGTATGAAACAGAGAACATGAGAGTGACGGGAAGGGAGGAAAGAATGGAAATGTGTTGTGGGATCGCTCCAGGTTGTCCGGGGGCATGGAGGAAGTAAATGGCCAGGGCACAAGTCACAGAGGAAATAAATGGCAAGGTCACAGAAATGAGAGAGGACATAGTTGTATCCTTGAGGACTTCCTCTCTTCTGACTTTCTGCAAATAGGGTGAGTCGGTGGTCAGAGGGTTAATGGCATTTATGCTTGGAAGCAGCTAAACCACAGAATTGAAGGTAGAAAATGTTAATCTTTCTGTTGTTCTTTCCAATAATAATAGTAATAATAATAACTTTGAAAATTTTCCAAGTACTTGACATGCGCTTATGTAATTCTCATACTGATTCATTAAAGTAGGCTTTATGATTATCAGTTTCATTTCACAGATGAGACAATGAGTTTGGTTAAATAGGGTTACCCAACTACTAAGTGATGTGGCTGAGTTTCCAACCTGGCCTGATCTATAACTTCGTCACCACTCTTTTATGTGTTCATAGAATGAAAATTTCAAATCTACATTGTTTTTCAGTGCTGTTCCATGGAATTTACTTCAGTATACATTTACAGGATCATAATTGAGGATTTACCTGGATGAGCAGGCTTCTCATTTCCATACTGGTTCTTCTCACCATTCTGTCTTTTAAGATTCTTTCATTTCTTCTACCTTTTGGGTATTTTCTCACTCCATAACTAATTGGAGGTAAGGATTTTTTCCAATTTTATTGAGATATTGACAAATATCACTGTATAAGTTTAAGATGTACAGCACAATGGTTTGACTTACATAAATTGCAAAATGATTACCATTATAAGTTTAGTTAGCATCCATCATCTTATATAAAGTAAAAAAAACAAAAAAAAGGAAAAAAATCCTTGTAATGAGAACTCTTAGGATTTACTCTTTCATATATAGTGTAGAGCAGTGTTAACTATAGTTACCATGTTGTACCTTATATCCCTGATACTTAGGTGATAAGGATTTGATAAGGATTTGAGAGGCAGTTGGGGCACTGAAATAACAAAGCAGGGAGGTGATGGAGTGTTGATCTCAGTCATTGTCCTTGATCTATGGCTCCTGGGACAATGCTAGATGTTCTCTGGAGTTGAGCCAAATAGCTCCTTTTGGATCCTACCCTCCCTAGGTCATGCAGACCCCTTCTTCCAAGAAGGCTTGCAGGCTCAGGACTCTGAGGGATCCAGTCAAGTCCTTCTTGTGGCTTGCTTGCCTCAGGTAGGTCATTTGCATTTTGGTGATTTCCAGATACAGGCATTTCCTCTGGAGAGGAGACAGACACCAGGAATGGCACCCCGCAAAGTAAATAAGACCTTGGTGTCTTCATCTTTGAATCCATATCATCTCTGGTGCTCTGAAGATGTCCAGTAACTGTGGAGTGAAAGAATAGTGTTCACTGACACAATACAAGCATGAATCACCACTTGACCTTTTATGTTTGCTTGTCTTTGTCTCCCTTCCACTTTAAGCTTCATTAAGATCGCCAGGATACCTTTGTTATTGGTCATGTTTTTAGTGTACAGAGGAGTGCCTGGGACAGAAAGGGATTGAGTTAGTTCACTGTAACCACAGATAGCAATGTTGGGAGAGGGGGACTGTTTTTACTGACCCAGAAGCTTGGGCCTCTAGTCTCAAGACCGGATTGAAAATCTATGCTGTACCTGCCACAGGAGGTATTGGGCAGTCCCACTGTCAGAGTCAAGATAAGGGGACTGGTAGTGCAGAGCTGAGTCTCAAAACTAGCTTTCCTGAGTAATTGCAATTGAAACTGCTCTCTCACTTTTCTCTCACACAGTCAGGTGGTTCTGTGGTCTGAACATTCCTCTGTTTCCTTATTCATGCCTTTTCTAATGTGTTTTCTCTACCTGGAGTTCCTGGCCTCTCTGCATTGTCCCTGCCTGTTGTAAACCTATGATCCTTTCATTTCAAAGCCAAAACCCACCTTGTGATATGAAGCCATTCCCAGACTCCTGCCCCCTTCAACCCTATGTACATGTGTGATCAAATCCCCCTCAACCTCTTGTATTTAATCCAGCACATGTGTATTGAGTGAATACCATACGCCAGACAGAAATACTGGATACTGGCTTATGAAGACAAGGGTCTGTTTTCAAGGATTTTGATTCTAGCATAGGAAAGAGATTAAAATAGAACATGGTAAGGCCTTATTAGAGTGATAAACAAAGGACTAATGGGAGCACTAAGAAAGGGGCCAGGCACCTGGAAGAACAGATGAATGCTCATGGAAAAGAAGACATTTGGCTTGGAGTTTGAAGAGTGAATAGGAGAGTTAGTATGGTGGACAAGGGTGGAAGAGCTTTCCAAACAGTGAGACCTTGATATATGTATATACACACAGGCCTGAGGCCTAAGAGGATTTGGAGTAGAAGGGTATGTTGGAGATCACTGCGAAAGGTGGTGCTGGCTAGGGAGGGTTAGATGGTAAAGGCTGATAGGATGAGCTAAGGATGATGGCAGTGGTTGGGAGTGTGGGGGCAGCAGAGTTTTTGTTACTCTCTGAGCCAAGAGAGCCTCTCTGCTTTAGAGAGCTTTGATGGCACAGTGATAGATAGCAGGTCAAAACCGTAGGCAGGGACCCGCTTAGGAGGCAGCTGAAATGTTCTAGGACAGGAGGGCCTGTACCAGGTCAGCAGAGTAGAGAGAAGAAGAAAGGATTCTGGAAGCTATTTGCTGTTAGAATCATATCAGGCAGCTGAGTTCTTACTCTTGTCCTTCTAATTATTTGCTAGCTTATCAGCCTTGGCTGGAAAAACCATTTTATGTGACCAGAGCTTGTAGGTAGTAGGAGAACCAGCAAGCTGGCAGCCAGTTCCTGCCTTAGAAATGTGGCTGGGCCCATGGTGGCCAAAGCGACGCTCTTCCTCATTGTATAGGTGAGGAAACTGAGACCCCGGGAAAGGGACAGACTTGCTTAGTCATACCTTTATTAGCTGAGCTGGAATTGGGGTGTGGCCAGCCTCCTTTCAAAGGTGTTTGTGATTCTGTTTCTGCTGAGCTAGGCCTGACACGGTCTTCTCCATTTGCCCCCACCCCTCCAGGGGCTGTGCTTTGGCTAATTTAGGAGGGGATATGACTTAGAGATCTTGTTTCTGGGCTTGAACCTTGTGCTTTGCACTTTGAAAACAAAGTGGTTACTGATGGTTGCGTTTGAGCTTGTGTGTGGTTTGGGGATTTATTTCTTCTGCTGCCATTTATTCCTGTGGCTTGTTTGCAAGAACCAAGCTTCTGACTCCTTGGTAATGCCCAGGTCCTTTGCTTGTGACAGCCCCACCCCCACCCCCAGCATTCCCTTTTTTTCTCCTATTTTTGCCTGCCTAAAGGTTTTCAGGCTGCCAGTATTGATCCGTTACAGGGTAGATCCTCCTGTTTTTTCCTTCCTTTTTAAAACACCCATCACAACCCATCTCACAGAACCCATTAGTATTTCATAGCCTTCACAGCACTTTCATGGAGTGAGTGCATTTTACAGTCGGTTTTATTACATTGTTCCCAACTGCAATCCAAGAGATGGGTCAGAAGGATCAGTCTTGTCTTGCAGAGTGGGCAAGAGTTCAGGGGGTGGGGGAAACCTTCCCATGGGGTGCTTGGCCTTAAGTGGCAGAGTGAGAATCAGTCTCCTGTCTCCGAAGCTCCTGTCCTGCTCCTCAGCATCTCTAAGTGAGTGTGAGAAATCGATGTGAAGGTCCTTAGCAAGCCCTATACACAGGCAAGAACTGTTATTATTTCATTGTGTGCCAATTAGTAACAGTAGCTGCCTGTGTCTGTGACTTTGGAAGACAACTGAGAATGAGTGTGGAGTCTCTTGAGTCCTGAGGATCTGGGCTTTACCATGCCATCATTTTGGCAGTACCATCACCGGTAGTTTTTGGTATAGGAAAAACAAAGGCCTGTGTTTGAGCCGCCCACACTAGCCCTGTGATCTTAAGCAAGTTCCAGAATATCCCTGAGTAAGCCTTAGTTAACTTTAAATAGAGATCATATGATATATCATAGTGCATTTGTGAGAACCAGAGAAATTTTGATGATATTGCTTTATAAACAATAATGTACCGTATAATGTGGCAATTCCTGGTGCCCAGTGTGGTGTCTATAACACAGGGATGGCACATTGGCCTACTGATGGATATCGTGGAGTTTAGACCCAGATAGCTCCAAGTTCAAATCTTAGCAGTGCCACGTAATGGAGGGTACTCCCTTGGGTGGTCACAGGCACAACTTGGTTTACTTACTGACTCATTTTTAAACCTCTATTAATGAGGGCACCACTGTTGAGAATAGTGCACTCAGCAAAGTGGAGTGAGTGCGATAGACATTCACAGGCATTTCTAGGCTATGCAGACAGATGGTTCCTCACCAGTGAATGGCTGTGCAGTGTCCCTTCTTCCACTGTGACCATCTTACTCTTTTGAGTTTTGTTTGTGTTGTGTTTTTCAGCCTTGCAGGGTTTGCTTCTGCTGCAGTGATTGCTTGTGTCATGGACTTACACCAAAGCCCCCAGTAGTTCAAATGAAACACTAGTGGTGAGAGGTGGTGTCAAGTCTTCCTCAGAAACTTGTGTGGGAACATTTCATGAGGCAGGTCGCAAAAGGATCAGGGCAGGGCAGGGTTGTTTCACTGACCTTCAAAAAATGTGCTTTGGTCTCATTCCACCCAGTACTGGCATTTTTCCTGCCATAGCCATTGTCAGCATTTCTTAGTCACTCAGGCCATCAGCCAGCTGCCCAGCTGCCATGCTGCAGAGGGTTTCAAGAGGTGGAGGACCTTCTTCATTAGGAGAAGATGGTTGTGGGCAAATGTAGTGTGAGTTCCTTGGCATTTTTAGGATACCACATTTTGGATATTAAGGGATTCCTGTCCTTAATATTAACTTCAGTTTTCTTATCTGTAAAAATGGCTAACGCAACAATAGTGGCTTCAGAGTTAGAAGGACTGTACCTTCTGGTTTTCCTAGGATAGCACCGGTTTATGCTTGTGTCCTGGTGTAGTATTAATCATCACCCCTTTCACTCTCAGAGGTATTCTCATTTGGTGTATTTATCATATGGTCACCCTCCTTGTAAGAATTGAGTGAGATCGTGTATCTAATATGCATAAGGCCAGGCCTAAGGTAAAGACCCAACAAACTCTGCTGTTTTGTTAGAGGAGAGGCTGGGTGCTTAAGAAATTTTTTTTTTTTTCAGTGAACTACATTCATAAAGGTAAAGTTTGAGGATGTTTGAAGGGGAGCCTAGATTGTAGGCACTTAAGAGTTTGTTAGGGTTGATAAAAACATGTTAATACCTGCTTAAAATATAAGAAAGTGCAACGAGAGAGTTCAAACGAAGAACTTGTGGAGCATGTGAGTCCACTGGAACATGTGCGGAAGCTTGTTGGGAGGGTCAGACATGGAAGGACAGGAAGGCTTAGTCCTTCCTGTGATGGGGCAGCTAAAATGGCTCTGGCTGCTAATTGTTAAGAAATAAGATTGATTCTCTGTCCCTGTGTGTACTTTAGCTTTTTTTTTTTTTTTTTTGCAGCTATTTCCCATTCAGTGACCCATCTTGATAAAGATCTCTAACTATAACTGCCAATGCAGTACTAAATTTTGTGCCAAGAGGTCACCAGAGTAACCTGTACTTATTCTTCATGATGACTTTTCACTGACTATGGTTCTCGTTTAGTTTCCAGGAAGAAGAAAAAAAACTTAGATGGCATCTGGAGCTTCTGTCTTGTTTGGTATGAAAAGGAGTCATTTTCAGGAACTGCAATAGGGAGTTGCCACACAGAGGGCGGGGTGTTCCTTGAGTCATGGGAAAGGCAAACTCTGGTAGTGAGCCAGAGGGAAAGGGGCAACTTTTCTTAGAATGAGGTGAAAGGTAGGTCAGCTTTCCAGCCATCTGTCATTTCCATCCTGTAAATCTCTCTTTTTAGCCACAGCCTGACAGCTTTACTTGGAGAATATTGGGGTTCCAGTAATGGCAGCTGGACAGGACCCTAAAGTTATATTTATGCATCTATTTGGCATTTTCCTCTGTTTGTTTATTCAATATCATGTGCCACGTGTACTCGTGAATGAATGAGTTAAACTCACCGGAGTTTGGAGGATGGAAACATGAATGCTGTGTGATCCCTGACTCCAAGGATATCACTTAAATAATCAAGACAGTATGTAAAAGTATGTGCAAAGATATCTGTTGGCTCTGACTGATCGCTGACTAACTCTAGTCACTGGGGGAAACTTTGCAAATGAAAAAACTGTCATTTGATTGGGCCTTGAAGGATGAATGGGAATTTGTTTGATGAGTTAGAGAAGGAGAGGGTTATTAAGAAAGGGAAGTACCATGGACAGAGAAATGGAGATGAGAAAGTGCATGGTGCTTTGGAAAATTGGAGTCTGTGAGGACCTGTTGCTTAGTAGAGAGGCCATGGAGATGAGGGTGAAAAGGTGGGTTGGGACTTAGATTGATGAGGTCTTGATTGCTGCACCGATGAGTTGAGACTGCACTATGGAAGGAGTGTCAGGTAGGGGAGTGAGGTGGTTGGATAGGTGCTTTAGGAAAATAACTGCTTATGGTTTGCTGGATGGATTGGAGAGGGTACTGGAGATGGTAAGATGTACTGTAGTAGCTTAGGCAAAACATAAAGCAAAGTTGAATTAGGGTTGAAGCAGTGGATATGAGGGACATTTCACAGGTAGAATAGAGATGATCCATTCTCATTTAAAGAAGAATAACTGCATACCCTGAGCAGATGACACGTGCAAAGTCTGCAGCTCTGGTTCCAGCATGACCCCGAGCTGATCCCATTCTTTGCCCAGTGTCTTTAGAAGGGTGACAGAGTGCATGGCTGTTGAGTTAGCTATCTGTCAAGAGGAAGATCTCTATCCAGTTTTATATATTAAGAGTTCTGTGAAACCTCTTAGTTAATGGAGTTAGCTCTTTTTAGAGTTATTAAATTTCTAATCACTGGAGATCTTCAAGCGGTGGCTGGTTGAAATGTTACCGTGAAAACTCAGGCATTGGTTGAAGACTTGATGTACAATGTCTTTGAAGTCTATCAACCCTGACTATTTTTACCTGCCACTCTTCCCACTCCCTCTCTTCCCTGCTTGGAAAAGATACTTTTAACAATCTTGCTTGGGGGTCCTGTACCCATTTGCTTCCTCAGAATCATTTTAGCCACATTGGACGAAAGGCAGAGAGTCAGAAGTGGATGATTAGGCACTAAGAATGGTGGGCTACTGTTCTTGTGGAGTAATGAGGAACCACTGTTTTGGTGCCAGTAAGTTAATAGCCACTCATCAGGGAGGTCTTTGTATCCTAGGGCAGCCTGCATGAACCTGATCAAAATGGAATAAATCCAGCAGTACAGTTATGACACTGTCACCAGTTGCCATTTTTATAGTTTTTTACAGTTAATCATATGTTTTTCTACAAATTATAGGTAAATCCTCACAATAGTCCTGTAAGTAGTTATTATTATTGTCCAAGTTTTATTGATCAGGAATGTGAAGCTGAGAAAGATTGACTTGCCCAGAACTCAAGCTAATTAGATGTTGAGCTAGGACTTCAACTTGAATTTTCTGTTAGCACAATTTCAGATTCCTTTTGTTCCCAGCCTGAGAGGATCCTCAAAATAGGCTTTAGCTTCTGTTCATAGTGATATCCTTAACATTTATCGTGGATCCTGATATATTGTAAGAATTTAACAAATGTTAAATTCATATGTTGAATGAACATATGAATGAATACTCAGTGAAGTAATAAAGACAACTTGAATTTTAAGAATATTTTTAGTAATGAAAAGGCTAATTGAGCTCCACTAAACAATCAGTCTGATATCAAAAGACAAGGAAAAAGAACTCGTTTAAAAATACATTTACTCAACTTCATTAAAAATAAACAAACAAAAAAAACCCATCAAAACTCTTTTACCTGAATACCTCTCTGATCTTTTATGAGACTGTAACCCTAATCTTAACCCACAAAAAGTACATGTCCACTTTTCTGTATGTATACGATGTTTCCTTCCACTTAATATTCTTACCAAAAAGCTCCTCCTTCTTTTTGCTTGGGCTTTATATTTAGTTTTTACGTAACCAAAGATCTTTTGAAATTGATAAATCCTGTTTTAGGCATTTACCCATATGGGCATTAGGATAGTTTTCATTTTAAAACAATTAAATGCAATTCAGGATCTTAAAAAAATGTAGTGATAAACATCAGTGGACAAATAGCTCTTGGTCCTTCTAAATTATTTCCTAAAGGCAATTATATTTTTTGGCACTTCCACTTTTCCTTACAGTGATTTATCTTTTTATCCCTTGTATGATGTGCTCATCTGACTAGATATCTACTTTCCTCAGGGACTTAGTAGAAAATGCATCATGGTTTGGAGGGTCAGATAGGTTTGGGTTCAAATCATGGCTGCGCCTTTTTTTAGCACACAGCCTTGAATATATTTATGGTTGCTCAGCCTCTCTGAAGCTCCCAGTTCCTCATCTGTAGAAGGGGATAATAGTGCCTTCCATATAATGTGATTGTTGAAGAAATTCTGTGGTTAATATAGAAAAGACCAAAGCTTGCCATGTGATACTACTGAAACAATGTTTTCTCTGTCTTCTTTTTTCTCTGTCAGTCTACCACAGGATAACACACCCCACATTTTTCCCTTATATTTCCCCATAGAGTATGACCCATAGTAGACCTTAAATAAATGTTTGTTGACTGGCTAAATAATTTTTAAGTTCTTTCAAAGGAGAATTATAGACACAAACATACCAAATATTTCTATTACTTTTCATACAAGTTACCATACAGCTTCCAGAAAGACTGTACTAATTTGTAGATTCATTAGCAGTATGTGAATCTACTTTTTCTCAATATATTCACCAGTATTTAATTTTATAACTTGCATTTTTTGCTAAATTAATATGTAAGAAATGATTTCATTATATTTTTAATTTATATTCCCTAAATTATGAAAAAAATTCCCAAGTAGTGGTTTTAGAATTTGTTTCCCCTGTGTGAACTATCAAATGACAGTATACAAAGATAATCTGGGCTGGAGAAGTTTGCTATGAAAGGGCTAAAAATGTTTAGTGTTTTGAGTTGCCTAAAATTTATGCATTACTTTATTCGTTTGGTCAATGTTGACTGAGCACCTACTATGTGCCAATCACTATTCGAGGGGCTACACATACTACAAATAAAAAAATAAATGAATAAAGCCAGTGATCTCTATTCCAACCTCCTCATTTAACATATGTGGTTGCTGAGACCTGGAAGAGTGAAGTTATTTACCTAAGAATCATATAGCTTGTTGAGTAGCAAAGCCAACCATTTATTTGAATAGTAACTGTGATTTCAGATGTTTTATATAAGTAGCCTTTTAAACCATGGAAACATCTTGGAAAGTTCAGAGTTATGATTTCTAAACAACATCTCCAATGTGTATCTGTATTGAGAAAGCTGAGCCCTGATTTTTGGTTCAGAAAATATGATCACATGGTTCTTAAGTCTCATATAGAACTCTTTCCTAGATCTCTCTGCCTCTTATATTTATTCATTCTTAAATTTTTAGAACAGGACTAAAAAACAAAATAATTCTGATCCAAGCACTTTGGACTAGCTGTGAACCTTTTTGGACATGTATTTGGTAAATGGAAAAAATAGATGACATATTTCTCTATCAAATAAAATAGTCAATTTAGATTTAATAAGGCAGTTATCTTCAGGTAATAAAAATTCAACTAACTTGCCATAACTATCTTGTTTAAAGTCAATTAAGAGCCTCATATTCCTCACTTGCTGGGTAAAATTTAATAGAACTTCAGTTAAGCATTTATTGCTTATTTAATTCAAAATTAAGTTAATCACCACAGTTGGTAACAACCACTGAGTATTTAATTAACATTCAGCAAACTATCTTATTAAGTCTAAATGAGATACAGACAAGTCTTGTTTATCTCCATCAGTTTGCAAGCACCATTTCCCCACCTCCCACTCCAAAGGGCTTTGGTTTTCCCTTGGCTTTTCTCTTCTGATTTGTCATCTTCATTTTCTTCTGGTTGATAGCCAGCTTGGGCAAAAGGAAGAGAAGAGTCAGGAGTCCATCATATTATAGGAACTTCTGGCTTGGGGCACAGCTGTGAAACTTTCGTTCCATTCCATTCCATTCCATTCTTCAAGAATTATTGAGCACGTTCTTCATGTAAGACATTCTTTTAAACACTTAAGATACAGAGGAGATCATGTTGACATATTGGGCTTTATTTTCTTATCTTAAGAAACGAGAGGATTGGGTATAGTTCATTCATTTAACATATATTTATTGGCCTACAGTTTGTAAGGTACTTTGCTAGATGTCAAGAATACTATGATGATTTAGACAAGGTCCTTGCTCTTATGGAAGACACACAGTCTAGTATGGAGGTGCAGTAGTAGAAATATTGGATAAGGTGCTGCTGTAGGAGCACTGAGGTCTCTTAAATGCTGTGATTCTGTAAGACAGTGTCTCCCAAAGTGTTCAGAGTGTTCTGTGGCAAAAAGATCCCATAGCCAAGTAAGTTTGGAGAAGTTCATGTTAAACAAAATTAAATGGGTATTTTTACTATTGGAATTTTCTGAGCCTTTAGTGAACTAATACACACGATGACCTTCCAAGAAGTTTATTTCCCAGTTATTTGACCATAGGCTCCCTGCATCACTACCCTCCTTCCTTTTTTCCTCAGAACAATTCTTGGGCTTAATGTTCCAATGCACTTTGGAAAAAGTTGCTGTAAGCCATGAATCCTGCCTATCAGAATCTCAGCCTGTGAGGGGTACCTAGGCATACACCCTAGTATCTGATACAGGGTTGGAAGTTCTAAGTTGTATGAAGGATAAAGTGGGTGATTTCAGACCTAGGGACTTCTAGCTGGGGTTGTGGGTGTGTAATCAGAGTAGGCTTTCCTCAAGGAGGAGAGCTGGGCTTGTGAGAGAGATATAATTTGTACAAGCAGAGAGGCCTAGGGGCTTGTTAAAGAGTCACTGGGAGAAGAACAGCTGTGAAAATCTGACATGACCGATTTGCTTGAGACACCCTAACACATGGATACAACTTAGACCAATTTTTCTTATAGCCTAAATCTGGAGAGGTAAGAGGCAACAGACTTTTTGGTGCAGAACTCCGCTTTAGGCCTGGTTCCAGCTGAGTGATTGCCCATCTGCAGAAGTGATCACTTCTGTAAGGCATTCTGACATTGTCCGGGGCAGAGCCGCTGCTTGTGAATCACAATCTCTGTTAAGAGTGAGTCTTGGCTCCTTTGTGAATTGCTTTATTCTAGTAGATATAGTTTCCACTTACCCATAACATACCATTTTCTCCACCTTTCCCTCTTCCCCAGCTTTCCAAATTCTGATGAATCACCTGCGTCTTCATTTTTCATTCTTATTCATCTGTATCATCCTTTTCATCTAAGGCAAGCTACCCTTTTATAATCTTCCTGAAAAGTCATTTACTTCATTTAAAATAGTGCTACCAATTTTCTCTTCTAATAGTAACCAGCAAATGGAACATGCTAGATGAAATGAAGGCTAATCTATACCCCTGGTCCACCATTCCATAGGAAATTTGACCTAAGGCAGTGTTTTCTCAGTACCTACCTTGATATCCATGTCTTTACAGAAAGGAACACAGGCAAGGAATGGGGAGACTTAGGTTTTATTTCTGGGCACAGGTTTTTCCCTGTCTGAGCCTTGGTTTATCTTTGAAATGTTAGGTGTAGGCTAGATGTACTCTTAGGGACCTTTCAACTAAAAATGGTGAGTGCTCACATTTGCTAAGTCAACATAAACAGGAGTCAATCTGGATTATTCGATCAGACACATATCTTTGAGCCTGGCAATATGAGGAGATGTGCAATGAGCAAAGCTTTATGCCCATACCTAGTAGTCATTCAACGCAAACTGCTTCTTCTACACCCAGCCTTCTTCTGGACTAATTTTCTTTATATTGCCTATTAGTTTTCAGTTATATTTCCTTCCCTGCCACTCTAGCTTCTCTCTTCTCTGCCTATAGTCTCCCTACTGTAAATTTTCCTTTTGCATTTCTCTGCTGGAGAGCTCCCTCTCTCCTCATCTCTTAAAGATTCTTTTTTACCTTCTGGCTCTGCCCATGGAGAGTGTCTGCCTCAAAACCTCCTAAAGACAGGCAAATGGCTACAAAGGTGGGGCAGATCAGAGAATGGCTGTCCTGTCCAGCTGCACATCTTTCTAGGAGACTGTCTGTTCTTTGGAACCATTTCTTTATTGAGTAAATATTGTTCAATAAATGAGACCAAGTCTAGCTCTCAAGGATCCCACAGTGGAGGCGAGAAACTTTCTGACTTCTCCTTGACACAGATGGAAACCATAGTCAGTGAGGAATATTATAAATCGGAGAGGTTTTTTTTTTTTTTGCTTTCTAGAAATGAGCAATGCACTGTTAGGTTCTCTGCATGGATTCTTGAGCATCTAGAAAAACTTGTCACATGGAAAGCTTAAGCTTATTTTGAATAACCTGCGTATTTCATTTCACCATATACCTGGACAGACACTTTAGGGATGTCTTAAGATGTCAGCAGGCAGCCTGGCAAGGAGCAGACCAGAGGACGGAATGTGGGCTAGTGGTTCAAATCTGCAAGGATGTTGTGACAGAGAGCACAGCACACAGCACAAGCCCGGAGATATTGTTCACATGTGGAGAGGCAGTGAGATAATGACAGTGAGGTTTGGTTTCACTCCAGTAAAGATTTTCAAAAGTTTGCTACCTTGAGATTCCTTTTGCTTCTTCTTTGTATAAAATGTATACTCACCTTTCAGTCTTTGTGATTAGTTCTTTGGATTTCACCAGTTATATATGCCTACTTGAAAAATCCAGAAACTTTTCGAAAGCTTTGATATAAAAGTGTAGTGCTAAAGGGCCTGGGCTGTGGAACTAGATTGCATCCTGCCTCTACCATTTAATGCCTCAACTTGTTACTCAATCTCTTTAGGCCTCTGTTGTCTCATCCATAAAATGGAAGTAAGAAAATAACATATTTCCATGTTATGAGGATTAAATGAGTTTGTATATATCAAGGCCTTAGAATTAAGCCTGAGACATGGTAAGCCCACCTTACATATTAGGTGCTATTATTATGTGCTGTCTTTTAAGAGTTAGAAAATTGTGATTTGAGAAAGATACTAGAGATGAGCAGGTTCTTTTTGTTGTCTTTTAAAATAAATTTTTAATTTTGAAATAATTTTAGGTTTATTGAAAATAATAAAGATTGTATAGAGAATTTTCACACACAATTTACCCAGTTTCCCTTATTTTTGACATTTGACATTACCATGGTAAATTTGTCAAAACTAAGAAATTGACATTAGACCATTACTATAAACTCCACACTCTATTTGGGTATTATCAGTTTTCCCATCAACATTCTCTTTCTTTTCCAGAATCCAGTCCAGGGTTCCACATTGGTCCCTCTGACTGATTGATTTCCTGTCAGTCTTCAAACTTTGCTGCTTCTCCTCCACCACCCGGATCCTTACCCCAAAGCTGGTTTGTTTCCTCTCTCTAGTATGGCTTTAGCACTCGACATTTTATGCCTAGCACTTACCCCCATTGTAATTCTACCGTCTGTCCCTCTCACAAGCATAGGAGCTCCAGAGATTCAGGGACCATGCATGCCTTGTTCTCATTGTATCCTCAGCCCTAGCACAGCACCTAGCAGGGAGTAGGTGCTCTGTAAATATTTGTTGAATTAAAAAAAATTTAGTTGTATCTTCGTGGCTTTAAAACTTTCAAGTTTTCTTTCTTTTCTTTTCTTTTCTTTTCTTTTCTTTTCTTTTCTTTTCTTTTCTTTTCTTTTCTTTTCTTTTCTTTTCTTTTCTTTTCTTTCTTCCTTCCTTCCTTCCTTCTTTCTTTCCTTTCCTTTCCTTTCCTTTCCTTTCCTTTCCTTTCCTTTCCTTTCCTTTCCTTTCCTTTCCTTTCCTTTCCTCTTTCTTTCTTTCTTTCTTTCTTTCTTTCTTTCTTTCTTTCTTTCTTTCTTTCTTTCTTTCTTTCTTTCTTTCTTTCTTTCTTTTTCTTTCTTTCTTTCTTTCTTTTTCTTTCCTTTTCTTTCCTTCCTTCCTTCCTTCCTTCCTTCCTTCCTTCCTTCCTTCCTTCCTTGTCTCCCTCCCTCCCTCCCTCTCTTCTTTTCTTTTCTTTTTTAATAGCTGGAGAAGGATTCTTTAATGATCTGCAATGTTGATTGTATAACAATCAACCCCAAAGGGGCTGTGGATGAAGTGGGATACGAAGGGACCCACCTTCTAGCCCTCCCCTGCTTTTTCTTTTTTTTTGGAATGGGTTCTGGCAAAGCAGGGCTTAAAAATCAATCACCACAATCTAGCCTCTTTGCTTTCCAGAGAAGAGACTGAGACCCTGAAATGGGGAATGACAATGTAGGGTGAAGCTGGAAGCCCAGAGAAGGTCAGAAAAGGTTTGTGGAAGTGCCCTGATTCTGTCCCTGTTGTTGAGTGGATGTGTAAGTGACAGTCAGGAACTCTGAAAGAGCTGAGTTTGGATTCAGGCTATTCTGCTATACACCTCAGTTATCCTCATCTGTTAAGCAGGATATACTGTCTGTTTTTATTCTTGGAGGCTTTTATCATACAATACTACATTATGTTGCAGTCTGACTTTCACACAAATTGGATCTCAAAACTTCTTACAAGAATTAAAAATACAAACTCGTGGGCAGTATGTGTTTTATAAATTACAGAAAACAGTAGTGTAAAGACATGGCATAGTAAGTACAGTTAAGCCTGCGTCAGGCACTGATACTGCGAGGGAGCCGCGGATGAGGCAGCCGAGAAGGCACGGGAACTGGGAAGCCAGATGAGGCGAGCAGGTGCACAGCGTGGTCTGTGCCAGGAAAGAAGGAGGAGGCCGTCTCCAGTGGGGAGGGAGAAGCTGAGGGCAGCGAAGGCAGTGGCAGAACCTCCGACAAGTAAACCCTCTGCATAATCTTTATTTTTAGAGTTAGGGTTAGCATTAGGGTTAGACTTATTTTTTAAGAGCAGTTTTAGGTTCACAGCAAAAGTGAGAGGAAGGTATAGAGATTTCTCATATCACTCCTGCCCCTGCAAATGCATAACTTCCTCCATTGTCAGCATACCCCACCAGAGTGGTACATTTGTCACAATTAATAAATCTACATAGATTGACACACCATTGTCACCCAAAGTCCATAGTTTACATTTGAGTTCACTTTTTGTGTTGTATAGTCTGGATTTGGACGAATATATGACATGTATCCGTCATTATATCATACAGAGTATTTCCACTGCTCTAAAAGTCCTCTGTTATCTACCTGTTTATCTCTTTCTCCTCTACCCCAACCCCTGGCAACCACTGATCTTTTTATTGTTCCATTTATATCCTTTTTTCCCTGCCATTCATGGTCTTTTTGAAGGGGACCAATGGATATTTTGAACCTTATTTCCATTGTTTTCTCTCATTCTTGCCTCTGTCACAACATATCCTCAGGCTGGATTGCTGTTCTCTGCCATCATCACCTGTTTGAATCTGAATTGATCTTCAGGGTCCAGCACCTCCTCCAGGAAGCAGACCTTGATTTTCACACTTTGCCCTTGAACAGGAAATAATTGCTTCCTCTATCATCTCCCATTGCCTGTTATCTATAATGCGTGCATGGCACTGAGCACTTTCCATCTTCTGTTGTAGTTATCTAGGTGCCTATCATCTTTTGGGATTTCAGCTTCTTGAAGACATTTATTCCTAACTGGAATATGGCAGATACACAGTGAGTACTTGTTGAATGGATGGACAGTTGCATGGATGCATGGATGGGTGGATAGATTTGACATCACCCACACTCAAACTTAGTTCCTTTAGAATAGGATTTTAATTGCCTCATCTCTACATGCCCCAGTACCAGCACTGAGAAGGTCCTCTCCCATTCATTCATTCATTCATTCATTCATATTCCATAGTAGACTCTCAAATACTATTTTAGGATGGCAGCAATAAGCTGTACAGAGACTATTTGTTGATAGTCTGCACATAGAAAATAGTATCCTTTGGGATGTGTTTTCATATTTGGAAGGTTTATCTGGATTTTTTTTTTTGACACATAAGGACTAAAGATGAAATGATTTGTTTCATCTATATGCGTCATTAGAGTACAAAGCAAATGCTCTTTCATTCCTTCAATTGGTTCGTACTGAAAAGATTACTGGGCTTAGAAAGGCACAGATTAAACGGTGGTTCCTTACTGACTTGCCTCAGGGATAAACCCCCTTTCCATTTTTGAAAAGATGGTGCCAGGATGCCATAGTGCTTATGGCATGGCTTCTTCGCTAATGTTCTCACTCGTATTTTTTAATATAGTGACAGAATGCATACCACTGAGGTGGTAAATGGAAAAAAGAAGTGCAGTGGAGTAAACTGTATTAATCACAGGAGGAAGTGTCAGACAAACCCAGATGAGAAAGCCCATTGACTTAGGTTCACGCCAGATTGAAATCAGAAGGGCAGAGTTGTGAGGAGTTTGATGATGCTACATTGAGGAAGCATAAGGTTCTCAGAAGGGTAGAGCTGGAAGGATCGTAAGGATCATCTAATCCAGTGGTTCTCAAACTTGAAGGAGCATCAGAGTCATCTTGGAGGGTTTTCTGGGCTCCATTCCAGAAACTCTGATGTAGTAGATCGTAAACTTGCATTTCTGACAAGCTCATGGGTGGTGCCCATGCTGATGGGAACTACTGACCTTGTCCAACTGCTTGTTTTTTTTTTTGGTTATAGATGGGGAAATGAGACCCAAGATAGGTTAGAAGGACTTGTTGAGAGTCACACAGCTGTCAGGAGCAAAACTAGAGTTAAACCAGGGATTCTGACTTGCAGTCCATTCCACACTGTCACTGGAGACTGTCTAGGAACAATATTATTTTTAGTTCTACTGCAGAGTGATAGCTAACATTCACCAGCTTCGTCTGATCTGGTCACAAACTTGTTTTCCAGCACCTCCCATTTGGTTGTCTCAAACCACATTTTCTTATTCAGTTAACCCACATTTTTGACCACTGTTCTGCGCCAGGAATTGCGTTTGAACTGGGAAAGGTGTAGCACTGTGGTAGTCTGAAAGCGTGGGCTTCAGCTAGTCAGAACTTGAGTAAATTACTTTTTCATTTTCTCACCTGAAAATGAGGACAGAAACACTTCCTAGTGCTGAAGGTAAAGTGTTGAGCATGTACCTAGCCCGCAGTGTATGCTCTGTGAATGTTAGCTTTTGTTGCAATCATTATTAATGAAGAGAATAAAATGTGATCCCCACCATCTTATGTGTAGGTGGCTTCCTGAACATTGCAATGGACATAAACTGGGATTAGTGGAACAACCACACATGGCTTGGAATTAAGAAAGCTAAGTTCAAGTCCCAGTTCTGCCACTTATTAGCTGTGTGGTCTTAGTCAGGTCACTTGACCTCTCTAAACTGTAATCTGAAGCCAGTCAACTTAGTTTAGTAATAGGAGACCATAATGAACAAGTAGAAGGATGGAAATTGGATAAAGGTAGGAACCTGTCTACCAGCTACAAGTTTTGAGTTGATGGGGAATGCATCTGAGGTGGGGGCCAGTAGAAGGAGCTGGGTGGCCCATGGCTTGGTGTTGGAAGGGGTGGCAGGCCTGGGGTTGGTCCACTAATGGTTGTCTGGGCTGACCAGCCCAGAGAAAGGCTTGCTCGAAATGTAGGAGAGATGTCCTCACTCCCATGTCAGGGTCCCCATCAGTAGAGAGCCCCCAGGACTGGGAGGGAGGGCTGGTTGAAATGAGGTGGGTGCCAGTGTAACTGGGGTGTCTGGCCAAGGTGACGGCATCTGCTTTGCCCTGGGGCCTTGAGGCATGTTTCTGGTTCTGCAGCTTACGCCAACACAGGAGGGTGAAAGACAGTGATGTGATTGACCTTGGCATCTTGATTATTTGGTTTATTTAGTAGCAAAGGGAGTAGATTAGAAAAGACTAGCTATGACTGCTGTATCTTTCTTGATTGGTTTAGGAGTTGGGAGAGGCCTGCCTAGAAGTTGGGGTGGACTGGGGAAGATAAAAATAATTTCTTCCTTAAGCCTCAGTTTCCTCATCTGTAAAATGGAAGTGCAGATGTTATCTATTAAGTTCGGGTAAGGATCAAAGTAGTTGTCTTTGAGAAGGCACTTCATGGCTACAAAATGCCAGAGAACTACATGGTGCTCATATTATTGGGAGGAACCAAAGAGCTGGAGAAGAATGAGGAGCGGAGATAGAGCTGCCCATAGGAGTCAGGGAAGTCATCCCTGGGAGGACTGTGACAGCCACTGCCGGAGGAGGGTCAAGGATGCTGGGAGGATGGGACTGTGTGAAGAGTGCGTTAGGTATCAGAGTCCATGAAAATGTTGCTGAGCTGGGGTTAATTCAGTGCACATGCTTTTCCTTTCATTCCTTTAGAAACAGGTGAGCCCGGAGGCTTCGACAGGGCAAGACACTGAAGCATCCTCGGTTAACAAGTGCAAGAAGAGTGAGGCTCCTGTGGTCTCACTGGGACAGGGGTGTCAGGGCGGTGAATAGAGCTCCAGGGTGTCCACGCTTTCTCATCGCTTCATTGCCAGCCTGTGCTAGGAGAGACCTTAGGGATTCAGCTCATTTCACAGGTAGTTAGAGCAAGGCACCTTGGGAAGTATGTCCCCAGTAAGTGCACCACAGGCTCACAGGAAGTGCCTCATGCTCTTCACAGCCTCCTCCCTTCAGCTCCTCCTCTCTTTTCTCTGGCAGTCTTAACTCTCCACTCCTCCTGATGTACTACTGGCACTTCTAGATGATCACTCATGCTTTATCTTTCTCCTCACATCTTCTTTGGTCTTTTTTCTCTGTTGCCCAGGGTCTACTGTGAGCATCTGGCTACTGTTTGCTTTCCAAGGCCCCAGAATATTCCTTTCTTCAGATCACCACTCAAGACAATACAGTATCATTCTTCCAATGTGTGTCTTCTGCTCACATCAGACTACTTCTTTTTTTTTTTTGCTGGAATTAAACCCCTTGTAATCACTTACCTCTATGGTTTCCTTAACTGTGGGTCACACTGTTGGTTAGTGAGTGAGAATCCATCAGATGGTTTGCTTTTTGCAAGAGAAGAGTCATAACCGATTTATGCAGCGGGAAGGGTGTTTGTTGTCTCCGTGTTTATTGCCTGCCATTCCAGGGACTGGAGGCACAGGTGACTAAGGCACTGTTTCAGCATCTAGGAGGTTGTGGTCTGCACAGGAAACAGACATGCAAACCAAATTGGGGCAACGGGTGAAGTCTTGTACGGGTGTGTGTGTGTGTGTGTGTGTGTGTGTGTGTGTGTACAGCATGCAGAGGAAGTGCCCCAGCAGCAGGGCTGCCAATCAGTGGCTCTGTGGACATCAAGACATGTTTGGTCACAAAGAAAGAAAAAGAGAGAGACATTTTTGAAAGACTCGATGTAGACCTTACATGGCTTCAATTCTCTGCATTCCCCGTTAATCATGGAAGCATGCTGACCCCCAGGGCCACTCCTAAAGCCTGTGCTGAAGCTTCCACAGTGGACTCCTTTTAGGTTGCCTCTATCTTCAGAGTAGAGATTCCTTCTCTGGCTTATACATGTACCCTTCTGACAGGCAGCCCTCCGTCTTAGCACTGTACTCTCCTCCCAGGCTCCTTCCTCAGCTCTCCAGCTCATTTCCTGCTTTGGCCTCTGTGCCACTGGGAGCTTGGAAGGCTGTCCAGGCTGGTGTGTCTCCCTTGGTTTTCCCTGTGATTTCAGAGCCCATGCCCTCCTGGAGTGGCTGTATCTGGGAAACACTTATTTGCCCAATGTGTTGCTCAGTTCTTACAGTTTCCTCCTTTGCTCCGATATTTCCATTTAAAGCCCTCTTGAGCAGGTCTGAGTGTCTCCTGCCAGCAGCATTCCTTCTGGTTTACAGGAACCCCTTTTCTCATCTTGCCAGTAATCTAGCATGAAGGGGACTTCAGCACAGCCTCTCTGCAGCCTATTCCGTCCTAAAAGAGCATGACCTCTGGCTGGAGAAGTGACCATCCTGGCCTTTATACGTGCACTTCTGACAGGCAGCCCTCTGTCTTGTCCCTCACATGTAAGACTTTCTTCTTCTTCCTTTTCCCTGCTTTCTACTCAGAGTCATCCTTCCTGCCTTGGGTCCACTGAGCAGACAATGGCACCTCCAGGCCTTGTCCTCCTTTGCTTGGCACCTGTGCCTAATGATCGGAATGTAGAAAGTTGATGGGTCTCATTTTAGGAGGATATCAGAATGGCCCTCTAACAATGCCTGGAACAATAAAAACATGTTGGTTTGATTTCCCATTTAATTTTATTCCTGTACACAAATACATGAATAACCCTGTTAGGAGAAAATTAAGGAGAACTGTTTTGTGACTGAGTGGAAGACACTTACCTGTCAGTTCCCTTGCCCAGTACAGGCTTCTGTGGCGACCCCAGACTCTGCTTTAGGGAAAGTATCTCTCCTCCAGCTTCCTCCTGCCTTGTCACTCACCATCTCCTACAGCCTGTAGGTAAAATCCTTTCACTTGCACACCTTCACCTTGCCATCATCTGATCTTGCCTCGGTTCCAGGATTATCTCCTGCCATCCCCTGCCCGTCACACTCTATGTTTTAGCTACCCTGAGTATGTTATTGGTCACACCATCTTGCATGCTTGTGAGTCTTGGCATGTGCTTTCCTGTTGGCTCAAGGGCCCTTTGTTTCTCTCTGGTAAAGCCTGCTCATCCCTCAAAATACAGCACAGATGTCTCTTCCTCTTGAGTTTCCTCTCAATCCCTTAGAAAGAATTGAAAGGAAAAATAAACCCAAATTTTATTACAGTGTATGTGGTATTGTTCTAAGAGTAGTAAAGCTCATAATAAAATATTTCAAATATACGGAACCAAATAAAGAAGGAAATGAGAATCACTTGTAAATCCACTATCTAGATACAAACACTGTTTATGGTTTTAATATTCTTGAGTAGTTCCTTTAATTATTTTTTGCACATTTGCATTTTACTGACTTGTCTCATTGTATATACAGTTTTTGCATATTGCCATTTCACCAAATAAAAGAGCATGAGCACCGTCTCATGGCACTAGGAATTCTTCATACATGTAGTGTTTGACAAATGAATATTACTCCATCTTAGGAATATACCATAATTTTTTTAATCATCTATTTTTGGTAGCTGGCATTTGAATTTCTAATTTTTCATTATTGTAAATTGCAATGTGATGAACATCCTTTTTATCAATTCTTTATCTGCATCTGATTATTTTCTAAGATAGATTACTAGGACATAAAATTACTTACTCAAAGGACAAGAACTTTTTTAACCCTTAATTTCAAAATAACTCATGGACACAGAAGAATATTAGGAACATATGGAAAAGCACAGAGAAGAAAATAAAAACCACCTGTAGCCCCTTGCAATAACCAACATGAAATTTGATGTACAGTTATATCTGTGTATCTCTATCTTTCTAGCCTAGGGATCAGAAAATATTTTCTGTAAAGGGCCAGAAAATAAATATTTTAGGCTCTGCAGGCCTTATAGTCTGTCATATATTCTTCTTCTTTTCTTTAGACTTAAAAATATAAAAACCAGGATCCTGGCTTATGGGTCATACAGATGTAGTTTGCTGACCTGGTTCTTGCCTTCACATGGGACCATGTTGTACATGCTATTTTCTAATTGTTCTCCTCCATAATGGAGCTACCTCCTCGCTGTTCCTCATGGTTTTCTGTTTCATGCTTCCAAATATTATGAATGGCTTCTTGCTGGAGTGCTCATGGCACTTTGGCTATGCCTCTGATACAGAATTTAAAGCATATTTTATTGTGAATGTATGCTGGACTGTCTCTTTCTTGTGTCTTGTTTATCTTTGTCTTTCCAGCCCCAGCACAGTGCCAGAGTGGCACATAGTAGCTGCCCAGAAAATTTGTGTGCAAATTTACTCCTTTAAAATGACTGTGCTCAGAACATTGCTATTAAAGGTTTGTTTCTTGGGCTGGTAGCTTCAGTATCACACTTTTAAAAATGAAGAATCTCAGCCCCACCCCAGAATCTGCATCTCCATCACAAGTCCTTCAAGTGATGTGGGGCTTACCTTTGCACAGTAAGGTTTGGAAGCACTGCTCTAGAGCTTAGCTCTGTTCTTTTGGGCATGTACATATTTACAGGCATCCTCTTCCCATTCTTTCCATTGGTAATGGACCATTTCTGAATGGACCATTCAGAAATGGGCCTGATAGGCCAACACAATTTGTTTTCCATATGACACCTGCTGCCATCTTTCCTAGTGGAGCCTGTGTGGCTGCCACTGCTTTTGGCAGAGGATAGATGTGAAAGTGTAGTGAAAGGAGGAAACATTTTAGAACCTGTTGTGTGCCAGACCTAACGTGATGCATGGTGGTCTCAGCTGAAGGGGATGTATGGGTCTTTAAGTCCAATGATTCTTAACCATCAGAATAAGCCAGAGAATTTAAAAAATATATTCATACCCCCTATCCCCAACCCTATCCCAAATCTGAATCTCTGAGAGATAGGCCAGGTCACAGGTACTTGGAAAGAATTCCCCAAGTGTTTCTCTCATTCCTGGTTAAAGATCCAGCAGTCTAGGCCAGTATACTGCTGTATAGTTAGTTGAAGAAAGCCACTCAGCCTCCCAAGGTCACGTAGATTTTAGTGCACAGCAAGGGCTGGATCCCATGTCTTTTGCTTGAGAACATACTTCTTAGCACCCTGAACTGCTTACCAGCCTACAGATGGGTACGAAGTGGAACTGGGTGAAGAGGTCGCACCTTTGTCCTTGGTGCTCTGAGGCAGATGTGTCACAATGTGGTGAGTGACTTGGCAGCCTGACTGTAGAGAACAGACACCACCAAGTCACGCGCTATTCCTCCCATTCCCTCTCTACCTTTGCCCTCCTTCTTGGTGTCTGTTTTTGGGGCTATGATTGGAGATGCTTGAGCAGTGTCGACAGCTCCCAGTGACTGAGGCAGCTGCTGTGGCATCTGGTGTCCTCTGTCACCTTTGCAGAGATGTGGACAGTACCCTTATAGGCAGTAGCAAAATTATCTGCCTTTTCTCTGTTTTTCCACTGTCTTCTCAATGCCAGTGTTTTGAATGGGAAGCCTGGTCAGACCTCGCTTCCATTCGTGCCAACCAGCGGCAAAAAGAACAGCACGTTGGCTGAGGCTTTGCAAAGACATCGACAGGTGTACAGATGCCATGGAGAGGCCAGGGGTGCGATCAGCACTCTGATTACGTGGCAGGCTGGAATGGGAGACAGGAATAGAACTGATTGCTATGATAGCTGCCATTTATGGAGTGCTCATTGTGCTGGACACCTAGCCTGAGTTATATTTCTGTTACTCCTTTAACAGCCATGTGAGGCCTAGGGAGGTTCAATGCCTTTCTCCAAGTGGCAGGCTGGGATATGAATCCAGTTCTGCTTGATTTCAAAGTCCAGATCTTGGCTGTCATGTGACATTGCCTCCTCAGCTGGTCCTGTGCTTGACCCCCTCACCTGCCCTTCCTAAGGATTTAACCAAAACACCCATGGAGATAGATTGAACTCAGTATTTAAGGACATGTTGTTACAGATATCCCAAAATTGTTTCAAGTGGTGGAAGATTTCTGGTCCTTGGAGGTATTCAAAGAGAGACCGTGTGCCACTTGGTGAGAGACTGTCAGATGGGAATTTGACTGGCTAAGATGCTCTGACTGGAGAATACAGTCACAAAACAATAGAAAGTACAAAGTAAAAATGAGTAGATTGGGCACTGGTGAGGCATGGTTTTTTATTTTTGGCCTACTTCCAGCCATGAGAGCTATGCTTTGATGCTTTCTGAGTGCCTGTGATGTGCTGTGACTGTTAGGCTCTTGGGGTGTTCTGGGCATAAGGACCTGCCCACAGGGAACTCCCCATTCAGTAGGGGTCATGGGACATGCTCCCATGAAAAGATAAACTATCCAAGACCATACAGGGTGGGGCTGGTGATAAGAGTGTGCCTTGGGAGCTTAGAAGAAGGGGTGAATTCTATGAGCAGGAAATTGTGCTCTTTTAATATTGAACTTGAACTGGGCTTTGAAGGATGTGTAGATTCCTTCAGGTTAAGCACATTAAGCTGTATGCTGGGAAAGCAGGTCGGGCCCTAGTGTGGACAGCCTTGGATGATAAGGAGTTGAAGAATGAGTCTCTTGAACTACTTCCTAAAGTTAATAGCAATCTGTTAAACCAGTTTTTGCAGGGCGGTGGAGAAAGAATAGAAGTGCCTTCTCTAATTCTGTGAGCATTTGCTGTGTGGCTGCTATGGCTGCTGCTAACAGAGTTGACCTCTAAGGATGAGCAGGAATGAGCCAGAAGGGGTGTGCAAGGGTCTGCCAGGAAGAGGGAGCTGTGTAGATAAAAGCGTGGATGAGAATTGGTTATCTCAGTGGGTTTGAAGTGTGGGAGGGTTGCATATCTCTTTGTTCTCCTTGATCTTGACAAAGCTGGCAGACATAGGTTCAGTGCCTTGGTGTGTGGAGCCAGAAAGAGCTGGGAAGTTACCAGTACTTTCGTCTCTCTTGGTCTATCTGGTACCTTCTAGTAATCGGAAGCCCAGGAAGAGAAGTGACTTGAAGGTCTTGGAAAAAGTTCCATTTTGTCTCTCTCTCCCCGCTTCCCCCTTTAGCATGAAATAAATTTCACTGTGTATTACTACCTGTCAGGTACTTTACCTCCCTCCCACCACTTCCAGCTGGTTGCAGTGCTGAGAGAATTGAAGACTGTGTTTTGGCATTCTGTGAGAACAGTCCAGGAATGCTGGCTTGTGGGAAATATGTGCTGCTGCGGACGAGGAGCCTGGGAATCAGTGGATGTCGTGGTTTTTGCTGTGCCAACACTTGTTTAATAATTTGCTTATCTATGTCCTAACTCGTTTGAGGGCAGCCTCCAGGTGTTATTCAGCTCTGTTTCCAGGCACTTCACACAGCATTGTGCCCATGTGTACTAATTACTCAGTATGTTTTTGCCAGATGTGTGAGTTAAGGACTTCTCTCGTCTACCTTCATAGACTCATCCCCAAAGTAAGTTATCTCCTATGACAGTAGAAAGTCATTAAGGATAGGTGAGAGAATATCTGGAAAGTACCCTTACATTCATGATCTAGAAAGTTTTGAAGAATTCCTGGAAAATTCTCATGGAAGTATCTGAGTGGTAGCTGATAGCCAGGTGAACGCTTGCTAACGTGTAGTAAACTTATAAGCAAAAGCCAAGGCATGTAGCACACAGCTATATTTAAGTAGCAGATCTTAGTATCAACCTTGGTTCAGATGTCATGCTGTCCAAGTAAATGGCTAGGAGTGTTCATGTGTCTACAAGAAGGGCTGAGGTGAGAGAAAATGATCAATGGATGTGATGTAGAAGAGCAATGCTTAGACTCTTTTCTCCGTTAAACTATAAACTTTTTTTTTTTTTTTTTTTTTTTTTTTTTTTTTTTTTTTTACAGAAGAGCAAAGCAGCATCCCTAAATCATGGAGTTGCCACTTGTAATGGGGAAATTGGCTCATCTCTTAGCTGAGTTAAATCTCAAATCTTTTTTTTCATGACAAGGATGTGATTCAGTTCTATTTGAAACCTCCCTTCCCTTGGGCCTTTTCTCCTTCCCAAACAGAGAAGGTGTCAGTCTTGTCAAGTTTGTGGGGAAAGGTATTTTTCGTTGGATATTTAGGGGAAAAAAGTAGATGGACACAGAACTGCAGAAGGCAGACCTCCCCGTGCAGTGTTTTGAGAAACGTGTTAGATAGAGCCGTTGCCCCAGACCACTCACCCAAGAAGCCTGGCTGTATTTGGAGGGTCTCAGGAAGACAGATGCTGAGATGTGACATGGACCTGAAGCTGGAGCTCCTGACTGCCTAGGCTCATGGTGACAGAGCTCAGACCTGTGGGTTTTTGGTGGGTCGTGCTATGTGATCTTTTCCTACTTAACAAAGCAAGGACCCTGCAAAGTGTGAAATCCTGGGAGATGAATGCCACGTCAGTGCCAGTGTCCTGAAAGGCTCCAAATGCTGTGATGGTGACAGCTCATATGTTGGACATTATGAGAGGGAGTCATTAAAACACAGGCACAGGAGCACTATGAAGTTTGGGAATTCCTAAAAATGGGAGTCCGTGAGAGTGCTGCTCTGAGAAATGTTCGCCCCTGGTCACTGGCATACCTCCTTAGCCCCATTTACAGAGATGCCTTCTTTTTCTACTCCTTTTGGTGGCACAGGGAAAAAAGGGGTTGGCTTTTAGAGCCAAAATGGCCTGGTTTTGACTTTGTACTGTTACTTTACAGCTCTGTGATCTTGGGAACGTTGCTTCTCCCCATTGTAAAATGGGGGAAAAATATTCTTACCCTGTAGGATGGTTGCAGGGGTTGGAGAGAAAGCCTACGAAGAGTCTGTGCTGGCATGTGGGAGGCACCCAGTAAATGAGAGCCATCCACATTAATCTTCCTTACCTGCCCTTCTTCTACCCCCAGTGGATGACTCTCCTTTCCTTCTGGTTTGTGCCTTTGCTCGTGTAATTTTCACCTTGTAGAAAGCCACCTCACCTTCACATGTTTGTATTATTTCCATTTGTTCCAGTTTAGCTTTTGCATGGCCTCCCCAGGCATTCCAGCAGGTAGTGGCCTCCTTCCATCCTTCTCTCTTGATATGGATTGTTTCTTACCTAGTGATGAGAACTGTGAGTTCTATTTATGCCTATCTCCACTGTCAGTTCCTGAGGGCAGGTTCAGGTCTCATTCACCTCTGCCCTCCTTATGGAAATGAGCACAATGCCTGGCACAGAGTGGGTGCCCAGTAAATGGGTCTTAGGTGACGGAAAAATAGAAGTGATCGGGCTGATGGCAGCATTCCCCTGGTTTTCGAAACCAGAGAGGAAAATTAAAAATGGTTTAGGAATGGAGTGTCAGGCCTGTGGGTTCCTATTTCCTCGTTCAGGGTACAGGTTGGGATTGCCTGGAGCATAGTTCTTTGAGACTTACCACCTCAGGCCTAAATCTGCCTCCTTTAATTACCTCCTTTCCAGGGAACAGGAGTCCTTGTTGTCTGCCCAGAAGCAGCTAATTATAGCTGCGCCCTCCTGCCTCCCTGTGCTTCTAGGCCACAGGAGTGTGCAGCCTGAGCTGTCTGTTGATTTTGGGGTTTCCTCAGGGATTCTTTACATTTTCAAGTTTTCATTAGGGACTGCTTTTATTTTGAAGCCAGTGAAGATTGTTGTTCAAGATTTTTACAGGAGGATGTTAGGAGAGCATTAAAGAGCTTGAGGAGAGAAGCGGAAGGAGATTTTTTAAAAGGGGGCAAAAGTGACTTAAAAAAGGGACCTCGTTGTACACTTAGTGATTACCACAAGAGTGACATTTTGTGATGGTTTTCCCAAGACAGCCCCTTCACATTTGACTTTTTGTGACCTCTGGGTTATACTATTTGCAGCTATGCCATTTTCCTTTGAAATATTATTTTTTCATTTTTAAAAATTTTAAAGGATGTTAAAATAAATGTTCATAGTAAAAATAAAATCAAATAATAGAGAAGCTTTTATAAAAACATAATTTTTGTCCCATCTCCCCCTACCCCAATCCTATTCCCCACCTGTAACCATTTTGTTTTTAATCCTTCTAGTGGTTATTGTCATATTTTAAAATAACATTCTTATTTCTTTAGCTTTTAAGTTATTGGTTTTATAATTTTTCAGTTATGTTTTAGTTACCTTTTGCATTAACAGTGGTTGTAATGGATACATGTGTACACGCAGTTATATAAGGTTTATAGCCATAGCTGAGTCTTCTGTGCTGTCTGTGGGTTGATTTCAAAAGCTGAAAACAATCAATATTTACATTATGATTTCTAGGCAAATATTGCTCAATACAGGGCTAACTCATGTGCTGTGGTTTCATTTCCTTTTCTAGGGTTCTGAGGTCACCACCTTTAAGCTAGAAGGGGAATAAACTTTCCCTTAGTATCAAAATCTAACAGATCCTTCCAATTCTCCTCTATTTGTTTAAAATTATTGAAGGTTTTTGTTTTAGTTATATAATGAGCTTCTTGCACATGAATATGTGTGTATACGTACAATATGTATAATATATACATAAATAATATTTTTTGTTTTTTATTTTTTAGAATTTAAGGTTGTATTTTGGTTGGCAGACAAGAACTAAGTATTTTCTGCCATATACTGTGCATCTTCTGTCTTTCTAATTGTTCTCTTGCCTGCTTATAATCTGTTCTGTGTTTTTTGTTGAAGTTCCATCAACTTTTTCTTTTATTTTGGACTGGTTTCAAATTTAGTTCATGCTTTCTCATGCTCTCTTTTGTTTTTTTTTTTTTCCTCTGGAGTTTCTTTTTGCCTTCTTCTATTTAAATCACTATGTCTTTATCATAGCCTCAGATAGTTCCAGGATCTCATGGAGGAGTCCTGAGTCATGCCATTAGGTTATAATAATTATTCAGAGGAAGATATGTTATTAAAATATTGTTCACTAATATTTTTTATACATTCTTACTAAGCAGTTTTGTTTGCTTTTTTCCCCATTGAATGTTCATAAACATTTTCAGATTATTTTATAATTCTCATATTTTTAATAGCCATTCTCATATTCCATTGAGTGGATTACTTTAAAATTTAGCCATCCACATATTTTTGGATATAGATTGTTGCCAATGATCTGCTCTTATAACTAACACTGTTATAAACATTTTAATGCACATGGGCTTTTCATTAATTTATTTCATGAGTAGTTAGTTGGGAAAGAAAACTGGGAATCTTGTGCCATCTTCTTTGAGGATATATTCCAATAACTATGCTTGGATTCTAATAGGGATCACCTCGCATTTCTTATTACATTTTTTTTTTTTTTTGAAAGGAGCGGTAGGAAGATGGAGAGAAGTACCACTTCTGAATCAACACCTTGAGTTTTCTTGGCAGCTGTAGGAAGCTATAGTGTGACTTATAGCAAACTTGGTACTATCTGGAGATCCACTGAGTATCACCCCCTTCAGATGAGTCCTCTGGGGTCAGCTGAGGCTAACCATGCTCTTTATCACCTCAAAACTTTATGTAATAGTTATCTTGGTCAAGTACTATTTAACATGAACACCTAGAACTGGATCACCTCCCTTATTCACTGGTATTATCTATGAGGGACTGTCGGAAAAATCAGAGTTATTCTCAAAAATCAAAGAGGTACTCTCATTAAGAATGTTCTATAAGATCTACAACTGCTTCAACACATGATTTATAAGGCAGGGATTTGAGGAATGGCAAGATTATCAGAACAAAGGGACCACTGTGAAGAAATCCATGGTCATGAGAAGACTAAATTTTGATAAAATGAGAAGACTGTCTTATTGTTTTATTGTCATCCTACAGCATTGCGTTACTATAAAATTTCAGTCTGGCAACATTTATATAAGATATGTACAAAGTCTGTGTGACATAGTTACATAAGTGGGACCCTTGTCTTTGAAAAGCTTTACAATTCATTGATGAACATGGATCACATGTACCCATGTAAATAATATGTACCCAGTTGCTCTATGGAAAAATTCTGAGCTTAATGAGTTGCAGTCTAATTATTTTGGATAGTAGGTGATAATATTGTATCAAAGGTGATGATGAGACACATAGAAATAGCATAGTCCAGCTTGTAGAGGGTCTGGTCCAACAGTCCCATTTTACTATGAGAAAAAGGTGACCTGGAGGGAAGAAGTACTCACTCAAGGTCATGTAAGTAGTTACTGGCAGAACCAAGTCTAGACGCCATATCTTCTTGCTTCTAAGATCCCATTGTTCATATTTCATCTCTTATGATTTAAAACATTAGCAGTTTTATTTCAAGGTATGTAAACTGTACTTCATGGAATTGGAAATTAGAAAAATTTTCCATCATATAGAAAATATATTTCCATCATAGTAGAGAATACATTTGTCCAGAATGGAATCGAGAAGAATCTAAGCTCTGAGACATAAGGAATTATTTCTGAGATGAGGGAAAGTGTAGGCAAGTCAGGGCCCTTTCTTAGGATATAATTGGAGTCATGCTGTTGTTTCTGATCTTTGGGGAATTTCAGAGTTTTTTTTGGCTAAGGCACTTTCATTCTGCAGAACACAGATTCCATATCTATCAAATAAGAGTTAGACATAATGGTATGGGCTTTGCAGACCCTTTACCTCTGAGCTCTGAGAGTCCATAATTCTGGGTTATGTCCCATGTTTAAGGTGACTGAAAAAAAAAAAAAAAACCTTGCTGAATCACTATGAGCATCACCTGCTTTGGTCTGGCTGGGAAGTAGGTCAAAGCTTGGCAGACATGAAAATGTGGTTGGCTTCAGCTGTGAGCTGTGCCTGGGTTCCAGTTGTAGACACCTGCCTCAGAAGGCATCTGTGGGAGGGACTGATACTCAGAGGTGGAGAAGGGCATATTTGTGGTTCTAAGTACTACAGGCAAGGATTGGTAATTGATAGAAGGAGCAATTTGGGGTTGGGTGGTGGATGAAGGAAGAACAATAGGGGACTGGTAGAGAAAGGGAGAAGCTGACATTTATTGACTGATTATCTGTGTGGAGCACTGGCAAATATTCTTTTTTTTTTCTTTTTTTTTAAACTTACTGGAACGTAGGTGTTATTATTTGGATTTTAAGGATGAAGAGTTTGAGGTTTGGAGATATTAAATGATTTGTTCATGGTTAGGCTGCTGGTAACTGAAGGTGGAGGGAGTCAGCGTTGGTTCTGACTCCAAATCCCCTTTTCTTTTCACAGTCAAGAGTGTATGCTGTGTTCTATAGGGGACAGAGGAAGGAGACAGGCAAAGTCATGGCCTTATATTGCTTGCAGTCTACGAAGTGCGACTGACAACAAAGTAAACAAATCCATGTTTTCAGAGGGTGAAAAGTGCTGGTGGGAGAAGACAGCAGCATTAGGAGACAGTGAGTGACAGTTTCATGTTGTGTTTTTACATCCTAGTCCATAAGCTGGTCTTTTAATGAGATGAACTGACCCGAGGACCACAACAGCTCTGGATTGTGATTCTTGAGGTTAGAATTTGACCCTGGCCATGATACGAACCAACTGTGTTACTTGGAGAAGTCACTTCCCCATCATTAATATCGAGGACAGTAATCCCTGTCCTTTCTCCTTCACTGGAAGTGGAGAGAAGAGGGAGTAAATCATTTTTATGGGCAACTGTTTTGAAAACCTCAACAGGTTATAAAAATACAAGGAGTTGTGTTTTTAACAGCTTTGGTTAACTTTTAAAGGGATAACTTCTTGTATTTATTATCTTTTGTGTGCTTTGAGGAAACATGTTTCTTTTGGTCATTTTCTTATTCCTAGAATGAGGTTAGAATGAGGACCCCCATGCCAGTCTCAGGAGAATTTGGATTGGATTTTTAGCACCAAGGGACCATAGCAGGTTTGAAGCAAATGGCTGACCTCTAGGTCATGTCATTGGAAGGGGGTAAGGATAGGCTGGAGGGGCAGCAGCTGGGGTCAGGGAGCTGGGTAGCTGGAGAGGTAGAAGTCAAACTGGTTTGACACACAGTGGGTCAAGTTTGTACACAGTGGGGCAGTTGGGCAGCAAATACTTATTGAAGGCCTATTATGTGCCAGGCTGTGACTGAGGAAGGGGAGGCCTCAGAGACATTATGAGTCAATTCAGCATTTTCCATGAACTTGCCCTGAGTGGAGAGACCTGGATGCTGAGGAGTCATGGGCTCTGGCCCTCAAGGAGCATCCTGCTCAGTAATTAATATCTGTCCTGTTCCAAAAAGTGTGTATATCAACATTCATTTAGTAGCTGAGTTGTCCATGTAGATGATGACGATATTTAAATGTGAATAATACCCTCCACTGAAGAGGCACCAGCTTTGCCAAGGATAATCTTTCCATTGTTAGACTGTGGGGAGGTTCATGGGGTCCTAAAGGAGGGAGTGAGGAAATTGGGGTGGTGTGAAGATACTTGGAGACCTTGAAACAGAAACTGTTTACCAATGGGCAAGGAGATATTTAAATATTTTAGCTACCTGTGTTGCCATATCTCTGTGTGCTGGTGAATATCAGCCTTGCATGTGGTTATTCATTTATCTTTTAGTGTTATCAGTGTAATAACTGATATGCACACAGAAGGGGATTATTGGAAAGGCTTTACGGGGTCAGTGATGCTTGAGCTGGGTTTTGTAAGATGAAGAGGAATTTGGTAAGGAACTTTCTAGGAAAAAGGGAGAACCTGGGTAAGAGCACCAATGTGTGAATCAGAACAGAACTTGACTGAACAGCTGAAGGTTGGAGCTTAAGGGATTTTGTGCTCAGGTGATGGTGAGCGCAGTGGTGGTACTATTGAAAGGTCAGGGAAGCAAAGAGAAAGAACAGCACATTCATTTTACCATCCCACAAGGGGAGGGAAAAGATCCTATGTGTGGAGAGGGCAGGCAATTTTTATTTTTACATTTATTTTAAATAATAACTGCTCTGTGCCAGGTATTAGTAGTTTGTTAGCATTGTGTCTAGTCTTCCAGTAACCCCACGAGATGGGGATTTTTTATCCTTCCCTCATCTCACAGGTGAAGAAGTCAGAACTCAGTATGTGACTTGCACAACATCACACAATGGCAGGAACAAAATGTAAAGCCTGAATGTTCCGCTTCTACACCGTGTCACCTCTGTGTCCCATGAATTTGTAGTTACACCCATGAGGAATAGAGTGCTTTTCTTGCATAGAAGTGTAACTCGTAACAAATACTGGAGACATCAATATCCTCTTCCGCAGAATGGGGACCAGAGTCCTTGCTCCATGGTTTGACAGGCGGGACTAGGAAAGAGGGAACCTCTACCCAGGAGCTTTCCTGTCCCCTGAGCAAGACCACTCATGGGGAGGTGGCTGTTTTGGTCTGACCTTTTGACTGACTTTCACTCTCATGGGACTATCTCTTGATAGTGACAGAGAAAATGCTGATCTCTTTGATGGTGTGCATTTCTGGTCTTGTGACAGGGCTTTCTCAGAGTAAGTCAATAACCTGATTTCCAGTTAAGATTTGGCCTCTCCTGTAACTTGAGTTTAGGGAGAGGCTGTGTCAGTCATGCTGAGGATAGTGTGTCATTCTGTGTGCCCTTTATATTTCTTACTGACATTTTGTTTGCTTTTGGCACTCCTCCCCTAACAATAAAAACAGGGAAGACAGACAAAACCAACTGAGGGGCAGCGTAGCGTGGCGGTCAGGAGCACAGATTTTAAGCCAGATTGCTTAGATGCAGTTCCCAGCTCTGCCACCGTCTAGCCCTGTGTCTACTTGTGCCTCAGTTTCCTCATCTGTAAAATGAGAATAATGATAATGGTACCTACTTCGTAGGGGCTGTTGGGAAGGTTATGAATTGATATTAGTAAAGTGCTTAGAAAATTGTCTGTCATATATCAGGTGCCCTATAAGTATTTGTTAAACAACAGCAGCAAAATTTTCTAAACTGGCCCTGCCCTCCACTGCCATTTAAGATATTATACACCACGACATGTTAGTGCATTCTGTTTTTTTTTTTTTTTTTTCTTTAAAGACCTGGCCAGTGAGGCACAAGTCTGACTTTTGCTTTGTGTTGTCAGACACTGAAAGGCGACATGTTCGTGTGGGTGGTCTAGTGGAGACTGGTTGTGATGGCCGCTATGCCACAAGAACTTCACTGGATGTGGGAAATATGTGGCTGAGAAACACTAAGTGGAATAGTAATTTATCTTTTACTACTAGAACAGAGTTTGGATTAAATAACATTTGCAGCTGAATTTATCTGTTTTTTAATTTTTCTTGGTATTGTAGTCTGCAACTTGTGTAACGACAACTTCATCTAGTTGGGTCAGCCAGTGGGTGATTTTTAATTTGGCTTTTAAAAAAATTAGGGGTCACGTAAGAAGAACCAGCTAAAGATTTGGATTTTGACTAACAGAGTTTAAGGCTTTGCTATGCCACTCATATATTGTGTCCCCATGGGCAGGGGCTCCCCCTAACCCCCGTCTCAGCACCTCCACGTGTTCCTGTTCTTTTTGTTTCTTCTCCACTAAAATTGGGGTGCTGAATGGTCACGTGAGCTCCTTCATCTCTGGGGTCTATGAGTGGCCCACATTCTTAGTACATTAGCTACAGAGTTTTGAAGGAAGTTTGAAAAAATCAGGTCTATTGACAGTAACACTCATCAGCAAAAGAAAATAATTGATCATCTTTTTTTTTTCTTTCCACTAGGCAATTTTGCCCCTAAGAAGTCCTTATTTTAGCTTCACACCTTTCTAATTCCTAATATATTTCTGTGTATCATGCTCAAACAGCAAAATGAAACCAAATAGTCATGGCCATTCAGCTCTTGGAAGTTGTATGGAGTGGAGACTGTTTTAACTATCAAGTTATAAATGTTGTCTGTCCAAAACAGGACATTTTCTGTGTCCCGTCTGTAGAAAGGCTATAGAGTCCTCAACCATACCATCTCCTAGGCTTGCTCACGTCCTGCTCTAGCACTTTTCAGTCTCTACTTTGTAGGCAAAGTTCTGCAAACCTCGGCGGGTATCAACTCAGGGAAAACCTAGTTGTTTTTCCCTAGGAAAACCAGAGTGACCACATCTTTTGTGATTTTTGAAAGGAAAAAGGAAGGATAGTGATGTTGGAAATTAAAATACTGGTGTTAATGTAGCCACACAGAGTTTTATTTGTTTATGTATATGTGGATGTAGACATGATTGACGTTTGTAATATTATAAGCTCATGTGGTATAACTTTATAATATAGGGAATCTTCTGGGTGGTACCTTACTTCTGTATATTACTTAATATTTTCACTATTTTGAGTTTTCTGATGAGTCTATGAGATAAACAAAGTTGGGGTTATATTTTTACGGTAGGGAAAGTGGAGCTCAGAGAGGCGAAGAGACCCATTTGAGATCCATGTGAGTGGAAGCTCTTCTGACTAGCATTTGACAGTGATTTTTACTCTAAGAAAATTAGAGAGATTGACATACATCTTTTGTGATTTTTGAAGGAAGAAGAGGAAGTTTAGAAGGAATGGAATTTCTGCTATTTATATTGATATTAAGCTATACAAGGCTCCAGTCACAATATGACTCAAGACTGGAAATGTAAGGTATAGCTGATAGAGGGAAAGAAGTCATGGAGAGTTCACTAATTTTTACAATGGAATGGCAATCCATCCATTCATTTCATCATATTAGAGAAAAAGGTACAGTGATTCATCACAGGTAAACCAGAATGACATGTGGCTGTCGAGGATATAAAATGTAGCCAGTTTGAACAGAAATGTGCTGTAAGTGGAATATACTCATCAGATTTCAAAGGCTTAGTATAAAACAATAATGTAAACTATCTTAATAAGTTTTATGTTCATTACTTATGAAGTGATAATATTTTGGATATATTGGGTTAAAGAAAAGATTATTAAAATTAATTTCTCCTGTTTTCTTTTTTCTTTTTGAAATTGTGGCAATTGTGGCTGCTAGGAAATGTGGTTTGAATTATATTTCAGCGGGGCAGCATGGCTTTTGAAGCTGATTGTCTGGTACGGGAAGTAAGATATTCTCCCATATGTCCTCTCTGCCTTTACACTTGTCTACTTCCTCACCTTCTTTTGGATTCTTAGCCCATTTCAGTCTTATAGAATGTGCTCTCACCCAGGTCTATGGGAGCCAAGTTCGTTAACTTTTAACACTGCTCTGATCTGGCCTCTGTGGTACTGTCAACTGTTGATCATTCTTACTTCCTTAGCTTCCTATATTATTCCCCTCCCTCTCTGGCCTCTCCTTAAGGTTCCCATGATGGCTCCTTTACCTCTTCAGATCCCATTATTGTTGGTGTTGTAAAACTTTGCCTTAGCCATCTTTGTTGTCTTTGTGCTCACAACTCTCATGGGGTTAGATTTGGTTTGGAACTCCTGAGTTTCAGACCCATGTAGGTTAAGTGCCTTTTGGACACTTTAATTGGAATTCTTAAAGTTACCTGAGACTTGGCATGCGTTTTAGCATTGTCACCTTGGCAAATGAAATCACCAGCTATCTATCTACTCAGTCACCCAAGTCTGGAAAATAGGACTCATTCTGGATGCCTCCTCCCTTTCTCTCACCTTTCTATTTAATCATCCTCAGATCTTAGTGAGTCAGCCGTGGTAACTACTCCTACTTACCCCTCTTTCACCTTCACTGTCCTCCCTCAGTTCAGATCCTTAGCATCTACCTCCTGCTCACCTGGCCTTTGTTGTCTATTTTCATCCTCCTCTATTCCATGTTCTTCTTCAAGAGTGATTTTTCAAAAATGAAATTCATTCAGGCTATATCTCTGTTTTTAAAATCCTTCAATGATTTTCTCATCCAGGGTGAAATTCACAATCTTTTGCATAAACTTGAAGACTCTTGGTAATTTGGCCCTTGTCTTTTTCCATCCTCATCTCACTCATCTCTGAGGCATGGGATTCTCTGTAGCCTCCATGACTTAACACATGCTGTTCTCTTGTCGAAACATTGCTATTATCCCCAACTTATCAGGGTAGCCTCCTATATGCCTTTTAATACTTTGCTTCGATATCACCTCTGCTTAGAACAGCGGTCCCCAACCTTTCTGGCACCAGAGACTGGTGCTCCTATGAGAATCTAATGCCTGACAATCTGAAGTGGAGCTGAGGGGGTGATGCTAAAGCTGAGGAGTGGCTGCAAATACAGATGAAGCTTTGCTTGCTCACCTGCTTCTCATCTCCTGCTGTGTGGTCTGGTTCCTAACAGGCCATGGACTGGTACTGGTCTGTGGTCTGGAGGTTGGGAACCCCTGGCTTAGAATACATCTCTGACCCCTGATCTCCTCCCACCCCCATTTTTGGCTATTTATTGAAGTTGATTTCTTTGAGGGTAGTGGTCATTTCTTTCATTTCTGTGTCCCTCAAGTCCAAAATAGATGTGCAAGATATTATTTGGTGAACAAATAAATGCCAAATAATAACAAGTAGAGATAAGGCATTGTGGAATTTGTGATGGAAATTCTAGCTAGCTAAGGATGGGTGCAGGTAAGGCCCCAGGGGAGATGGCATTTGAGATCTGCCTTCAAGTCTGGTGGTATTAGGTTGAGAGGATGCAGAGGAGACCATGGTTTCATCATCAATGTGCTATGTTCAGCATATAGAATAGGCCCCTCCCCTGGCCAATACCATCATCTCCAGAGTAAAATAAGGAGAGAGGTCTCAAGAGTCCATCTGGGCTAGTGTCTGTTTTCAGTCCTGAGCTGGTTTATCTAACTCAGCAGAGCCTGCTTCCTTTAGTACACAGCTGGCATGGCAGTAGGCACCTTACCCTTGCTCATAAGCTGTCCTGTAGGAAAGGAATGCAGAACAGTTGCTTACATTTTCATCTTTACTTCTCCTTTGGAGCTGCCTTTCTGGATGGCAGCGAGGTGACCTCAGCAGGCAGAGACAGGATAGAGCAAAATGAGTCATCTCAGGCCCTAATGAGGTTCATGAGGGACCCTTCCTGGGACTGAGGGTTAGACGAGGTCGCTCTGTGCCAGGGTGAGTTTTGCCTCGGGGCTCCAGGCGGCACTGGAGCAGCACTGAGCTAATTTTACACACAGGAGCTGACTGTGCTGAAGGGCAGGGCTTATGACATTGGCCTTATCATCCTGTGATGCCCAGAGAACTCCCAAGGTACAGCCCCGTTATGTCCGGGCTGTTTTTCCTCCTCCATTTTAACACATTTTCCATTAGGTGTGCATATCAACAAACAGGATGCTGAGGAGCAAAGAGCTTCGGATTTGGTGAATGGATTTGGGTCCTGCCTCCACCCCTCGCTTCATAGCCATCTGACCTTGGACAAGTTATGTAATCTCTCTGAGTCTCAGTTTCCTCATTTGTAAAATAGGACTTAGACCTGTGTCCTAAGATTGCTCCTCGGTTTACACACTAGCTGACACTCAGCAAGCAAAGGTGCCAGTCACTGCTGTAGCTACTTTATTCATAGTGATTTATCTAATCCTCTAAACAAACTTACAAGGAAGGCACTATTACTCTCCCTATTTTACAAACAAGGAAACAACGACAGGCATATACATTTCTCGAGGCTGACTCCGTGGGGCTGCACAGAGAAGATGGGCTAGGTGTGTAGCAGTATGCCTTTGAGGTACTGAAGTATTCAGGGGCAAATCTGGAAAACAGAGAGGTCAAGCTGAGAATTCTCAGGAAAGAGTAACTGTGCTGTAACTGTGCTTAATGTTATAGGAATTAGAGTTTATGTTGACCATAAGCTAGTTTATGTAGTTCCAATTAGCTAATGACACTTGCCACTTAAGTCTCTTAGGTCTGTTGGGCTCATTACAGTGAAGTGAGATATTGTCTTCCCTTCACAGAAGCAAGGGAGGGTCTTAAATATAGACAGACATAGATCTTACTCGATCAGATCAAGAAATAAAGGAATGGATGATCAGTTAATTGATCTATTAGCTTTATTTTCTCTATTCCATCTATCTGTCTTAAGTATAGGAAAGACATTCCACACAATTTACATGGAAAGGGATTAATTCAGGGGAAAAGGTGCTAACAAAATTGTTAGAAAGGCTGGAGCAGTGGGAGCCAGGAGGCTACACCTGGAGCTATGAAGTCGAAGAATTTAATCCATAGCTGCAATCCAGGGATAAGGAAGATGGTATTAGGAAGCTGCTGCTGAAACCCGTCTGCCTTTGAAACTTTTCTCAACATCCTCAGAGTTGGCAGCGGGACATTGTACTGCCAAATGGAGAAGCATTTTGACTCAGAATTCCACAATGTTGCTTGCCATAGAAATATCAGCAGGATGATTTAGCTTCATGTTCACCTTCTAAGTTTCACACGAGTATATCTTATTTCTGGAACCTAATTTACTAGCTTTAAGGGAATGTGGGAAATGTAGTTTTTAGCAATCTGCTTCTGCAGTGAAGGAAGGCACTTTAGAGGGTGGAAAGGAACTCTAAGCCAATTGAGACAATATGTCTGCCACCAGCACATTTAAAAATGTCCAGGGGTTATTATCCCATAATATTTAATATGCACAATTAATTATAATGTTGTAATATAATTATTTATAATATTCCACTTAATCTTTGTTTATTTACATAAAATATATAACATTAATATATTTAGTATCCCCCAAAATAGTCCATTTGCCCAATATCAGTTTCTAAATTGAGTTTTCCTTAGTTTTGACAACAGTGGTTGATTTGTAATTTTCCAATTCAGTTTAATCTCTTCCTGGGAGTCATGTCCTGGACAGTTGTCCTGTTTACATAATTTGTTCGATAACATTTATTAAACACTTACTGTGAGCCTGACACTGGGCTAGATTTGGCGCTGTGGGCAGATGTAAGTCATGGGTTCTTCCACTGGGAGCCTTCACTGGAAAGAAAATAAGTCAAGTACATAGTAAGAATAGTACAAGGAAGGTCATGATCGATGTCCTAGAGAGCAGGCTGAGGAGGTTTGGAGAAGAGAGATTATTCTGACTGGACTGCGAAACAAGGGAGGTTTCACGTAGGATGAGAGTGGTCGGGTGATTTTTCGTTGGGAGCAGTAACATTTCTTTAGGGGGTTCTGCTAATGAGGTAGAATGTTCTGCCATTGTCATTCAGTGGTCAGGGCCAGAGATGCTAGATGTCTGTAGTACATGAGACAGTGTGGAAATAACTCCGTTTTTTGTTCCTGTTGAGAACTACCATTGGGCTTGCAGGGTGTGTAGCACATCTGTATTGGATATTGGGGTGGGGAGGGGTAGTAGGTCAGGCAAGAGAATAATGTGAACTAGAAGTTCAGTCTGAATAAGCAAAGAATGTGTGCTGAGTGACAGTGTGAGGGAGTTTATGGTGGGAAGAGAAGATCGAAGTTGAATTATTGAGAAACTTGAGATATTAGATAAAACACTTGGACTTAATCTGTTGCCATTGAGAAACCACTTAAGATATTGGTGCAGGGTTCTTGAAAGCAGAAGCTTAGCCTCATCTTCTTGCTGTGCATCAAGTGGATATCAGTGAGCTTCTGAATGAATGAACGAATGCCCCAGACAAGTCATTTCCAGGAGTTGAGCTAGTTAGTATTTGAGTTTAGCCAATATCTGGGATTCTGTGGTCCTGGGAGAGCCCAGCTGTTAGCATTTAGACTTAAGGAGAATACCTGGAGAGGGCATGGCGGCCGGCTACGCAGGTACTGTCTCCACATCCAAATGAGTGCTGTGGTCAGACAGCAGTTCTAGTTGCCTACACTAAAAAGAGAAGCTAATGCCTTGAAGAAAAGAGAGATTCTTCCATTGCCGCCCTCAGGGAGCCCACAAACCATGAGGCATGCATGTCAGGTCCATACTCTGAAGTCCACATTAATGCTCTTGCATCTCGAGCTTATTATAAATTGCCAAGTGAACCAGGAGTTTGCTTGGCTCATGCACTGTGACCGTGACTGCAGTTGTGCATGTGAGCGGCTTGCTGGTCTGCGTGGCGATGCCGCCACACAGTATCCCCTGTACTGTCCTATAGAGTAGTGTGGCTTTTTGACATTTGAGTCATTCTCTCTTCCTTCTTATGGGGTGGACTTTGGAGGCTGGGAGAGAAAGAAAGCTCAGGGCAGAACTGACCACACACATATGTAAACATTACTTTGTTAGTTCCTCTCTAAGGTTCTATTTCTGAAATCTCTCAGGAGAAGAGAGGAAGAGGTGTCTAGATGTATGGGATGACACCACATCATATGGCTTAGAGAAGGACAGTGATTTGCCCAGAGTCATGAAGTGGGCTGGCCCGAGGCTGGCACCTTCTATGACAAAGTTTACATGGCACTCTGCTGCCGAGGGAGAGTGTAATGTGCACGGACTCTGGAGCCAACAGCCTGTAGTGGCCACTGGCTCTGCTTATTATGTTCTTCACCCACAGCTTTCTCATTTGCGGAGTGGGTGTCGTGGTTATAGCTGACATTAAGCATTCAAGAAGGTGAATCTTTGCTGACTACAAAGAAATTTAGAATGATTTCTTATCATGGTGTGGATGTTTATGAACCAGTAATTGGCGGGACCATCTTTAGAGAAAGGATGGGGCACAGAAGACACTGCTGACTGTACCTCATTCACAGAACCCTCTCAAGTGGTCCACTTCCCCACTGCATGGTAAGGAGATTTTGTGCTCAGATTTGGAGGTGCAACTCTGCGGGGAAGCATGGGCAAGTTCTTGGAGTTGTGAGGAATTGGGGCTACATTCTTGCCTGGAGCAAGAAATTCTTGCAGCAATATAATGGGAGATGTGGCTAGAAAGATGGGTTGGGGCTCATCCTGAAGGCCCTGAGTGCTGGCTTGAGGACAGTTGGACATTCTTTTTCATGTAGTTCAGAGATTGGTAATGGGGTCTGCTGGGAAAGCTGCAATGAAATGGGGGTTAACCTTCACGATGTGCAGGGGTAAAAGTCAGGTGAGGGACAGGATTCTTGCAACTGGAGCAGGAGCCTCAAGACCGGGTTTGGGCATATTCGAAGTTATATTTTTTTTCAGTGGTTCAACTTTTTTACTTGTGGTTATAATAAAATGATAATTTTTATATAGGTAAAGAGCTGCGAAGTTTTCAAGAGTTTTCTTACCCATCCCTCCTTGGTTCTAGTGAGCAAAACAGGGAGGTATCGGATAGGGCTGTTCTCATCCTTATTTCCCAGATAAAGAAACTGAGTCTCAGAGAGCAAATGGGATTTCTCAGGCCACTCAGCTGGTTGATGTGGAAGCTGGTGGCTGGGATGCCAAATCTAACACTCCCTCTTATGCCAATGACCCGGATCAGTGATTTTCTCAAATTCACTTTCTCCACCCTTGACAGTCTGGGTTGACATCTTTGGAAGCCTAAAATGGCCATGAATTTCAAAGGTTCCAGAGACAAAGCTGTAAGATTTTTCAAAGATGAGCTGTATGGAATTTAGAACTCAAAATGTGTTTCTCTCTCTGGCTCTTTATTGGTGTCATGTTGTTTGTTCGGGTTGAAAATGTCCATGAGAGCAAAGAAGGAACGAAATGGACCCCTTGAGCATCTTCTTTGTCCTGGACACAGTGCTACCTACTTTTCTATCTGTGGGCTTAGATAAATTTATAGATAGGGTGATCATAACATAGTATTTTTATCGTAGCATTTTGCTAGAGAATTTGTGCATATTAAATTAGTTAATTTTCATAAAACCTAGTTCGGTAGATAACAATATTATTTCCCACTTTACAGACAAGAAAACCAAGGCTCAGTGAGATTTAAATAACTCGCTTGTGATAACACAGGTCCTTATTAAAATATCATCTAAGTTTTCTAGTTTGAGAACTCTTCCCCCCCTCCCCCCGCTACAGCCTATGTTGCCTGTCTCATTGGTGAAAAAGCAGAGCTGCTTATTGGGGAGGTACATCTCAGACCTTGGAGGTTACAGGCATCAGAGCTGGAAGGTACTATGAAGAGCTCAGAAGGCTGGTGGTTTTCAAGCTGGTTCCCCGAAACCTGGGAGACCTCAGGAGTGGCCTTGGGGTTGGGGTGCTGGGTGGAGGAGGTGACAAGTGGTGAGAGAGGAGGAGGGAAGAGGAGCTCTGGATCCCAGTCAGAGCAGCTCTGCTCTTATTTACTTTACAGCTGAGCAACTGCAAAACATTTTGTTCAAAGGAAAAGTTCTGCTTCTAGGGAAAAAAAAGTTGGAAAACCACTGTGTTAGCCCAGTTTATCCTTTTACTAAGGCTGAGACAAGTCACGCTTAGGAGAAGTCCTGGAGCTTTTTGTCCTTTTCAAGGAAATGTGCATTCTGTTCACTGCCCTCTGAGGCCTGTGGAGCACCTGGCTGCAGGTTCGAGTGTCAAGCAGCCTGTGAGTAGCTGCAGAGCTTCAGGCTGCCCCAAGTACACTACCCTTGACCTTTTTCAACTTGGCTCTGTCTCCCCTTTGGACCTTGGGAATCTCACTGAGATTAGTTCCATTTCTGGGCAGAAGAGAGTAGAAATTACAGCCAGTATTGTGTTATCTCCCTGGCCCAACTTTCAAAGATATTGTCTAACCGAATACATGTGATTATTGAGTGTCCACTGTGTATACAATACTGAAAATACAGGCCAGATTCCTGACTTCAGGGAACTAGGGGGAGACAGAAACAAATGGGGACTTTTGTCAAGTGTTTTTAGAGAGAGTTATGTTATATATGATTATTATATGTGACAGTTACATGAGGATGATTTCATCTCAAAGAAATGGGATAGAGTCTGGGCAATGCAGAGGAGGGTTAGAAATTGGAGAGGACAGTCTAGAATTGCAAGGGGTTGCTTACACTGTGAGTTAGTTAATTGCAGCCTCTTCCACTTACTGTCTCTGGGATTGGTACAGTTTGCTTTTTCTTTTAGTCTTTATTTCCTCATCTGTAATGTAGGAGTGAGACTGCGCAGGTCACCGGGTTGCTGATGACATTAAGTGGGGTAATGAAGGCAACCTGCTTAGTACAGTGCTCAGCGCAAAGGAAACACTCATTAATGTTGTTATTGTTATTATTATTTGGTAGCCAAAGAGACTGTTATTTTGTTTTAAAAGCTGATCAATGGTATGATTAGAGCTTTGCTTCTCAAAACAAACAAACAAACAAATAAATAAAACACTGCTCTTAGAAATAAAATTCAGTCACCTTAGCCTGCAACAAAGTACAGTATTTGGCTTCAGTTTACTTTTCTAAGTTATCTGTTTGTCTCCACCCTTCTGCCCACCTCTCCCATGAGTGACCTACACATCCTCTAAGCTTGCCATTCTTTGGACATAGCTCCTCATAGTCTGGGTTCAAATCTTCCCTTTTGACTGAAATGCCTTTGCTCCTTTACCACTTTACCTCTCACACTCTAAGTGCTACCCTCTTTTAATACCTAGCCCAGAAGTCTATTCCTCCCATTGAGAGGGACCCTATTGAAGTCTGAACTCGTGGAGTGGACCACATCTTGTCCTGTATTATGGTCAGTGTCTCTCTTCTACTATGCTTGTGAGCTGCTTGAAATTGTCTGTGTCTCACTGCTCTTCCTGTAGCATCCCTGGGGATTCAGGCACACATAGTAGGTGCTCACACATCTATGCCACAAATGAGTGCTTTTCTTCAGTGTTAAGCACAATGAAGCAGATGATAAAATGCAGAGCAGAAAATGGTCATCACTGAGCCGTGTGCTCATCTACCCTGGGGATGGATTTCTGGGGAAGATCCAGCCCCACCATAAATGACATCAATGACTTGGATCTTTGCAGAAATTGAAGAGAATTCTGATGACTAGCGTGTTGGGAGAGTCCTGAAGGAAGCCAGACCAACGCCTACACTCACAGAGCTTCTGGGGTGCCCTCTGGCTCCCCAGCAACCTGCAGCAGGACCTCTGGTATGTAAACGGGCCTCCCTGCTGCCTGGTTGCCCAGATCCCAGGTCCAGCCTCTGTGAGTGGGCCTGGGAGGTTTAATGGGTTGGAATTTCTGTCTTTTTGATGTCTGCAACTTGAATCCAGGGCCCTTCATAATTCATGCTTGGGAGCTTCCTTAGTGCTCTCTGGTAAATAGCTCCTTACTGTATGTTTATTTCCCCACGGGCATATTGCAGAGAGACTGGAGCCTGTGTTTCTAACAACTTCTCCAAGGAAAACATCGCAGATCACGTTTCTGGAACTGAGAATCTCGGCGGGGGGCGGGGGTCTTCTAAATGTCCATCTCTATTACTTCCTTTTGGCCTGGCATTTGCTTGTAGCTGAAAAGAGAGAGTTTTTCTTGAGCACCACTGTAGACATATGTGACTTGGTGATTGAAAATCTGACAGTCACTGCTGACCTTCAACTGCAAGAGTGAGTAGTGTATAGACATAACCTAGCAGAACGCCAGATTGTTACCCTTTAATTCCCAGAGCCTTAATGTTTCTTTGCCTTGAGAATGACCTCACTGCTTTTTGAATTTGTAATGGAATGCACAGTCATTTACAAGTAATCACACAGTGATCCCTTACACTTTCGTGCTGCCTTCCCCATTTTCCAGAGGGCTTTCACTCTCATTATCTCATTTGATCCTCATAACTGCTCTGAGAGATAGGCAGAGGGGCTATTTTCGTCTTTAATTTTCAGGTATAGAAAGCAAGGTTTAGAAAAGTTAAACAGTTGGCCAGAGGTCATACAGCTGGTAGAATTGCCCCTGGAATCTTGAGTAGTCTAATTCCGAAACCAATATTCTTTTTACGACTTACTCATCCTGTGACCTTGGAAATATACTTAACCTCTCAGCCTCAGTTTGCCTATGACTGAATTGGTTATAAGACTGCCTCTAGGGGTAATTGCCGGTAAGGATGAAATAAGACTATCTGGGAAAGCATTTACTAAATAGTAAAGTGTGCTTCTAACGTGAGACATCGTTACTACATGTACCTTGAATCCAAATAGTGCCTGCCATCAGGACTGTGGTGGAAAAGGACACCCCCTCTCCTCTGCCACTGCATGGCTGTTTGTAATGACACCAAGGTCTGGAATGGTGCTGAAGTTGTCAGGGATCATGAGTTCCCAGTCCTGTGATCAGCAGATTAGCCCTGTTTTCCTGCCTGTAGACTGCAGAGGCCTGCTTTTCAATAGAGTTCTCTTTATGCTTCTTGGAACAGCCTTTTTTCCTGGAGACAGTTTTAGGTCTAGGGGGACTGGAGAGCAGGAGTGGGGAGCTGGGTCTGGGATGTGTGTCCTTGAGCTTCACCCATGAAGTATGGGAATGTGGCATGGGCGATGGGGTAGAGGTAGTTGAAGAACTGATCTAGAAGACCTAACTTCTCCCATACCTTGATGACTCGGTTTTAACAGGGTACATCTTGTTAATCCACAAGGTCATCAGTACATGTGCAGAACTGGTTGCTTAGCAGTAACACTTATTGGAAAACACAAAAAGGATGGATTTCGAATTGGCAACAAATGCATTAGGAGCTAACAATGTGATATGGTCAGGAAACAGCTAGAGTAACTGAGAGATAAGATCTTGGAGAGCTTTGTTTTTGTATCTGTATTCACCTACAAAAATTCCAGACCAGTGAGACAGATATAGGTTGTTTATATGGTTCTCAGAGGCAGAATGAGGAACTGAGGTTGAAGGCCAGGGAACCAGATTTTGTTTCCATATAAGGGAGAACTTTCTGTTGGAAAGATGGAATTTGCAGCTGTAGGAGATAATGATCTCCACCTCACTGGAGACCTCAGGGATACCATGGGGGGATTCATAAATGGGGGCAGTGGAGGTATGGGCTCAATGGCCTTCATGGTCCTTTCTCCTCTTGAGATCCCAGAGCCAATGGTTCTCAGTGGTCAAGAGGAAGAGAGGCGCACATACATTAAGGAGTGAAGAGCTCCTTTGTGGATGTGGAAACTGATCTCCAAATGCTATTTGCAAAGTGGAAGGTAGATATAGACTTTATCATTCTGGTTTTCATACCTATCCCTATAGCTCCCTCCTCGGTCCTTGGTTTTCAGAGTTCCCAGGTCTTCCCTGGGCAGCTATTTTTTCATGGAATATCTCTTTCCCCTGCTGTAGTGTTCCTGTTGCAATATTAGAAGGGACTCTGAGTCCCTAACAGGATGATAATCTTTCCACAGAACAACCAGATCTGATGGTTGGTCTAGTCTTCTCAATTATAAATGAGAGCCATCCTTTTGCTCTCTTCAGACTTGCCTCTGGGACCTCTAGGGAGTACTGCATTGGCAAGAGTTCTGTACCAAGTTCTGGTTCTTGCATGTGGTCCAAGGATCCTGTTTCTTTACTTTATTTAACAGTCACTTATATTTGTGTTCATTTATTAAACATGCAGTAAGTAAGAAATGTTTGCAAATTTTCAGGTACTTATGTCATGCTTGCAAAAACAAGTAATCAAAATAAATTTGTCATGACTATTTGTCTAGACCAAATAGAAGATACTTTTAGAGCTTATAGTTGGACAATTTTGGAATATCTACCCTATTTGTAGATGAGACAGTGTAAGCTCTAAGTAAAGAACTGATTTGTCCAAAATGTTAATGAGTGGCTGATCTGGGTTTAGGGCATGGATTTCCTTGCTCCCTGACCAGTGCTGTTTATTACTAGAAGGTTCCCTGGGGATTAGAACAAGCAGCTTCATGGCGCAGGCCCAAAAGTCAAGAAGTGGGTGATGATTCTGAAAAATGGCTCCTCTAACCTACGAAAGCCTTTACAGCCAACAGTAGAAGAAGATCGTGCTAAGAGACAGAACCACTGAGAAGCCAAGATATAGATTCCCTTCTCTGAACAGACTCATCTTCCCCTACCACCATTTTATCTAGCGTCTCATCTCTCCTTTCTCCTCCTCTAATTCAGTTCTGGAGTCATTTTGGACCAGATTTATTCCTGATGGACTTCGCTAGTCCAATTCAGTTATTGAACACTACTCAGGAACTTTGGATTGGAATTACTCTTACAAATTAAATTGAGTAGTTCAGCCTTCTACATCCCGCCTTGCCCAAAGTTTCTCTTGAAAGTCTAGTTTTATTGTGGGTCTTCCTGTCTGGTGTCTGTCCTATGAAGAATTCATGCAAAACTCAGTTCCCAGGAGGACTTTCAGCTCAGGGGAGTCAGGGATTGGGGTCCCAGGGCCGGGGTTGTTTTAGGACTCATCTGCCATTAATAGAACTGTGAACTTGATTCTTGGTGATGTCTTCAGGTGAATTTCCCCAAATACCTCCCCCTACTCCGAATTAATAGACTGACTTCATAAACGTGTTTGCATAATAGATGGCCCCATTCCTAACGTGAATTTAATAGCCTTTTAAACCAGTTACTTCCTTGTTTGGGTGGGGGAGGATTTTTCTGTAGCAAGACAGCTGTGGAACAGTTTAGACTCCACTTCTTTTGGGGTTAATCATTTACTCCGAGTAAGGAATTCTGTCTTATGTGGGGCATGTTCTTCCAGTGCCAGAGGAGAGAAGGGTGATTTTTCAGACGTCCTCCAGCCTGCTTCTCCATTTATGGAAATGTTTACCCACCACACTGATCTATTGGAAGAGAAGGAGGTGACTCAGGGTTTAGGAGAAGCAGGATTTGAATTCTTGTTTCCAGAAACAAAGTCGCTCCCCTCCCCCCTTCCCACCCTCCCCCCTCCCCCTCCATTCCTTTGCCCCTTGTTCTGGAGGCTGAGGAGAGAATGTCTCAGTGCTGTTCCCCTCTGGCCTCGGGATCACCTCCTTGCAGTGAGACTCAGGGTGTGTGAGAGGGAGTAAAAGCCAGCGGAAGGCCAGCTGCTTGTGGGGCCTGACCTCACGTGAGTACATCATTGTTGCCAGAGCGAATGGCATTTCTGCTCCCAGACCCCGGGCTTACGGCACTGACAGCTGGCTCCCTTGCCTGGTGATGAGACTTGTTGCTGGGAGCACTTTAATTTGGGGTGTGGATAGCTGCTTTCCCAGAAGAGTACTCCTGACAGTGGGATTTAGAGATGGGCTCTGCCTGAGGAAAAATTCTGTTTGTGTGTAGAAAAAATTAGAGAGATATTTCTTCCCACCTGAGGCCTAGCTTGAGTTGAGTAGAAAGATAATTTGAGAGTGTCGTCTGCCGGATTGCTGGGGCTAAAACAGCAAGCCACAAGGGATGTTTGGGGATATTTTGGCAGGCATAGTTTTAGCTTGAAAAGCGGTTACGGTTGGACTTAAGAGTATGCAGGATGTTGGCTATATAGCATTTGCACTGCATCCACTGTCTGGAATTCATACCTGGTGTGTGGGACGTTGTGTAGATTTGATGGACTGTCAGTGTTGGAGGGAGTCTTAGAGATTATTCAGTTGATCTGTCTCATTTTACATGATAATTGGAAGTAGAGGCCCAGAGGGCGTAGCTAACTTGCCTTGCCGGTACTTGACTAATTAGGTGGAATTAGAACACAGATCTTCTCATTTTGGTTCATTATTCCTTCTACTAAAGCTGCTCCTTCAGGCAAAAGAAGAGAGCATGCCCATTTTGCAGATGAGGAAATTGGAACTTAGAGATGCCTCTATTGCCCACACTTAGTGATCCAGTCAGTGAGAAATTGAGAACTAGAACCTTGTTCTCCCAGTTCAGATCTCTTTCTATTATGTTACATGGGCTTAAATGCTTGAATTTGTTGTTTTTTAAAATTTTACTTTTCCTCCCTTGTTTGTTTTCTGCTTACTTACCTTTCTTTGCTTTTGGTCATGTGAATGTTATTTGAATGTGAGGGGCTACCTTTTGATCTGCTGTGCTGCCTGTATGTTTTTCTTTTCTGAAAGGGATGATAGCTTGTCCAAAAGGCAGAACTGAATAGTGAAGCTCTTTATTTCAGTTTCATTTGCGGCAGTGGAAATTATGCACAGACCTTGAAAGAAATTGAGCAGGGCTTTCCATCTAAGCCTCTACCGCTATTCTTGAAGCTGTAAGAATTCTGGAGTATTATTCCTTCCCATTCAAAGGTGAGCTCTGATTCTGAATAGATTTTAAACACACACACACACACCACACACACGCACGCACGTGCGCGCGCACACACACACATACACACACACACTTTAGCCTTCTTTGATGCGGTGGCAGCATTTGATAGAGACCAAGAGGGCACCACCCCATTACAGTTCACCGATGCCATAATGAGTAACTCTTTGTGGTCAGTTCAGTTTCTGATCAATTTGGGGGCCCCTTTCTCCAATGCAGAGAAGATGATGGAGATTTTTTTGGGGGGAAGCACTTTGATGCCAGTAGCATTAGGTGGCAGATTTTAATAGAGCAGAGAAAGTGCTCGGAGACCTACCTTTGTTCCAGTCAGTGTCCAAGGGAAGAAAAGCAGCTTTCTAAGTTGCTTGGAAGCCCTGGTGAGGCAGAACTCCCAGGTACCTGCAAGCAACCTGCCTCTTCCTCTATGGCCTGTGGCTGGGTGGGGATTGGAGGCCCAGCTCACCAGGTGGGAGGAGGCTGCCTTGAAGCATGAAGGTTGGCATTTTTCCTGTTGTGGTGCTGATGGACAGGGACACGAAGGGGTTAGTTATCAGTGTGAACGCTATTCCTGTTAATAAGGAGAACTGATGTGAATTGATTGCTTCCCTGTGCCAAGCATGGGGCAAAGCACTTGACATAAATCAGAGTCACTTCAGCTACCTCTGAGTATATACAATTTTTTTTTTTTTTTAGATTTTATTTTTAATTTTGGTAAAATACACATAATATAGCATTTACTATTTTAACCATTGTAAGTGTACAGCTCAGTAGTGTTAAGTATAGTCACATGTTGTGCAACCGGCATAACTGAAACTGTACATATTTAAGCATTAACTCCTCATTCTCTCCTCCCGCCAGCCCCTGACAACCACCATTCTACCTTCTCTCTCTATGAGCAGACTATAGGTAGCTCATATAAGTGGAATTATACAGTGTTGATCCTTTTCTAACTGGCTTCTTTCACTTAGCATAATGTCTTCAAGGTTCATCATGTTGTAGCATGTGTCAGAATTTTTCTTCTTTTGAAGGCTGAATAATATTTTCTTGTATGTATACCTTGTATGTATATGCCACATTAAAAAAAATCTATTTAGGTACTATTTTTTTAACCTTTATTTTTTTAGAGGAAGAGCCTGAGGCTTCGAGGGGTTAAGTAAATTGTCCAAAGTCACATCATCAGTTGTGGAGCTGGGATTTGGATGCAGTAGTGTGACTTCAGAGTGGTTGTGATCAGAAGTAAGCAGAGACTGGATTTTAGCTGAGTATCAAAAACCAGAGGGAGTCTTAACTGGATAGTGGTGCCTCCTCACACATTGCTGTGACATTTCACTGACCGAGTGTTCCAAAGGACCGGGCACAGGTAGTTTTCTCTGTTTCGTATTGGCCTTTGAGAATCTCACAGCCAAATTGAAGCCCACCTCTTGCAATGGTATGAGATGTATGGCTCTTATTTTTTTAACTCTTGTACTTTTCCTTCACCTTATTTTTCCACCTTCCTCCCTAATTTTTTTTCACTTTAAAAAGTCATGAACTATGTGCCTCTTTAGATACTTTCTGGCAAAGTACATAAATCAGTAACATGATATCAGGTATTTTTGTTATTATTATGTCTGAGGAACAGCTGGTCTGTGGAGCAGTGGATGGAGACTGAAGATGAGTGTCTCTGATGTGGTTCTGTTGCTCACTCTCTATTTAACTTGAGCGATGATGAATGTACCTATCTGAGTCTTGGTTTTCCTACATGGAAGATGGGGTTGTTGTTGATGACAGTGAATATTTTTATCTGTGCTAAGCCTTGCACTGGGCATTCTACATGATTTATTTCTCACTTCTCCCAGCACCCACACAAAACAGGTGCTGTTATCTCCATTTTACCTGAGAAAAGTAAGGTCTAGAGAAGTGGGAAAACTTGCCCAAACTCCCACAGCTCCTGAGTGCTAGCATTAATGATCCATGCTGGGTTCTGAAGCTCAAGATGTTAGCAACAGGTCTGGGCTACTTGCCCTTCAGCATTCTGTAAGGTTTCTTTCATCTGTGGCATGTATTCATCAAATTTTATTAAATCTTTATTGGATTCCCACTTATATGCTGTGTACTATTCTGGATGATGATCTAGCACTGGGTTTAGCTTGAAGAAAAAGACACAGGAACAATGATCCCTTGGGATTTACATTCCAGTAGGGGTGTGTGGAGGAGGCAGATAATAAATGAACATGTAAACAGCAGAGAACGATAAGTAACACTTCAGAGATTCACACTGAGTGCTCTGACTTAGTGAATGGAGGAAGGGCTCTGAGAGGTGATTGTTTAAGCTGAGATCCGGATGGCAAGGAGCCAGACATGTAAAAGTCAGGGGAAGAGAATTGCAGGCAGAGGGCGTGTGGTCAGTGGAAGGGCAGTGGAGTGGGAATGGGTGTGTGTTTGAGGAACCGAAGGGGTGCAGTGTGCTAGCAGGGAGTGGGCTGCAAGGGGTAAAGCCTGAGAGGAGAGTGGGGAGGGGCTGGTAGCTGTTAGTAAGCTAGAGCAGGAGCTTAGACCTGAGTCTAGGTGTGATGGGAAGCATCTGAGTTATGTTACCAGCTCCATTCTGCCTGCTGTGCGGGGAAATGGATTGTAAGGAGCGGACGAGAGTAGAAGCAAGGTTAGGAGGAGACTCTTGAATCATCCGTGTGAGAAGTGGCGGTTACTTTGATTAGGGTGGTAGAAGTTGGGCCAGAGAGAAGTCGGTGGGTTTGTGATGTGTTTTAGAGCGATTGTCTACATGATGTCAAGTGCAGTTCCTTCAGGGAACTATCAAGTGGGACAGGAATCTGGGAGAGCCTGATGGAGGTAAAAACATGTGCAGTGGGGGGTGCACAGACTTGCAGGTGATCTGGACTAAGGAGTCTGCATGCTCCCCACTTTGGTTTCTAACCTTGAGATTCTGGCCAAGAAACGAAGGGCAGTGGCTTCCTGCCTCTGGTTTCCTGGCTGAGAGCTGCTGGAACGCCCCAAAATAAGCCCTGGAGAACATGCCGCTTCCTTTGCTCTCCCCTGGTATTTGTATAAAGCATTCTTTCCCACCAAGAATACGGAACATTCAGAGTGATGTTGACTTTATGGGCCATATTTAACATGGTGTTTTCCCTTGATCTGTCATCTGTTCCCGCAGAGATTCCAGCCTCCAGTAAAGTCCCCGGTGAAGCGCCTTCAATCAACCACACTGTAAGATGGGGCTGGAAGGTGTAGTGGAAGCCCGGAAGAGCTGGGGCTTCAAAGTTCCACCTTGGCTTGAGGACTCTGGTCCAAGAGGACCTCTCAACCTTCCTCTTTCATTTGCTTGCTCCCTGTAATTCCTTTTAATGGGCTGGACTTTCCTGAAAATGCTCCATTTTTCAGTGTAGAAACTGGTCTTAGAGAAGTTAGGCAATTTAGTCAGTGTAAGTTGGTGAGAATCCAAGATTCCTGACAGAGCTTGTGCCCTGGCCACCAAGCCAAAATGACCTTGCAAATGACATCATGTCCCTAGGTGTCTCATGGCGATCTTGTACTACATGCATCCTAAGCCTGGAGATGCTCAGAGATCATAAACTAAATCATTTGAAATTCACTCCTGAGGCTTCATCACTTACTCCTCTTCAAGTAGTTTGCAGTCTGTAGTCACCAGGTTTTTTTCTTTTAAGATTCTTTAATATCATCTCTTAAAAGCAATGTTTTGTTTTTGACTCATTTGGATTTCTTTTAAAACTTTTTTCATATTACCCATTCATTTAGTCAACAAACATTTATTGAGTTCTTACTGTATGCCAGGCATTGTGCTAGGTGCTGGGGATTGATTCAAAGATAATTTGGAGGCGTTTAGAAGGGGAGTGGATAATTACAGCACAGTGAGATAAGTGCTATAATAGAGGGATATATAAAGAGCTAGAAATAGCACTATGAATAACATCTTCAAACAAATTGCCTTCTTTTTTCCTTTTGGATTATTCCCTTATGTATATTGCCCAAAGTGGGATTACTGGGTCATTTAAAAGATGAAAACAATTTGGCACAAAAAGATGTAATGACTTGCCTGGGGAATACATCTCAATTTTCAACAGGGGGAAAATTGTTGACAGTTCCAGATTTAGATACTTCTCCAGGAGGACTGGGCAGTTTTTGCACTATCCCAACATAGGGGGAACACCTATTCTAAACATGTCAGCTTGCATGTAGAAACATATATCCTTATATTTAATCTCACAAGTTAATTGTTAATTCTCACGAGAACCTAGCTATATAAGTATGATTATTTCCGTTTTAAAATGAGGAGACTGCCTTCGTTAAAAGGAAGTGACTTGCTCAGGATTCCATAGTTAATTCATGGAGAATCCAAGAATTCGAATGCGGGTCTTTTGATTCTGTCACTCCTGTCTCGTTCTCTATGCTCTGCTCACCAGCTTGGGGAACTTATGCTCCAACTAGGGCCTGGGATTCATTTAATGAGTTGTAGGGACTCTTCTCAAGAAGGTCAGGATCTACAAAATAGGATTAGAAGCCCTAGCCCCCAAAGTCATTGCCAGGGAACAGTGTCCACATATATTTTGACCCGAAAGGACCTGATGGTCCACTATTCCTGATTTTGGCCCAGGTCCTGAAAAGCTAAAACAAAGCCTTAGCATTGGAGCCCAGAATCCCAAGTAAAGCTGAAACCATGCCACAGTTCTGCTTTGAAGCATTTGTTATTTTCCTAGTGTATTCATCTGTATATCCCTGACTGTAAGTTTATTTATTCTGTCACCTGTAACATTTTCCTAGTATTTTTGGCATCAAGTAAAAAGTCCTGCCCTTGGGACCCAGGGCGCATCATAACCAGATAGCAGTATGTGCTCACTGTGAACTTCCTCGATGCTCCTGCTTACTCATCCTTAAGTCAGCCACTTTCCCTGCCATTCCCCACAAATGCCCTGCATTTTCTCACCTTCATGCTGTTCCTTTAGCCCGAGGAGACCTCTCTCATCTTCATCCACAGACCTCCTGCTCCTCCTATAAACTCGTGCACAGATGACACTTTCTGAATGGAGTAATCTCTGACCGTTCGCTCCCCATCATCCACACTCCTCACCGTCTGCACTCCCGCACACTGAAGTGATTTCTCTGTTCTCTTTTCTGCTAACCCACACCACAGTGGGCTGTGAGGCAACAGAGAAAACTCCGGTCCTTATGAGTATGGGATCTCGGCTATGATGCTGCCCAACTGTGTGAACTCAATTGAGCCCAAGTTTCCTCATCAGTCAAATGGGTAAAAACACTCAAACCAAGTCAAAGGATTGTTATGTTCATTTTTATTGTCATCTATGTTTCTTCTAAGGCACTTGCCATCTCCTATGATGTTGATGTCTTATCTCTCCTTCTAGACTGGGAACTCCTTTGACATCTGAGACCTGCTACAAAGTCTCCATTAAGGGATGAGATTCCATACAACTTAAGTAGTGACATCAGTGCAGGCTCAATACTAGTCGAAAGCTCCAGTCACACGGTGCCAGGCCTGGCGGGAGCTCTGAGACGTGGAGCTTTGGGCACACACAGTATGAGCTGGATAGGCCTTTGGCTCCTGCTTCCTCAGTATCAGGAAAGAGGCTCGGGCCTGGGTTCAGCCTATGTTCTTCTGATCTACCAAGCTGGGTGGTGCCGGCATTTCCCTGAAGCTAGAGTGTAAATCTTGCTTGGAACATGATACTTAGTTTCTTTCCTGGGTCTTCCATGAGTGAGAGTTCCAAACTAGAGGAAAGGGTCCATGGAGGTGTGAGATTGGGACAACTCTGAGAGCCACCTACTCTTCTGACTTCGGTGTGGATGGAGTCAGAGGACACTATTCTTTAGACACTCCCACCCTTGCTATGCTTGGAAGCTGACTATGGAAGCGGATTCAGTTCTTTAAAAGGACTTTTAACTTTCGCTTGAGTCATTTCCCAGAATGCAGTACCCGTGAGTCTGGAGATCCAAGTGTTTTTGCCTGGCACACAAGGTCCTCCATGTTCTAGCCGCAACATTCCTTTCCAGCCTCATGTCCCACCGCATCCTTCCACGTCCTCTGCTACTGGCCTCACCAGATTAGTCACTTTCCCCAAGAACACCCTGAACTCATCCTCCTCGAGGCCTTAGCACATCGTGTTCCCTGGGTCTATTTCTTCCCCTTCATGCATGGAAATCCTTTTGGGTGTTCAGGCTTAGTTTAGAAGTCATCTGAATAGCTCTTCCAGACCCTCAAAATGACATTGCATGTACTTGTGCTTTACATACCTTTCATTCTGTATTGTGTATTCAGGCATGTCCCCAGTGAGGCCTGTGAGTTCTTTGAGAGCTCAAGGCATGTTTAACTTGATACCTACAACTGCTAGGTCCATATACTTTGCCTCACTAAGGACAGGAAGTTCTAGTAAATGTCTGTTTTGTGCACCTCTGAATTCAGGGCACATGACATTCTGTCAGCTAACGGATGCACTGGGGGGTGCTCGGAAGCTCGTACTAGGGTTGCCCACGATTTGTTTGATCACGAGCCCAGCCATTTGAATTGCTTTTGAATTAGCCTGATATCAGCTCATTGCTAACCTTTCTCAGACCTGCTTCCCACATACCCAGCAGATGTCTACTTAATGCCATGGCTCTGAGCTTTTTATTTCACTTGAGAATATAACAGCAAGGTGGAATTCAGAAAGGGTCTAGATAGACTAAAATGTGTCTATCTATAGATATTTTTTAGTTTGAAAGTTTGGCCTTTTTTTTTTAACCCCAATCTCCTTGAAATGTGAAAATAGAAAACTTTTTTAAGAGGTATATTTCTCTTTCTAGCGAATAGCTGTCCATAGTATAGTTGTAGGTGAAAGTAATAAAACCTGTGTCATAGAGCTTGATTTTGAAGACAAGGGTTCAAGTCTTGGCTTTACTGTTTCCTAGCCCCGAAATCTTGCCTAACCTCCTTGACCCTTAGTTTCCTCAATGGACAATTGGTTGATGGACAGTTTAGATGAGAATTTGGATGTTAAATTGGTATTTTTACTGCTACGTGGTTCATCAATTTAGTTTGAAGGCCATTTTTAAATAGCAGTTCCAAAGAGTGTGCTTTTGAAAGAAAATGCTTGGATGTTTAAGTTTTCATGCACATGTTTTGTTTTGTTTTAATATCTTGAATGACAAAATCAATGAATTTATAGTCAGGGAACATACAGCACCTAACAGACTTAGGGAACATACATGGCTTGTGAGATTCAGTTATAGTCCTGATAAATTAGAACCACAGAATTCTAGGCTTTGAGAAATGATAGAAACCTTGGCAGTTAAGGGGGTGAACATTAATTAATGCACACTATTTGCCGGCTCTGTGCTGTGCATGCTGGATGTGGAATGCCAGGGCATGATTACACACCCCCTGACAGGTAAGTGATATTAGCCCCATTTTACAGACAGGGAAGCTTGAGCTCAGAGAGGGTACATAATTTACACAAGTCCAATTTCAAAGCCTTGAACTTCATCCTGTACTCATGATGTTCTTCAGAAATCCTTTCAATTTACAGGTGTGACAACACCTGCCTTTACTTTATTGCTCATTTATCCTCTCACTCTGGGGGCAGCCACTAATTCTGGGCTGGATCAAGCAGTGGAAATCAGCAGTCTTGATGTGTCATAACTTGATTAATGAATCTAGATGAGTGTCTTGACTTCCTTGCCAAGAATCTGCTCATTTTGAGCTCCTTCTCATTCATCAGCCTTTACTTCTTTTTCTCCCACTTGAGGAGATACTTGCCTTTTCCCATCTTCACTTTTGAGGTCAGAAGTGTATTTAAAGAGAACTCCATGTATATTTTTAAATTAAGAGTAGAAAATTCATTGAATATTTCTCATCATCTTTTCCAACCGTGTGGTGGTGGGAAAAGAAGGCATAGGGCTGGGACTTAGGAGCCAAGGTTCTCATCTTGAATCCCTCACTGACCAGTGAGAGGACTTTAGGTCAGCTCTTCCTTTCTCTGTTGTGGTATCAGTGTCTTTACCTGTAAAGAGTGACGGCACTATGAGGTGACTTCTAAAATTTCAAAATTCTGCTTGTTTTATGGTGTCAAAACCATCAATTTCTGCTGAGCTGTGTCATCTTGCAGCTGTTTCTCTGATACTTTTCAATCTTTAAATTTAATCTATTCAACAATGTGAAATTTTTTAAAGGGAAGCTTTTATAGACACTTCTGAAATATAAGGGTGGTGGGGGGGGGATAAATGGATGTTAAAAAATAGAAAACAACCAATTAAATAGTATATAGCATGTAATTCTCCTTGGAAACTTACCACGAAATTGAGGAGCACTTTAACAACTGGTAATTTAAATTGCATTTGAACTCTGCTAATGGTTTGTTTGCATGGGAACTTCAATCATTTCACAGTGGTTCTTTAGCAAAGCTGCTTGTTCTCTTTATGGAAAAGAAGAAAAAAAAATATTAAAAGAAAAGTTGACTATGGAAGAGGGAGGCCACTTTATTTGTGCATGGAGGGAAGTTGGCAAGTGTGTGAGAGATTGCCTTAGGGCCAAGATGGAGAACTGTGCCTTTCAGCCAAGTTTAGAAGTTAGGGAAGTCAGACATCCCTGTCCACAGGTCTCTTGTTTGCCTCCTACTACTCCATTTCTTAGCAAGTTTGAAATTATGTCTTTCTCTCATTTCAGTGGAATGGCTTTGAGAATTCTAATGCCCTTGAAGACCACTAGCTCTCTGGAAGCTTATTGCTTTGCTGGGCTCATCTTGATTATGCTCCATTTTTCTAAATTACTTTCTTTCTGCTGTCGGGCTGTTCTGTGAAGGCTTTGAAGCAGGTGTTGGGAGGTCTGAGTGTGAAAGTTCTGGTTTTGCTCCAAAGCTGATTGTGTGACTGAAGGCAAGTCCCTCTTCCTAGTGAGTTTTGCTGTGCTCCTCTGTCAGAGTAACTGGGTCCAGGAGAACAAGTCCTGGACTGGAGCCTTGGACTGCCTGCCACTTGTGGTGGGCTCCTCCTAGAACGGCCACCTCCTTACTCTGGCCCTAGCTTCATCTCCTGTCAATTGGAAGAGCTGAGATGGGTCAACTTTGATCTTACATGGTTATTTGAAGACTGAATGAGAAAATAATACATGAAACAATTTTATGATTGATTCAATAATGCTTAAAATGACAATTGAAATGGGAGTAGTAGTTTTTCTGGTATGTGGATTTCTCCTGCATATGAAAGACACATTTTATAATAACCCACTGCTTTGGCATCTGTGTATGTTAAAATATATATTACATCATCCTTAGCCAAATAGTAATAGCTTTTAATGAAATGAAATCTGTAATGAGGACTTACTGGGAAGTGTTGAGATTTTCCTGCTCTGCTGCTTGCTCATTGGCTCTTACTTTTCAGGCAAGGAAACTAAGGTTCAGAGAGTTTGCTAAGTCCTACAGTTAGAAATTGGACTCCAAACTCATACTCCTTATTGTAGTTCAGGTTTTGCTGTGGTTTTTTTTTTTTTCTTGCAATGTGAATATCTAACTAATTTATCTATTTCTTTCACCTCTGATATTACCATGAAGCTGTTTTCCCAGGAGAGCTGAGGATGAACACTGGGGTACTGGCATCCTGTTTCCCCATCGTGCTGAGACAGATTAGTGAAATAAAAGTGCCAGGAGTTGATTGGAGGCCATACTGGGAATGATGCCGGGATTGAAGCCCACAGATCTAGTGGCTTACCTCTATACCTCAGTGAGTTCATAAGCCTGGGAAGTTCTGAAGCTGGTAAGATCCTAGAGATCATAAGCAACCTCCTTCTCCCATTTCCCACAGGTGAGATAACTGAGGCTCAGAAACAGAACTGAAGAAAGAATCTGGTCACCTGGTTCTCCGACTAGGGCTTTTTTTCATTGTTCCACTGGGCACTCACTGGAGGGAAGATATTTTTCCCCAGTTGGTGAGTCCTACGCAGTAAAGAATTTTCCCTTTTATAATCAATGTGAATGTTTTAATGACTTTTAAAAATCAGTGATTTCCATTTAAAGCATGGGCACTAATAATTAGGGTGTACTAAAAACTAGAGAAGGATTGAAATGTTCTTTTTTATTTTTGAGTTGATTTCATTGGCAGTGGATGAAATATAATAATGCTAATAAAATGTGTGGCAAAGAAAAGGCAAGATTCAGCTCTTGGAAGGTAGCACGAAGAGAAATTGGAAGAAAATGTGGATTAATGATGATTTCTGATTGCCAGTAATTATATTGCTTCTTTCTCCTTTGGCATGTAGGGAATTTTTTTTTTTTTTTTTTTTTTGAAACTGAAAGACCAAAATGAAAATGTCAATGAACCGTATTACGGGCATTTACAGGAAAGAAGGTCATGTTATGGGGTAGCACTTGTTTACTCCTGGGTCAGGTGCTTCTGTGATCTCCTTTTACTTTCATGACACCCCTTTGAGGTAGAAGAGGTTAACTTTGCTTAGGCAAAGGGTGTGAACCTGTGTCTTAAAGAGCCTCCTAGAGCTTCATTGGGATCTGAATTTGAATCTTGTTTCACACTAGTATAGGGGGATGGTGACCAGGTAAGGTAAGCTTTTCCTTGTTTTTTGGAATTCCTCTGTTTAGAGGTTAGAATAGAACAATATGTTCTAGAAAAGAAGTGTGGTAAAAATAATTAGTGGTGTGAGCCACCCACGGTTATGGGAGACTTGAGGAAAATAGCTGGGGAATTCTGAGAAAGACTTTATTTAGAATTCTAGATCTGTGTTCTCCATCCTGAGGGTCAGTCCATACTTGCCCTGAGCACTGTATTTATACTGAATAAATAATATGTCTTGCTCTGTTTATGAGGTGGTTTTCCAAAACAGAGCAGGTGCTGCTGTGATTGATAAAACCTAATTTCATTTAAAAGTGTGGCTGAGTTTGTAGTTACATTTTGTCGCCCTTTCTTTTCTTAATCCATGTATCTTAACAGAACAACTGACTTTCTGAGCGCATATGAATCTGCATAAGGGAAAAGGCTGGAAACCATTGCTTTGACTCTTAAACATTTTAGCCTGTTAAAATTTCAAACATGGTCTTGAATGCCTTGCCCCAAGCATATACTTTAAGTATCAAATGTAAATTTCTGTTACCCACTCTACCTCCTGAGTTTTTTTTCAGTGTTTGAAATTAAATTGTAATGAATATGAAGCTTTGTACTTGAATTAAAAAAAGTCTAATGTATAATGACAAAATGGGGGAGAGTACCTTAACAGGAGTGAGCTGTAAGAGATGCAGAAGTTTTTGTTTTTTAGAAGCTAATTGTGAACTAATGGCAGCTTTTGTCTCCCAAAACACTGATACAGCCTTAGGCTGCATTAAATAGAACAAAGCGAGTGGGTGGGTGGGGGTCCTTCTGGAAATCAGAAAGTCCAGAAGTGAGGTGGGCTTCAGCCCTACTTTGAACAGGGCTCGGCCATGTCTCCTTGCTCTGCCCTCTACTGTGTGTTGGTTTCATCTAACACATCAGTGTATTTCATCTCATGGCATGAGGTGGCTGCTTGCTGGAACCTGGGCTATAGGCTGTCTCTTTGCCATTTGGGAAAAGAAAGCCCTATTTTCTACATCCCTATAGACGTGGGTAATTGTATACTCCTGCACCAGTCACTGAGGCCACAGGGAGGACACTGTTCTAATTTATATATGTGAATCAGGTTCTCTGAATTTTGAAACACTCCTGCTTAAACTTTGTGATAGCCTCACAGTGGAGAAGCGGTGGTCCCCCAAAAGAATATCTGGATGCCATTAGGAAATGGGGAGAGGACTAAAGCTATGTGGATGACCGTGAATCTTTTAACCTTCCTGTCAAACCTCCCCTAGAGTGTCAGATTTTAGTCTTTGCCTCATCCTTTGAAGTGGACTTCAGCCAACTGGATTCTCCATATGAGGATACTGAGAGGACTGGAAATGGTGTCCTATCGAGAACTGTTATAGGAATGAAGCCCAGGAGAGGGTGAGATGCAGGGCACACGTGATTATGGCCCCTTAAAATATAAAACCCGTCAGAAGAGGGACAGCATCTCTTGTTCATGAGTCCCCAGAGTATGGTGAGATCTCTGGTACATGGTAGGTGCAAGTACATTTTCATTCATATAAAGAAAAATCCAAAGTGAGTATACCATTTCCTGAGGATGTTCCATTAGGCCCTGGACAACTCTCTGTTGGAGCTTTTGAGGAATTCTAGCACAGAGGAGGCTGAACTGCATGGTTTTATGAGAATGAAACAAATGACTGGACAGAATGAGGCTTTTGGGACCCGTATGACTTAAGAAGTTTGTGAGTTCATAAAAAAAAGCAACAAGTATGGCAGGCTAGGGTTTCAGAAGGTCTGTCGATTATTACATGAGAGACTTTAGAAAAATAAGCTCCTTTTGCTTTCATTTCCCTGATCTGAGAATTAGGAATAATAATCATTGCCCTGCCTACCTCTCATGTTTGTTTAGAGCAAACGGGCTGATAGATATTAACCTGATTTGCAAAATATAAAGTGTGGTCCACACACGATAGGTTATTATAGTTGTTTCATTCTTTAGTTAAGACTCATCTTGAATATACAGAAAAATTAGATTATTTAATTTGCAGTCCCCAGCACCATTCCTGGTGCATAGTCTGTCCTCAGTGTATGTATGTTTTTCCTCCTAACTCTGAAACCCCACCAACCCCGGGTTTAGATGGGTACTAATTTGCTCTCAGTCTTGGAAAGGAATAAGATCTGAAATCTTAATGATGGTGGTTTAAGTGGATATGAAATAGCATATTATTATTACTTTTTACGTAGATTTTTTTGCTCTAGGCAGCAGGAAGTGGAAGGATGTAGATGAGAGACTAAGTATCAGTGCTTGAGAACTCCCCTAGAAGCTACAGTCTAGGCTAGCCATTTGGATCTTGCTTTGCTTGATTAGATAATCACACCTTCTGTTCCAGGCATGACTAGCCCAGTGGGAGTCAGGAAGGAAATTATTTCTCTCTGTTGATACTAGTGTATAGGGCTTTCAGTATTAATATTTCCTCTTTGGTTCTCAGAAGGGTCAGGTATTAGTCTCTGCCGGAAGCAAAGCATTGGTCACTTCCTCTTCTCTTTCAGAGGTAAATATCTTGGCTTCCTACAATTCCTTGGTCAGGCGGTTTCTGGGCATGGATGACCATCTGCTTAGTCAGCTTTTGTTGCTTCTATGTTAGTGCTTCGAAAATTACAAAAGGACTTGCTGGGTCTGAGCAGGGACTCATCCAGCCTCCTGAAGCTCTGTGGCTGTTCTGTAACCCAGGGATGTCTTGTAGGAGGTATTTGCTGTCCATGAAAGTAAAAGGAAGAGCTCTCTCTGCCCTCTGCCCCTTCTCTTGCTTCCTACCTCCTAATTACACAGTCTTCTATTTCCTGACCTGAGTACAGTGGAGGTCCTTCTACCTTGGGGAGGGCTCTAGGAGGTCAGGAATGCTCAGATTTCCCCTTAGTGGGTTACCGTGCAGTAGAGGGGGTCTGATGTGAATGGATGGAGAGCCTCATGAGTCCTTTGTAGATCGATGCTAAGTGTCTGCCTCCAGTTCACAGGGAGTGTGCTTATTCTCTGCCTTGATCCTATTGTCTCTTTGGAAGTCAGTGAACTTTGGGTTCTTTAGGACACCACAGTGAATTTGGCATAGTCCATGACCTTGAGAAACTTATAGTCTAGTTGAAGAGAATGACATACACATGAGAATGAAATATACCTTAGAAAGATATTGTTTACAACACACATTCTTTAATCACCAGATATATTTTAGGCCTCACATTACGTGCTTGGGAAATCAAGGTAAGTAATTTGCAGCCTCAAATCTCATGGGCCTTAGATGAAAGGTTGAGAGAGTGGAAAGAATTGAGAACATTGGGAAGTTTTCCAGGAGGAGGGGATCTGATCTCGGAACTTCTCAGCAAGCCATGAAGCCTTATGACACAAGTCCAGGGTGCACCTGTGCCCATAGTTTGGCTCACTAGGTCTGGACAGTTTCTAAGGGTGGATGTAGTTGATAGCAGAATATGGCTGGGCACGTAAGGAATCTCTCACCTTGCATGTGTCGTTTAGTACTTGGTTCATTTCCCATCAATGTACTACAGCTGGAAGTGTCATGTTGACTTTGAGCTGCACGGACATTTTCATGGTCATCTCTACATGGCCAGAGCATGCCTGGGTATTTGTCACCAAACTAGAGAGCATCTCTGAATTCTGGAGGACAGCAATTCTTTTGAGAGTTTCCAATAGTGAATCTCTTAGAGTCTACTCCCCAGGCCTCATGAAAAGCAGTGGAGTTCGTGGGGGCCGTTAAAGTAATCGAAGACTGGGTCTCTCACAGTGGATGCTATTTTCATTATCTATTGCTGCATAACAGATTACATATTTAGCACCTTAAAATAAAGAACACTTATTATTTCATGGTTTCTTTGAGTCAGGAATTGAGAGCAGCTTGGATGGAGACCTCAAGGTCTCTCTAAGTTGTAGCCTGAGTGTCTGCTGAACCTGCAGTTTCTTTTGAAGGCTCAGTTGAGGGGAGGGCATGCATACCAACCTTATTCACATGATCATGGTGATTGTGGCAGGAGTTAGTTACTCATGAGTTGTTACACTTAGGGCTTCAGTTTTTTGCTGACTGTTGGCTGGAGGCCACCCTTAGTTCCTCGCCATGTGGGCCTCTCCATAAGGAAGCTCATAACATGGCAGCTGGCTTTTCTCAGAGCCAGTAAGCAAGAGTGAGTCCCCCAGATGAGAGCCATGGCCTTTTGTAACCTAATCCTGGAAGTGACACACATTATTCCTCGTGCTTCAGTCTATTTGCTAGAAGTCACTAAGTCTAGCCCATTCTCAAGGAGAGGGATTGCATGTGGGCATGACAATTAGAAGGTAGACTTATAGGGGGTCCAACTTAGGGACTACCTAGGTAGGGTACATGGCATGTGGTACAGTGGCAGTATGAGTTACATAAAGCCACTGAATAAACTCAGTACACCTCTGTGAATCAGTTTTATTTGAAAGTTTTTTAGGGAAAAACTCCATTTAAAATCTTAATATAAGCATTGATATATAATAGCAGAGAGTACAACATTGGTATGGTTTTTCAGAGGAAAAACACAAGTTTTCAATTAACACTATGCTCCCATATCTCTACATTTTTACCCTTCTTAGCAGTTAGAGTTGCTTTTGTGGAAATATTTGAATGTTCTTGCTTGAACTCTTTACTGTACAGGTGAGACACCAAGACCCAGAGAGGGGACAGATGTTCGGGGCCACAGAGCCATGGGTAGACATGGGAGGAACCATGTGAGGGTCCTTTGATTCTGGCCCAGTGCTTCCCTTCTATCTCTCCACACAGCCTCTGCTTCGTAATCAGTTCATACAACTGTTAAGCATATTTTCTGTGCTTTATGCAACCTCTTTTGTCTCAGAAACAGATTGAGGAAAAGAGGTTAAAATTTGGAGTCTTTAGCCTTCACGTCGCTTTAGTGAAATTTCAGGGTCTACATCTCCTGTTGGGTCTTACTGTGTCTTGAAAAGTTGTATAAATCAATGTTATTTGGCTCAGACAGTGTATCTTTGCAGTTATGAATAACATTTGTATTAAGAACAGTGAGCCAATACACAACATTACCGTGAGACTGACAGGATCAGACATAAAACCTCAGCCAATACCTTCTGTCTGGCAGAAAGTTCTTTTCTAGAACATTTGTCTCTTCCCCCCACCAAAGCAGTCTTTTTATAAAACCAAGCTTGGCAATACATTTTATAGAAGATGACAGGTTTCCTTAGAGTCCACCTTAACATTCCGAAGAAATCAATGGAAATGGGGGACTTAAAATTATGGTCAAGCTCATTAGTAGCTCTGTTGCCAAAAGAAGGAAAATCAGCTTTGATTATTGAAACTCACTGGCCAGAAGGCTAATACTGTTCCCCATTCCATGGCCCCTTTCACCTCTCAATGTTTTTATACTTCTAGTGCTTTCAAAGTGTTTATGTACAAAGACCATTACTATATTAATAAAATATTCAATTTGAAAATAAAATGTTTATCAATTCTTTGACTTTTATTGAAAGTCTGTTGTAGGAAAATAGTTTTAATTGGGTGAGGACAACAAGATGAAGCAAAATTTTGGATAGGAAGAAAATCATGAGTTAACCGCTTAATCTTAAGTCACTTAGTCATTTCTTAAACTGGTTTCCATACTTGAAAAAATGAGGCAAGCCTACCTCACACTTATTTTTCGTGCTCACAAAGCAGCATAATGTATATAAAGTGTGTACTGAGTATGGTTCTTAGTATGCAGTGGGTACCCATTAAATGTTAAGTTTCCAGTCTCCTTCATAGTCTATATCTGGTAGAAACTCCCCTCAGTTCTTCCCTTCATCAGGCCATTATCTCAGAGCCCCCACTTTGTACTGTCCCCTCGGCCTGGAGCAGACCGGCAGCATTTGCATATGTCACCATCAGATTTCATGTTTTTTTGAATAACTGACAGCCTTAACATTTACAGTTTTGCTCAATGGCTCCCAAGACATGAATACAAACATCATAATATGCCCACGTTTTCTGGTATTTGGAGATACAGTAGTTCTGCGAACAAAATGATCATACACTGCTTTTCATGAGGAAGGCCTCTTGGGCATTGTTTACTTGAAAGATTACAAGATTGTCTGTCTGGAGGATGAGCTCTGCTTGGCTGCCATCAGCCACCTCTCCTTTGTAAATGGAAGCTTCTCTGGGACTGGTCCAGTGCTGACCTTCTTTGGTTCCTCTTTGGACTTCTTTGGGATGACATCACCTCACCCTGCTTCAATGACGACTGGCTCGAGTTGTATCAGTTATTAAAAATGATCTAATATTTTCCTTTTAAATCTAGGGCCCTGGCTCGTTCTATGATTAAGCTAGTGATTTATTTATAATATGGTACGAGATGGCTGTAGCCACTCTATGATGTAATCTAAGGATGACATGAAAACAAAATAGGCTTTTACATAATGAAAGTGTTCCTGTAATGCAGTTTATAGCAAGGTTCTTTTTCCATTGAAATGGAGGTATATTCTTTAATTTCCTTCCACTCTCTTCAAATCTTCTTTTCCCATTTTTGAGTCTTAAGGCCTCTGAGTCAATTAAAAAGATCAGCGTTGAAAACACCACAAAGACACTGGTTTACTCTTCTAATTTTGTCCTATCTTCTTTGGTGCCACTCCCCTGCCACCCTCCATGGCCTCTGTTATGGCTCCTGCTCTGCTCAACAGCCCCAGAATCCTCTCAGTATACAACGGTCCTTACCTTTCCTTGGTCTGTACTGTTCCTTCTACTAGAAATGCTTTCCTGATCCTGAATTTTCTTCTGCTAAAGACAGAAACAGCACACTGATTCCTAAAGATAGCAAACTTCTTTAGGCCAGCTCAAATGCACCTCTTCCTCCAAGCCTTCTCTGAAGCTCTGCGCCTACTTTATCTGTTTTTCTTATAGAACTTAATATAATTGCAAGCTCCAATTGCAAGCTCCTTATCCCCACTCCAAGGAATAGTCAGAGAACATCAGGATTAGAAGAGGAGAAGTGGCTCAGGAGAATGGGGAAGGGCCCTTTGTTGTTTGGTTCTGCTCCTAACACTGAGACATGAGGAGGTCATGGACCATCTTTGAGCTTAACTTTTCTTCATATGAAGAATAAGTAGTTTGGATTTCATTTCATGTGGCCATATCGTGTATTTGTAGCAGCTCCTTGAGATGCTGTGTTGAGAAGGATTCTTAAGCTGTATCCTAACTGAGTAAGAAAGGGTCGGCCATTTAGCTATATCTATAATGGCAGTGGGTGGGGAAGGGAAGGTGGAGGCATGAAAAGGGTCTCTTGGATATTTTTGGATTAGTTATTTAGAGATCTCTTTTTGTTTTACTTTTTGGGATGCTGTGTTTTGCAGACTTTAAGTGTCTCACCCAAGGTCAAGTAGTGGTTAGAATCCTATTATGAGGTATAGCGATAAAAACTACATATTCTAATCTTGCATTTATCCTTGAAGGCTGATTTTGGGAGTTGAGAAGCTGGGATAAATAGGATGACAGGGGCCATGCTTTATTTCAGGCAGAAGGTTCCTCAAATTCTGAATGATTTTAAGGTGGAGTGAATCAGGAGATGCCTTTCACCTCTTTGTCTTCTTTATTTCCAAAGAGTTATAATATTTACATTGTTCTAATTTATTTCGAAGATGGCATTTTAAGGTCAAGGTCACAAAGTTAGTTGAATGTCAGAGTCTTACTGGGTCTGGGCTCACAGTGTTAACCCATGAATTCTTTGGATCCTCTGTGTCCCTATTCCAACCCCAGACAGCATGCTCTCAGAAGTTAAATTGCTTGAGTACTAGGTCAGCTGGAAAAAAAAAAGTCTTGGAGCAGTAACAGTGAGAGAGAGATAGAGGAAAGGAAGAGGGCAGTTTAGGATGGCTGATGGCACTGGAACCCAGAGCCTTTGACTAATGAAAAAAGAAACGGGAAGGGGTTAGAATGGAGGAGAGAGAAAGAGGATGGAGGAGGAGGGAATGGACTGGGAATGCAGTGGAAGGGGGCACAAACTTGGTCTTTGCAGTTATTTAGGTAGAGGCTGATAATGACGAATCCTTTGTAGACAGAATAAGTTGGACTGGTTGTTCTTTAAGGTCTTCCCTGTCTGGAGAGTCTGGAATTTTTTGAAGGCTCATTTTGTGAACATTTAAATAATTTCCATTTTAAAATGAAGTCTTTATAGAGGAAAGTGATTCGTCCTTTCTTCATGGTCTTGGCAAACATAAATGCTGACTTATCTTGGGCAATCTTTTGTTCCATTTAGCATTATTGATGAAGGAAAGGAGGCTAACTGAGGATGTCTTAGTATTTTTTTGTATGGAAAGTATTTTTGAGGGTGATTTCTGTGCTTTTTAAAAAGATAGTTTCAGAGAATTCTCTTTGTTGGCTTCCCTCAATCTCTCTCCTACCACCCTATTGTCAACAGCTTGCTTTTTCTGAACTATCAGAATGCTTTGTGTATACATCCAGTAGAATACTCATGTTACTGTGCTTTGCCATATAAGCAGATTTTTTTAGCTTTCCTTCTCTGTTAGGTCGTAGAAGTTTCTTAAGAGCGTGAATCATGTCTTATTTCATAAGAGGACCCTTGGTGCCTAGTGTAGTAGTTTGCAAATAATAGTGATGACTCATTAACTTAACAACTGTTTCTGGAGTACCTACTGTGTGCTATACATTATTCCAGGTGCTAGGTATAGAAAGGTGAACAAAATCAAACAAACTGTTTAATTTGATGGAGACATAATACACAAACTAATAAGTAAATACATGATGTTTAGGTTGTAATCTATTTTCAGAAGAAAAATAAAGCACATTAAGAGCCCAGAGGGTAGGTCTGAGAAGGTCTTACTGATGAGAGTAGAGTTGATCAGGGACCTGAGTGAAATGAGGCAGTGAACCTGAGATTAGAGGGGGGAGAATGTTTTAGGCTGAGAGAAAGCTATTGCAAAGGCCCTGAGGCAGAAGCATGCTAGGTACATTCCAGAAAAGCGTGAAGGCCAGCGTGACTGGAATGGAGTGACCAAGGTGGAGTGTAGAAGAGGAGGTCACCCATGATCATAAAAAATTGTTATAACAACAAGTTTTTGTTAAGCACACATTGAAGATACTCGGAAAACAAATTGCCTTTGCGATTTAATGAATCCAAAGAAATCTAACAAAAGGATGACATAAGGTATTTCTGATTTTTCAGCTTTAAGATACAGAGGCAGTAGTGGATGGGGAGCTGGGACAGTAGTGGTGGGCAGCTCAGAACAGGTTCAGTTGCGGAGGCCCCTGGTTTCCCTCCTGTCTGTTACCCTCCAGAACGGAGAACTCTCCGATTGATTCTCAGCTCCTGCAGCAGGCAGGAGCAGGCACACCTGCGGGGAGGCTGGGGCCCTGGGTGCAGATGGGCAATTGCATGCCTAATCACCCATTCAGGCACCCACTTATTTGTTTTCCACATGCAAATATGGGTTTTTTGCAGATGGATTTAATATATTTGTTGCTTCCCCATTTTATTTAAAACAAAACAAACGACCAACCATGTCAGTTGAGGGCAACAAATAGAAACGTGAGTATTTGCTATTCTTGCTGATGACACGGCTGAAAGGGATCCTAGGCAAATCATTTTTTTTTATGTGCTCAATTTTATTATTACTTTATTTTAGCCTTTTGTAATGTTACTGGTTGAAAAAGAAGAAAAAATGGTTTTAAAGAGGGATATGATATTATTTTCCCTAAATTATTTTCTCAGTATTTCTGGCTCTGTGTTTTTACTGCGTGGTTTCTACTTTTCATCTTTTTAGTTTCTGAATTTGTGGCCCATTGTAAGAAAAAAAAGAGAGAGGGCATCATGGAATCTCCAAAGGCCATTAGCAGGTGGTGCCTACAACTTATTTAGCCTGGAAATAAACCAATAAACAAACACAAATTAGAAGTATTTGACCTTATTAATGTGCTATTATTATTTGTGCAAGATCATGCAAAAATCACTTCCATTTGTCTGGGAGCCTGTAGGTAAACACCAATACAAGACAGAGGGCTTTGGTGGGTATTTGCTTTGTTCGTAATGAAATTTCAGAGCTCTAGAGCAGAGTGTCAAAACTGGTAGATACATTGTTATTTATTTTATCCTAAACACTTCATTTTATAGTCAGAGAAACTGAGGCCCAAAGAAGTTAAATGACTTGTTCAAGGTCTCAGAGAACAAGAGGTAGAGATTGGACTTGAGCAGCTGGGACCCAGGCGGATGGCTGCCTCTGTGGCCTGGGGTGATGAAGAGGCTGCTGGAATGCACAGAGGATCTCATCTCAAGGTGAGGTCTGTGTGCAAATGGTGTCTGTCTCATTTTCCTCTCGTAAAGCAATTAAGATTTTTTGAGGTGCCAAATCTTAAGCAGAGAAGCAGTGATGGGGAATGTGGGTAGGAATTGCTTGTAGCTTGTCTTCCAAGGTGGTAGACTGGAAGGGGCAAGTGTGTGTGTGTGTGTGTGTGTGTGTGTGTGTGTGTGTGTGTGTGTGTGTGAGAGAGAGAGAGAGAGAAAGAGAGAGAGAGAGAGAGAGAAGGCGGAATAGAGGTGAATAAACTAAGAGGGAGAGGGCAGACTTCTCCATAATTAGGCACAGAATTTCTGAGCCACAAGGCCTCAAATCATTCAACTTTAATTCAGTAGTTAGAATATTAGACCAGCAACATCATTTGGTAGAGACTTTTATTTGGAAGAGTACCACTTATCACTATGAAATCGTCTGTGCTAGTTAGCCAGTAGGGCTGCTGCAGTGAGAAAGAGTGTCTGCCTCCTGTGGAGTTCCTTCCTCAGACCTGGTTTTGTCAGGAGGGGCATGGCAAGGGCTGTGAGAGCACAGATTTCTCTCTTCTTGCAGACGTGACACTTCATCAGACATCAGATGAATGCGTAGTTAACCCACCTCCCCAATTGCCAGCTTACAGATAATCCTCTGAAAAGTTAGGTTTGGAAGTCAAGGCGAGTTAAGTAACATTTTGTAGATCTTTTATATGTTCTTACATACCCTTTCACTTTTAAGTGTAAAACGTTAAGATGCTGGATAATGGGGTATGTATGCAAAGTCTAAGGTAGCCTGGGAACAGGAAAGGCCATATGCATGAAAAGGGCAAATTGCTTCTCTGCTTTGTCAGGAAGATGTTGGGAGGGAGTTACCATTCTGGGTAGTGGTTGCAAGAATAATAAATGGTCCCAGGACAGCCTTGCTTCTGAAGGCCTCCAGGAGCAGAGACTGGGGACTGAGGAAAGGAGTATTGACACAGCATGAAATCAACCGCTGTGTCTGCTGTCTGTGCAGCGTGCCTCTCTGCCGCTGTTTGCCGTGAAGTACATGCTGTCGTTTTTCCTGCTGATACTGCATGGCTTCATGTGTTTCCCACAGTGTGCTGGACAATCTCAGACACTGAAGGCAGACTCTGTGTCCCTGTAAGACACAGCATATTAGGAGTTTAAGTGTCTCCGTACTTGTTCCTCATGATTTTTTCTTCTTATTTCCTACCATCCTCACCCGCCTCCCCCTTTGAAAAAAAGAAAATCATCAGGATGGTTTGAAAATTCATTTATGTTGATTTGTTTGCATTTTGTAACTATTTCTTTCCTCTTCACATATGTAATTAATTCACTTTATGTGATACCACATTGTAATATATTTGAGTCCTCTTTGGCTCTATGATTTTTCTTTTCTTTTCTTTTTATTTTTTTTTATTTTTTATTTTTTTTACTTACCAAAAAAAGGTACTATCCTTCTCTCCTCATACCTCCAGCTTTCTTATCTTTACAATCTATTTTTGAAGACTCTCTAGGGAGTTGTTGACTCTGCTAGAACTACTACTAGAGAAGCAATTCAGATGTCAAAATTTCACATTTAACTTGCTTTTCTAGAAACAATTCATTTTTCCTTTAGTTTCGAAGAGTAGCAGTGAGGAATAGGACAGCCTGAAAATAAGAAAACCATGCCAGTGAGTTGCTGATTTCCAGCTAGGCACATGGGAAAAGGTTTTCATTTCGGTGACTTCTTTGCTCACTGGAAAACTCTGGGCTGGTGGATTTCATGATACCGAGACTGAGTACTCTCGAGTTACAGTGAGTGATGAGGGTAAATTGCAGGGTAGAAGATGCTGTTATTGGTCTTAGGAGTGTTACGGAGACATGCAGTCCTTCAATATTAAGACACATCATTTCTTCCAGTAGGATAATGTTAAGGAATTGCTCCACCAAATCCCCAAATATATGGAGCACATAAGGAATGCAGAACTTTTAGGGAGTCAGCCTTAACACGGATTTAGTTTTAGCATGGCCAGTGGTCAAACTTGGGGATCGCTACTGGATTTGTTCAACAAATTTCTTACTTGAGACATGAGCCTGCTTTTTATCTCCCCCAACCACTCCCAACCCTATTTTGGTGGTGTCTCTATTCAGTTCTTCGGCATTAAGGACTATATGGTATTATTAAAAATAACACACTAAGTAAGAGGGCAGGAGAGCTGAACTTCGACACAGGCTCTGCCACAACCACCTGTGGAGCTATTCACAAACATTTTCATTCATTCAACAGATATTTAAATGAGCCCTTTTTACACATTGGGCCCTGGGGATACAAAAATGTATAACACTTGATTCTTCTCTTCCCTGTTTGCAGTCAGGGTAGAGAGCTAACTTCACAAATAGAACAGAAATGACTTCTCCTTTTGGGTCTCCCTTTTACATATGTAAGAGCCAGAACTGGACTAGATGATGTCAAAGTCCCTTTATCATGATGCTCATATGCAATCATTTGTACAAAATTTGTTAAACATCCAGTATTCACTTATCTAACTGAAAATTGGCAGACATTTCCCTTTTCTCCTCAGTTTATAGAGGGCGATGTTGAAGACGATTGAGGCAATATCTACAAAATGCTTTAATAAGCAAGTTGGAAAAAGACATGATATAAGTTTGAGGCATTATTATTAACGGAAAGATGAAAACAAGGGCCGATGTTTTCAGAGAGTGAACAGATGGTTCCTTTGTTTAGAATTTGAGTATAAAGGAGAGAGAAAAAGAGGTACTTGCCATATTGTTTAGGCCTTGAATGTGAGTGACTTTAAAATGCCAAAACAATCTGGTTAGGAAAGTCCCATGGATTCAAAATAGCTCCTACACCGATCAAACTATAATTAATATAACAAAAAAAATGACAGTAAGAAAAATCCTAATAAGAAATGCCACCGTGACAATTGACACAACCTAACAAAAACTCTCATTTTTTGTGTCAGCTCTAGAAACTTAATTTTTCCTGTCTTTAGGAGTTATACCACACAGTGGAACAAATTAGTGGGAACTGATTTAAAACTGTGTCTCTTTCTAAAGTCATCCCCGCCCCCCAAGTTATTTCAGTTTTCCATGACTCATAAAGGAAATCTTCAAGCAATTGGCAGTCCTCTCCCACCTTTGCTGTTGGATACAAATAGAAAATCAGTGTGAATTGGGGCAGTTTAATTAGAGAGCAAACCTCCAAGGACCTGGGGTGGTGTTGCAGAGGACCAGATCAGGGAAAGACTTTGGAGAAGCTTGTGAAAAAAGAGTTGTGAAATAGTTTCTACCTCTCTCTCCCTTTATTTCTTAATTTCTTAAGCTCTGTCCCTGCAATACATAGTTAATTAATGTCTCCTTCTGGCAAGGCCCTTACCCTCCTGGTTCATATCACTCGAGTTGACCAAAAATGTGGGATGTGAGAATGAGTCATAGGCCACCAAGCTGGCAGCATTTAGTAAAATGTGCCTGGCTCTTAGTTCAGGTGCTTTCTAACCTATGTGGTGACTGGGCAGGGTGACCTCAGTCTCTCTGGGCCTTGGTCTTCCCACTGTGGAAAAAAGGTTAACCAGAATGTTCATTCTCATACTAGTTTGAATTCAGGTCCTCATCTTTTATATATATAGCTGAAGGGAGTAATAGCTTTTCACTTGGGAGTGTTTGAAAACAAACTGCCTCCCCAAGACAACAATAACAAGTCTATATTGCAGAAGTGGGAACATCTTACTCTGAGCTTTTTGCTGAAATTGTTACTTACTCCCTTGGCAGCCTTTGATGGCAGTGTGGCATAGCTGGGGGTGGCCTGATAAATCACAGTCCTGGAGGAGCAAGGTGGGCTTGGGGAGAAGCACCTCAAGGAGTCTGGAGTTCTGAGTTCCAGGCCTACTTCTGCTCCTAGCCGTGTGGGGCCTTCTTGAAGGTTCTTTCAGATCTGATTCACTGGTCGGTCTGTGAGTCATCAGAGCAATGATAAGACCTTCTACCCTCCCCTCAAGGACCGGTCTTTACTCAGAATACTCCTAGGGGTCCTCTCATGGTGTGTTGCACATGTCTCTGTCAGATACCTAATTCCTACTACCTTGTATTCAAGTTAGAAGTACAGTTATTAGTCGTAGAGGTGCTGACTTCCATGTCATTGCTGTAACCCGTCCCCTTCTCTTAATGCTCCAGTTACACGTGCATACCTCTCCTTGGGCCTAACCACACTGCATACTGCTTACTAGGTTTTTTGTTTGTCTTTTCCCTGGACTGTGGACTCAGCTATGTCCTGCTCATTTCTGAAGCCTCAGCATGTTTGTCAGTACCTGACGCATAGTAAATGTTCAATAAATGTCCGTCGAATGAGTGCATGGTGGATGGATGATTCTGTATTTGCTCCCAGGTGTGAGTTCCTTGAGTGTACTGACCATGTCTAATTAATTTCTTTTTTCCACCGAGTGTCCAGACCAAGGCTTTGAACGCAGTATGTAATCAACTGCTATTTGTTGAATTGCTTGAAGAGATGTGGAGAGGGATCCAGATTAGGGAAGGCATATTTAGCTGTAAATTGTTTAGCTTGTTCACAGTCAGTATCTTTGGAAAACCTCTTTGACAGAGATCTTGGAGCGCTGTGGGTCTCTGATTGAGCATCATGGGGGTGGATGAGTAATTGCTTCTGCTGAATTCCTCCCTGTCTGTCACAAACTGACCCCCTTGGTTGACTGTGTTAGTGATTATTTGTCTCTCATCCTTACTCTTGCTAGTGTCAGTTTTTTTTCTCTTTTTTGAGTTTATTATTCACGGCTTGACTTAGGGTATATTGTTTACTTGATTCTGCCTCATTCGATTTGAAACAGTTTGTGGGCAGCAATAGTGTTTTCTCATAATTGCGTTCTATGTGGGTTCTGGCACAGAGCTGTCCACAGAGAAAATAAATGCTCAGTAAATATCTGTGGACTTGAATTTCACTTCACCACCTCAATTCTCCTGCAGCCTTTCACTTATTCTTAGGAGCCAGCTTGTGTAATAATGCCACCCATACCTTGAAGACTGCAAAGTAAACTGAATAATCAAGTTACCAAGCATGTTTCCTACTCCAACCTCTATGTATTTTCTAGATCAAAATCATTTTGTTCTGAGGTTCACCTACTTTTTAAAAACTCAAATAATGATGTCCTGCTACCCTTACTGTTTTTCGTTGTCCATAAAATTCTCTTAATATTCTTAAAATAAACAGAAAGATTTCCATTTCTTTTTAACTGCAATTGTTGAAATATGTTTTCAAAGTTAAAAATTTTTTTTTTCGGCTGATTCCATGAAATAGTGAGACACAATGGAAGGGTTTCTATTAGAATGTCCCTTGTATGTTCTACCTGCTTCTCAATTTTTTTGTCATCTTGAGCAAGTTTCTTTGTCCCTTGTTATTTCATTATATCCAGAATGAGGTTATAGAACAAGATGGTCTCCATGACTCTTTTTTTTTTCTTTTTTCTTTTTTTAATTAACATTAAATTCATGGTACCTGAGGACTTTGAGAATAGGCACATATTTCTAGGCATCTACTTCATTTTTCTGCCCATCAAGTGGGAATGATGACCCATACATCTCTGTAATCATCAGCTGCAGTAACTTTCAGATGTCTCTAGGAAGCAGACATCCAGCAATTCATTGCACTAATTTGTTTGTGATTAATATCCTCTGTCCCTTCTCATTTTCCAAGCTCAAGTTTTGATATTTCTTTATAGGGAATTCTTTGCCTCTTGTATTAAATGTCTTGCTCAAAGTTACTAATCCATTAAGTGATTTAAAAATTTATTGACATTTAAGGCTTTTCTTTCATTTTCTACAACCTCACATGAGAAGAGGTAATGGGGTCAGTCTCAGCCTCCTTTGCTAAAGATTAGTGAACCAAGGCCTAGAGAGGGGACTCTGGCTGTCTCAAGTCACCCAGATGAACTAGAATGGGAACTATATTCAGATTATATTTAAAGGCCCAGCAGGAAAGCCTCTGACCTTCAGAAATCTGAGAGACATGTCATTGTGGAGTGTAGAGACCTGAGTGTGACTAAGCTTAAATCACTTGAGCAGAAAGAACTTCACTTGACCTGTCTGTGAAATGGAGTAATGACCTCTTTTCTGCATGAAGGCAGGCAGCTGTATAGACAACCTCTGGAGACTTCTTCCTACCCTGGGATCTAGGATTTTGTGAGCAACTAAAACCCATCCCAAGGCACCAGTTGCTAGGTACTTTGGTGGGATAAAAAGCTTGAGGCTATTTTTAGAGCTTTAAGCTATTTAGTTGGTAAGAGAGAAATATCTTTGAAAAAGCTAAGGAATAGTTTTATATATTATATATAAGAAAGGTGATAAAATCTGATATTACATATGTAAAATGCTTTAAAATTCATTAATTTTTTATAGACTGGTAAATTAGTCATTTTTTTTTTATTGTGGAAACTGAACCAGGGAAAGAAATAAAATGATGTTATCAGTGTCAGCCTAAGGACACTGTACAAACAGCAGATGGCCGAAGCTTTTTCTAGAATGTAGGAGCTACAAAGGAGTTTAGAATTTTCTAGTCCACTGGTTTGCAAACTTGGCCACCTATTAAAACCTCCAGAAGAACTTTAAAAAAATGCTCTGACTCTCAGCTGCTCTCCTGAATCACAATGTTGTGGGTGGGTTTCGAGCTTCAGTCATATTTTAAACCATTGGTCTAGTCTGGATCTTCAGTGTGTGTCTTTGGTGGAATTTTGGTTAACATCTTACTCCGTGGACTGCACTCTGGGCTGTCAACCCCTTGACACCTGAGTGGAAAGTGCTGGACAACCAAGAATTTCACCCAAACAACATGAATGCACTGAAAACTATTGAAAAGGCTCATTAAATTCTATAGGGCCATAAGATAAATGTTGTATAAAGGAAGAGAAGGAGTTAACATTTTTTACATTGAAACATGCCTTCTTTTTATGCTTCTAAGAATGTTTAAAAATGATAGCAAGGAATATATTTCATTGCTTTAATTGTTCAAGGCCTTTTTAAAGTATGCGCAATAAAATACCATTTAAGCTAACTGACCTTTATATTTTAATGCTTTTTGGAAGGGAACAATACTTAGTATTCAGCTGCAGAATTATATATATATATATATATATAATTATATATATATTTCAGTCAGCAGAACCTGTTTTGGAATCAGAGGGCTGAGAATTCTGCTGTCTTCCCAGATGTTTTACCTGTTTTCTATTTAAACATCAAGTTCCATTGGGTTGATGGTTCTTGACCTTATAATGTCTAACTTTCATATCTTTTTGTTTTCCTCTCCAAGCTTATCCAGGAAGGAACTGTCAAGGTCTGATTCACTAATTTTTTTCTTCTGCTGGGAAATTCAGGTATATAATGGAAGGCAACACATGTGACCCAGTGTATATTTTGACATAAAGAATGCTCCCTGCCACCCCCTCCGCCCATCCATTTGGTGATACTTAACTTCAAAGGCTATTGAAGGTAGCCTTTTTATTCTAGCTATATTTTTAAAATTGATGCTTGTTAGATAAACTTGCTCTTTCTATAAGGGAAATACTACTCAGATTGCAAATGTGGTGAACTGGAATTTCAGAGACTTGAACTGACCTATGAATCTTATAATTGTTGCCCTGGTTACAGATCTATTTTGACCTTGGACATCTTAGGTGTTGTTCATAGAATATTTTTCCATCTTAAGAAAGTAAAATATACAAAATTCTTTGTGTATCTGTGAAATAGATACACCCATAATATTACATGGAATGATGTAACTTGGTCTTAATTTATTATTTTAAAATCCTGTTAGAAAATAGAGCTAATTCTTAGTTACTACGTTTTTCTTTCTCTTTCTTCTTTTTTCTTTTTCTTTCTCTTATTTTTCCTTAAATTTATTATTGTAAATAATTTTAAACATAAAAAAGTTGCAAGAATAAGAATAGCCCAAATAATATCCACGTGCTTTTATCTAGATTCATTTACCATATTATCCTATTTGTATTTTCTCTCCTCCTTTCTCTGACTCTCTGTCTCTCTCTGTATGTTATATATATATATTTCCATATAGTTTTATATACATATATAATATATGTATATTTTTCTAAAATTTTTGAGAGTAAATTTCATACATTATGATATATCAATGCCCTTTACCTCTAAAGTCTATTTCTTAACAATAAGAATAGTTTCTTCATATTCACAATATAGCTATCAACTTCAGTATACTTAACACTGATGAAATATTTTAATCTACTGTCTATACTCGTGTTTTGTCAATTCTCGCAGTTATATTCTTGACAGCATTTCTCCACCTCTAGTAGATAATTCTGACTATGATCACGCAGTGCATTGAGTTGTCATGTCCCTTTAGTCTCTTTTTCAATCTTAAACATTTCCACAGCCGTTCTTTATCTCTTATGGCACTGACATTTTGAAGAATACAGTGCCCCTTCTCCCCTTTTAAGAAATATATAGTCTTCATTTTGTGTTAAACAGTTGATTCTTCATGTTTGGATTCAATGATGCATTCTTTGCTATAATACTGAACAGGCGATGTTGTGTCCCCCAGGTATTTTGCATCTAGAGGCTTATAATGGTCATTTTAATCACCTGGTCAAGGTGTTTGTTCAGTTTCTCCATGTTATAGTTCTAATTTGTATCTTTCAATTATTAAATAATCCATGAGCAGATACTTTATTCTTTCTCCTCATCAAAAATTGCCCCTCGATTCTTGCCTAAACGAATCATCTTTACCATGATGATTGCAAACTTATGATTTCCCATCTTTAGCCCTCCCTTTGCATTTATCATCATTCAGCATTCTGCATTTTACCTAAACAAGGGTCCCTTCCTTCTCTCTTTTCTCTCTCTGCTTCTAATATAGGTATAGACGTCTAGATTCCTATTTCAATCTTGTATCATTTATTAGTGCTTTGTAATTATTTCGACATTCAAATTGTCTTATTTGTCCAGTGGGAGCCCCTTTAAGCTGGCTCCTGTGTCCTTTTGACACATACTCATCTTTTTCTGTTGTTGTTAGTACGTATTTATTTGCTAGAATGAAAAGATATTCTAGTTTCCTTTTATATTTTCTCTGCCCGAGCCCTGAAATCAACTATTTCTTAGATATGTCCTGTATTTTTTGTTTTTTTTTTAGTGGAGAATGTATTAGAGACCATTATCTGAGTGCTGGGTATGCTCATAGCTACTATATAGTGCCTTTGCTCATAGGCTCTTTCATTGGCCAGAGCCAGGAAATTTTACACATAAAAGCGTATAGGCATTTGTATGTGTGTCTATGTGTGTGTGTCTGTGTGTGTGTGTGTGTACATATACATATAGACACACACACATATATATACACATACCTGTAGTTATATGGATATGTATACATACATGTATATACAAATAATAATAGTAATGATTTTTTTTTGCCCAGATCAGTACACAAAACAAGCCTGCTAAAAGAGTTTGAAATTTACTTGTGATGCTCCTCCCTCACCTTGAACCCTACCCTAGTTTGAGGGTATGTTGTCAAATACTGTGCTCAGGAATTACCCAGATTGGTTTTTTTCTCTTTATAAACCTTCCCTCCCATTCTTGTAGTGTCATTACATTGTTCATTTGAAATATATTTGAGTTAAATTGTTTTAGTTTGCTTTTGAAGTTAGTTTCCCTTCTTCCCATCCTATCTTTTTGACTTAATTTTATTTTTTTGGTCCTGTAAAACATTCTTGTACTCCCAAATATCAAAGCTATACTTAGAGAAGTACTGCTCCCTTCAGTGTTCTTCCACCCCATAACTCCCTACATCTCATTGTTTTCTTGGTTATCTTTCTTTTGAAGTATTTCTTTTGAAGCCTAGATTTTATATATATATATATATATATATAAAATATATACATATTTTCATATTTCTTGTTTTCTCTCACACAAAAGGTAACATACTGAATATATGCTGTTTTGTGCTTTACTTTTTAAAAATTCTTTTCTTTCTCTCTCGTCTCCCTTCTCTTTCTCTGCTTTAATTCATATATCTTCTTCCTACATTCCCTCCTCCCTCTTTTCCTTCCTTCCTTCGTTTTTCTGTCTTTCACTTGCCTTTTCTTCCTTCTTTCTATATCTCTGTCTCTCTTTTACATATATGATTTCCTTTGCCTGAGTGGTTGAGTAGTTTCCTGTAAGGAATAATATTATAGGTATTTGTTTCCACATTTTTGGAGGTACATCTTCAGGCTATATTTCTAGAAGTAGGAATGCTGGGCAAAAGTTTTGTTAGGTAGTGGTAAATTACTTCCCACCAGCATCCTCAAATAAAGAAGGTATTGTCAAGCTTTTGAATTGTTGCCAGTAAGAAATTATATCTTAGCCTAATTTTAATTTGCATGTATTCTATTATGAATGAAGTTGAACATTTTTTTATGAGTTTAAAGACCATATTTTTTAATTTTATAAGTTTCATTTTGTGAATTGTTCATGTTTATTGCCCTTTTTTTCTATTTTTTTTTTTTGTTAAAAAATTCTTTGTAAATTAGAGATATTAGCCCTTAATCTATGAATATTTTCTTCTAGTTTGTTATCTTTTGACTTTGCTTATAGTTTCTTCCTTTTGTTGTCATTCCACAGTTTTTATATTTATATTGACAAAATTAACAACCTTTTATTTTTTTGCTTCTAGACTTTGATTATAGTTAGAAAGCATTTCTCAACACTCATGTTTACTCATGTTATCTTCCATGACTTACATAGTTTCATTTTTCACATTTAGATCTCTGAATCACTTGCAGTTTATTCTTGTGTATGATATGATGAGTGGATCTAATTTCATCTTTTTCCAATCAGTGGCTGTCTAGTATCCGTCCCAATACCATTTGATAAGAAAATTCTTTGTCTTCCTGAATTGAGATTATCAGTTACTTTTTAACCTACACCAAGACTAGATGTGAAGGAGAATGAATGATGAACAATGGAACAGGGTTATTAGAGGAAAATGAGATTCTGATTAGATAATGACTGAGACCAGATTAGAACCTAAGTCTCTTAACTTTCCACCCAGAACTCTTTCCTTTGTACAAGTCAACCTCTCTGATCCATTTCTCCTGTCAAATTGGTTAACATATTTAACAGAAAAGGTGCTTACAACAAAAGAGGGGTTTAGGCATCATTTGTGCTTTCCTTCTTCTTAATAATATCTGCAGCCACTCTTCTGCTCTGAAATAGATTATGAGAACTTGGCTGTATACTTTTTTGTAAGCACCTGTGACTCTGTGTCTCTTGTCTCTAGCACCTGGTCACATGCTGTTTACTCACTGTGCCTTCTTCTGCCAAATGCCCATGTTCCAGAGGTGCCTCCACTTATAGCTCATTGCTTCATTGGGTGAGAAGGAGACTCAGAAGGTTTTTGGGTTTTGGGGCGGCTATCTTTACAGGTCCATAATTCTCTGGCAAGTTGGGAAATATACTTTCTCTTAGATTTTGGGGAATGCAACATTTCAAATAAATTTTTATACTGTCAAGAGTCAAAACTTAAATGTTTGTTACTTTTTATAGAAAGTATAATAAAGTTTCCTATCTTTTTTAAAAGAACTACCTGATGATAATTTAGTATTGATAGCATAGCCGTTATCATGCATTTTGCAAGCTGAGCTTTGTTAAATGTTTGTTTTCTCTGATTGTTGATAGATATTCTATAAAAAAGGGAATTTTCGTGATCAAACATGATTGGGAAATACCAGCTTAAGCAAATTTAGACATGTTTCCTTGCTGTAGTATTTCTTAGAGCTCTTAGTATGAATCTGTCAAATTTTTTTTCAACAGAAACAAAAATCTGCCCCACCCCTCCCCCTACTCATACACCCATTAATAGCTTTAATACTTTGATCTGCACAGTCAAGTTCATTGAGGCTGCAATATTGTATCATATAATGCCAGAATTCCACATCTACTTTTTGGTTTTATTGCTTCTTTCTAAATTCTTCTAAAGTTAAGCTCTGTCAAGGCAAGGACTATGCCTGTTTTATTCATTACTGTAGTACAAACACCACAGTGCCTGGCATATAGTAGGTACTCATAAGTATTTCTGAGCTTGAAGTTGTCAGTTCTTAGTTTGTTGCAGTATTTCTCTTTTGGTTCCCTTCCAAATGCACATGTTTTTAACAGCAGTTTCTTCCTTTTTAGTCTAAACAATCAGATAAACATATTTGCAAAGAATTATGTGTATAACTTCTTGGCCCCTCTAGAGGTGTGAGGCTTAATCATGAATTATGATTAAGTAAATGATTTAATCACTGCAGCTTGTCACCCAGGAACAGGCACAAAGAATTGCTCCTGAGAGAAGCAGCTAGTTCACAAGCCCGTGCCTGCAGTTGGAGCGCTGCCCTTCTGCTTTTTCAGTTTAGGACTTGTACTGGAAACCACTGTTAGTTTCTCTGTCTTACGCATCCTCTCTGTTTGAATAGTTTTTCTGATCAGCAGCCACTCTAATGTACTCACTCCAATTTGAGGTGCTCTGAAACATGATGACCTCTCTCCTGGAGCTTTGTCCCGTCTTCCCTGCAGCCCCTCCCATTCCAACCGAGATCCCACAAAGGATCACGTATTTTAGGTTACCTGGTATTAACCATACATGGGTGCATGCACATACGTGTACACACACACACACACACACACACACACACACATGCACACACACATACACATCTGATTGATGGACTGGGGTGTCAAATATCTAAGTTTAATACAGTAGCTCTTTGGGAGCTCAGAATTCTGAAGCTAATAATGTTATTTTCAACATTTTATTGGTACTCTTTTTGAAAATACAAGTAATTAATTTTCATTGTATAAAATTTGGAAAACATAAAAAAGTATAAGGAGCAAAATCTAGATTGCCTGTAATCCTGTTACCCCAAAATACATTATAGTGAATAATGTTTCTGTGTGTGTGTGTTTATGTGTGTGTATCCACTGCAGACTGTTGCTCTGGGTCTTGCTTTTTCAAGTAGTCCTCCATTCATTGTTAAATACATCTTATACTTTTAACATTAAAATTAATATTTGTAATATTTATGTATTGCAATGCTCAGCAGTTAACCTTTACTTAGTGCCTACAAGGCAAATCATTGTTCTATACAGTCAATGATTGTATCTTAATTCACCTTTATACTTCTAGGGTCTTGCTCAGGGCCCTCAGTGTACATGGTTTTTGCTCAATAAATGCCTGCTGAATATAAGTGACAAGACATTAAACTAGAATTGGATCTGCCTACCTGTTCTTAAGAAGTTAAGCTCTACAAACGATGCATTCCAAAACTACAAAAGAAGGTGAGAACCAAAACAGTTGAAGCTGCCCTTATAAGGGCAGGAAGAGTTTTGTAAGATTTACTAGTTCAGTAGGTGTTACCTATGCTGATTTGGAAGTGTCTGCCAGTTATGAGATAGGGTCTCCCTTTATTGTGTGGTCAGGACAGTTTGCATCTGGTTCTCATCATTTTAGGCCTGGAGCTCCCCATTTCCCTTTTTAAAATAGCATATCAGCATTTCAGTGGTGGGATGGGGAGGAAATTGGCTTGCATTAGTGAGATGCATAAGTCAGCCCAGGATCACCTCAGTTCCACTTTCATACATGCCTGGGAGCAAGAGCTTTGCATTAATTGGCTTTCGAGTGTCTGTGCTCTGCCTCAGATGCTGTGGAAATGGAATTGGTTGTCAGAGGCATTACATGGTGAAGGAAGAATCAGAGCAAAGGGTTTGAAGGATCTAGAGGAGAATATTCTCTGCTCCACAGGCATCTTCCTCTTTGGGGCACCAAAAAACTGACGTCCACCAGACTCAGTGGGTAGAATTCTTTCAACACTTTTCCTCAAGTGAAAGATGTGGCATGTGTAGCTGAATGATCAAAAATTGCCAAGGGGAGCTGTTATCAAAGCATCGTGGCCTTCCTGCAGTGTAACCTGCCAACAGAACTTCTAACAGCAAATGATACCTAAATATTTAGACCCCTGGAGGCCTTGTCTTTCTCAGCCATACTCACCAGTCACAGCACAGTGTCTGTCTCCTCTGTGTCATGTTGGATAAACCCTCATATCCTGACTCACTCTTACCTCATGCCAGGGAAAGTTATACAATGTTTGAGTGTTATTAAAAGTATTATTCCTGGCACAGCTTCTTGGGAAAGTGCTCTCTGTCTTGATGGAGATGTGGACAGCCTCTTGGTTGCTTCAGCAAAAAGTTCATGAACTATTTCAAAGGGCAGGGTACTTCCATGCCCTATGTTGTGTTACCATCTAAGACGCTAAAGGTACTCTTTGGCTTAGATCTCTGCTTCAGATCTCTACTTCATCAACCTTTTGGGCATCTCTGAGTTTGTGCAGGAAGCAATTGAGTACACGATCAATGATGCTAACATCACATAGGTTACTGTCATATCAGCATAAAACCATTAGTAATATGGATAGATATGTATTTCAGATTTGTGGTTTATATCCAAATATTACCTTCCAGTTAATATCTGGAAAATTAAGTAAATTTTTTGCTATTATTTTAAAATGTAGGTGAGCCTTTCACATGTAACTTGTAGTGAAGAATCTTTAAGTGCTTTATACCCTGAGATTCTATATATCAACTGAGATATAAAGGCATATATTATAAGATTTAAAATGCAACAATATTTAATAGTGATTTTCAAAACTATTTATGTTATGGATAAGACAATTATTAAGAACTTTTGAATAGTTAAACAATTTGGGAAATATTGATAGTTAATACTAGTATTGGCTTAGTTAAACCTTAGTTAATAGATCACAGTAACTAGGTAACTTTGGGAAGAATGTCATATTTGTTAGCTGACAAGTATTTATAAAAATATTTGTAGTAGAGGCATTATTATGATATTAGATTGTATCATCATTCTAATAGGATTAGTGGGTGAATGCATTTACAACATTAACAAGAATGTTCACTAAGAACCGTCTTTAAGTTTCAGTCATTTAATTTTCCTTAAAGCCATGAATTGTTCCAGAAAACGTCTATTTAAGATTTTTTTACATTTTTTGAAGATAAATTAAAAGTAGAATGCCAACTTTGTCCCCTCAACATTTCATGATCCAGAAAATCTTCAGAATCATATACAACAACATCAGTGATAAATTATCTTCAACACAGAAAAATTTCATATTTATTCTTATGTCAAGGAAGTTCAGATGATGATGGTAATAGATTTCAGCCTTAGCTTTGGCTTATATTGATTTTAGCACTCAGCTACTTGGCATTTGACCCAAATGAGTAATGGGTACGAATCTTCTTACAGTGGATTTTTATGCTTTTTTTACGAGGAGGCAAAGATGTGTCAAGGTCAGACCGGAACAAACCCCTTATAGTTTTCTACCATTAATTTGTTTACAAATGGTTTCCATGGTCACCATCAATTAATTCTCTAGTAATCCTAAGGATGTCAGGCAGTATCATGTCATTAAAGAGAGGAAATCTGTGACTCAGAGAGATGAAGGACATTAGTTGTCCAAGGCTACTAGGTAGTAGTGGAGCCTGAGCATCTGACTCTATCTCCATCCTAGCGCTCAGAATCTCACAGGCTTACCTTTTATTCCTCTTCTAGAGCTGTCCTTGACAAACACACAGTAAAACATCTAATTTCCATACTGCCTGTCATATGAGAAAAATTGTTGGTAAACTTATTAATTAGGGCCGTATTTATTATAGTTTTATTCTGATTACTAATGACTTCTAAATTTAAATAAAATTGACCATGTTCTTGAGGATGGCCATGCTTCTGATGTACCATGTGGCCCCAGCAAGCCTGGGTTTCCTTTCTTACATGTACAGTGCAGATGGTGGTCATGTCACCTTCAGAGACCTTTCAGCTTTGCCAGTCTGTCCTGTGATAAGGACTGAATAGAGGAAAGGCGAGATCTAATAACAGTTGAAGTCCCGGCCAGTTTGTATTTGCTGAGAGGCATGACTGAGGGAAATAAATTGACATTTTGGTTTGAACAAGCTGGTTTTTAGTTGACATTGGAATTGTAAATAATACTTCTTCCTGGTTTATGAGATATGAAATTGGTTGTCAACCACATGTATTTCTCATTTTTGTCTTCGGTTCACAGTTTGGTCCTGGAATGCAATTTTGGAGACAATTTTAGGTTGGTTTATTTGCCTAACAACAATAATAACGTGCTCACTGTCATTTATTGAGCAACTGATATGTGCCAGACTATGTATGCACATCATTCCTAATCTTTAAAGAAAAACAACATGCAAGGCATGTATTCTAATTCCCCTTTGCAAATAAGAAAATTTAGGCTCAGAGAGATTAAAGGACTTGCTTAAGTTCACTTAGAAATTGACAGAGCCAGTATTTGCCTAATTGCAAAGCCTGTACTTTACTTACACCCCGACATTGTCACGGCATCGAAGGCTGGAAATTGAGATCCACACACTCCTCTTTCCCCCTGTCCTACTACAGTGAGTAGAACCTTACATGGGCTAGTGCTGGCTCCTACTGCCAAGGTGTCCTTGACTTGTATTCTGACGCAGTGACATACCTTCATTGATTCCATGATGCTGATGACCCTCCCATGGCATCTGCTGACAAGCCCAGAGCAACCTGACACCCCCCTTTAAAGAGCTTACCCTGGACTTTCCAACCAGAGAGAAAGAGGCCTTGAAAAGGAACCTGTGTGTGATTCGGTATTACTTTGATTCTTGAGCTCGACAGTCAGTCAGTTCTTCTCATTTATTTGACATCTTAATTTCCTTTGAACATTTTATCCAAACTTCCAGCAGTGACTCTCAACACTGGCTGCATGTTAAAATCACTTAGGGAACTTATAACAGTAACTATGCCTGGGTTCCCCATCTAGACATTCTGATTTGAGTAGGCTGGGGTAGGGCCCTGGGTATCAGCCTTAAAAAAAAAAAAAAAATAAGTACTTCAGGGAATTCTAATGTTCGGCCAGGAAAGAGAATCAGTGCTTCAGGGGCAGAAAGTCTCTCTCTTCACTCTTGTTGATTCAGTATACTTTTTTCCTGATCCCAGTAAGCCCTCAACCTTGTAATGTTATCATTTCACTGGGAGGTAGAATTTACTCAACAAGAACATTCATGTTTTTGAGGCAGCTTAGGCCGAGGAGAGGTGTTACAGAAACGAACACAGATGCTGAATTTAGTGGCCCCAGAGGAGGGGAATTAGCCATTTTGAATTAGGTCATTGGGAACAACCAAAGGACAGAGCTTTGACTTTTACCACCCTCCCTCTCAATTCATCCTCCCCACCCCCACCCAGTTTTCTGCATTGGAGGAATGTGTTCTTTGGTTTTGGAGAGTGTTCACAATCACTTCCAATGCTTTTACTGTGGGACATATTGTAGCTTATTTACATCAGTTTGGATATTTGTTTGTAGTATCTTTACTTTTTGTTTACTAATTTAATTCACTGCTACATATAAAAGAATGGCTTCAATTGAAATAATCACGGTGGTGGCTCACAGTACGAACCAGTGACACTCTACCTTGCTCCAGTGGAAGTGTACTCAGGCTCCCCACCTGGCATTTGGCATTCTCCTCACCATCTGATGCCAGTCTTTCTCTCCAGAATTAAGGTCTCTCTTCCCTGTTGCTGGGTTTCTGCCAGCTGAAATGTACCCTGAACCGGGATCCACCCCATTCCTGCCTTTGTTCGCTGTCTCATCCTGATGAAAGGTTACCTCTGTCCTGAAGCTGTCTCTCATCCCAGCTGCTAGAAATAACCTTTCCTTTCCTAGAACCCCACACTGCTTTGAGCAGGAACACTTTTAGAACTTATCACATTGTACCTAGAACTATTCTTATTTATGTGTGTATAATTCCTCCCCTTCTGTAAGCTTTTGGAGGGTGGGGCAGCCTCTTAATTTTGGTGTGTCCTGCTGTGCCAAGAATATTGGAGGCATTCCTACATGTTCTTTGAATAAATGTGTTACTTTTAGTTCAACTCAGCAGTTGTCCAGCATTAACTTCATGAGATATTGGTAGCTTTGGTGAACATTTGGAGAGCTCCACGGTGATGGAGTGAAAGCCGGTGACCTACTTACAGCAGATCCCCTGCAGGCTCACTGGTGAAGAAGGCTCATGTTTAAACTGTCGCAGGAGAGCCTGGCTTATTTATCCTGGTGGATGTTTACATGTCTTAAAATGACCCTCCCCCCTTTTTTTTCCTTTTAAAATATAAAAGCAATGCATTCTCCTGTAGAAAATGCAGAAATTTTCAGAGAACTAAAGAAGAAAATTAAAAGTACCTCTAAAACCTCCAAGTTGTATTAATAAAACCTGTCCTATTTTAACAGTACATGATAGTGGAAAGGAATTTGCTTCTCTGTATTTTTAATAACTGCTGGCAAGGCCAATGTGTCCAGTGGGTGAGCTGTTTTTATTATTATTATTATCATTAATATTGTCACTGAGACTAAAACAAAGTAGATGTTGTCACCATTGCTATAGCCCCAAGAAGAACTTCATGGGCTACACTGTGATTAAGCACCTTGTATTTAGGAAGTGTTTGTAGACTTTATTTTTCAGCAACTGTGCCTTAGTAGCTGTGCAAGAGAAGCTACTTCCCAGATGAAGTCAGTGAAGCCAGTGTTGAAAAAGGCTGGGGTCTGGAGTATGGTGGTGTCTGGGGGGGGTGGGGGTGGGGGTGGGAGGCATCTGGGGGAGGCTTGACCAAGGGCAGTGAGAGGCAGGGGCCGGAAACACCTCCTGTGAGAGAGGTATCCAGGGCGCTTTCTCCTTCATAGGACAATGCTTGGAGACTGCAGCTGACCCTTGCATCTTAATGTCCGTTGTCCTCACAGCACTTTTCACCACATCTTTATGGATGTTAGGTAATTAATAAAAAAGGAAGAGGTGATTTTAGAGATTGAGGCTCCCGCTCCCACAATGTATCATGTGTACCGTGGCTGTGGCTGGGGTGGGCAGCAAGACTTGTGTTTAGAAAACAAGTTTGGACAAGTTCACGGGGCTGGTGGGTACGTTTTTATTTTAATTTTCTTTCCTTTTGTTTAGGTTTTATCTTATTCTCTTTTATTTTTGAATAATTTTATTATTTAAAAAAAATATTTTCCAAGAACGGAAGAGAATTGAAACATAGCAGAAAAGTACAAAGAAGATAATAAAAATGTCTCCAAATAATCATTTTTCAAGTTTTAAAAAACACCTTTTAAAGTCTCTCTCTGTTCTTTCTCTCTCTCTACATAAATGTATGTATGTGTGTGTATAGATGCATGCACACACATAATATTTACGTGAATAACTGCATCTGCAATTGCACTAATAATTGCAGGCTCTTCTATGATGTCTTTTCACAACGTGGCTTAAGAAAATTTATATTAATAAATATAGATCTCTTAGACTCATAAAGTGTAATTTTGTTAAGGACTGGTATATTAAAATATTAAAAAAAACACAGTTCTTTAGATATAATTGGATATTATCTGCATTTACTAGTAACTGTAGCAGTTCTTAGCAAAGTCATTTGTAAATTTAGGAACTGTTGACTAAACGTTTAGAATGGGGCAGGCACTGTGCTAGTTGCCCGCATTATCAAAAGCATCAGATGCTACTTCTGTCCCCTTGGGCTCAGCCTGCTGGGAAGCACACACACCATGAAGCCGCCTGTGCTGCGGATGAGCTCGGGAACACAGAGGTGGCGATGATGGTCTCTCTTCTGTTCTTTGCTTCCAATAATGAGAAGGCTGCTTCTCATGTTGCTCGTGAGCTGCTCGACTCTCCTGTTGTTTCCTGCAAGCATGATTCTAGTTTATTAAAATTAATTAATAATAAAATATATTAAAAATAGCATTTTTTAACGGTAAAAGCAATTTATGCTCATGTTATAAATTTAAAATATGCAGGAAAATATAAAAAGAAAGTAAAAGTCATCTGTAATCCCACCCTTTACAGGTAACTACTATAACATTTTATTTGTGGGAGTCCGTTTGGCTCTGTGACCCATTGATTTTTTAACCTGAACTTCACAACCTAGTTGTAAGCTCCACTTTATATAACATTTTTAAAAGAGTCAAGATTAAAGAAAAAATCCTTTATCAACTAAAATGCACTTGCGTCTCTTGTACAAAAATACACACAAACAAGGGGAACAATCACTCTAGTTGAGCAATAACCAACCTCTCATTTTGCAGATAGAAAAACCGAGGACTAGAACTTGTCCAAGATCATGTAAAAAAAAAGAAAAAGTGTCAATTAACACTCAAACCCAGGTCTCTTGAATTCTGGTCCAGTACTTTTCCTGCTCTATAGTAATACCTCCTTACTAGGTCATAAAAGCAGTGGTAGAGAGAGAAAAGGAAAATCACGTCAGTTCTAAAGAGTGCATTTTTTTCCCCTGTGTCCTTTAGCTGAGCTATTTTTGTGGCTATTCAGTACATGTACAATGTCGCCTCTTGGAGCGTCCTGGCTAGACTGAGAGGCCATTCATTGCCGACTGCAGGCATGCTGTCCCTCATGGCTGACTCTAAGGAATCTCGGCCCGAAAACCAGATGGGAACAGACTATTCCAATATAAAAATCAAATTCAGGGTCTGAGTGTACACAGAAAATAATTACTGCATATCCTGTTGGACTATGTACATAACAATAAAACAATGATTTATGAGTGTGTGAGTGGCTGGGGAGGGGATAGGAGGTGGGTGATGTTGGTTTTGATTCATCTCTTAGTCTCTGATCTGTTCACGAGCTCTGATAAGTCTTATACACAAATGCAGGCTGTTCATTCTCCTTACATGTGACCCTGTTATTCTAGCTCTCAAAACCTTCAGTTGTTTCCTTCTGGAACAATGCACAGACTCCTCTGTCGGACGTTTAAGTCTTTCTGTGATCTGTCCCACAGACACTGATATAATATGGAGATATATAATGTAACTGTTAAGAGCCAGACTTTGCAGCCAGGGCTGCTCCACCACCAGCTAGCACTTGTAGTTGGGCAGGCTACTGACCCTTTCTGTGCTTCAGTTTCCTCATGTGTGAAATGGGAATACGGTTGTTATGGGGATTCAGTGAGTAAGGATTTATGAAGGTTTACCAGTGACTAAGTCATAATCCATCACATAGAAAGCACTGTATTAGTTTATTAAATGAATACCTTTCCAGCTCCTCCCCTGAGAGCACTTCCCTTTTGCTGTAGATTTCTGGTCATTCCTGAAATGGTCCCTTATCTTCCTGCCTCCGTGCAGCTGTGACCCTTACCTTTAAAATGTTTGCTCTCTCATTTCTGCCTGTCCAAATCTTACTCATTCTTTTAAGGCTGGGCTCAAATGCATCTTCATTCACTTCTTTCTTTATTCATTCACATATTCACTCATTCCTTTAACACATTTTTATAGAGGGTCTGCTGTGTGCCAGGTGCGTAATCTAGGAAGGCTTCCACAGTTCCCGGGCTAGGGCAGGTCTGTCTATCATGCGAGCCTCCCCTGTGACATGTCACAATCAACCTCCCATCACAGTTTCTGATGGGTTTGATTGGTCTCCCCTATTAGGATATTAGCTCTTTGGGAGTAGGGTGCTTATTAGTAGGTATTTATTAAACTTTATTTAAAATGAATGAAGAGTTAGCTGTTGTGGGTATTTATTACCTTCTAACAAAGGCAAGAAAATAGAAAAAAACTTAAGTTTGTGTGTGTGTAAGAATGCACGCGTGCGAGCGCGCAAGTGAGAGAGAGAGAGAGAGAGAGAGGGAAGAAAATATATTTTTGAATGGGAAGGAAGAGGCTGTGTCTGAAGGCAAAGACCCACTTCCAAGCTGAAGAAAGGCAAGAAGACAGGAATGAGAGGAGAGCCACAGAAGTGGAGGGAAATGGGATGAGAGAGTGGGTTATTCTCTGACCCCTAAAGCATTTGCTCCAAGAGATGATTTTCCTTAAGTGGTATAAAATGTGAAGTGAATCTGGTCTCACTTTTCCTTTTCCTCTTTAGGAGGTTGAAGTTGATTTTTAAAATGAGGTGGTGGAGGGAGGTGGGGTTTGGAGAAGGAAAGTGAAAATTGTTTTCTGAAACTCTCTTTGCCAAATAACACTCTGGAGAGACATTTAAACAAAAGTCTTGCCAGAAATGACCAGTAACACTCTTTCTTTTCTTCATTGTCATGGTCACTCTCCCATCACTGTTTTCCACCTCCAAACACCTCTTTCCTTCCTTCCTTCCTTCCTTCCTTCCTTCCTTCCTTCCTTCCTTCCTTCCTTCCTTCCTTCCTTCCTTCCTTCCTTCCTTCTCCCTTTCTGCCTTCCTTCTCCCTTTTTGCCTTCCTCCCTACTTTCTCTTCTTTTCTCCCTTTGCTCTTCTCCTCTCCTCTCCTCTCCTCTCCTCTTCCTTTTCTTCTCCTCTTTCTTCCCCTCTCCTCCCCTCTCCTCCGCTCCCTTCTCCATGCTCCTCTTCTCTCTCTTTCAGGTGTGTTACAGATAAGACGCTGGGGAAAAATTAAAACAAAACATAAAGTAAGTAGGTGATTTCAACTTATAATTATTTGTTAGGTTATAAAAATGATATGTTTTAGAATGTTTACCTGGTCACTTCATCTGTTTTCCATTGGAAGCTGCCCCTCCTGCCATCCCTCCTCATTTAGTCTCCCAGGCTTCCACCCACTTTCTGACTCAAAGCAGGAGAGGAGACTCTCACAACACTACTGGACTGAGACGGGAGAAAGGCAGCTTTCAAATGCTGACTCTAGATGCTTAGCACAAGCAAATTCTTGGCCTTTTTCTTCTGAAGATTTCAGTTGATTTTTTATCTTGTGTTTACTGCTATGAAAGCATGAAGATTCAGTGATGGGTGTGCATTGACTGAGCGCTTGGTGCATGCAAGCCTCACACTACATTGGGGGATGCCCAGTGAGAAAAAGGGGACCTCTGACTGCAAATGGCTCATTGTGTGAGTGTGTATGTGTGTGTGTGTGTATGAGCGAGTGCACGCACACTTCTGTCTACATGCATGCCATGGTGCTATGGGGAGACTGGTTTCTGGGGGGAGAGGGTGGGCCATGGAGTAGGCAGATAGGTGTGCCTACAACTAATGAGTACCTGGAGGCAGGCTGTAAAATGATCAGTGCTAGAGTTATGAGCCAGAGTTATGAGCATGCTGGAGGGCAAGGTATTCCGTTTGCTGTCACTGAGGAAGGCTTCACAGGGTGTGGTGGTGTTCTAGACTTTGAAAGATAGCTAGAACTTTAATCAAAAAGGAAGAGAGAGACGAGGCTTCAAGACAAAGGGAACAGCAGAGGCACGAGAATGTGTAGACAACAGGGAATGGCAGGCTGCATCTGGAAGGTGCATGGATCTGAGGCATCTGTATCAAATCACAGACGTGTTAAATGTGCCCCTATCATGTTTGGGGCTTTTGGTCTGTAGGCAGTAGGGAGCTGTTATGGGTTTTGGAAAGAGCTGTAATGCGATGACTCTGGGTGTGTGTGTGTGTTTTGTTTTTACTTCTAACTTTCTGAGTCTAAGAAGAACTGTTAGGCAACCTTAACTCTGGGAAGCGCATGCTGCCTGTCTTTATGTATCTTTTCTTTTCTTTTCTCTTCCAGCCTGGCTCTGTTCCTTCTCAGGCTTCTGATAATGAAGAGTGGCAGTGTCAGCAACTAGGAGCTGATGTGAGGTCTCTGAGCAGACTCTGTCCTTCACTGTTTTCCATCCTTTCTCTTCCTTTTCTTTCTCTATCACCACCCCCACCAGCAGCAACAGCAGCACTCCCCTCCCTAAAATAAATAAACCAGTCGCTCCAAAAGGTTCTAAGCACATTAGTCACATATCCCAGAAGTTTAATACAGAATTATTTTGACAGCGAGAACAAGAAGTGTTTTCTAGTTGAACGCACAGAACTTGCTTATTCCAACTGGGCTTTCTGCCGCACAGACAGATGATATGTTTTTTAGATGGATTGGCCACGCAGGAGACTGCGTCGCTTCCCTTGGAAACATGACAAAGTGCTCACTACCAAAAGTGGTTGGGAAAAAGATGTGAAATGAGAGCGAAAGGGAGAGAGAGATAGAGAGAGAAGAATGAAATCGTATCCTTATTGCGAATATAACTTTCTTACTAATAACTTCAATAAGCCGCTGAGAGATTTCTATGTGTTTATTTACTTATTTGGCTGCCTCTGGAGCTGTGAAGTCCTTTTTTAAACCTGGGCTCATATGTGTTCTAAAAGATGAGGACAGATCGAGTTATTGCCATGCAGGTGGCTCTCCAAGCATTCCAGTTGAATAGCTCTTCCAGAAATATTTCTTGACTCACTTACTTGGCACTTTCTGTGGCCGTTACTAAGCAGATTGAGTCCTCCCTGCGCATCCATCAGACTACCCTAGGGTTGATGTGGATCCCCTTATCCCTATTTGGCATTGGAAAGGTGGAGGAATGAAAAGCTAAAGTCCAGTCTCACCCATGAGAGATTTTTACCTGAGGTACCAGTGCGCCATCTCGAGGGTCAGGAAAAGAATAAAAGTGTGTGCTCTCCTCCTTCCAGCTTTGCCCTTTTCCTTCAGGGTCTGCCACCAAACAGGAGACCCTTCCTCGAGGGCACGTCACCTGGGTATTAAGACCCAGAGATGAGCATGGAGGGAACCTAAAGGACTTCCACATCTGGGGTACCTGCTTCTCTGGCTCCCATGATCCTTCACTTCTTGCTTCTCAAACCCTTTTAGAGGTTTCCAGCATTGGGTCTTGATGTTTTCAGATCTTTTTCCTTTGTGGAATCCTTTTACCCTCATGGAATGTGGTGTGAAATCCCAATACATAAATTAACCACAGTGTAGTTATCTGGTGGTGCTGTCATTAGATGGTGGAAGATTCAACGGGCTTCCACCTAGGGCTAAGTTATCTTTCCAGAACTCTGCCTCTGTGGAACCCTCTTTGATAACCACTGTATTGGAGGTGCTTCAAGACCCCTGACAGCCCTGACGACTACGATTCTGCCTTCTTTAACTTTCTGCCTCTCTACACATCTCTCAAAGTTGAGGAAGTGGCCCCTATAGAGATGGGGACAATTGGCCCAGTGAGAGACATGACCTTTGCTGGTTTCCTCACAACGTCTTTGAAATTCCACTTGATGAAGGCCTGTTAGCTAGCTCATTTCAGATGATTCTTCTTAGGGGGCTTGTCAGACCCCAGGCCTCCCCAGAGTCTGGGCACCCCCTGGCCAGCACTACATTATTACTCATTACACTGTTCTGAGTGGGAGTCTCAGTAAATTCTTGCTGCCATTGCTGGGGCTATGGGCTTATAGTCTCTGTCTCAGGAGCATTTATGAGAGGAGTAACATAGCATTCAAGCTATTTTTAAGGAAACCTATTTTTGTTGTTGTTGTTGTTGTTGCTGTGTTTTAAAGCACTGTGTTTGCTTTATAGCTAAAGTGAGTAATAAAAATAAAGCCTGGGCCATCTCTTTTTCCTCTAGTAATATTTATGCAGCACCTACATTCATACGACACTCTACTGTTTCCTAAGGAAGATTCTGACCTTTATAATCATACATTATGTTTTTCACAGGGCGGGATCGTTTCTAAAGGGCTTTTTCACTGCTCACAACAACTCTGGGGCAAAGAATACTCTATGAGATTATATAAGTCACAGTTAAGTTGAAAAGAATTATGAGCATTTGAACCTTAGGTTCCCTGACTAATGCCGTTGCCCTAAACCATTCATTCTCCTTGTAGCAGGAATTATGAATGAGTATGCTATTAACAAGTGCTGTTTATTAAGTGCTTACTTATATGTCAAACACTGCTAGGTAGACACTGTAAAAAGCCTATTTAATCTTTTCAACAACCCTATAAGGTAGACATGATTATGTCCAGTTTGCAAATGAATCACTATAGATATTGAGAGGATAAATAACTTGCTTGAGGTTCTAGTTCACAGAAATGTTGGACCTTAAATTCCAACCAGGACTGTTTGCCTCCTAAGGCTTTTCAAGTATAGAATTTTGCTCATCATTAGTCCTCACTAAGGAGACAGAAAGTTTGGTCTTGAAAATAACAAAGCTAGTGTGTGTGTGTGACCACATGCTACAGTGAGTGTTGCATACAGGTAAGGATTAACAGGTGACTGTTTTTCTGTTTGCTTTTGGAGGTCATAAGGTATTTATACAGGGACTTCTACTTTCTTGTTAGATTTTATGTGCTCCACATTGAAATTATGAATTTTCCATTCTACTAAACTGTGTGCCATTGGGCAAGTCATTTTCTATTCCTGGGGCCGTGGTTTCCCCCTCTATCATTCTATCATCCTATCCTTCTAAGTTTTACAAGTCTAGGGAATGTGTTTATTGAATTCTCTTTGTATACTTTCTTTTGAAATGTCATGTGGAATTACAAATACTTGATTCTTGTTTTAAATTAGAATGACAGTTACAGGTTATCCCTGTTTTCAAAGAGATTATCTACTTCTGAAATACAGTTTGCAAAAGTTTGAAAGTCAGATACCACATGAAGAAATAACTAAGTCATATCAAGAAAGATGAATGTCTAATATGTGTTCTGATTGGCTAGCGGGTTGCGTCTTGCTTTTTCAGCTTTAATTTTGTCTTTCTAACCCTTATGTTAGAATATATCGCATCCCCTCCCCCAACACATGTGAGTGTGTGTGAGTGCACACACAAAATTCTTGAGAAAGAAAGCCTCCTACATTTGTTAAAATTGTCACTTTCTGCACAGAATCTGGTTAGCATACCTTTGGGTGAGTGAGAGAAAATTCTTTTTCTCTGTGTCAAGTTCAGGGTGTGAATCAATTCTCCATGCCTTTTGCATTTTAGTAAATGTTTCCTAGATGGATTCATTGGATTTCCAGTAAAGACAAACAGCTCGGAAACCAGATTGCATTCATACCCAAGGCCTGAGTTCTGTGACCCAGGCATCAGCGCTTAGTTCCATATATGGCAAAAAGAGGGATAGGGAGAGGGAGTGGAGTGAGAATACCAGACATAGAATGCATTCCTGAGAAATGTGCATTCATTACTGACAAAACAGGACCCTCATTGGTTTCCACTTTCTGTAGAACATGAGCAGTGAAGCTTTGAGAAAGAAGTCAGTGTTCAGTTTGCCACAGGGAATAGTTTATATTCCCTTTTCTTTTCAGTCACATGTAGGTTTAATTTGGAGTCAGTGTTTAAGTCAATGCTAGCATGGAATGAGGACTTAGAAATTATTCTTGGAGTCAGCAGATATGGGTTCTCAGCCTAATCCAGCCGCCATCCAGCTGTGAAACTCTTTCTGGCCTGTGTTTTTCAGTGTCAAAGTGGCGAGGCTGGATATGATGATCTCTAAGATCTCTACTATTTCTGTTTTCTTTGGTTCTAATTTTGCCTTAGATTTTCCAGTTCCTGTGGAATTCCCCGCAGAAAGTAGTTTCTCATTCTTCCAAATACTTTCTGTGGTTTGAACTTAAAAAGACAAAATAAAATCCCGGTCTCGAATTTTTCTTTGTGATTTCCTTAAATATGTTTTGGATACATTATTAGCCTTCACTTGGCAGATAACTTCTTGCTCAGGGTGGAGATGAAGGGCTTTTACTGCATCTTCATGGTCTTCCCCCTCTGCTTGTCCCTGTTGTTATTGGAGAAGAAATGGGGTTATGCCCAATACAGAGCTGTAGGAACAGATGTGCCCTTAGCAAATGCACCCTTGTAATGACCTTGTTAATTGTCTGCTTCTCTAATACATCCCACCTTCTCTATGGGAGAAAGAGGCAGAGACAAGAGGCAACTTCCTCACACCTTAGGAAGTGGAACTAGGAATGTGAAACGGAGGTGTTGGCTTTCCACTTAGTAATTGGATGAGTCACTTGTCTGTCGCTGATGTTAAGAAGGTTAAGAAGTAATTGAAATACAAAATTCTGGCCCTGGAGAGGACTGTAGTCAAAGCCAGACATTTTTTCTAATGCTCCTCTTTGTATTTATGGATTCTGTAGTCTATTGTCAACAGACTACAAGAATTTTGTTGCAAAAGTTGGTAATTTTCTGTTCCTTTTGGAGAGAGTTCTAGCCAAAGTCAACCCCTTCCCTCTCCTTTCTAAAAGTGTGGCTTTAGCTTCTCAGCTGAAATAAAGGGAGATATCTTTGTTCTTGGGCAAAATATTCTACCCCAAGGGCTTAGATGTCCCCATGACAGCCTGAGCAACTGTGGAAAGGTCTTGCTCTGAAGAAGCTGGGGTGGTTCAGTAGGTGCCCTGTGGACTCTCCTTTCCTCCCTGTGAGGTTGAGGAACCAAGCTCCACTTGACCTTGCCTCATTGTGCTGCTCCTTTGCTGGGAGCTGGCTAACACACAGCCCTCGAGTCCTGGGAGAAGGAAGCAGGCAAGTGTGATTGCTCCAGAGAGAGTAGGAGCTAAGAGGCATGGGTTCTTGTGGCTGGTGTGCCATGAGCTTGCCCTGTGACTTGGTCAAGATGCTTTAAGTTTTAGGTCTTCATTTCTCCATCTGGAAGTGAAATGCTTGTAGGCTTCAAAGATCTCTTCTAGCTCTTAAAGCATGAATTTAATATATTTCCAGACTGTCTCTTCGTATCTCATATGTCCTCTACTTGGCATCCCCAGTAATACTGAGCTCATTGATTTGCACAGAGTGTCTGACATGCCACATTCTTTCTGGTGTCAAGTAGAATATAAAACAAAATGCCCTCTCTATGAGCTCCTGTTCACCATAATATTATGACCAAATTCTTTAGAATAGCATTTAACTGCTTCAAAGTCTGGTTATAATCGGTAGTTCTAGTTTTAGGGAATGGGGGCTTCAGAAGCCTTTCTTTCCATATGTGGCACTCATCTTGACTTTAAGCTGTTTGTGAGCCCTTTGGTACCATGGAGGTACGTGTGCATATAAAAAAAAAAAGAAAATGAATATGAGTTGGGAGGGCAATTGAGAAAAAAATGAATCAATAGTTTAGGGAAGATTTAGGGAAACCAGATACAATGTGTCTTATGCTTTAGTAAAAAGCGTACATATTAATGATTACAAATGGTTGGCACTGTTATGAGAAAACCACAGGGAAGACCAATCATATATACAGTAATAATGTGTTGACTATGATTGATCCTTTAGGGAGTATGATATATGATGTAGGTTTATACAGGACTTTACAGTGGACTAACCTCTTTTACACCCATTAGCTCATCAGATCCTCACAACAGGTTCATGAGGGGTGCAGGTCATGGAACATTATCCTCAGCTTACTAAAGACCAACGTGATGCTCAAATAATGTGAAGAGACTGCCCAGTGTCATGTGGTAAAGAGATGGAATAGCAAAGACTTGCCCAGTGCTCTTATGGCTGCACCATATTTCCTGCATTTGTGAAGTTTCAGCCTAGCAGTAAAACAGGATAAATACACACATACGTATGTACCCCGCCTTTCCCACCAGAAGATGGTAGAGGATGGTATATATTAATGGTGAATCATGTGAGCCACAATATTTGGCAAATCAGTACTGGTGGTTAGTGGGGTGATATGTCAGTCAGTTCACTTTCACAGCTGAATTATCGACTAGAGCACCATGATCGATAACAGAGTCGATGATTTCTAGTTTCTGACTGTTCATTCTTGCATGTGTACTATTATTTAAGGCAACAAATAACTAATGATTATTGAACATTTAATGTGTGCCAAGCTTTGTGCTAGATATTGATCAGTAGGTGTGAACTTAAACCAGGAGTTAGAAAGGACTTTAAAAATATGCGGAATAACCCATCTCCCCTCTCATCCTTCAGGCCCTCCTCTGATATTCTTGCCAGGTGATAAATCCAACTGTACTTGACTATTTTATGCGGTATCTTATAGTAGAGGGTAGTTGCTCCAAAGGCTGTGACCTTTTATGTTTAGAATATATGCAAACTATTAGTAACTTCCATCAGTGATTATTTATACATCCATTAAGTGGCTTTATGAAAACTAAACCTTTCTCTTAAATTAAATTTTCTTCTTAGACTAAGTTTCTTTGGATGGCTGTTTGACCTACAGAGAGATTATTAGTTCTCATTTGTCCTAAAATTTCTTATGTAATTTGGCGTGGCCTACCTTGATTCTGGAAATTGAAAATTGGAGAAATATGCCCATGCTGTATTCTTTCCCTGTGATTCCATTTTTTGGGGACTAGAATTATATCTATATATAATTGCTCAAATTTTGAGTCATGTAGGAACATGTTCCAGTACATGATATTTGAAACCTATTTATACTTTCTTAGAACCACTAAATCTTCAAGTTGGAAGAGATCATAAAGGTTCTTTCAAACAGCTCCAGACTATAAATTCCTTGAGATCAAGAACTGTTAGTTTTATTTCTGTACCTCTTCCTGATGCAACTCCAAACACCTAGTCCAGTGCCAGGTGGCCTCAATAAATGAGGGTTGGATCGAATTGAATTTCTCACCTTTCATGCTTTCTTTACCCCTTTACTCAACTTGTCCAGTCATTGGGAGGAGATGTGTGGACCCACTGAGTGTGACGACCCATTAAGTAAATCATGGCGTTTGCTGCCCTCCACTAGGGCTTTATCTGTGTTTAGATCAAAGAATGCTGAATAACTAATAAAAAGCAATTCCAAAACATTTTGCAGATGGAAAGTGCTTCATGTGTTATAAATAATAACAGTCTCTCGAAATGAGACACCACCAGAGAAAGAAGTGCTGACCTTGCAGGCTATAGAAACTTATGGAAGATCTTACAGTGGAAGAGCGAGATGGTAGATATTGACCCCTTTCATCATTCTGTAATCAGCACTTTCATTTCTAAGTCACGGTACATTCCTCATTTTGGGCAGAGTTTGCTTTCTGGATTACCTAGGAATTAATCCTTCCAGATTTTAATAGGTGAGAGACTGAAGGAACACTGTGAAAACTGATAGGCAGATCTTCTAGGCAAGACTTTAAGTCAGTCCTCTCATTCAGTGCTTAAATCTAGTCCTTTCTAGATCTTGTTCTCCTCCTCAACTGTTATTTCTTTTAAGGAGTCTGTAGTCACCTCTATTTTAGTTCCGGAGCACATGGTATTCTCAAGATCTGGAAACTAGCACCTTTTTCCAAAGGAGACAGTGGAAACGCCAGGGCCCTTCCTGGCTTTGAACTATCAGTTTTAGAATCAAACACCATTTGGCTGGGTAGACTGGATTTCCCCAGATACCTCTGTCTTTTCACAGAGAGGTCCTGCTTTTCCTTTTGGGGTTTCATCTGGCGAATGGCCTGCCTTTTCTTTGTCCTGTGGTGTGGGTCGGTCTGATTCAAATTTGTTAAATATATGACAACTGCCCACCAGGAGCCATGAACTATATTTTCATCTGTGTTATCTCACCTTATTAAAGTGAGTGAACAAAAGTGTGTACTGAATCTTGCTGTTTTTCTTGGTGACTCTTTCTTCTCAGTAGCAGTGACCCATTCTAGCTGGGCATTATTTGTGCAATCAATAAGTATTTATTGAGCACCTACTGTATTCTAGGAACTCTTCTTGGTGCTGGTCTGTGAACAAAAGAATGTCCTCCCAAGCTATCATTTGTAATAGGAATATGATTTTAAAAAATGACTTAACAGAAAATTGCTTAAAGAAATAAATACAACATACCAAACACACAACAGCTCTTTGCTTCAGGTCTTTCCTCCTACTTTCTCTTCTCTCTCATTTTTTTTT
>CM053507.1:117629944-117905722 GCA_028627145.1 Eidolon dupreanum | reverse complement strand
CCTTTCCTTTCCTTTCCTTTCCTTTCCTTTCCTTTCCTTTCCTTTCCTTTCCTTTCCTTTCCTTTCCTTTCCTACCCTTCCTGTCTTTTTCTCTTTATTACTATTCTTTTAATGTCTTGTTCTTAGTTTAAAATGGGTCTTATGACCAGGCATTTATAATAATGTTATAACATCAGGCTTCAGCCGCCTAGTTCCAGTTCTGAATGATCAGGTCTTCACCTGCATACTTTATGGCCTTCTGCTTCCTTATCTTTTACATGGAGGTTGTGATACCGTTTGTTGTCTAGCCTCAAAAAGCCATGTTGGGGCCTGAGTGATACATGTCTTATATAGTTCCCTACCCTGTATACAGGTTACTAGGAGGTCGGTTACATACACAATCACATTCCTTGGGCTTATGGAAGGGTACCTTTTATTTTGGTGGGATACCCTGAGAGTAATGAGCTCAGAGCCTCTGTTGTGTGTTTTCTTGGTATTCCAGTATCTCTGTCATAACTGATATCTCTGTTCAGGGCCCTACCTGATCTGGCTTCAGGCTGCCTTGCCACCTGCTCCCTGACTCCTCCTGTCTACTCCCATGCTCATATTCTCCATTCCATGTGGAGAACCGTCCTGCCTGGCAGGCTCTGCCAGAGAACATCCTTCAATAAACGGCTCATATTTCACCTTCTCAGAAACATCAGATTTCTTAGTTAGAATCGGTTTCTCTCCTATAGTCTCCATCCTATGGTTTACATTTTTGGAAATCCGTTTGCAGACCACCTTGTAAGTTAGTGGGTAGTATCTGCTTCTGGGCTTTAATCTCCAGAGGGCAGGCATTTCTAAGCGTCTGGAGCCTAGCTCAGTGGCTGGAATTTATAGGCACCCCGTGAATGTGTTTTAAATTGAATTACTCAGGAGGCCTGAGGGGTTGGGAGGTTAACTAAGTTAACCCAAGGAACTAGAAGGACCCCTGGGAACTGGTTTAGGAGTATATAGCTTTTAGGAACAGCTATCGGCTTTACCGTAGCTCCTCTTAATCCTGTGTCTCTAGAAGCAGAGGGAAAGGTAGTGTCTACTTAAGATGCTAGTGACATTCCTGGTGAGATTAATTCAGAATACACCATTTCTTCTCCTAGCTCTCAAGTTCTCAAAGTCTCTTTCTATTGGAAAAGCTTAGCTTTTGAAGAGGAGGCAGTGGTTTTCATGGTGACCTCTGAATTTCTGACTCCGATTATTAACCTTCTAGAAGAATAATTTGCACTTGTCCCTGTTGCAAGGAAGGCAGATGTGCCGAGGTGCCGCATTCGTGAAACTGAGCTAAATCCCGCTTGTTTTGTGACTTTGATCTTTGTGAACAGTCTGGGGTCAGGCTGTGCCCCCATCATGTGTCTGAAAAATCCACTTTCCACCGTCATGGTGGGATCTTAATTGCTGCTTGTGGAACACCTTCTCCTGACTTGAAGTTCAGATTTTACCTGTGTGGTTGAATGTTGTTTCCAATGAATCATGCACAGAAATAGGAATTTATGTTTACCATGCTTCATGAGAGAATTTACACGGAAAAGAGGATGCACGATGCAGAGGAAAAAGAAAAAGAGGAAGTATGGGACATGTGGTTCCAATCCTAAATCTGCCAGAGACATATTATGTGACATGGGGCCTTAGTTTCCAGATCTGTAAAATAGGGACACTAATAATTATTAGGAGTTATATAAGTTAACTGAGGTTATTTAGGTAAAGCATGTGGCAGAGCACCTGACACTTTTCAGCACCAGGTATCCCAGTACAATTCCATAGACTTGGTTGTGAGTCCAGTTCCAATAGCTGTTAGGGATGATTTACATAACTTCAGTGAGACTGAGTTATTAAACCTGAGTACCAGTTTAAATGAATTTTACTTGGGATTAAATATAGCTTGCATGCTAAGTTGTAAAGATTAGATGATGTTTGTGAAAGGTCTAGCGCAGTGGAGTTTCTCAGTATCTGGCCCAGGGATGGACACTCACCACCGCCCAGCTTCTCTGGAGTGGTGACATGCTCTGGGGTGACGTGCCTGACGTGCCTCAGAGGTGCTGACTGAAGCTTCCCTCTATGGCTATATTTCCTTCCTGTATCCTAGACACAAAACCTTCCTCTCTAGAAATCAGACGCATAGAATAAGCCTAGTTATGGAAATGCTGCTTTTAGAAGGATACAGAACACAGCATCTATGGAGAAGTACAACCTGCATGGTGGAGGGTGTTTTCATAGTTTTCATATGAAGACCTATTGAAGAGCTGGCAGTATTTTACCCAGAGAAAGATAGATTTGGGGTGGGAGGGGAAGGTTGGGATTGGTGATGGAGAGATGAATGAGTGCTTGTCCGGGTGCGCAGGCCTAACTCAGGGCAGTGGCAGGTGAAGGTGGAGAAGCGAGCCTGGCAGGAGGGGGTGAGCAGTGGAAAGGGTGTGGGAACTAGGAGAACCAGGGCAGAAGTGGAGGGTTCTGGCCTGAACATTAGGTGCAGAGGTTGGAGATACTACATGAACTATTAGGGTGTAGCTACAGTGCTGTGCAAGACAGGAAATAAAGGAGCTCTCTGTTTTCACCATCCTAGTAGATAAATAAAGGAATGATCCTGTGTGTGTGTGTGTGTGTGTGTGTGTGTGTGTGTGTGTGTGTATTTGTGTGCATCTTTATATGTGCATGTGCTTGTGTGCATGAATGTATATTAGTAACAGGACCAAAGAAGTCGGAGACTTACCCAAGGCCAAAGAACTAGGAAACATCTTTCATTTACCTTAAGTACTGAGTTTAGTAATGACTGTGAGTGACAGAAATGGGCAGGGGGAATATGTAGGGAAAGGGCCTCAGCCCCATTTCCTGCTCCCTCCTAGGCAGGTAGTGAGTAGGAGTTTAAGTTTCACTGTTTGATAGCATCACCTCCTCTGCTTTCCCAGAAATTATTCCTCGAAGTATGACTCGAATCGTTACTCTGTTGGGAGATGTCTCAGTTTAGAGCTGACTTTCTACTCTGGTTGTTTACTAAAGAAATGGTGGCACTGACAATTCAGAAGTGGCCTAATTGAGTGGAAAGAACAAGGTAGTCAGGGTTAGGGGGCCTAGTTCTGACTGCTGGGCCTGTCTTAGAGACCTAGGAAAATTGGGCAAGTGAAGCTATTTCCTAGTGTCTCCACTATTTCTCCTGTAAATTGGAGGATAATGATTTCTCTTTGATAAGGTTATCACGATAGTGCTTTGCAAATTATAATGTTGGACATAGTCCGATAAAGGTAAAGAGGTGTCTGGACTTGGTTGTTTCCATGTGTGTGAAGCAGTAGAAAAGGAGGTGGTAAATTGGTCAGCACCTGTGGATGCTGCAGATCTCCGATATTATGGTAATGGCAGCATCTCCTTTTTGGGGGGTGGGGTGGGATTATAGGTCTTAGAACATTGTGGTTAATGACTGTAGAATCTACTGACTGCTTGGTTCTACCCTGCTCTCAGCTAACCATCAGTACCATTCCTTCCCATCCCCAAACCCCAGCTATAGGCTAAAGATCTCCTAGCTCTTGTGTTATTTTGGGAAAAATTCTGAACTTCTAGGCCTTCATTTTTTCATCTAAAAGTGGGATAATAATCGGCTTAGCTTTGTCAGCATTGTGAGGATTAGCTGAAGAAAGGGATATGAAGACCCTTTGTAAGTTGTGTTGAACTCTGTATTTTTGGAGCCCATTTTCTCTCTTTTCTCCCTTCTGCTAATGTCCAAGGGACATCTTTGCTCTTGAAAAGATAAACTGGTACAGAGGAAGAAACGAGGGCTTATATAGAAAAGTGACTTTCCTGGGCCCCAGAGTGAGTTGGAGTCTTGGGATCCACACCCAGTTTTGTCACAACATGTCAAATTTCACCATTCAGTGCAAGCCTGATTTGTCCATGCCTCAGACCTACCCAGGGGGAGACAGAAACCTCTGGAAGGGGTGTCAGCTCTTTGAAACCTCGAAGGGGGTGGGAGTAGTCTCTGGTATGGCTGCTTCTGTGGGTGTTGAGGCTCCTTTTCACTGCCTCTTGTGTCCAGCAGTGACTAGTTGCTTGGGTATTTGGGTTTTGGGTGAGTCAACAGGCCTGTGACCCAGAGGACCTGTGATGTGCTTGGCAGCAGGCTGGAATTAGTCAGAAGGCAAAACTGCTTGTCTTGACCCTAGAACCCACGTACTCTGGTGGAAGAGAAAGTCCTCTCTGATCCTTAGTTGCTCTACCTATGGCAACTTCTAGAGAATAGGAATTTTTTCTCTTTCTGTTTCATGGGGTTAATATCGAAATTAAAGGAGAGAAGATACATGTTTTTTTTGTAAACAATATCGCAATATTCATATATCATTAGTTTCTGCTACTTAAAACATGCAGCTGACTTCTTTTCGTTACTCCCTCCTGGAGTAAATGTATTGATGTAAAAAAAGAAACTCCGTTAAGTTCCTGAGGACAGCTGGTAAACATTCTAGTCTTCTTTTTATTTGGTGTCTGAGGTCTCTGAATGTAAGCCTGGACCATTTTAAGTAAGTATTGGGGATCCATGAGAGGGAGGAATCATGTAAATCAAAGCACAGGTTCCGGAATCTTAGGTTCTCATCTGACATATCTACTCGGGCTTATAATATTCAATTCATCATAGATACTGGGGCTTTATTCCCATTTTTTAATGCCACCCGTGGAGACTTGTTTCTCATAGAGGCTCGATCATTGGGCTCTTAGAAGGTCCCTATTTAGGACACTGAGGCCTGGCAAGGCCACACATTGAGGAAATGACAAAAATCAAGCCGAGAAGCCAGTTCTTTGGATCCTCGATTCCCTGCTCTTTCTGACACATCAGTCTTCCCTCCTGTCAGGTGAGGAGAGAAGCCAGATGGTTTGACAAATGGTTCTTGTTGCTGTCAAATCTGCCTTCTCTTTCTGCTCAGACAGACAATTCTTACTTTCCCTTTTTGGGGAGGTGAGGTAGGGTGGGCAGAGAGGGAGGGAGGTGGATGAAGGAAGAAAAACATTTCATTGCCTGATGCTTTATGTGGAAGAGATGACCAATAAGCATTCGTTTCTGTGTCAAGAAGCAAAGCTAAGGCAATGAGTAATAGTCACCTCGAATTTAAAGTACACAGAGGCCTAGAAATGGCAGCTTGTATTAGGAGACAACATTGAGTTCATATATATTCATCTTAAAAAAAAACATGTTTAAGATGCCATATCCATAAATACTAATAAGGCTGTCTGATTCCAATTTTCAGGTGAGATTAGCATTTTATTGAGTATTTTATCTGTCAGATTCAATACTCAATGTACCATCCTCCCAGGCTTATTAGCATAATTGCTCTGCTTAAGCAACAATAAAAAATTCAGCAGTAAAATATCAGTTAGTGCAGGCAATTTGTTATCAAAAGCTTTTACTTAAGGACAGCTTTATCCTGCATTTATTAGCAAGTTAGGGTTATAACTTATTTTTATTCGAAAAAACAAAAGGGGAGGAGAAAGATTTTGCTTTTTTGATTTGGAAATAATAGAGAAATTAAAAAGCACTCTGGAAAATTGTCCACATCCCTTCTTCCCTTGCTGAAAGTAGCCTGTGATTAGAATAGACTCCACTTGTGAGGCACATTGGCTCAGACAAAGGTTGCTGTCCTTGGCATTGGAATACATGGGCAGTAACGCCCGTTTATGTTTGTATAGATGTTTTCAAAACACTTTCACGTCTCTTTGTTGCTTAAGTCTCACATTGGGTCTGTGAGGGCTCCGTTCTGAGAATAGAAAGCTGAGTTGGAATGACTTGTTTCAGATGAGGCAGTTGAATGGCAGAACTGAGCTGCCAGCCCCCAGGCCTGTGGCGGCAATGCGACCCTTCCCACCATTGCCCAAAAGTCCTGGTGTGAGCACTCTTTCTTCTGCCCTGTAGTGGATGGTTTTCATCTTAGCTCTTTTCCATATGTGTGTGTATGCATATGTGTGTATGCGCACCCCCCCCCCCACACACCTATGCACACAGACACACAGTTTTTCCCACCTCAAATTTAAGAACTTAACTCTTGCATTTGTTTTTCCTTTGATATCCTGGTTGAAGTTATTCTGCCATATGAATTTTCCCTTAATATCAAATGTCCTCCATTTCTTGCACTTACAGTCTCTCCCTCTCTTTAGAAACTGACTTAGGAAAGCACTTGTGATTTCCATCTGCGAAGGACCTGGTGCAAAATAAATGATTTTCGTAAGTAGTGTGGCAGTCTTTAGCTGAGACAGAGATAAGATTTAAAAATGTGGAGATTTGGAAATCACTTCTCTTCTTTATTTCTTAAGAAATGTATTAGAAATAAATAAGAACATTAAATTGAGGCTTTTCAGTGTGGATTAAGCTTCAGTTATGGGTAACAGTTTTCAAATTGAAGATAAAATTTTGGGTGAAGATGGACAACTGAAGCTATCAGACTTTCAGGGAAGTTACCTTAGCATCTTAGATTTTCATTCCTTGGTAAATTTAGAGAAAGATCATATAATCATTGACTCTGAGCCTCTCTAATGTACAGGGTACTATGCTGACCACTGTGGGGTTTATAGACTAGATCAAACAGGGCTGTGAGACTCGAGACAAGTTTAGACTGTTAGAGTAGTTATTAATAATGAATGAATATCGTTTTCATTTTTGAGCAGCTATTATATGACAGGAACACTAATAGGAATTTTTCTTAGGTTATGCCATTTAATCTCTTAATGTTTCTCTCAATAATTCATTAAATTAATTTTTATCGAGCACTTATTTATATACCAGTCACTGTCGTGTTTTACATGTATCATCTCATTTACTTTTTTATAAGAATCCTGTGAGATGGTGGCAGGTACTGTCATCATTGTTCTCATTGGTTAGATGAAGAAACTGAAGCATAGAGAGGCTAATTATCTTGTTCAAGTCACACAACTAATAAGTGATGGAACTGCTCTGGCCTTCCTATCTCCTAAACACATGTTCTTTGCATTGTGCCACTTGGCAAAAAAAAAGAATTAATAGATAGGTAGACAGGCAGTGTTAATGATGATTAGAGGACTTTGTAGTTTATTGATATCAGAGCTGGTGCAGAACCTGGATGTTTGCAAAGAGCAGTAAACTTGAAATTGGACAGGGGTTCAAACCTTGTATGTTTCTTAGTGTTTATGAAAACCTCCATTATCTCTTAGAATCTCAGTACCTTCCTTTGAATTAGAGATAATACAATTTCTCTCTTATTGTCAGTGAGAATAAACTAGGGAATGCAGAAACAGCAGTGTCAGGGCGGGTGTGGGGAAGGCTCTCACCCCCCAAGAAGCCAAGGAACCTGGCTGTTGAACAACTTATAGTCGCTTAGAGAACGTAAAGGAATAAATATGTGTGTACATATATGTATTTCTAGAATGCCCATCTTAGGTACACGACCCTGCCCCAGGGCCCTCCCAGCATGGCCACTCAAGTGTGGTGGGAGTGTCAGGCCAACCCGTCCCCTCGCAGACCAGAGTCTGGCTGCCAGATCAACATAGGGTTTGGCGTCTCTTTTCGAGAGCGGGGTCTGCTGGGTCATTCTGGTACAACCTGTCCAGCCCACGTCTTGACAGTGGGATCTCATTGTCAGTGAGAATAAACTAGGTGCCTGGTTCATGGTGGGTGATCAGCCAGTATCGAAAGTACACATGAACAGGAAGTTTTGTGGGCTGGTTAGAAACAGCCACCAAAGTCAGATTGCCTGGGTTTAAATCTGCTCCACCACATAATACTGTATGACCCTGGGCAAACAGCTTCATTCTTTGTGCCTCAATTTCCTCATCTATAAAATGGACTTACCTCATAGGGTCATTGTATGGGTTAAATAAGTTAAAATATAAGTTAAAACATAAGTTCAAATGTATATAAAGCATGTTTAACAGTGTCCGACACAACAGGCCCTATGTATATGTTAGCTCTTATTATTCTGTCGTACTATAGTAATGAAAGGCAGGTAGAAAGTAAACAGTTGAAGACTGTTTTAGGACCCTGGCCTGTTCACTTAAGGACAGTGAACCAGTTTAGCCTGGGCCATAGGAGCTGCATTTGCACAGCTACTAATGACCTTGAAAAAGTCCTTGGTTTCTCCATCCTCGATCATTGCTTCTATGCAGATGATAGTTGAGAGAGAAAACTTTAGGTGATAGACTGTGCTTATAGAGTGGATGGATCCACATCTTTGGTAAGTTTGTTCATGGAGAAATGCCATGTGTCTACTGGTCAAAGACAACCTGTAGGGTGGAATTTTTCCTGTGTTATTTAGGTTCTGTCTTCCCTCAGTCTGCATGTGCCTGGGGCCTGTCCTCAGATCTGTCTCCCATTTTCCTTCTCTCTAGAAGGTATTGATGTACTGAGGCCATTTCTCCTGAACCAGAAGGAAGTAGGTGGGAGTTTTGAAATAACGCTTTTTGAAAGGTAATGTACTCTAACATGCATTTAACACAATTTCAAAAAATAGGAATACACTTTTTAAAGTTGTGCTGCTGAGGATAGCTCTAAGATGAGAGATTCTTTGGGATCTTGTGCTTTTTCTGGGGCTTACTGACCTAAACAGCAATTATCTTGACAAAGCTTGTGTGTATGAGTGTGTATGTGTGTGTGTGTGTGTGTGTGTGTGTGTGTGTGTGTGTGTGTGTGTGTAACTTCCTGGAATTGGTAGTGTTGATTTTTGGGGTGTTTCTTTGGCTTATTCAAAATAGAAACAGAAAGACAAAAGTGTTTGTTCATGTCATTTAAAAATGTCTTTATAGGGAAAGACATTAAGGTAATACCTTACATTGTATATGGGGCTTTGTGGTTTTCAAAGCACTTAAACACACATTTTTCTTTTTATGTGCATCTTATGGCATTCCTCTAAGGTAGGCAAGGCAGAGCTTATCATTTCCCTTTTAGAGATGATGTAACTTAGATTCAGAGAGGTGAAGTGAGTTTTTTTAAAGCAGTGATGGATGCAAACCCAGAACCTTTACCACTGGGGTACTTTCTGCTTCACCGCCCTGATTTGACTGTAATGAGGTCATTCTTACCAAAAGCTACCCGGGTTATACAGAGATGTAATAAATCTAAAAATTGCTTGCCTTTATTTTCCATTGGTTAAAAACTTAACTATGATTTGTTATTAACCTGTCTCTTCCCAAGTATAAATAGCAATGAATCTCTAGGACTTTCTGTTATACCAGCATGTGTTTCTCAAAAATCAAATGTCAAAGTATTTCCTGAAACTTGCTTTAATGAATATGAGAGGTGAAGGTAAAATTCCTTCTTTGCATGAGGTAATTAGGAAACAGGATATGCGAACTTGCTGTAGGAATATAAAAAAGAACACTTGTACTGAAATATAGACCGGATGGATATATTACGGAGTGTTTTATGCTGGCAGAAATTTTAAGTGAAAGTTCTCATTAAGTGTGTACGTCTTTCTTGGTTTGCATGAAAACCTAATCTGTTTCATCAGTTGGATCCAAGGGCGGTGTATATTCATAAACTCCCCAAAACCAGAAGCATGAATTGGACTTCCAGTTTTGATTGCCAGGTGTATGCTCAGAATACAGAACAGAGGAATGGAAGATGCTCTGGAGCTTCTTATAATTAGGAGTCAATGCTGTGCTTGCTGGTGGTAGTGGTTGGGTGAGTAGGTGGGAAGGTCTGAATTCTCTGGCAAATGTCTTTGAGTGTCTTAGACACATGGCACCACATAAGCCCAGTGCTATATTATTAGCCTCATGTACCGGAGTATGGGTTAGGTTACATGTATTTTGGAAGCCTATTTCTTTACTTCACACCTCATGGTTTCTTAGGTTACTACTTCAGAGGTAATTGCCAGCTTCCTGACAGTGTCTTGAAAAGGAGGCAGAAAGTGTTTTGGACAGATGACCCCCTTGACTTTTTATCTTGATAGTTTCTTTTTTTTGGTCTGCATCATCTGGTGATGTTACTGATGTGGGTGCTGAAATTGGCCCTGATTCACACCCCAGATACAGATTAGTTGTACTTTTTCAGGGCACATATAGCTATGAATTCTGTTTCCATGAATGTCTCTGACCCATCTATGTTTGTTATGTAATAATTAGCTCCCACTTTACAAACATGGTCAGAATTGAAATCACTAGCATGGCAAGTGAGATATAAGAAGCTGAGGATTCCCTTCTCTGAGTCTCTGTCAAACACTTTTGTTTAACATGCCATGAGTTGTCTTATATATATTGGTTTGGTCTTTTCTGCTAGAATTTGAACTCCTGTAGGCAGGTGTTATGTCTTACCAATCACCATGATGGTCCCTGTAGATGCTTGTTACTAAGTAGTTGAATCATATCTTAAGAAGCTGATAAAAATTGTCTTCCTTGAGAGAGAGATGGTGGTGAGTGTTGCTCCTTCAGTGCATTCCAGGCTACGCTCGACACCTTGAGGAAGTCAGAGATGAAACACCATATAGTTCCTTCCTTAGGGAGCCACAGTCCAGCTATATCACGTCAGTGGGAGCACTTCATAAACTGTGAAACAGTGCACAGATGGATCATCCTGATGAGTTTTAACTTTAAAATGGCTTGGGCTACAGTCTCTGCCACTTCTTCCCACTTTTGAGAATTCCCTAACATAGCCTCACTTTCTTCACATGTATAACGCTATAGTCATGAATGGGTCATTGAGGGGATAAACACGTTATCTCTCAATCTGAATAATAGGTAATTTGCTCTTCTTTGGTAGATGGGGGTCTATTTTGTTTTTAAAAGGTAGATTGCTGAATGGTTAAACAAAATGTGGTACATCACTGCTCCCTCTCCAAAAAAGATTCTTATTCAGCAATAAAGAGGAATAAGGTACTGATATATGTTACAACATGAATGAATCTTGAAAACATTGTGTAAGTGAAAGAAGCCATTCACAAATGACAACATATATGATTTCCATTTTACATGAAAAGTCCAAAATAGGCAAATCCATAGAGTCTGTAGAGGCATAAAGTAGATTAGTGGTTGCTGCCAGGGGGTGGGTGGGGGATAGAGACTGATTAGAGTGACTGCTAATGGGTATGGGTTTCTTTCTGGGGCAACGGATGTGTTCTTAAAGTAGATTGTGGCAATGTTTGTGCAACTCTGTGAATATACTAAAAATTGAATTGCGGATTTCCTATGGGTGAATTGCATCTTGTGTGAATTATATCTTAATAAAGCTGGTAAAAAATAAATAGACTGCCTTTCAATCTACGCGCTCTGAGAGGTGGTGCTTCAGTGAAGGATATAGTGTACAGCTTCAAGTTTTAAACTCACCTTAGTTTGTTTTTGGCCTAGAAGTCATGGGTACTTAACAATGATGACCATACCTAAGGAAAAATTGGTAACACAACCAGGGCTACCAAACTTGAAATCGATTTCCCCCTAACTTCATGCACAAGATTTTCAGAGCTTTAAGATTTTATACTCCCAGAAATGTTGATTAGTGAGATACTCTATAAGAAATAACAGGGTACTGACAGCCCTGATTGTATAAATAGGCGTTTGGGGTTGTGTTCCTGGTTTGCTTGTCAGTACAAGAGAAATGTATGATTATGTTGAATGATGGTTAATTTCCTTATCCACCCATTTTAAAAATAAAGATGTACGGCTGCAAGACAGGTGCTCAGGGAAAAAAGGAGGCCTGCAGCTTTGATAACAAACCCCAGAAAGGAACCAATTCCTATTTAGGTGCTGGTCTTTAAGTTCTGGCTGATTTTATGCTCTAGCTGATGAGTTAGGGAACTGTGGCTATTGCCACACAAAGGATTTTTCATCTACTTTTGTGTTTGTCTGGACAGCTTTTCTCCCTCCTCCTTCAAGATCATTGTCCCACTCTCTGTGACTAAGTTATTGTGTCAACAGAGTTAGAAGAGCAGACAGTGGATGTGTGTAGGGGCTGAATGGGACATTGCACTTTCTAGCTTTGTATATGAACAGTTCATACACAAACATCTCTCTGTGATTAAGTATCCAGTGAAACCAATTCATATGAACTCCAATTAAACTTTAATGAACAGTGGGTATATTAATATCAGCTGAGTAATGCAGGCAGCAAAGATTCCAGTAAGTGACTCACTTCTCTGAGCAGCTCATTCCCCATGCACGGTTAGAGTTACTAGAAAGCTTCCAGCTATATTTGAGTGGATCTGGTCCGGGCCTTGTAATTCTAGCAATCCTTGGGGCTTGTTATTCATCTAGTGACAAAACCACAGTTATCCAGACCTCTGTTTTCAGAGCAAGGATTGAGACTGGGGAGACTTGTTCACATTTAGCAATAAGGCCTTTTTTGGAGCTATGCCCATATGGACTTTTATTTTCTCATCTTCCTTTTGCTTCTTCTTTTTCTTCTTTTTTTTTTAGTGACAATTCTTTTTCTCCTTAAACCCAGGGGCATGTAGGTGAAAGTCAAGGCAGTGAAAGTGGAACTCTCAGTTTTTAACTAAATTTAGGCCCCCCAAATCTCACTTTCCATCCCTGTCTGTTGTTCTCCCTCAAGTCTACAAGCATCCCAATAGTTACACCAGAGTCGGCAAGATCTTCCTGGAATGGTGGGCCTTTCTGAACACAGACCCTGTTTCTTCTAGAGAATGATAACCATACCTACTTCCTAGAGAGGATTAAACAAGATAATGAATATAATGCTCTTAGTTTCTTGGTATGTAAGAAGCTATCAGTAAATTTTAGTTGACTTGTGCCAGTGAAGAAGGGTTGAGGAGGAGGGCATTAATAGCAACCATTAATCTATTTTCCATCTCTATAGACTACGGATTTACCTATTGTGGACTTTTCATATAAAACGGAATCATATAACATGTTGTCTTTTGTGATTGTCTTCTTTTGCTTACATGATGTTTCCAGTTCTTGACAATAAAGGAACTTAGATTCTCCTAGAGATTAAAAATGTCTGTGTCATTACAGAGTGACCAACAGCTTGGAAGAGAGGATGAGCAGTGAAGATTCAGGGAATGGAGAGATTCCTGAGGTTGGCTACATTTGAGAAGGCTAGGTGATCTTGGCCTGGAGGTCAGAGTAGGGTGAATGAGGTAAGGGTTGTGAAGGGAGTTTGAGGATGAACAAAGGGTATGAGCGAAGGCAGAGGCCCAGATGCAGCCAGGTGCAAGGTGAATTCAGTGTGGTTAGAGTAGATGATAGGTTCAGTTTTGGAGGGCTAATTGAGCCTCTGTTTTGACCTCTAAGCCCCAGTTCCAGCTCTGTCTGCTGTTCTGCCTCCCATTTTTTTGTACCCATCTAGAAATCAGTTGAAAGTAACAGAGTAGTCAGGTAGCTGGAGATAAAAATTCAGTTGTAGAATGGGCTTTATGTCTGTTAGCTTAATGGGCTTGCTAACACAGCATTACTGAATCAGTGAGTGATCCTCTTCCTCTCAGATAACTCCTGCTTGTGACAGTTTACCTTGGGCAGCAAGGACTGAGTATATGCTTTCAGCCTTCAGGTAAGTCTCAAGCCTGGGAAGAAAGGGCTGAGTTGCATGTAGTTAGTTTCTTCTCCAAACTCAATAATTGGGTGACTTCCTCCTGCCCTGTAGACAAGGGGAATGGATGGAGGCCAACATGAAAAAGCAAAAAAGCAAAGGAGAAACTAATATTCTGCCATGACCAGGAGCCTTTCCCCCATTTCTCAACCAAATCCCAACAGAATTCCTTAGGGAAAAAGTGAGAGGGCTAGAAGGTATGACAAGGCCATATCGTTGTGAAAATGAGGGACGGTTTTCTGAGCAGGGAAGATGTAATTCGGTCTGTAATTCAGGATGGTTAATCTACTTAGGAAACAACAATTGAAGGTACACTAAATAACTCAAACTGGAATAAACAGGTCTTGTGTAATGCTGTCAAGGTCTGTGGCTTAAGAATCAACCCTCATTTCAGAAATAACAACCACTCCTCGGTGTTAAACTTCAGACATCACACTTGAATATCAGACTCTTTGCTTTCCTCCCAGACTTCTATTAAGAGAATGTCATGGGATAAAGAAATCCATAGGGTAAAGACATAAATTCCATAATGATAGCAGAAATGGGAGAGTCCAGTTGAATAGGTAAATTTTATTTTTGGTATTCGTGATAAATCAGAAGGGATTTTTGCCAATCAGGAATTGGATAAATGGACTGATGATACAAATTAGGAACTATACGTTGCTTATAGGAAACAAAAGAATGTATATTAGATTTAAAAATGCAAGTCAATAGTTTATTTGGCAATTAGAGCTAGGCATTTCATTCTTTAACAGCTACTTAGGGTATTATTTCTTATACATAGCTGAGAAAAGTCTGTTATTCCCATTTTGCAGATGAAACCATACACAAATATAAAGATCATTATTCAAGGATACTTGGACTAGTAGTTTTCATTAGCCAGCTTAATTCTTTGTTTTATTTTGGGGATTTTATTTTGAAGTGAATCATTAGGATTTATTTATAGGTTTTCACAAGGCCACTGAATTAGACTAGGTTTTGACATACAGAGGATTCAGGGAGGTGTAATTAGCTAAACTCTCTGCCTTGTTGTTTCAACAATATTGAAAGCAATATGCAGATGGTTTGCTCATTTGCTTTCACTTAGTGTCATCTTTTTCAAGATAATAAACTGAATATATTGTATAGATTGATTAATTAGCCTTCCTATGGTAAATACCTCTGCAAACACATCTCTACAAACCCAAATCCTGCCCAAATTTTTGTTTACCTCATGCCAGGGCTCCTAAATTATTTCCTTCTTTCTGGAGACATTTGACAGATCACACTGCTCTTCGTTTGGGGGCAGCTTTATGTTGCCTTGGGGACAGCTCTCTGTTACCCTGGTCGTCCTCTGGTCTTCCTTTCCTCTCTTTGTTTACCAGGAACACATTTAACTTACTGGCTTCTTAATCCTCCTGGAGACACTATCCCAGGCACCCCATTGCTTTCCTTACCTTTGGTTCTCTTGAGAACCCATGGTGATGGTGGCTCCAAACAGCAATAGTTTTCACCTGAGTTTGTGGATCATCTTTACTTAGGGAACTTTTATCAGAATTCAGATTTTCAGTCTGCATCCCAAAATTTTTCATCTTCGCTCTGGGCATTTGCATCTCAAAAACGTTTTTTATGTAATTCTGATGGGCATCCTGCTTAAAATCTACTGTTCTCATTTTACTTATGCTGTGAAGTGCTTAGAGTAAAAGCTTTTAAAGAGACATTTAATCCAGTGGTTCCAGGATGAGAGATGCACTCAGGGTGTGAAAAGAGTGAGTAGTTCTCAAAAAGGGTGTAGTCTTAGCTGGAGAGGAAGCTATATGATTCTATAAGGAAAGAAAGGCCCAGTGGCCTGACTGGCTGCTTCTTTTATACCCCAGGCTCATTCTCATTATGAATGTTTATTCTGCCCAGTGATACTTCTGTTGTTCTTATGTGAATGTGCTATCCATTCTGTTTTAGAAGTTTTCATAGGAGTGGGGACTAAGGGCAAGAGTTCTTAGCTCAGCCCCACTAAAGGCAAGGCCAAGTATGAGGCTCTGTCTTATTCTATAGATGCCAGCCTTTCAACAAAGACTGAACTTCTTTTCTTGCCCCCAAACCTTAAGCATATTTACCCTTTTCCTACATAAACTCCCTACATAATAATTGTCTAATACCTTTAGTAATATACCACATTTTGTTAGAATCAGTTAACTCTTTGTATAAAAACGCAGAACACACTGACTGTGGTGAGTTTACTCACTGGCAGAGGTGAAATGGAGGCCAGCCTTCCCTCAACCGTCATTATACTCACCCTGGGCTTTTTTGAGTGTACTATGTGGAATCAGTGTTATGACTTCTCAGTCATATCTTTCCTATTTTAAAACTGCAGAATTGATCTTGCCATCTTAACCAGGGAGCACATCTTCAGTAAATTCTAATGGAAAAACCTGTCTGATGAATGGCAGGAAGGCAGCATAGCAGCACTGGTGAGTCATTCCAAGACCAGCTAGATTTGAGCTGTGGTACTTCTTCGATGCTGACTCTAAACCTCCCTCGGCATTCTGCCGTCTTAAGCAGCTTTCGAATCTTTGTCTCTGATTTTCTTATGTAGGTCAGACTGTGTCTTTTTTTAAAATTGTGCCTGGACATCCCCTTAATAGATTGGACTGGTCTTGTGAATTGGCTTTATACGTTTATGAAAGCAGTCATTCTTGAAGGGCGTCTTCCCCTCCCACAGTGGGGCCAGATGTTAGGGGGCCCAGGTATGCTTATATATCGCAATTTTTTTTTTCCTTTAAGTAGGATGTTGGTACTTTGGGGTGGAAAGAAAGCAAAAGAGTTTTGGAGAACTTTAAGAAAAAAAAAAACCCGAAAAAACAAAACTCTTTTCCTGAGATAAATAGATGGATACTATAAAGAAGGCAGTAGGGTACCAGGAAACCTTGAGTAAGGTCTACTCTGTCTCATTCTGCTCTATGAACTTGACTGCCTGACTGTCAGTGGGGATCCTTGAACCCATATTTCTGGGTTGTTAACTGGATCAGATGAGCTTATGCATATGAAAATACTCTGTAAATGAAAAAAAAAAAACCCTTTTAACACAGGTTCTGGCATTTTTTCTAAAACAAAATAAACCTTTCTTTTTTGATTATAAAAGTTACATAAACCTATTTTAGGAAATTAAAATGCACAAAAATGTAAAGAAGGAAATTAATACGCCCGTAACCCATCATCCAGAGATAACCGCTGTTTACATATATAACCATTCTATTCTTTTTTTTAAAGGGGATTATTTTATATATACCTAGTTTTACATGTTTTTGTTACATAACATTGTAAACATTTTCCAATGTCATTAGCCATTTTTTAAAAGTACACATTTTAATTACTGTATAATGTTGTATTATGTGAGTGATGTATTTGCATGTATTGTGGTATATTTGACTACTATTTCCATTATTAAGTGCAGACTGTTTACCAAGAAAGGAACTTGCTTTAACACAAGGCAGGGGCACTTGGCATTGTTTTTGCAGTAGAAGAATTTGACATTTTCTTTCATTCCGAATTAATATGTCTTAGACTGGAGATTAGCAGTACTTTTAGTTAAGATCTCAGTTAAGGTAAAGTTAGACCTATAGAATTGTTAATTTAGAGAAAATTGTGACTCTATTAGGTCAAGTTCTCTTAATTAACATAACATTCATCAGAGAAACATTGAAAAATAGTATGGATAGTCTCATAAATGTATTGCATTAGATGAGTTGTCTCATGCCTTCTGGAAGGCTTTTAATTTTCTCTTATCAGGAGGATGTGATAAATTTGTTTTGCTCACAGGGTCTTTTTTTTTTTTTTTTATTGGGCATATACATAATACTATCGTTATCACATTTTTGGATGTGATGATATAATAATGAATATTGGATATTTTTTAAAATGGAAATTTAGAGAGCAATAGTCTAGGAGAGGGAATTGTGCTAGTGTTTCAGTCCTGAGATTGATCTTTTTGTTATGGATTTGTCCTTTGCTTTTCTTTTTGCGTATCTATGTGTCTGCTTAGCACTTTGTCATCTACATTTGCCTGAATTCCATTCCTCTATTTGTCCATTCTTCAACGCATCCATCCTTCCGCTTACCCATCCAATCATCCTAGTCATTTATCCTCTCGCCATTCTTACCTACCACTCATCCTAGTCATTTATCCTCTAGCCATTCTTACCTACCACTCTCATCTCTCTCTCTCCATCTCCATCTGTCATCTACATCCATCTATTCACCTATCCATAACTACCTGTAAAGAGAATGGAGACTATTTTGATGGGAGCATATTTGTTTCTTTTTTGCTTTTTGTAAAGGGGGTATAGAGGCCAAGGCCATGAGAACCTGAAAGTTAAAATGATTACAATCTGTTCATTTTTGTTTCACTTCAAAATCAGGAGGGATATTTAGAACTGATTTGATTATCTACTTTAAGATGTTCATCAGGATGTTCTTAATATAATTCATCTTGTGGATTAGAGTTTCAACTAATATTTTCTTAGAAATCATCCACCAGGGGAGAGAATAAACGATAGCTATTATATAGATTCTGAGTAGTATATTTAGAAAGGGAATAATTTTATTCAATTTGGTCTAAGAAAGAGTCAAAAATCTACAAGTGCCGTCTTTCTAAATTTATTGACTTAAAAATATACTGTAACATTTTCAAGGAGTTGAGGTACATTATACAAAGGTATTTTTGAAGTATGGGAACCTGTGTTGCACTTGTTATTTGGATAAAATGGAAGAAACCAGCTGTTATTGAAAACCCTCTTTTGTTTCTGAGAAAGCTGCTTTGCACTTATCTATCTTATTTCATTCTCACAATGGCCCTGTGATGTCTTATAGTATTCCCATTCTTTAGATAAGAGGCAGAGGCTCAGAGAGGCTAAATGATTTGCCCACATTGATGTGGTTAACGAGTGGCACAACTTCTGTGAAATCGAGACCTGTTTGACTCTAAATAAAACGGTTACTGTGCAGTAAACCATACTGACCTTGTGCAGAAGACTTGTAAAACCTTAACTGTATTATCAGCTCTCCACTTTATGTTTTATAGTTACTTGGCCTCTGAAAAGGGTCCTGCAAAGAGCACAGTTTTTAGTTCTTTTCTTGAAAGATGAGAGGGTTTACATATGGACGTGATAAAGAAGACAGTTCTTAGGATATGGATATTGGTTTGACTCTATAAAGTTGACTTTGGTATTTGACAGAATGAGCTTTTCCTCATGTGCCGCTGTGTGTTGACTTAACCCGAGTCTCATTAGTCAGCTTGAACTAAATGACACAAAGGTCCCCTCCAGAAGATGCATATTTTGAAGGCAAACAAACCAATGAAATTTAATAACAACTCTCTCCAAACTTTTGTAAGGTCTAGAAAGCCATAAACAGTATGTAAACAATTGATTGTGGCTATGGTTCAATAAAATTTTCTTTACAAAAACACACAGTGAGCTAGATTTGGTCCATGAGCCATAATTTGCCAATACCTGTTCATGAAATAATAAACTTTGTTTTGTTCATTGCTATGTAACCAATGCCTGGCATACTCCATAAATATTTGTTAAATGAATGAACTAATGAATCAGACTCCTTCTCTGATCTCTGAGATCTTATAATCCAGTAGAGGAGATAAAAAATATATGTATGAGAGTGTGGAGGGCAGTGAAATCAGGTGGTATTTTAACTGGATTGTGAAAGATAAGCAAGTATATGTCACCAGCCAGAAATGGATGGAGCACACTGCCAGCAGAAGACAGACCTCAACGGAACAAGAAGAAGGGCATTTGTGGTGAATAATGTGCAGTTCGATTTTTCTGAAGTAGGATTTCCCTGACTTATCTGATCATTGGAAACCCTTTTTATTAATAATACAGATTTGCAGCATTCTCTTTGGAGATTCTGATTTATTAAGGCAAGTTTGGGCAATATTAGTTTGTAAAACAAAGATTTGAAAGGAAGTAGTAGTTGAATATGACACTGGAAAGATAACTGGGATAATTTCTAATGGGAAATAAAGTTTTTACTCAACAGAATTAGTATTGACTGATGGCATCTGGACCTAGAATTACCCTATACATTCTTTGCCACAGAATTGGGACATCTGCCCTACTTATTAGCCTGCCTTTATAAGTCTCTTATTGATCTTGTAGGAATACCTTAGTCTTTGTAACGGAATGGCATGTAATTTAGTCAGTTGTGTAAATTACGATGAAAATATTATATTCTGTGTAGCTACTAGATTTATTGTTTTTGAATCTCTGGGTTAACAAATATCTAAGAGGGCAATGGATTCAAATGACATGGTAGAAAACTTGCTTTCTCTTGATGTAACTCCAGTTCAGAGGGCAGTTTAATTTGGTACCCAGATTTGTAGAATGACTACAAGGAGGACCGTCTGTCTCCTTTTGAATAATGAGGATAATGAGTCAAAATGTAGGCAGTGACTTGCTTAAGTTCTGTTGCCAAATTATTGGCAGAACTAGGAGTGTAATGCAAATGCCAAGGTATGCAATTTAGTTTTTAGTTTTTGTTTCATAATTTCATAATAAAACTCCTAATTCACATAATTTCTCTCTATTTGAATCTCATAGCCTTTTTCTTATTCCTTTTTTATGCTGTTTATCATAAAGTTATATCCTAATGTCTTCTAGACTGGTATCCCACTGTTACTCCCAAATAATTATGACAGAGCTCTGTTTCCCTAGAGAGCTTAACATATTTCCTGGCAGTTAGCATGTGTTCAGCAAATAATTGTAGACTTGAAATATCTTGAGAATCTTTTTCTTTCTTGTATGTTTTGACTCAAGTTTCTTTTCAGCTATATTGTCAGAAAAGTCAGGTTCTTCTAGAATTGTTAAATATAAGATACTTTCTCTTAAGCTTCCTCAAAAAATATTGAATTCTCCATTATGACTGAGACCTTTTTTAATAGCTCTATTGATAGTTGAATGTCAGCAACTTCAAAAAAGAAATGTCAGTAAATTATCAGAGAAAAGAAATTGCACATTTACTTGTGCAGACATATTTTAATTGACCACTTAAAACAAAGATTATAGCAAAATCCTGAGACATTTCATATCTTGCACATTTATATTAACTGCCAGAACTTTTTTTTATTTGTATTTCTGAGGAGGCTTAATTTTTATGTCTTCTGCATATGGTTATATGTGTACATTCATTCCTCCCCGTAGATGGTGAGCATACTGAATCAAAGCTTAAAAAAAAAGTGAGTTTCTGCACCCTCACAAAGCCTCGCTCTGTAGATGATAATACTAAATAAACATTTACTTAAAGAAACATTCTTAGAAAAGGGCAAACCTTATCTTCACTTATTCACTTAATTCTCTCTTATTTTGCATCTGACTTTGTGTCACGTTTTGTGCTTAACATTGGTGGTGAGATTGGATTGGGGTTAGGTATGTAAGAGTGAATAAAGATAGTTTTTATCTGGTTTGCTGGAAATGTTGATGCATAACAGATAAATATAATGAGATGGGGAAATTTAAGTTAGATACAAATAACCTGCATTAGAATCTGGAGGCAGGTTAATTCCGACAAGATGAACCAAGGTAAGCTTCAGTAAAGGGACAATGTTTGAGATGAGCCTGAATATATTTTGGTCTTCCATTTCAGTCATTGGTTTTGAACTTTGTCAACACACACACACATACACACACACACACACACACACACACACACGTTTTCTTCTTTTTGCAAACTGTTTGTAGCTTTAAAAGTAGAGCTGTCTTAACATGGGACAAAAGGAAGACAAGAATAGGTTTCATTGTAATGTTTGAGTTTCTCAAATTCTGAAAGACACAGTGGCCAGAAATTATTGATATGACCCCTTGTCATTATTGGTATGGACCACAAGTACATTGTCTAGAGACATACATTAAGTCCTTACTTAATGTTGTTGATGGCTTCTATGAATTTAAGCAACACCATGTATAATGAAAACAACTTTGCCATTGGCTAATTGATATAAACAAGAGTCAATTTCCTATAGCATCTCATCAACGATAATAGGGAAACAACGCTGAACAAAATGATGTTATTCGAGGACCTGCCGTATCCTGTTCTAAACTAATGGTATTCTTTCCAAGAATTTTCCATCAGTTGTTGTACTCCTCAATAATTAAATTACACTAAATAGTTTCCTGTGTGAGGGAGCATAGTGTGGTGGAAGAAGTTTCGATTTTGACGTCAGACAGTTCTGGTTCCATACCTAACTTTTCCATTTATTTATGTGACCCAAGACCATTATCCTTTCCAAGGTTCAGTTTACACATTCTTGAAAATAGTGATAATGGAAAAGTACTTCACAGAGTTGTGGAATTAAAGGAGCTAATGTTTGCCAAGCTCCTATTTCAATGCCCAGGACATGATACGTCATCTGCCTACAGGGCAGATAAATTTAAGAGTGAACATGTGACATGTAAGTGCATTTGCAAAGTTAACACACAGATAAATCCTTGACTTCCACAAAGAAATGCTTCCAGTCCCTTTTCTTGAAACACAAAGCCCTTCTATCTAGATTTCCTTTTCCCATGTTAGTGTCCTGGCTACAGGAAATAGTTTGTTTTCCTCAATACTATAGGGAAGATGATGGTGCAAGTGAGCTGATGAAATTTGGCTGGTCCCAGGCCATGGTCCGAGCATGCGTTTTGAGAAGAGAGCTGCAGGGTGTGGTGGGGGATGTGGAGAGCCTGGGAGGGCTCTCTCTGAAAAAGGTGGCAGCTGCCTGGAGCTAATCAGTTATTGCCACATGGGAATGCTTTGTCAGATTTTTATGTGAAATCTTTAATTTTTAAAACCTTGGCTTGTTAACATATTTTACAAACACTGTAAGAGTTACTTCCTCATGGATAGAGAAAAATACAACTTATGATTTCACTCAGTAACATCAACATCAGCTCAAAATAACAACAGCAAAACACTTAAAAAGTTCACACTGTACATGGAAAACAGAACCCATTTAAAGATCAGAATTGACCTGCAGCCCTTCAGTTTGCATCTCCTGTGCATACTTTTAAATAATGAAGATAACAGTAAATGATGGCTAACACTGAGTCCTTTCCGTGTGCTAGGCACTCTGCTATGGATTTTACATATATCACTTAATTCCTAAAAATAACCCAGAGTGGTATGCATTACTATAATTATCCCATTTCACAGATAGGGTCACTGAGGCTCAGACAGATTAAGTATCTTTCCTGAGATTACACAGATGATAATAGTTAGGTTTCAACTAGACTATACACCTTTGAAACCAGGTACACCAGCGGTTTTCAACCCTCGTGGTATGTTAGAATCACTGAAATACCCTTAAAAATACTGTTGTCCAAGTTCACCTCCAAACTAAACAAATCAAAATATCTGGAGGTGGGACCCAGGCGTAGGTTATATTTTCAAAAGCTCCAAATCAATAGAAGTAGAAATAATATAGATAACAACCTCCCTTCTCACATCAAGCACTCCCTATGTCCTGTACCCTATTTTATTTTATTTTTTAAACATATTTATTGCCTTTTGAAAATTATGCTCATTTATCTGTTTGTGAATATTCTGCCTTCACCACTGTGATATACACTCCATGAGTATAGGAATTTAGCCTTTTTTGGTTCTTTGCTATATCCCCATCATCTAGATTAGTGCTTTAAACATAATAGTTATGCAGTAAATATTTATTTGAATGAATAATTGATCCTTCACTGCAGGGAACTTACAGTCTAGTGAGGGAGACAGATAATATATACTTGGTTTATGAGATAAGCTGGTAACAGTGATGGCTGAGCTGACTTTATTAAAACTTGGAAGACTGCTATTAGAGGTTAGGTAAATTGTCTTGACACGTACTGAATGGACTGTGGGTGTTTTTTTTTTTTGTTATCTGTAGTACTAGACTGCATCCATTCTGTGCTCTGGGGTGTGTGTGTGTGTGTGTGTGTGTGTGTGTGTGTGTGTGTGTGTGCAATAGTATATAATAGGTGACACACTCGTGTTACCTTTTTTTGGGCATAATTTTTTAGTGAAACTGCTAGGGATTATAAGTAGGGCATTCTGAGTTTTGTTACCTTAACATCAGGCTATGGAACAAATTCAGGACTGGTGGTAGAGATTTACCCATTCTGTGGGGAATTCAGATATTCTCTTTTCTTTCTAAGAAAGCCAACCTCTGTAGGTCACTCTGCTGCAACCATCTATAGCAGTAGTTCTCAGCCTTTATGTGTCAAAGACTCTTACAATGAATAACGTCCATATAACAGCACACCTTTGGCTGTGACTGAGGGAAGGCAGGCTGAGGTTAAGTAGAATAACTGGAGACCCATAACTCTGCCTATTCTTCCTCCACTTAAGAAAGTAAATGGGCATGCGAGTGACAAAATCATAGGGATAACCTGTTAAGAGCGTTAGTTTCTAAATAAATCATTTGGAACTTTAGGAGTATAACAATGACTAGTCACAAATTGCTTGTGGCACATCTCACATTTGGTAGACCCTGGTGATAGTGAAATTGCTTAACCACTGCTAGGCCCAGCCATTGGACAGTCAAAATTCACCTCGTCAAGTATAAGTTGATGGGCGGCCTTGCTGATAAAGTCGGTGTGTCGCCATGAAACAGCTAAGAGCCCGGAGATGTACAGAGGATGGAGGGAAGTGCCAGACTGCTCTCCTTAGGCAGAGCAGAGAATGGAATGTGTCCGTCCTCTAGAATGATAAAACTTGGGCTAAGGAGGAGCTGGTCTTGCCACTTACTGCTTGGGGTTCCTGGGCAGTTCACTTGCCCTTTCTAATTAGTTTCTTCCAATACATCGTTGGGGAGAATAATTTTGGCATGCTCTATTTCCAAGTCTTGATAGGATGGTTAAGCACCTATGAAGAAATTTTTCAAGATGAATCATCATCCAAAGTAAGGATGATGATTAATTAAGGAAAAGATGACAGTGATGTTTTTTCTCCCGTTGCAGATTCACCACCCCTGATTTCTCTGTTCAGATTTAGCCTAAAATGAAGGGTGAGAGGACACTGGGAAAAGGGGAAATAAGCAAAGGCAGGAATTGTTCTGTGTTCTTCCAGAATAGTTATGTCCCGTGGAGTCTAAAGATAATATTTGGGCAATCTGTTTCATAGTTGAGATTGTTTAAGACGATAAAATAGGTCTAAAGAGGCTCAAGCTTATATGACATTCATGAAAAGTGCCATGTCTGAGGTACCTGCTTGTTTTGAAAATGGGTTGATTTTGACAAAGGGGGAAAATTGGGATTCGTTTACTGTAAATTGCAAGTAAGAGACAACAAACAGAAAGTTGAATATTAGAAGAACTTGGCTATCGCAAAAACCACACACTTTCACATCAGTAAAACATGGAGTTCTGACATGAATGAAATGTGAAACTCCTTGCAGACCACAGAGAGTAAAAAGGAGTACTTTTGTTTCATTATTAATACCATTGTCCTTGTTTCTTTAAATGAGAATTGATAGCAACCATAATAGCATCTTTTTCAAAGATCAAACACAGAAAGAGAGAAAAATAAAACCAAATAAACAAACACACAAAAACCTCACGACCACCATCACCACCAACAAAACCCAGTGTTCTAAGGATGGATTGTTTCTAAATGTCCATTGTTAAGTCATCAGGTTCTAGAGAAAGGGGCCCATGTTTCTTTCTATCAGTATAGAGTCTTCAGCAATTTTTCTTCTTTCTTTTGTCTCTCTCTTTCGGAAGATTGACAAAGTTGGCATTTTGTTCTGCGAGAAGGGTAATTTTGTCCTCTGATGTGTGTGGGAATCTGAAGTGGTGACTGTGTGTACCTGGACTATCTGTATTCACAAGAGGAGTGAGGCCAAGGATGCCTGATTGAAGTGTGTGCTGTAGAAGCTTTAGAGTAAAAATGGGACCCGCTGGAAGTGAAACGAGTTAACCTTTAAAAGTAAGGGGCTAGTGGAGTTGAGGGAAAGAGAGGCCTGATCCTTACCGCACATGAGATGTTATGGTGCAGTCTGTGGAATGGAGGCAGTAGACTTGAGTTTCCATCCCTTTGGCCAGCCATTTAGCTACAGCCGGCCTCTGCTCATTTCTCAGTGAAATGTGGCAGCTGAAATAGTTGTTTTATAGTTATTCTCCTGACTAGTATTTAGAATTTGTAATTATTTATCCAATTCTTGCTTCATGGAGTCTTAAGATGTTGTGGCAATGGGACAAGAAGCTGAAGCAAGAGTGGTTGGTGGTGGGTGTTGGGTTGAATGTATGTGGTTTAGCAGAATGGCATAATAATAATAATAATAATAATAATAATAATAGTAATAGTAGTAATAATATCATAAAATAATAATAATAATAATAATAATAATAATAATAATAATTTTAGGAACAATCTTTATAGTAGTGGGAGCTAACATTTATTGAACATACATTTCTTGCCAGATCTTAGGCTAGGTACTTTAATATGTTATATAATTTTCACAACAATCTGTTGAGGTATAAATTTTAGCTTTCTGTTTCACAGAAACTGAGACACTGCAGAATAAAGAACTTCAAAAAAATCAAAGTTCTTAAGCAGTTGCATTATACTTTAAACTGTGATACCTTGGTTGTTCATTGCAATATGCCATAATGAGTCGCAGAGTTATGGAGTTGCAGGCCATCTAGCTAGCTCTTTCCCTCTGCATTTGACGTAGTCACTGATGTGTTGGTGTCCAACCTTTCTTTAAAGAAAACTAAAAATTAATTTGAATAAGCTGCGCTAAAATGTAGTACAAAATTCGAAATTTACCAAAAGATGTGTGAAGAAACATAAATCTTTCTCCTATTACTGTCTCATTTCTCTACTTTTCCCACCCAGAGGCCGATACTGTGATCAATTCCTTAAATACCCTTCTAGAAATAAACTGGGCATAAACAAGCATATGTATATATGTATATTCCTTTATATTTCAGTGCATGTAGAATACTTACATGAAGGGGAGTATACTCTACACATTATTTTGCATCTTGCTTTACTCATATAATCATGTCTAGATGATCATTTCTGTATCAGAATCTTATGTGTGGTATCTTGTAGTTTTACTTTGCCTTCTGTTGTTAGTGTTTCCTTTCTGTAAACTGCCTGCCCTTTGTCCCCTTTTCTATTTGACTGTTGAATTTTTGCTTATTAGTTTATTACAGTTAAAAAAATTAACCCTTAGTCTATTATAGGAGGTACAATACCCCACTATTTTGCATTTGTCTTTTTCAACTTGCAGATCAAAATAAAAAAAAAAAATTATGTAGTCAGTTCAGTCTTTTGGCTTTATGGTTTTTAGCTTTTGTGTAACACTTAGAAATGTCTTTTTCACTTTGTGATTATGTAAACATTTTTTACCCCAAGTTTCCTTCTAATTATTCCATCTGGTCAGTCGGTCTGCCTCTTCTCTCTCTCTCTCTCTCTCTCTCTCTCTCTCTCTCTCTCTCTCTCCCCCCCTCCCTCCCTCTCTCCACCCTCCCTCCCTCCCTCCCTCCCTGCCACTCTCCCTCTCTCTCTCCTTTCTTCTAATTGCATTGGCTCCTACCTCTAGAAAAGTAAATATTAAATAGCAGTGTTAGAGTGAGTTTCCTTTTTTTTTTTGCTGGCTTTAATGGGAATGTTAAAAACGTTTCTTATTACTTGTAATGTTGGGCTTTGGTTTGAGAAATACATAGTGTTAAAAACTATCCATCTCTATTCTGAGAATGTTTTCTTATTTCTATTTTTTAAAAGAGAGTGGTTGTTAAATGTTTATCTAATACCTTTTGGGAAACTATGGAAATAATTACACATTGTCTCTTTTTCTTTTAAGAAAATATTTTAGATTTTTCTCTTTGTCCTACAAATTTAGTGAAATATATAAATAACATTTTTCAAACAGGAAATTGTGCTTGTGTTCCTGAAATAGTATCCACTTGGTCATAGTTTGTGCATTATGTTTTTTTTGGTGTTGTTTGGAATCTAGAAGTCAGTAATTTATTACAATTTTTGCATCAATTTTCACAAGTGAGATTATGTGAAAATTATGTATGTGTATATTAGCACTATCAGATTCCAGTATCAGTGTTATGCTTAAATCATAAAAAATAATTTGGAAACTTTTTCTTACTGAAATGGTTTGTATAGCATTTATATGATTTAGTCCTTAAAATGTAATGAAATTCCCCCATGAAACTGCCTTGACCTGATTCTTTCTTTTGAGGGGTGGAGGTATTTGCTCTTTAACAACATATTATTTCTTCTATAGTAATTAGACTAATTTGCTTGTATATCTCTTCTGTGGATACTTTTGTTAATTGTATTTTAGGAAAGTCAACTATTTCAAAATGATTTGTAAGGAGTTAAATAATTTCTTGTAATTATTTTCATTTCCTCTGTGTTTATAATTATTTCTGCAGTATTATTTAAAGTTATGTGTTTGTACTTTATTTCTCTATCCATCTTTTTGATTAGTTTAGCAAAATGTTTATTATTTATTTAAAAAAACAGCTCTCACATTTATTGACTTGTCATTCTTTATTTTCTCTTTAAAATCTTCAATAACACATTTCTTCTGCTTTGCCTAGGTTTATTTTGTTGTTTTTTGATTGTCAGAGCTTGACCCTTAATTTAAATATTTTCATTTCTGTTTTTCTATTAATATAAATAAGGTACAAATTTCCTTTAAGGGTTGCATTAGCTGTATTTTACATATTTTGTTAAGCAGTATTTTTGATTTAGTTATTTGACTATATACAGTTTTTAATAATGCCAAACCCAATTATAATATAAAGCCTCTTGGGGATAGGAACCTTGTCTGTTTATTAATTTAAAGTCTACTATAGTACCTATCACAAAGCAGATACGTAAGAAATATTTTTGTACAATAAATAAATAAATCCCTGTGAAACAGTTATGGATTGTGGTGGGTTCCTTCCTGTTCCTCTGGTTTATCTGTGGTCATCTTGGGTCATTCTCTCTAGGTAACTACTAATGTGGAGGCATGGAAGATATTGACATGCTTCACATTACATTTTTGGAATTTGTTATTAATAGATTTATTTTTAAAATTTACCGGTACAATTTCTCTGAATCAGGTAAATTAGGTAAGAAGATCTTTGTAAAGATTACCCCAGAGAAAACATATTTGAGTAGAATCAGAATGTTAGAGCTGATAAGTTAGCACAGATCATGCCCATGAGTTTTGTGGACTTGGACCATTTGTTTAAGTTAAGTCTTTTTGAGTGGCCCAAGTCTAAAATGTAAAATAATAAAAACAGACCTGCTATTGTGCGGGGGAGGGCGCATAGCAGGGGAAGCCCAAAATCCTACCGCTGTCCTCCTTCCCTTCCTGACCTCTACCCACGTCTCACTTGAAAACAAATAGTTTTAGTTTAAAAACTCAAGTTTCAGGTGAGAATGAAAACAAAAATGCAAAGAAGGCAAATGATTCATTGAAAGTTATTCAGTGAATTAGAGGCATAACATGGGACTACAACTCCACCCTTCTGTCTCTGTATCTAATGGTATTTCCAGGTTCCCAGGAAGTCTCCTGCACTTTGTTCTCGTGTGCACTTTTTGATGGACATGACATTTGATGACTTCCCTGGACAGGCCCCACCATCCTGGCTAAGGCACAGATGCATATTTGTGTTCCTTTAGGGGAAAGTTGTGATTCAGGCTCTGAGGTTTAAGAATTGCAGACTTAGTTTCTAGTCTCCTGATGAAACTGCTAATCTGGGTGCCAATGGTGTTTCTGCTACACGGACACCTGCCCACACAGCATGATTAGAAATTATAATGATGACGACAGTGAATCTTCCAGGACACCCACATTCTTTGCAAGATATTTCTGCTAATCGTCTCTACCAGAATCAGTTGGATAACTTTTTTTTTTTTAAGTTTTTTATTCCTCTTTCTAAATCAATTGAAAATGCTTATATAATTGTGGTGTAGGTTAAAGATTTGTCCTTGCCATTACTGGTATGTTATTTTTGTGTGTGTAGGGAATCATAGAACCTTGAGTGCACGGAGTGATGGAAAGCCCCGTGGGCCAAGTAGAAGAGAGTTTGGGTTCAGGTTCCAGCAGTGCCAGAAGTTCCTGGTGAGCCCTTGGTAGAGGTTACTTTCCATCTCTGCAACTTTGCTTCCCCTTCTGTTAAATGGGCATCCAGTTCTGTTGTCTCTAATTTACAAGGGTGGTAGGAATTAAATAGGTTATGAGTAAGGAAATGCTTCATTAGCTTTTGCACTGTAAATTGAGAAGGTTGTTATTAAAGTTATTTTTGCATTGTTAATATCTTAGCCTCTTAAAGTTCCTTTTAGTGTTGTACAATGAAAAACTGTAGGCATGAGAACTGGGAAGGCAGATTGTTGTATTAATCCAACCTTGAGGAAGGTCAGAGCAGAGAAAGGACTAAAATAATATCTGAAATGTTTTAGTATATAGGGCTGTACCTTGAACCAGGAAGAAAAATGCTGCCATGAGGGTATGGCACACAGGGAGAAAAGACAGGATCTCAGGCTCTGGAATTCTCAATGGAGAAGTAAAAATAAACATTTGAAGTGGGAGAATAGGAGGCTGGAGTCAGGGCGTTTGATAGTGGAGTAATGATCTAGAGGCGACAAGAAGCAATTGGAAAAGTGCCGGCACTGGCTTTGACCCTGTGTATCTGGAGTGTAGGAGGACAAGCAGAACATATAGAGAGGCTGCAGGCAAAACAGCATCTTCAGAGAAGATCCATCTTCAAGAAAGCCCATCAAATTCTCTTAAAATGTACCTCCAAAGAGGGTAAAGGCAGTTCCAAAGCTCCTTGGGGCTAGGAGCTTGTCGTCTTTGTCTCTGCATCCTGCTGTTTACATGGTACTTTGTTCATAGTACTTGCCTTTTCTTTTCTTTTTAAAATTGTTTTGCGCCTTGCCTTTTAATTTAAGTTCTGAATATCTGAAAGAATGTTTAGGAGGGGTTCTGATAGGAAAGAGCTGAGTTGGGAAATTCTGTTTCTATTCTTGGTTCACCATTTCCTCATCCAGGTAGTATTGGGTTCCATGATTTGGTTTCTGTAACATCACTATTGTTGTTGAAGGAAAAACACTTTTTTTAAAACTAGGATTAAAAAAAAACAGTGAATATGTTGATATTTTCATTGTAGTGCTGAGGGTTCTGGAAGGAGTAATATGTCCCCGAAAGTCCTTTTCCTTAAGCAGAAGACTTAAGCAGGCACACTGAGCTCACATAATTTTAGCTTTTAGCCTCTGTCTGTCTGTCTCTCTATCCATCCATCCATCCATCCATCCACCCACTTACTTACCTATCTATAAAAGATGGAAGAATATAATTTCGCTTATTTCTTAGTCCTTCTTGGTTTGGTGAATCAGGTAAACTCAGGTGAAGAAAAATAGGCTTCTGAAAGAAAAACTTGAAAAAAAGTAACATGATTCTTTGAAAAGGATTTTTCCCAGGCTAGGTTATATAGTTTCACAGACACTTGGGTGGGAATTAAAAAGTCTGGACATACTGAATCTCTGAAAACCCTGCGAATATGTGATGGCTAAGCTTTTTTCCTTCCTAGCACAGATGGAGAGAGACCATTTTTCCTCCAGTAAAACAGAACTAGTATAATCTTTGAAACCTTTAAACGTGATTTGGAAAGATGATTCTCTATGTAATGTAAATCCAAATATAAAATAAAAACTTTCAGCAATTAGACAAAATGTGAATTTTTCAATTACCAATTTCTTTTTTGGCAAAATTGAACTTTCTTCATGTTATTCTTTTATTTATTTATAATTTTTTAAAAAATGAATTTTTCAATTACCAATTTCTTTTTTCTTGACAAAATTGAACTTTCTTCATGTTATTTTATTTATTTATTTATTTATTTATTTATTTATTTATTTATTTATTTATTTATAATTTTTTTAAAAAGTCTTTTTAATTCAGTTAATTCCTAGCTTCCAGTGAACATTTTAACTAATCGAATGCATTGGAAATAGTTTTAAATTTATTATAAGAACAACCAAAAGTGAGAAGTTACCTTTTCCTATAGTTCAGTTTGTCAGGTCTTTTCCTGATTTTGGTTTGGCTGGAAGCAGCTTGAGGGTATTCAATTCCCAGTAATGTTTATCTGTTGCTGTTGGTGAGTTACAAAAAAGAGTAGAATTTCTGTATACGTTTCACCCAGCTTCCTCTAATGTTAATGTTTGACATAACCAAAGTACACTATCAAAGCTAAAAAATATCATCAGTGCAACATGATTAATTAAATTACAGATTTTATTCAGATTTCCTCAGTTTTTTTTTTACTAATGCGTTTTGTCTGTTCCACAGTCCAGTTTAGGATACTACTCTGCATTTAGTCATCGTCTGCTTAGTTTCCTCCTGTTAGTAACTCTTTCTCAGCCTTTCCTTGTTTTTCATAACCTTGACACTTTTTAAGTGTATCAGCAGATATTTTGTAGAATGTCCCTCAGTTTGAATTTATCTGTTGTTTTCTCATGATTAGATAGGGGTCATGGAATTTTGGGGAGACTGCCATAGAGATGAAGCCCTTCTCATGGCTTCATATCAGGGAGTACATGATATCTACATGATCTATTATTACTGGGATATTAACATTGCTGCTGATCAGTTTTGTTTTATTATGTTTTATCTAAAGTCTGTGACTATTCATACTCTGACACCTTTGCAAATTAGTGGTGACAATCATTGAATAGTCTTCAAACTACCAGTTTCATTCTAATAGAAGGCCAAAACTCCCAAAGCAGGTGGCACCCAAAGCTCAAGAAATACCCTTGGGACCTGAGGCCCATGTTGGGGCTTGCTGCAATCTGTCCTTGAGTCTTAACCCTGGGGCCTGCCTGAGGCTCCAGAGAGTTGAGTGACAGTGCTAGTTTTGTGAATTTTTAGCCAGTTTAAAAAACAGAGATTGGGGCCTTCCTTGGAAACCAAATTTCCAACAGAAAGTGCAACACTAGGGAAAGTATCTTCCAGATAATTGACTTTGGGAGATGATCCTTCTCCTTGTTTAATATGGTTTAATGGATGTCAGCCATTATCATCCCTTCCTATCCTGGAGGAGGAAGTGATGGAGACTTCTTTATTATTTGACAAGAGAACAGAATTTTCCATAGCCATGGGCCAATATCAGAAGGAATGAAAAGGTGAAGTGTTTCATACCTCTTTTTTTTTCCCCATAGCTTTATGCTTCGATGCATTGCACATTTACTGAATTTTTACCTATCCTGTATTATTTTCAGAGGATGCACAGTGGGGTTTGGAAAAGGAAGTGTTGATGACTAGATATGGAAATGAACCTTAATTTATGTCACAAAAAATTCGAGGGTAGAATCTTAGGTTCTATATGTGATGATATTGGTATCCCAATGGGTAAAGTGGCAGAGTTGCCCTTTACTAATCCTTGAACCTGTTTGGTTTTCCTGATGCTTATGGGGTAGAGCCATTTTCCTTCTCTGGCATTTGCCATCACAGTGTTCTATAACCTCTTGATACTGAAATATAGGATTGAGAGAAATATGTGTGGGAGTCCATATATCTTCATAACTATGATAAACTTGTCTTCTTTCTCCAACAAATGTTTTGCTCTGTTCACTTACTGGAAATTGAAGGTTGAGGAGAGATTGAAGTTGTGCTGTCCAGTATGGTAGCCACTAGTCATGTGGCCATTGAGCATTTGAAATGTGGCTAGTGCCACATGTTGAAGGGGTGTTATTTTGCATATATTTGTAAAATATATATATATTTTTTTACTATCCTTTTTAAGTATGGTGACTAGGAAATTTAAAATTGCATGCATGGCTCATTTTATATTCTATGGGACAGTGGTTAGTGCCTGGGAAGAATATGGAGCATGATAAATCGACCTTGTGTTTTCCTCTGAGTTCTAATAATTTGGCATTAAGGAGAAAAGCTTCAACAGTCATAATTTTCATTAAAAAAAAGTCTGATTCAGATGAATTGGCTCATTTTACATTATTGCTTGGACTAGAAAAGACTCTGACATTTGGTATTTTCATAATTGAGAACATAACTTGCTGACTTAAAAAAAAATCACAACATTTTGTGCTTGGCCTTAGGTACCAGACTCTGAGCTCTTTGGAAGTAGGGGTTGTGTCCTTTTCTCTTTTTACCACACTTTCCCTCAAAACCACACACTAACCAGCACATAGAACATGGTTAACTGGCATTTGTTGAGAAACCAAATAACTTTAAAAAAAGAGAAAGCCTGTGAAGCTACCCTATATTTATGGTTGGGAGAGAGAAATATCTACCTTTATAAGGCAACCCTTTTTCATAAGTCAGCCACCAAGAAGTAAAGAACATTGATCCAAGTGTTTATTTACTTCTTGATTTAATTACCATTCTCATCAGGTATCCCTGTCAGCTCTACTTATGATAAAGAATCTTTTCAAAATGTTTAACCTCACCACACCTTTGGGTAATGGAGACAGAAAAAGGTGCTGCTTGCATTTGTTAATGCTCATCTTGTTCAGATATTATATCTAAGGGCCTGAAGACTGGGTGATTATTATTTTTCCTTTTGTTTGATCCTTACCAACATCTACTTATACTGTGGAGTGTGTGGGAATAATAGCAAAAGATGAGTTTAAGCTTAGTTACATTGACTTTTCATTTGAGTTTTTTATTTTATCTACTTCATGATGAGCCAGAACCTCTGTACGTACATGACTTACAGGCCCTCAGTCTTCTATTACTTCCACTCTCCTGATTCTTTCTTCTTTAGTTCAAGCCCTGGGGCTGAGTGAGAAAGCAGGCTTTGTATGATGTTATTATTTGGTTAGAGCCCTGTGCTGATAAATTCAAGAGCCTTTATGATCCCACGCTGGGCATAGTGCAGACTCAAACTGATCCCTAAATCCAGCTATGGTCAAGAACATGTTGTCTTGGTCAGAGGCAAGCTTTAGGGAATCTACAATGGCTTTGTTGGCTCAGTATTCCTAGAAAAGTCCTCTTGAGAGAGGCTTTTTGATTATACACAGCCTTATTTCTAAGAAGTATTTGAAGCTTTGATCCTTCTGCAAAACAGAATGGGAGATGGTAGAGACTCCTTGAAGTGTTTACAGGCAGCTATAACAAGTAGAACAAGGATTGGCCTTGGAGTCAGAAGACCTGTGTTTACATCCTGGCTCTTCCATATTCTAGTTGTTGGATTTGAGACAAGTAACATATAATCTTTGAGCATTAATTTCTTCATCTGTTCAAATTGGATAATATCTATTTCACAGGTTATCATATGTTAATGTAAGTTGAGTGCCTATTTTAGGAACTGAAACCTAGGCTTTATAAACACTAAATGAACTGGTTTTCTCACAGACGTCTTATGATTTTGCCATTGATAGACCAACAGCCATCTTCTGTCTTCATTTTGGAGGTGGGGGAGGAGGGCATGGGGATGATTGTGTGGTAAAATCCACTTTAATTCTAGCTGTGAGAAAAAGAGCAGGGAAAATGTGGTAAGCAATTGCTTCTAAAAAGCTTGGGCTAAAAGCACTTGATGGATTTGTGCTGGCTTCCCGGTAGACTCATCTCTGTACTGCCCGCATAGCACAATTAATAGTTATTACTCAAGAAGGAACAAATAAAAAAAAAGCGAGCAGGCATAAAAACATCCTTTTATCTTTCTGATGATGGTCCTTTTTGTCAGGTCCGTAGAGCCATACCTGTGAATCATCCTGGGAAAGCACAGTGTGGGTGACTAGAAGGAAGGTCTTGTGGCTCATTTCTTACCCACTTCCTGGGCTGGGGAAATGTCTAAGCTCATCTTTCTTATCTACTGAAGTCTTGTCAATATCCACTACCGTTCTCCATGCATCTTCACAAATGAGGGCCTCTTTCTCACATCCTCACTCTAAATGCATCACCATGTAGAGAGCCAGTTACTCTCTGAGCAGAAAAAGTTGTAAAGAAAAAGCAGAATAAAGTTGAGGGAAAGCATACGGCCATGGAAGAGCACTGGAGTAGACGTGACCTGAGCATGAGCATAGAAATACCATGCTTGTTTTGTGAAGGTATGAAATGATTCACAGTTCTGCTACAAACTGGCCACCTGACCTTGGGGATTTCATTACTATGCTACTAGAGTCCATGAATCGAGTTGTGCCACTTGTATGTAGTCTTGAAGCTTAGTCAGACTCAAGGGAACCCTGACTTTGAAGATGAATGCCCCAAGTGGGCATCTAATTCTCCTGTAGATTCAACTTCTTAGGCAGGATGGAGATGAGGGTCATGGATTTCAGGGTCTGTTTCTGGGGCTGCATTCAGTGAAGCAGCAGTGTTTTGGGGTGACCTACATAATGTCTCTGAATATTAGTTTTGTCATCTGTGAAACAGGAATAGTATTGTCAGAATCGTAGGTAGTATATGTTATAATATGCCTGGTATAGAACAAGCTCTCAAGAAATGATTGGTGGTGTTGTTATTATTATCAGTAACCATAATCCTTTTCCTTTGCCCTATTTTATAGGGCTAGAACATCGCTACAAGAAATATGACTTGTGTGGACATGGTTCCATAGTGTAGCAGTTAGCACATCTGCTTTACACGCAGAAGGTCCTGGGTTCATGCCCCAGTGGAGCTACGGTCCATGGTCTATGGCCATGCCACCCTGAACAAGCCTGATGTCTGATCTCGGAAGCTAAGCAGGGTCAAGCCTGGGTAGTACTTGGATGGGAGATCACCTAGGAAGACCAGGTGCTGTAGGCATAAATAATAATAATATTACGACTTGTGAAAAGTGCTTTGCACTTGATCGATAGAAACTATATATAGTGAGTAATGTCATTAGAGAAAGTTTGAAATCAATTCCACCATCTTTTGTATTTTCACTCATGCACTCATGGATTATTTGTCCTTAAGTCTTAGTTTTTTTTTTGCTTCATCTTTTTGACTTTACACCTTTTCTCTATTATTTTACCATTTGCCTAAAGCCAAGCTCTCATTGCCTCCTGCTCTACTGGTGTTCTTGCCTCCAGACTCTTCTAGACCCTGGTTCTCAAAGAGTGGTTCATGGAGCAGCAGCATCACCATCGAGCCTCACAGCTTGCTAGAAATGCAGCATCTCAAGTCTCACTCAGACCTGCTGAATCATGGGGCATATTTCCCATCATTTTGTTGGCGTATGTCTAACTCATTTTGCTACCACCCTTGCTCAGAGTCCATGCTTATTCAGTGTGTGTCTTTTCTGTCTACAGAATATTTCCCGATTTCCATTGCTCTTATCACTTCTTTCGCAAGAGGTGGTTGAGAGAGTAAGCATGGGGCTGTGTAAAGGCAACTGCAGTAGGAGTATAGTGACTCAGTCCAAGTCATCATCCAGTACCTTATCTTGGCAACAGAATGTCTGAAACGGTCTCTATACTTTCATATATTTTCCTCATGGGTCTTCTCCATACCACACCAAAAGATCTAAAATTATTAATTGGATCCTATCACATCCCTTCTATACAGTGGTTTCCATGGTATCCATAAACATTTAAAAGACCTTTTTGTGGCCTGCAAAGCTCTGTTAGATAGGCCATGTTTTTTCCTTTATCTCTCACCCCTAACCTCTTCACTCAGTAAGCTACAGATACACTGGCTTTCCTTTTGTCCTGTGCATAAGCCAAGTTTGTTAGCACATGACTTTCCTTTGATTCTGTATATGGCTGGCTTGGAGTGATTATCCAAGGCTCAGCACAAATGTCATTTCAGAGAGGTCTTCCTTAATCTCTAGGTAAGTAGCACATCTTTCCCTCCTCATCACTTTTTCTCATTATTTTGTTTTATATTCTACATAGTATTTATGGTTCTCTGAAAGCATGGTTAGTATGTCTTTGTTTTATTTAGGTACATTGAGAATTGTTTTGCTGAGAGATATCTTATAATCATAATGATGACTTGCTGGGCGCTTACTTATACTAGGCACTCTACATAGTAGTGTCTAATGAATCAGTTCATTTGGACAATTTCATTCTCTTTAATGAATTATTTATTTGTATCTTTGTCATCCTCTTGTCTGAAGATGTCAGTTCCCTAAAGGTAGGAACAATGTCTAGTTGTTGCCACTGTATTCTCAGCATGTAGAAGCTTGCTTGACGTAGGAGAGGTGCTCCCTCAGGAAATGGTTGCATAGGGAATGAATGGATCCTTGACGATTATCATTTGAGAACAGGTCTACATAGAAGGAAAGAACAAAGAGTCTCTCTCATCTCCTATTCCAGATTTATTCCAGAAGAACGTAACCTTAAGTTCATCTTTATCTTTAGTCTAAAGGAGGGAGCAAGCTTTGGAATCTGATTAAGGATTTATTCTAGTGACCTTGGGTCCAGATGCAGAACCTGACAATCTGAGAAAGAGGTTCCTGAGTGGCACCTTAATGCACGTAGGTCCCTTCAAAAACCTTAAGTTTGGCATTTGATGTGACTGAAAATACAAGGCCTTCCGATTTTATGTTCTCTTGCGCACGTTGTCGATGTGCATATGTGAACCTTTTATTATTATGGACTTAGCTGGCAGTAACCATGGTGAGTAGACCTATCACACAGCATTTTTCTGAGTCAGTTTAAAATGCTGACAATTAAATATACCGTACTCTTTTAAGCGATCCATCAGTCTCTCTTGTTGTCATGGTGACCGGGGTATATTTAGAAATGTGACAAGTACACTGAGTTCAATTGCACTTTTGCCAAAACATAGTTTTGCAGCTAAAATTGAATTTCCTGATTGAAGATCCAAGTGCCGTTAAGGGGGCATGATCATTTCTATACATTATTTTAGAAGCAAAACTTACATCATTCTATTAAATCAGAGTACAATTCTTATCAAGATAGTAAGATATTGACACTTGACGTGGTTTTACTTAGAGTTGATGAAATAACGTAAAGGTGGAATCATGTTTTTTTCTTTAAAGATGAAATTGAGCCTCACCAATATAACAGGTTTAATGGTTAATTCCTTTATATATTTATAAAGAAATTGTAGGTCAGTATATATGCACCTATTCCTCCAGATCATATTATGTTTAATCTAAAGAAATTTATCAAAGACCTCCTCTCTCCAATATGAGAGGTCTGACCTGGGATTGACAAGCGTTCTTATTTTAACCCAAACTCATTCCTTCTGTGTTTTAAATCAAGTGGAATAAGAGGGTAAAATGAACATGACTGTTTGCCAAAACACAAGAAAAGAAAGTCTTCTCTCTCATCTAATCAGAAACTTGATTCGAATCCTCACTTCCCTGTGGTCCTTTGTCCTTTCACCACAGTGCTGAGAACAATGTTGAGTATGAACTGCTTGCCTCTTTCACCACAGAAAGTTTAGGATTTTACGCAGTGACTCGGTTGTTATTACAACCCTGCTTTCATTCCTGGCCAAAGACAGAGTCTCTGCTCTTGAGGTGAGAAAGAAGTATTCCTGGATACTTTTGCTTCCCTGTTTTCAAGGAGCTGAATGCTTCAGCATCTGGGATAGATTTTGAGACCTTGATAATGTGGTTAAACTATTTCTTTTATCTGTATTGCAAACAATGGTAACAGACATCCTAGTTATAATAACAATGAGTAAGAGTTACTGAGTTTTTATTATATGCCAGGCGCTTTTTAAAGGATCATTTCACCAGAGCTATACAATAATCTTATGAAGTAGATCCTATGGTCATTCTCATTTTACGTTAACAAAACTGGCTTAGAGAGATTTTGTATCTTGACCAGAGTTTGGATTCTGTTCTAGGTACTCTAAGAATCAGTGCATGCCCCATAGAAGGAACACAATGAATATTTGTTGACTAGCCAATGGCCTATTCCATGGTGAAGTCAGTCAGATGTTTCACTATTTCTAAATGCTTGCCGAAGTGGCAGCTACATAAAGGTAAACAGGTGGCATGATTTGAAAGTAGAGCAGAACCATTCTGTTTCTTCCCTAGTGGTTTAGAACCAAAGGATATTAGTCCTAGCCAGGAAGGGAACATACATAAATCCCATCTAGTCCAGTGGTTTGGTCTCAGGACCTCCTTACACTCTTAAATATGACTTTTAGTTTATATGAGTTATAGATAATGATGTTCTTCTAGAATTTAAAACAGAAATAAAAAGACATTTTTAAATGTAAAATATTTATATGAAAATAGCACATTTTCTAAAACAAAGCAAAAAAAAAAAAACAGTGAGAAAAGGGGCAACTGCATTCTCACTGTTAATTTGTTGAATTATGTGTTTTGATTAAGATTTATGAAGGAAATCCAGAAAAAGATTTCTAGAAAGAATTGGTAAAGGAAGGGAAAATGAGGTGCTTGTGAGTTTTCTTCTTTGATACAACACCAAACCTTGACAAGTGATAGTTTTCTAAAGTTTAATTACAATGTGAAATCTGAAATCAATAAACTTTTTTATAGTCTGTTATATTAAAATCCACTGGTCTAATTATCAGTATGAATGGATCTCCACCTGTGATTTTGTAACATCATGCATTGGTTATTTGGAAACTATTAGTTCTCCAAGTTATGCGGATCTTTCCAAATGTTGATATGTTTTATTCTGTAACATAAAAAAAGTCACATTTATTGATGTTACTACTAATTTCATCAATAATGTATTTTAGTTAGTAGGAAGACATCAAGTGCATAATATTAGATACAAGATTTTCAAAATTTCAATAATCACTTTAAAACTTGAATTTTGTCATTTGCATCAAAGACTGTTAGCTATTTTCCTTCACACGATAGGCTCTTTTGGTTTATTTTTGAGAAAATATCCAGGAAAACCTAAGTCTGAATGACTGTAGTTTGTCACTCATTTTTTAAATAGAAATACTGTTCTGTGCAAAGAGCTGATAGTTCAGCTTTTAGTTCAAACAGTCATACAAATACATTCTTAGAGATAGCCATTGCAGTTTGGAATTCAGCAGAAGTGCTTCATATGTACTTACTATTTCATTACAGAGAATATTAAAAAGATGTGCACTCAAGAACTGAAATTCAATAAAATTAATAATTTTTAATGCATTAAGAACAGTCTTAGTGATATTCTTTTTCCTCCTTTTTACTGTGGTTACCTGGTGGTGAAAAGTATGACTATCAGCACATTTCAGTACCATTGCCTTGATACATGTTGAAACTCTAACCATTGTTGCCAACTATTGCTTTTGAACCTTTAGTGCAAATGTCAACATGTTGAAAAAGGCTCATCGCATCTTGGTAGTATTATGAACTTGCAGACCCTTGAAAAGATCTTGAGACCCCTTGTGTATTTGTGGGCATTGAGAGCTACTCATCTTTCCATTCTTTCATTTTATAGGAAAGGAGAGCTGGAAGAGACTTACCCAAGAAAACAGCACTAGTTAGTGGTAGAGCTGGGACAAGAACCCAGTTATTACTGCATTCCTCTTTCGTCTTTTTTTCCTTTTGGTTTCCTATTTTAGTTTTAGGAATTTCAAGGTAGATGTTTCTGAACTTCTTTTGCGAATATGATGATACCAACTATATCTACACTTAATAATAAAGTAAAGTGTTCCATATTTTTTGTGTATTAAACCCTTTGCATATTTTCCCTACTGTGCATTCACCACTGTACGTCTGCTTTTCAATAGTAACTACTGCTGCCTCTTTAAACAGACATACTTTGTCTTAGCCAAGGCAAAGAAGTTGAAGGAGGAGTTAACCGATTGTTCATATTTTGGTTTAGAATTCTAGTTTTGTGGGAAAGAAGAATCAACGAGTTTGGGTTGAAGCAGTGACTTTTTTCTTCACCTAGACTAGTTAAAAGTCACAGGAAGGGAAATTGTACGCACAACCATTATCTTTCATATCACAACAAGTTATCTTACTAGACAACTGCCCCCACCCCCAATTATTTATTAAAGCTCCCTTCTCTCTCCGTCTATCTCTCTATCTCTTTTTCTATGGGAGAGAGGGAGATTGTTCAATAAAAATGACTTCTAACTTTGCTTTTGATTACGTTAGTATTTTATGTGATCTATTTTCTTTTATAAATATTGGTCAGACTGTTAAATTGTAGTGAAGAATGCTGAGAAAGTTAGTAGAACTGGACCCAGATATTATGTTTTCTCTTTAATACCTCTCTCCTATTTTAGAGTAGCTGTTTGTGGGGTTAGATCTTGAGAGAGGTTGCAATGTACGTAAATCTGGCAAACCTCGAGAGTAGGCTTACAGGCTCTCAAATGTGTTGTTGTCTTATTTTCAAATAAGTTGTGTGTTCTTTTGCAAGATCTCTCTCTTTTTTTCCCCCCTATTTCTCATTAAACATTTGATTGCTTTTTCTCACTTGTGAGCTTTTTGAGTTAAACTCTATTTTCTAACATTTTCCTGATTCTTTTTTCTGTATTTGTCTTGGTTACCCAAAAGTGGGATTGGATTTTCCCTTTGGTCACCTCTGTGCATTAGCTCTTCCCTCAACCTAGGCCTTTGGTGACTTCTTTCTGCAAATCTGTTTCTTGCCATTAGTTACCTGCCAACCATTTTGTGTTTTAAAATTTATTTCTTAGACTTCTAGTTATGATTTTTCCTTGCTGTTTGTTAGGCCTACAAATTGCCTAGCAGCAGTTCTGTTTTAATTCTTCGAAATGTGGTTTTTGCCTTCTTGTCTAAATTTCTGGATCATGCAGACTGTCTTGTGCTTGGTGCATTGTAGGTGCTCCATGGATGTACTGAATGAGTGTTACGTTTATCCAGGGGTTTCTTCTTCAAAGGGCATTCTTCAAATTTTTGTCTAGAGATCTGAGCTGTTGTTTATCTCTCAATATTGAGCAGCTAAATCTCCAAAACACACAACTGCAATGGTCCATGTTTTAATGCAGACTCCCGCTGCCAGGATGTCGCACATGCCTTCCCTGATGATGGCCATTTAGCCTCTACTTGAACATTTCCAATTCTTTGTGAGGCAATTTGTTCTATTGCTGGATAGCTTCAAGTTTAAAGTTCTCCTTTGCATTGCTCTGAAGTTAGAGTTTCCATCATCTCAACCCTAATAGTTTTAGCATTGCATATTTTGTAAAAGTATAATATGGCTTATACATGACACATCCTCAGATACTTGAAGATAGCTTTAATTCCCCATTCATTTCCTCCTTCAGTCTTTTTCTTGATAGTTAAACATCCCAGGACTTAAAAAGGTTTATATTTTTTATGCCTTCCCTATTTCCACATCACTCTCTAGATTGCCATCATGCCATTTAACTCTAAAGTTCTTATTCCAACCCATTTGTTTTCTCTTAGGTACTGGGAACAGTATGAGTTTGTGGGTCTTAAAAGCTGGAATATAAATACTAGCATTAAAACTTGCTAGGTGTGTGACCTTGATCAGATTAATCTTTCTAAGCCTTGGTTTACTCAGATGCAAAATGGATATAATAATAACTTCTAAGAATATTTTTAAGGATTAAATAATATAAAATTTTTATTAGCTCAGTTACAGAAGTGTAGTGTTTAATTAATATTACTTTGATTTTGACTAACTATTCTTTGATCTATCCATCGATTTTCCTTTTTTTATACACATGACTTGGTTTTTAGAATTCATTATTTCATTTTCTCCTCCTTCTCTTTCTCTCTTTTTTCCTCTTAGAGTTTTATTCATACCCATCATTTTTTAAAAAATCGTATTTTTTCTAGATTTGTTTCTCCCTTTATTTTGTAATTTTGTATCTATAATTTAACATGGTTTTCTTGATAAATAATATTTTTCTCTACATAGATTTTCTCAACTTCTACCTACATTTCTATTCATAAATTTAGCCTTTATTATTCTTTCTGTAAAAAACATTTCTTTTCCCCTTTAATGGGTTAAGAATGACTGGGTCATTGCAGGTTACTTAACTCCCCACTGGACCCCTCAGTACTCAGTAGCTTTTAGAATCATTTAATCGAACAATATTTTTTTAAATTAACTCTTTTATTAATTTCAATCCAATTGACATTTACCAAACACTTCTAATATGACATGCATTGAGTTAAATGCTATAGGAATTAATCTTTTCTCATTCATTCATGCATTCATTCAATAAACATTTTCTTGAGTACCTACTAAGGACAGATTCTGGATTTGGAATTTGGATTAAAGAAACTGAGTCTGACAAGGTTTCTCTTCTCAAGGCACACAAATAAAAATGACAAGACAGTGTGGTAATTTTAGTGGATCTAGATATGAAAACAGGCATTAAGGTAGTCTTCAGAAAGGCTGCTTCAACAAACCTTTCTGGGTCAGGAAAAGCTTCACAGCAGAGGAGATGCTTAAAGGTTAAGTAGAGGCTCAGAGTCCGCTGGAAAAATAAGACCCGTGTTAGGATTTGGTTATATTTGGTTATAAAGACATTTTTGTGAAACCAACTTCTGAGTTCCATGTGTTACACTAGACGCCTCCTCCTCCCATCCCTAATTGCATGTATGCAACATTGTTTATTCTTCTGTTTAGTTTAAGGGCCTTAGAACTAGCAGAAGAACTGAAAATAGGTGCGATATTATAGACTTGCTTTTGGACCTAATTGTTGCATGAATCCATATATTCATAATCCAAAGTAGGAATAATAACATATATACATAAAAATAATCTCATGGTGGTAGGACACATTAGGAAGTCTTTCTCTTTCATTTACTTCTTATAGAACAGCTTAGTGCCTGAGTGTCTTAAGCACTGTTACTGATAGTTATTAGCATAAGAATTAGCACTGAATAATTATGTATGGAGAATTTGCAAAGATTTTTTTTCTCTCTTTATTCCTAAGTAATCATGATATATTTTCTGATTTTATTTAGAACACAAGATCAGGCCTGCCCATAACCAGGTATCTAGGAAAGAGTTCCTTTACCAGTCTTTGCATCAGCTTTGTCACTTGTTAAATGGAAATATTGCTACTATTACTATCAGTAACACCAATTTTTCCTCACTGTATTGAAGTGAAGAGTAAAATCATTTATCTCTGTGAGAGCATAATGTGTATAACTGGTCTCAGATGCAAATACATAATGTACCTTTTGAGTGACCAGATTGTCAGCTACTTAAGTAAATGTGAGTTTAGCTTAATTAATTATTTTTCACCTGTTTCTCCAAATTTTCTGAGGTAGCTTCATGTTTTATTCTCTTCTGTTTACCCCATAGTTTCTGCTGGGAAGTGCTATATGTTCAATAAGCACTTGATTGATTTTTTAAAAAGTACTAGTGATATTTTTGCCTAGGATTTCTAAAACCTCTCATTTAATTTCTAGATTATAAGTTCCTTTGATAGAATCTTTATAAATATCACATGAAGAAGTTGAGCATTACCTTTAGGCCAAAGCAATTTACTTTTCAAAAATTTGATTAATTTGAACACAATCAGCCAGGATGTCAGAAGATCTCAGTGCCTCTGATAGATGCTGACAGGTGAGGAAATTAAAATCAGGGAGGGAAGCAATTAAATACTGGCAAACATTACTTTAATGAGACAACCAAATCATTCATAAGCCATGGAATATGTTGTATTCTTGATGAGTATCTTAGGGTGGCAGGTGAGAGTGCATTTAAAAATGTTCTTCATACAGGGTTTGATGATAGCAATGGAGGACGTTCCATGTTTGTCATTTAAAGTCTTTGGCTTAATCTAGTATTTTAATTGCTTTTGGGAACAGATGCTCTAATAATCATGCTTAAGATTATGACGTTATTTAATTTAAACAAAACTTAGTATTAAGTAATCCCTTCACCACTATCTTCACCACCGTGTAAAACTTACCAAAATACACAGAGTCCAAACAAAATAATTATTGGCCTTTTCACAGTGGTTTGGGGATAACCATGATCAAGGCCTGCGAAAAGAAACAGAAAAATGTATATTTCATACAACTTCTAATTTAAAATATTTGGGAATTATAGTGCTTAGAGCGGGAACCCAGGTCCTCAGTTGTCATACAGGTGTTTTCAAGACAACAGCCCTTATTCAGAAAGAACATCTGGGACAGCAGAGCTAAAAATTTACCCATTTATGCGATTAGTGAGAGTTTTAACAGGTTCTATTATATTTCCCATCTGTGCTATAGCGCTTGTAAAAAGGTATTAAGAGGCATCTTTATGTGGGTCTTAGCGAGTGGTTAGAATTTTTGTTCATAATGTTAGATTCATCATCCTAGAATAACGTTGCTTAAAAATTGTCCTAGGGTACAGTGGTCTATTAAAAAGATACCATGGTTTGTGAAAGCTTCTGGAAACAAGTCTCTTTGCTTTTTCATTTCTCATGTCCTTCTATTCTTTTCTGCTTTTATTTTTTTTCCTTACCCCCCATCATTTTCTTTTCCATTCTCTCTCTCTCTCTTTTTTTTTTTCTTCTGGCTTTATTTGTTTCCATCTGTTTTCCCCAAAATACAGTCGAAATGATCAATTATTCTATATTAGTCCTAGCTAGGTTTGGTGAGTCTTGCTTTTGCATAGATTTTAATTAATAGGTTGATGTTTTGTAAGTTAGAGTTGATTATACAAATTTCTTTATTTTTGGTTGTAATTGCTTCTGGAGATGAGAACATTTTTCTTGACAAAGGATGGAGATCTGTCAGGTTCTGGGTCAGAAGTCATAAAATGCACAGAGGCAGTCAAGGATAACTGACTTCATACCAAGATGCTAGAGTGGGATTTGTCAGTTGTCCCAGATGTCTTTGTGGGTCTAGTGGAGAACTCCATTGCATTAGGAAATACTCAGGAGTTACTGAGGACACATGGTACTCTAATCATGTGAAGACGGTGGTGAACTTCTTAGCTTGGAAGGCTTCAGCTTTTCTATTGCTTAAGATGAGACTTACTGATGAAGGTCCCTTCGTGAAAATTTAATGGTGCTAAATTCTGTTGTTTCTGTGGCTTGTGTTGTGAGAGCTTGCACAAGGATGTTGCATCTCTGAAACTTCACTGAGGAGAGCTGAGAAAGTGTTCATGGTAACTACATCAAACATGGTTATACTGCATCAACTCAGTAATGTGTCACCTTCTGTTTAGGCCACAGATGTGAAGTCTTTTCTCCTTTTACTTGTGAGTGAAGTAGGACTCAAGGCTAAATGTGCTTTGGAGCCTTGACAGTTGACTTGTGTGTGATATATATTGTGCTTTGGAGCCTTGACAGTTGACTTGTGTGTGATATATATATATAGTCATTTTCCCTTTCCTTCCAACTATATTACTCCCAAATGGGAGGCTACATTATGTCCTTGCTGGTTTTAGTGTTAAGATAGAAAGTTAAAATTTTACCTGTTCCATATTAACCATGTGATCTTTGAAGTTTTATTTCCTTATTGGTAAAATTAGGGTAAAAAGATCTCATTGGGGTTATAATGAGGATGATTTGAGATAAAATGCTCATAAAATAGTTTTCACACTGTAAAGATTTGGGTGGCTTGTGAAAAGAATTTCTTGTAGGGTATCCTATTAACCATGTTCTATTCTTAATCTGATATGAGTCCTGTATGAAAATAGAATATATCACTAAAACTTCCCAGAGGTCTTATACTTCTAAATCAATCTATCCATTATATTAAAATAAATTCCTTTGTTGCAGTCCCGTTGGAAGCTCCATCTCTCTGAATCTAAGGCACAATATGGGCACATACTTTAAAAGGACTTGAGATAAACTTACATGTCTTTCATTTAAGCAGTATCTCTTGCTTTTTGGTGTTGAGGAGACATTTGATTTTTAAATTTTGAGGCTTTGCCTTTTGGAACAAAAGTTCTTTGTGCTGTTGTTAGGGAAGCCATGTGAGATTGGCATAGATAAATATTGTGGTATTTTAAAACTAGGGGCACAAAATACCCAATCCAGAGGCATTCTCTAGCATTGCATGCTTGTAACATCATTCTTTGATCAATAAACATGGGCTCATAAGAAAAAATTTTACTATTTTGTATATCACCACTGTCCATATCTATAGATATGACATAATGGAGGAAAATCAAAATAAGTTTAACTGATCTTTGGCTGTGAAGTAGATATTATAATCTTTATTTACATGTGAGAAAATTGACACTCAGAGTTTAAGTAACTTGCCTAAGGCCTTTGGTAAGAGGAAGACAAGTCTGACTGGCTCTAAATCCCACATATGTGTCCAACTATTTCGTGTCAGTCAAATAGCTAGTTTTATTTTATTCTTCCCTCTTCCATCAAGCCTGTGGATCAAGTCAATGAGCTGTTTGTGTTTTTCTAGCCTAATATTCTAGGAGAGACCACTGGATCAGAGAGTCCAAACTTGTACCCTGCCATGTACTGTACCGTGTAGTCTAAGGCAAGTTACCTGCTTTTTCTAAACTTCAGTTTCCATATCTGTTAAATGAGGACAATAATACCCATCTCACATGGCATTTGTGAAGTCAGTTGTGGGGAAGATGTTAGTTCCCTTCTCGTCTTCCCTAACCCTTTGCGAGCTTCTGTTTCCTTACCTATGAAGTGAGTTGAATAATGTCTTCCTGCTTCTTCACCAGGTTAGTGTGAGGTGAAACAAGATAATGAATGTGAAAATGTTTGCAAAATAAGAAACTGCTATATAGATATGAGTGTTTATGATTATTTATAAATAAATATACCTTAGTACCTAAGAGTAATTTTTACCTGTTTCATTTACAGACACTAGCATTGCAGTTTGCTGAACCTGGTGTCCACTGACCATTTCAAGAGCTATTATCTGAGGTAAGAGGAGATTGTCTTCATATTTATGAAATTCTAATGGGCATCTTAGTCAATAATGTTTAAGGCAGATTTCACTCCCAACAGAAGAAACACAAAGGTATTTTATGAGCACCAAAACCTGAAAAATGGCCAAGAGAGTGAATTGCCCTCTTTTTAATGTCTTCTTAATTTAATTTTTCCTTTCAGGTCTTAGCTCTTAGGGTTGAACCAAAAGCACAAAAATATGAGCCACAGGGAAGATTAAGATTTAACCAGTATTTAAGTGTCCATATTATGCCGTGTACTAGAATGTTCTTATTGATCGTCTTCTTGTATCCCAGCTAGCATGTGACAGGAGGGTTTTCTCTCTAGTTTCCTGGTCCTTGAGTGGGTTTTCATTACACTGATGTCAGAGTTCCCTAGCTCTGAAAGAGCCAAACATTACCAGTCTGTTCCATCACTGTCTCTTAGCTGCTCAAAAACATCTCAAAAAGACATAATCCAAGGCTACAACCTAAGAATGAGTTAGAGTCTTTTGAAACTCAGGACCCATAATAATCTGCATTTCACTCTCCTGAGGGATCATTGTGAAAGAGAGCAGCCTTTTGAAGAAAAATGCATTCTTCTCCAGTTTGTCAAGAAAATGGAGGCCAGAAAAAAATTGAAAGAAGCATGGTAGTTGTAAAATTTCAAAATATGAGTTTTCTGTTACAGCTAACCAGCTGCTGTCTGCACTTCCCAGTTAGCTCTGCTATTTAATATGTCATCTTTTAGAAGTCTTAGGAAGAAAGAGGTAAAGTAGAAAATATGGTGTTCCTGTAGAATAACTTCGTGGAAGATTTGATATCAACATAAACATAATGCAAACATTTGTTCTGCTGAATATTTTAATAATTCCTTTGGTATGTTATTTCCATGATCTCGAACTTGTAAACATGACTTTAGTTACACAGACCTTTGAAAGAATTAAAGTTCGTTGGAAGTGCCCCATATTTGTAAGAGTTAGAAATTTAGAATTAAATGGAAATTATGGTGTTGCATTAATACGGTTTTCAAAGTTAATATTCACCATACGCACTGAATAAAAACATGTCATGTGCAAACAAGGTGGGTGATGTATGGACTGTGAAACTCCTCTATAATTAGACAGACACAGCAGCCACCGGTGGTGTTTAGATTTTATTCTCATGACTATAAAAGAGAAGGATACAAAAAAATTAGTGGCTAAAATACAGGAATGGCTCCTGCCTGACATTTGGTCCCTCTCTAGTTCATAAAATGCTCCTGCAAAAGACTCCTTTCTAATGTATTTTATGTATTTTCATGGATAAACATATAGGAAAAGAATGTACTGTAGACATGTAGTTTCACAGTTTTTGATAGCTCTGTTAAGCAGAGATCTAACTTGTTCATTTAGAAACTACAATTATATTAATTTTTCTCCAAATGCTAATGTTAAATATTAATAGAGTAAACTTTGAAAAGTGGTTAACTATGCTCCCCCCCCACCCCACCGAAACCCATCTTGAAACTACAAATAAGAGTTTAAGTAAGGCTTGAAAATTCATAAAAAATTGCTCTTGAGAAAGAGGGATTTCTTATCTATCTAGATCTATCTATCTATCTATCTATCTATCTATTATCTATCTATCTATCTATCTATCTATCTATCTATCTATCTATCTATCTATTTTATCTATCATTACCTGTCTGTCTATCATCTAACTATCCTCTATATTTTGGAAGTGGGGGCTGGTGGGGAGGGAAGGATAAAAACTTCTCAAATAATCTTTGGAAGGTGGAGAGGTAAATATTCTGGGGACATGCTATAGAATTTAAAATAATCTTATGGTATCAGTGGCAGTAATGAAGAAAGAATAACAGTTGAAGTAAATAATTAGATTTGACAGTAGATGTGTCAACAGGTACCCACATAATGAGTGTAATCATTGTTTTTCTCTGCTCTCAGTGTTGATCCACTGACTGTGGTGTGTTCCCTGACCCATTTCCAAACCAAATCTATTTAAAGCTGCACTTCATGGAATCTGAAATGGTATACCCTGTTTACTATTTAGAGCTAATACCCAATGTTTTTTAATAGGCAAGATCTGTACTTGAACAAGAACAGGCTCTGGCCTCCTGTAGACCATTGAATATTCTTGTTTTCCACAGGGTAAGGGTGATTCATTCGTAAGGATGAATAACATCCAATTAATTCTCATGGACTTGTCTCTATTACTAGAGTGAATTGTTTATTAAAATTTGATAGAAGCAGCCTTAGTCTGCTTTAAATCAAATTAATTAGTTATTGTTTTCTGAGGTGGAGGTAGTAGTTATAAATTAAATTAGTTATAAATTAAATTATTTTCTTAGTTACCTGAATAAGATATTATTATTTTTGAGAGTTAAGCAATATGTTTTATATTATAGTATGTGAACCAAAAGTTGTGAGAATCTAATTCTAATCTTGGTTCTTGCTCTGTCACCTTGGACAAATCACTTTCCTTCTCCAGGATCCATTTTATCATCTAACGACAGATAGAGTAGGACCAGTTGATCATGGCATTACTTCTAGTCAAATCTCCTATTACCTGTGATTTTATTTCTTAGCCAGTCCTTTCTCCCTCCTGCTGCCACCTTTACAAAATCATGGCAAAGTCCTATGAGTCTATGACAGACCCTATATAAAAAGTTATTCTTCTTTTTAGCTTTTGATTCTCTTATATACTGGAAGAGCAGTTAGTGATTTGCATTATACATACACTATGATTGGGCATTTATGTATTTGTCATTCCCTACCTTCAGCAACATTCAGTTTCTGGTTAGAAAGGAAAAAAAAATCTATCTTCCCCTCATGTTTCTGTACTCCATTATTTGGGTCTTAATTTTAGAGTATCTGGTGAACTTATTCACTGTTAACATCAGTGGGTTCCTTTTCTGTTCTGTTGTTTGACTTTTCCAGGTTAAGTCATTGACCTGTAAGGAGAGGTTAGAATGTCAGAACCAGAGGAAACTTTAAGAATCAATCTAGCCAAATTCTCTCATTTCAAAGATGGAGATTTTTGGGGTCAGGGAGGGAATCCAGTTTGTCTAAGGTATTATTAGTTGCAGATCCTGGACTAGAATTCTTTTGACTCCATAGTTGTATCTCTGTTTTAGGAGAGAAATCTTTCTATCAACTGCCCTTTCTCAACCCCAATATTTAAAGGGCCATTGTCTTTCAGGTAAAACCAGTGTCAGCACAAGGATGTGAGATGTCCTTAAAACATAAACAGACTCTAGGCATCTCCATTAATCTAGTGGGGCAGTGGAATAGAGGATTCTGGCAGGTTTCTGCTCTGTGTTGACTAGGAGAATGTGGATTTCTCTGCAGTCCTTTCTGTAAGAGATTCCTTGACCCTGACATCATCACCACTGTTTGCTCCACCTGCCTCCTTCCCTTTTCTGATCCAACGAATGATAAGAAGCTGAGGATGAGCTCCTCGCTGGCTGTTTACCATGCATAGTAGGAACATTAATAAAAAGAAGACAGATGGAGGATTAATAAGCAAGAGGACTGGAGAGTAATGGCCAACACCATGAAATCTGGTTCCAGGTCTGGAATTCCCAGTTGCTGTGCTACACAAGATAAATAACATCTCTCACTGTTTTAGACCTTCTCTCTGCTTTGTTGTTGTGGGACTGGGCTGGGACTGAGAAGCAGCTGGAATGATCTTTGCCAAAACCAAAACTCATGTTTTCAAGACATTTCCAGGTCCAGAGAAGAGAGTAGTAATTATTAATTAGTGAGAGGATAACTTGGAGGTCACTGGATCTAAATACTTATTTTGGTCCTCCTAATACTGAGATGCAGAGTGTGGAAGTTTTTTACTAAGTCCAAAGTTCAAATTCTGGATATAATTCTTTTGCTATGACTTTGGTAAAGGGATGATCTATCTTTGAACCTCGGTTTCTCTATCTATGAGATGGGAGAAGGAGGAGAATACAATAGCCGAGGGGCGAAGCTTTTCCCAGCCCTGATTTTCATGAGTCTCTGATTTGCCCCAGGTCCCATAGCAAGTTTGCAGCCAAAGCTGGTCTTGAATTCAAACCCCATTTCTCTGGTTTGGAAGGTATTCTGCTAACTTCCACTGCCTATACTTTTTATAAACCATGTTTACATCTCTCAGCCTTGTTTTATTAAATAACCTTTTTTTTCCTCTTGGTTGACAGGTCCTTTTCTGTCAAGAAACTTGCCTAACACCATTGTTCTTAGTTTGTGTGTATATGTGTATGTATGTGTGTGTGTTCAGTAGTAGGGGAGTGAATTAGTGTATATGTGTATGTATGTGTGTGTGTTCAGTAGTAGGAGAGTGAATTATAAGATATTTGGAAGCTCATATTTGAATCTATTAAATAGTTAGAAAATACACATGTCATAGAATAGTGTGTGTGATTTCAAGAGTTTTGTAGACCTTCTGAAGGCCATACATATGTTCTAAGTTAAGCAGAAGAAGGTTTTCAGTGTAGGAAGTCGAAGGTAACATTTGAGTAACATACATTTCCTGTCGTTCCAGGATTTTTTTCCCCACAGTTCACCTATCGTTCTACTCTGGGTGTCACCATATTTATGAGCATGATTCTGGACTTTTATATGTCTCTAACTGTTGAGGTTTAATATTGAAACTTCTATTCTGATTGCTTTATTTGTTCATTCATCCACTCACTTAATCAAATTAGTTCTAACGTAGAATCTGTTAAATGCTAGCCATTTTAATACAATATTTCATTTAATCTCATAAAATAGAAAACTATTTTTTCCCATTTTTTATATACAGCAAATGAGATCAGAGAGGTTGAGTAACTTGCTCAAAGTCATAAAGCTCATAAGTAGCACAGTCTGGATGTAAATCTAGATCTGCTTCAAAATAGGTGAGTACCTCCAGAGATAATATTGAATATGAATAGGAACAATGAAAAAATTCTATAAGGCTTTGAAATCAATTATATTATAACTAATTAATTAATTAATTAATTAAATGCTTATCTGGCACCTTAAAGCGGAATAAGAAATTTTGGATGATTGTGCAAAACGCATTATAAATAACCGATATTTTTTCTTTCTTTAAAAAACTTCTATCAGGTTAGTAGCCTCAATTTCTTTATTTTTGTAAGTGAGATGAGGAGGAGACAAAGAGTGCTTAGGGTCATAGTACCCTGATTATATTGTGAGTTATCAACTGAATTGGAATTTCAATGCTTTGGGGAATCCATTTGTTGTTTTCTCCCTGTTATATTGAGCGTGGGATTTTTAATAGAGATTGACTTCTGACCATGCATAGATCAGCACAAATGCAGATGTGAGCAGCTAGACTCTGGATCGTGCCGAGACGTAATGACTGCCATATGTGTGAAGCTAATGCTCAGTGCTTAGTGACTCACTGTGAGTATACATGGGAGCCATGAGAGTGAAAGCTGGTGTCAGAGATGGAAGAGGTCTCAGAGACTGTCAGGGGCAACGCCTTCACCTTATAGGTAGGAAGACGGAGGTGAAACAAGAACCAGATGTCATACCAGTACTCCACAGTAATATCTACTCTGATTTTCTATCTTCCATCAGCTTATACTCACACTGACAGGCAGATAGGCCTGAATTGGGAAAATGTCGTATTAGCTGTGTGACCTTGGACGCATTACTTGATTTCTTTGAGTCTTTGTTTTGTTGTCTGTAAAATGGAAATCGTTCTTGACTGACAAAACTTTTGTGATAAGTGATATGTCTTTGTGCTATTCAATGAATGCACAGAAACATTGTTGATATAATTAATAACCCTTATCATAGTCCAATGAAACAGGCACAGTTGTTCTGTTTTTACAGATTCTATTTCCTAACCTCATCTTGATAGTTTTTGGGTCTTTACTTCTCAAAGTTTAGTCTGAAGAACAGGAATATCAACATCTTCTGGGAGCACATTAGAAATGCAGACCTCCGGCCACACTTTAGACCTCCTGAATCAGAATTTGCATTTTAACAAGATCCCCAGGTAGTTCGTATACTCATTAGAGTTTGAAAACCATTGTTTTAGGCCTGAGACCAATTTCAAGGCTGTAGGCCACGGCTTGCTGACAATGACTGGCACACTGCCAGCATTCTGGGCATGCCTTACCCATGCCTTGAGATAGCAGGAGGAAACTCTGTGAAGTTGCTCCCTGGGAATAATAGAGGGCTGGGTTGAAGGCATCCAGCAGGCTTTATCTTTTCAACGCCCTGCATTTCCTCAGAAGTGCTATTCACCAGGGGTCAAATTGGGATTGGGTCCCAAGGCTTTTTGCTCCAGAGTCCATGTTCTTTTCATTAAACCATGATGTCTCAGTCAGGAGGAATGCTGGGCTGCGTGTATGATAACTCTTCATTCCCCATAGTGTGAATATTTCCACACTGGCTGTTTTACTCTATTACTCAATTCCTAGAGGGAAAGAATTAAAAAAAAAAAAAAAATTAAAAGCTTGAGTTGAAAGCCAGGATCCTGCAGCTTAATCAGTTATTTTCGTTTTTTAATGAGGGTGACTATTGTGAAATAAGTAATTATTAATTACTGAAAACTAATGAAATATTTTAGTTTCCTTGCTAAAAAAGCATATGGAAGCTAAAAGAAAACATATGGGTGTTTTTCGGGAAGCATATTGGTGAATGGACAAATTACAGTGGTGCCAATACGCGTTTGCTGTCTGGCTGGGGCCATCACGGCGTGTGCTGGCATTTGAATCCTAGTGTGTTTAAAGGGATTTTTTAAAATTCCCATCTGATGTGTTCCTTGGGTTGCCTCTGGAGTTACACAGCTTTGCCTCGTAAATCTTTCTGCCATGCTTTCACTTCAACATTACGAGTTGAGTGTCACTTGGTATAAAACCTTTGCCGTAAGTGCCTGCTGCACTCTTCTTTCCAGGTGTCCCTCATCCTCCGCAGTAGACCAAATGGGTCTGCCCGGCTGATGCCTGTGTTGAGACTCTGCCCACTTAAGTTTACCACAGTGGAAAAAGCAGTACCTTTTTAGACTGTAGAATTTGATCTCCTTGCTCCAATGGGCCAGCCATTGACTGTCTGCACTGCAGATTTCTTCCTTGTAAAATTGGAATGATGATACCAGTGCTCCTTAGCTCATAGGCACTGCAGTTTATCTGATTTGTAGTCCATGCCCTTTGGTCCTCGTCTCTTTTCCTTTATGTCCCTTCTCTCTTGCTACATATTTAGTTGGTCTGGTAAATAGCTTAATGGATTTGGAGGTAGTCAAAACTATTTTGGCTGCTGTAGGGATTGCAGACACCTAGGCTTGTGACAATTGGAGGCAGCATGATGTTTAAGAAAGGTACTTGGCTGAGGGTCAAAAAAAATGATGTTCCAGATCAACCTGACTTAATAAGCATTTACTTAGCACGTACCAAGCAAAGTGGCTTGCTAAGAAATTGAAGGAGGGAGCTGGCAGGTCTGTGAGGTGACTTTGATTCAAGTCCAGCCAAGACTCACTGTGATATGTGAGCTCAGTAATTATATTTTCTCAGTAAGAGAATTTGGGGGACTCTACCTAGAGGTTTATTATAGAACCAGGGACTGGAGTTGGCTTTGGAAGCTGATTAAATGGACTTCAATGAGATATTACAGGGACTTGAGGATAAATCTCTAGCAGGCAATAATTAGCGTGAGGCAAGACCCAGAGTCAGGTGAATACCAGCCATGTCCAGAGAACTGGGCATAGATGGCAGAAATATGTAGTTGAGAGAAATCACTTATTTTCTGGTGGACCTCAATCCCCTTACCTGCAAAATGTGAGCATCAGACAATGTGGTTCTCAAGAAGCTTCAAGAACTACAACTGGAATTCTATACGATCTCCTATTCCACAGCCAGATAAACCATTTAGCTAAACCCTGGCAGCTAATAGTGGCAATGGAGCAGGGCCTAGAACCCAGTGTCCTGTTCCCTATTTCAGTACTCTTTCTGCTCTCCCACATAACATTATGATGATGGGCGGCTGGGTGACCATTATTATTATAGCTTTTAATGTATGAAACACAGAATTTTAAAATTATCTAAGATATAAATCAGATAAGATATTTAACCATCTTAGCTCCTGATGCTCTTCCACTGGAGAGGGCCAGCTCTGATAATATGCCACCTCCCTCCATTTTACCTGTGTGGGCTCTGCTTTCCTGCTTGTAGGACCAGCACGTATCTCGCCTCCCAGGGATAACTTTTCTCTGCACCCTCTGGCTCTGAAGTGTAGTCTTAGCATTGGATTTTGTTTTACAAATAAACCTTATTATTTTATATTGCCATCTCTCCATATTTGCTCAAACCCTCCCTCTGCCTGCCTCCTGCACACACATATTATAAGGGCTCTGAATCTAAAGACTCTTCTCCGCTTTTTGGAATTTTCTTTAGCTGCTGGCACAGTGCCCTAGACATTATGCTCAATAAAGAAGTACATGAGTGTGTTCTTCAACAGTTTTTCCCTCTGCTTGTTTGTTTTTAATATGGATCTGAGATTTACAGGCTGAATTTCAGAGCAAGAAAGGAACTTAAAAACGATCTGTCTAGTTAACTCTTCTCCCAAAGAAGAAATAACTGACTCTACTTTTCTTGCCCAGTTAGCAATAGGTCTGTGAATGGTACCCCCATCTGACCAAGCAGTCGGGGAAAGGTAGGAGCCTGAGCTCCTACTCGCCACTTAGGCAGCCTTGGCTGGCCTGGGTTCCTCCTTTCTACGAAGATCATTGGGAGATAAGGGTGGTACACATGGTGCTGCTGCTGTTTGAAAGAGATGGAAACGAGCAGACGATTATTGGATGTCTACTATGTGACAGGGGCTTTCACATAGATTAGCTTGGTCAATCATCATAAGCTAGAATTCCCATTCCTATATGAGGGAGCCAGGTTATAAATGGGACATTTAGCAAAAGCTCTTCCTTATATAATCTCTGAAGAGTTTACTGTAGTGGGTAGGTGCTTGCCTCCTGGAATGAGCAGAGTACATATGTGACGATTCTGAGGGTGATTGATTGTGAAGACAAGTGAAAGCAAACAGGTTGTGATCAAACTTGAGGTGGGAGTCTTTGTGTTGACCCGAGTATAAGAGAGCACTCAGCTCCCTTACTCTCTCCACATATCCAGCTCTGCGTCTTTGGAGAGCTGGGATTTGAGTGTTTCACACTTGAGTGTTTGTAGTATTGGCTTGTATTTGCTCTTATTGCATCTTACTCCCTCCTCCCCCTAGTCTCCACCACTGAGTATATTTTTCTCCCTCCTGTTCATCTTCTCCCCCTCCCTTTTTCTCCTGAGTTAACCCTGGGTGGCCTAAAGTCCTGAAGGCTTTTCAATGGCAGAGTCCTCTGTACTGGACTTTGAAAATGCTGGCAGAGAAGACGATACACAAATCTGTTAAATACACAGTAAAAATAGCTTATAATCTATGAAACTCAGTATTAAGCAAGTTGATATTAACAAGGTTTGAGTGCTGTTCTGAAATGTGGCAGCTGCACACACATATTGGCTGCTTTTCCTCCCTACCTCTGGCAGCTTGTGAGCAGTGTTGCCATGACACTCCTTGGGCTCTGTTTAGATCAGCTATTTTCTGAAGGAGTCCCTGACCTTCCCCACAATAGAAACTGTTGATGTGGTCATGTCAATGCATCTTCAGGAGAAGTGTGACTGGTGAGCCCCCAGTCGTCACTAGGGAACTGTTGGAAACTGTAGGTCAGGACACATACATTGAACATTTGAGGTCAAGAGGAGCTTTTAAATATCCTCTAATCTTGTTTAGTGGGTGAGGATACTGAGGCTCACTGAGTGGAAGTGACTTGCTCAAAGTTACAGAGTGAAGTAGGGTTAAGGCTGGAACAGGGACTCAGGTCTCCTGGTACACAGTTCTCTAATGTTCCAGTTGTACCACACTTACCCCTGACTGAGGGCTCTTTTCAGTCCAGAAGACTGTGGATTGAGGTGAGCCAGGCCTGGGGATGTTGCTGTCCCTAGGGATGAGCAGAGGAGGTAAAGAGAGGTAGAGGAGTAGAAGAGAGGGAGAGGAGTGGAATGCAGAGTAAGGAATGAGGAAATGAAGGTGAGTTCTAGATAGTGTGGGGGTGATAGATTCCCAGAGTAAATGCCCAAGGTGTCAGTCGGCTGTGCCCATCTGCAGAGATTCTTTCCTATCGGATTCCACAGATGGGTTCTCTGAGAAGTAGATGCTTAAAGGGGCAGGGGAAAAATAATGTCATGTTCTCTATTGCTCTGAACCCTTTCCTGACATCATGTAAGACCTGTGATTAAACTACTATACGAGTCATTGTCAGCATCAACTTTTTTTTCTTTTTTTGTACTTTATATAGTGTTAAGTGTTCTTCAGGTAGTTCATATGTGAAATGCTGTCTCTTCCACAAGGGTACAGGGTCCTAGGGCAAACATTGTGACATAGATGGACCTTCCTCCCTTCCTTTGTCCTCTCTCCTTCCCTCCCCACCGCCTTCCAATTATGGCACCTGGCATAAATCTAAATCACAGATGATGAGCACTGAGTAAATTTTTATTTGTTGAACAGAGTTGAATTCAGGTGACCTCTTAAAATTTTTATTAGTTGACAGTAAAAGTTGGCAAATTATGATTTGGGGGAACAACATTCTCGCCAGTTTGGATTCTATAAGATTTCTTGTACATTCATAGTTAGTTTTCATAAAACCCAGTATACTATCCAGTATTATCCTCATTTTACAATGAAGAAACAAAAGTCAAGTGAGCTGCTTAAATTCATTTCAAGTAATAAATAGTGGAGATTGATCTGGGTCTTCTATCTTCGAATATTGTCAGGTTACTTCTACTCTTCTTCACTACTTATGCAAGGGGTACTGTTCCATAGACAGAGTTCAACCTTCTATTGAGGAGGATAAGGTTATAACCTACCTCTTTAACACTTTGGAAAAATAATTATGAGAACTCAGGTTCAAACAGTGACTTATTATAATGCTTTGGACAACACTTTAATTGATTTATTTTTCATTAAGCCACAGGAAAAACAGTGCAATATTCTTTAATTTGCTTAGTTTGAAATAAACTTTGAATGTATAAGACTCTTTTGACTTTTAATAAATTCGGATGCATCAAGTATATGTGGAAAGAGACTGCTGCCCTAAATGAATCGACTAATCCAGCTAATAACAAAATCAGACCACTTTTTTTATGGTTACAAAAGAAGGATGTGAGAATTTTTAAATGTCACAGCTAAAGCCTAGATTTTAGTTGATATTGATGTTTTGTAGGTTTTTCTCAATATTTTCCATATTTGTTACATGATATCTATTATGCTTTCCTAACTTTTTTTATGAGATGGATGAGTCTGATAACATTTCTTCATCCTTTCTGAAAAAACATAAATGTGGAACAGGTTTTTTTTTTTTTTTTTTAAACTTATGTGCTCAGGAAGAATATCGCTGCCTAATTTAAATTTTAGTACATAGTCAAAGCTTATTTGTAGTGAGTATAATATCTTGATATATATAGATCTTGCATTTCCTTTTTGTATCTAACTTTCCAGGTGTTTAAGGAGGAGGATGAGTTGAATAATAATGATATAATGCCCAGAGAGGAAACACATAAGACAAATATGCTTGTGGGTCTATTTCTGGAGAGAGAGAGAGAGAGAGAGAGAGAGAGAGAGAGAGAACGAGAGAGAGAACGAGAGAGCGAGAGTAATTAGCTTTTAGTCTTTTTATAAAGCTGTATTTTGAAAGTACATAATAACTTTGAAATTACCAAAGGAAAAATTGAAATAGAAACTTGGATATTCATGAGACGGATATTTTATCGTTTGTTTTAGAGTTGTAGGTAAAGTGAAAAGTTAGAAAATGATATTGTTTGATATTAGACGGGAATCAAACATATTTTCTCTAGGAAGAAAGTTTGTCTTGGGAATCTGACAAACTTTCCAAATTTCTTCAGTCCCCACTGATGTCCATACTTTGTTTAATTCAGTTGAATAATTTTATTCTGAACAATAGCTTAGAGAACATGCTATTTACTATAAGAAACGCACATACACACTAAATAAAGAAAAGGAAAACAAAAAACAAAACAAAACACAGCACTTTGCACCTTCCTTGCATATTTGAAGCAGCCTGTCATGCTTTAGAATTGCATATGTGTGTCTCTGTTCCTCCGAGTGGATTGGGTGCTCCCTGAAGATAAGAGAAATGATTCATGTATGTTTGTGACGGTGCTTTTGTGAACTCAGGTGCAGTAAATTGAAATAACTTTTATAACATCCTTTGCTTGGAGTTGACAGGCTTATTCAGAATCTTGTTAGAAGTCATGCTTTTACTTTTGAAATCCCTCTGCTTCCTAGACTTTCTGTGGAGTGAAGAAACATTGTCCATCCGCCTACTTACAAGAGAAATTGGTAGTTTAGAAGTGCAATAGCCTGTTTACATACTGGCCTACACTGTCACTGTAGGAAAAGGTTTCATATATTCTAAAATGTTTCAGAGCTAGGAAAAATATACACATGTAATATATAGAGTGCATATATATGTACATATATATGATCTGTTCCTTGTCACAATATTTTACCCAATGTGCTATTTACAGTAATGAATCAAAATGTCAGTTTTAAAAATATGAAGTGTCATAGTGTTCCCACGTTGCAGGAAAGTTTGATGTGACAGTTTGTTAATCATATGACTATTATATCAAATGTGTCTCACAATGTTTTTTGCTCAATGCTCTTTCTTGTAAGCTCTTCACACTTTTTTAGTGAATTCCTAGTTCAAGTTACCAACCCAGGGAACACATTTAGGTTACGTGTCTCCCACACCTCTCACAAATGCTGCTGTGTTTTTCTGTACTTAGAGCTGAATGGATTTCACATCATTTTCGAGTGGTTTGATTTTGTGCCTGACACATTTATGTATAGTAGCTGAAAGAAAAATTTCTTTTATATATTTTGTTGTTTTCACTACAGAATCATCACATGAATCTTTAACATATAGAATGGATGTTTTGTGTTTCTCCAAGTTGGGGTTCCCAAGGTTTAATTTAGATGTCCTTATTTGCTATTGCATACTTCTTAACTTTGGGCACATTTAAAAATTTTGCTTGGCATGTTGATTATACCAACTTCTTTATCCTACTAAAAGGGCAGAATCATAGAACATAAATATTTTATGTTTTGACAAAGGCAGTGTGGTTTCTTGCAGGAGAATATATGGCTCTACTACTTACCATCTCTGAATCCGTGAATGATACTTGATCTTTGGTCCTCAGTTTCCTCTGAAGAATCATCAAGATTGAAATTAGATTAGATCATTGAATTTTTAAACTTATGCTTTAAGGAGCCTCAGGGTTCTGGGTGGATGTATAGCCTCAGATGTGGCGTGTGGGCCAAGCAGTGAGGACACTGGGCCCTTCTACCTGAGCAGCCCTCACTCTCAGATTTGTTTTAATTCAGTTTTATATATTATTTTATTTAAGTAGAAGACCAACTTGCTTGAGAGACCAACTTTCCTGCTTAAGTCACCACTCTACTAAATGATCTAGGGCCAGCATTCTCTGAGTATGGCTCATTTCCTGAGAGTTTATAGTGGGCAACCACATCAACAGATCTTGGTTGCTCTGGCCTCAGGTTCTTCCTGTGCATGCATGAGGCCTCCATGGAGGTCTTTTCAGTGACAAAGTGTTCTCCATACTGAGGTTTAAGGGAAAGGCTACCGAGATCTCATCTATATCTGATTTTTATCCTGGCACCTTTTTAGTCTTAGTAAACTTACTTCCCAATTTAGCAGATTTCAAGTCAGCAAAGACAATTATTTAGAACAAATATAGACACAGGAAGGCATAACAGCTTTGGCAGGTACTTCATCTGCTTTTGGTCAAGGATATGAATGCTATTCTTTACGCGAGAGAGTTTTAGCCAGTTTGGCAAGGAAGGTGGACCCCTACCACTTGAAAGTTTAATTAATCTATCACTTTCTCCTTCCCTCCACCTCATACACACATAACCATTACCACCTTGATCCACTGTGCAGAGCATATCCCTGTGTATATCCTCCAGAATGAGGTAGGAAAATAAAAATGAATTACAAATCAAGGCAGAGACTGTAAGAATGACCAGTGGTGAAGGGAGATGAATTAGTAACACTACAGAAAAGCCTTCAAGTATGAACAGTATAAAATCAAATTGGAGAAAATGTTTTTCATAGATTAAAAAAAAAAAACATGTCTTAAAGATGGGAGAGAGAATTATTGTCTATTTTGCTAGATGCAGAAGCATCATTTTCAAAGTTTTTCAGGAGTCAAATTATGGAATTAGTTTGATTTAACTTTTTTAATAGCTGAAATCTTGAGGGGAGAGAATGGTCAAGTCTGCAGTTTTGTGCATAATGCTTTCTTATCGTGAAATGCCCCTCTGGTAACAAATCTCATAAAAAAGATGTGAGTTCAGAAGCAGCTGCTGAGTGCCAAGATAGAATGCTTTTTTATTGAGTCACATATCAGACACTGGGGATGCACCTGTGTTTATTGGGATTGGGGGAAGGATGACCAAAAATACATATAGAGGAAAATTAGAAGAAAACCCAGGAGCGATTCCTGGCTCGTTCCCTGAAGAAGTTGGTGAGGTGAGAAAACACATTCTAAACAATGTTGAACTGTAGAAATAGTTTTAAATGAGACAGGAGGCATTCTGTATATGGTATTGGTAGAAGTAGAACAGTATAATAAATTGTTGGGTTGGAGGGATTGATATGAAGACAAACCAAAACAAAAACCAACCCTTTGCTGTCTTATTTGTTTAGGTATTTTATTTTAACACTGACTTTCTTCTGCCTCATTTTTCTCCTTGCTAGAATGTTAGGACCTTGAGTTCAGAGCCGTGTGTGTCTTCTCTGTTTTTCAGTTGCCCAGGGTCACACCCGGCTCATTTATGAACTCGATAAATATTTTCTAAGTGGATGAGCAATAGCGTTACTGAGGGAAAAATGTGACAATAATTTGGAAAATTCTAAACTGGCTACTTCTAAACTCCCTGGGACTTTTACTAAATACTTATTGAGTTAGTACTTATTCTGCACACTTTGCATCATTAACTCACTTAGTCCTCTAAGGAAGGCACTGTTATTACCATTATTTTACCCATGGAAAATTGAGATTTAGAGACTTTTTTCAACTTCGTTAAAGTCACTTGGTTCATAAAAGATAAAGCCAGGACTTGCACTCAGGTAGTCTGACTCGAGCCACTGCTCTTTTAATTACTAAACTACATTGTTTTCATACAGTGAGTATATTCCTGCCTGCTTTACCTCCCAGCATGTCTTGAGGCTGAAACAAGATAATAGGTGTGAAAGTATTAGTAAAGGGGTAAACCAACTGTTGAAGGTGAGACAGCACACAGCTAACTATAAAGTAAGAAGTAGAAACTTGCTGAGAAAGTTCAGAGAAGAAGAAGGAATGATCATTTCCAACTGGGGTGGAGGGTAGGAGATCAAGGAAGGCTTCCTGGGGGGAGTGACATTTAAATTGGCCTTGATAGGTAGAATATTGGTATAGGGAGATGCTTTCTAAGTAAAAAGAATGACCCATGGAATAGAGGTACCAATGTGCAGGGCGGTGAAAAAGAAAGTACTAAAACATTGAATGCTGATTAGTTTAGCATCCTTTCCAAAACAGTATGCATTGAGGAATAGGGAGAGAAAGGGGCTGGTGAGTAGGGCAGTGAATGGGAAGATGAAAAAGCTTAGCAAAAAAACATCGCAATCTTTCTGGGAATTGACTTTAAGCAAATAAATGGTCCCTGTCTTACCTAAATCGTGCTTTGACTCATCATTTTCTTATTCATGGTCCTTAAGTACTAGTCCAAGGACATATCAATCTGGAAAGCGTGGTCACATAGCCTGAAAAGTGGTGCATGCTCTGAAGCCCTCTTAGATACTGCAAGGTACATTAGCATGCTAAATCTTTCAGGAAGTCCCATGGGACAGAAATCAGCTTGCTTTCATCTGATGCTGAAACTTCGTTTTTTCCTTTGAGCAACGCTAGTCAACATGTCCTAGAAGTCATACTTCATTAGACCTCCAGCTAACTGGCTGGACTGATTTGTGTCCGCTTTCCAGCAGATCATTTAAGAGTAGAACTAGATCCATTCTCGGGGCAACTAAAAGCTGCATTCTGAAAGAAGAAGTTAGAGCACTTGCCTGTGGAAATTGTTATGTGTCATTTAGAAAGAAAACTGTGCTCAAGATAAACTTGAGAACCTTCAGCCCCACTAAAAAAGTGAGAATGAGAAGCAGGAAGTGAAGGAGCCTTAGGTCTTGAAATGGAATGTGTCTAAGTGTAATAGTTACCAACCACAGGAACCCCTCTAGCAGGCTGCCCTGTGAACATGTTATGAGAAAACCTGTTAAAATCAGCAGCTTACCAGCTAGCCTCGGAGAAGGCTCAATGCCTGTTTCGTCCTTTCACCTGGCATTGGCCTGAGTGGAAAAGAAGGCAGTGGGTTGTATTGAGTGTCTACTCCATATTGGACACTATGTTAGAAGCCATCGCTTAATCTCCTCAATAGTCTGACTGTGTCAGGATTATTAAACTCTTCTTTTATAGATGAAACGCTGACTCCCAGTACAGAGGAGGTCATGTTTTACCTCTCCTATCTGTACCATTTTGAACCGGGTCATACAGCAGGAGGTGAGCTGCGGGTGAGTGAGCGAAGCTTCATTTGTATTTGCAGTCACTCCCCAGCACTAGCATCACCATCTCAGCTCCACCTCAGATCATCAGGCATTAGATTCTCATAGGAACTCCGGTCCCTGGTGCCAAAAAAGGTTGGGGACCGCTGCTCTAGGTTGTAACAGAGATTCTACCCTGAAGAACCTCTGAACCCCGTGTGACCTCTAGTCTTGAATTGCATGTTGATCTCGTTCTTTATGTCTATATGTTTTCCCTTCTTAAGATTCAAAACTTGGGTCTGAATGATTCTAGAGTCCATGTGCCACCTGTGTTCAGCATTCTCTATAGTAACTTTTTAGACTTAGTCCTTTAACAGAGTACCTCCTCTCCAGCCCATTGTTCTAGACCTTCTTTGCTGACATATTTTGAGTTTTCTGGATTCTGGGTCTCCTCATTTCTAATGTCATTTCCCACCTCCTAGAACATAACTACTACCATCTTGTTCTTTCGCCAGCTCTTCTTTTAACTTTCAAACAACACTTTTGAACTTATCATGCATTGGAATCACCAGGGGAATCCCACCCTCAGAAATTATGGTCCAGTAGGTCTGAGAACATAGTGTGGGAGAATTTGTACTTCTAACAAACTCCTAGATGATTCTGAAACTGTCAGTTTGTGGGCTTGCTTTGATGAGTACAATTTAAAGTACAGTTCAGGACCCCTGTTTTCCAGGAAACTGAACTATCTTAACCCAGAGTTCTCCCTCCTACCCTCCATCCCTTCCTTTTTCTCTTCTTCTTTTTTTCTTTTCTTTTCATTTTTTTCTTTTCTTTTTTCTTTTCTTTTTTCTTTTTTCTTTTTTCTTTTTCCTTTTCTTTTCTTTTCTTTTTTCTTTTCTTTTTCTTTTCTTTTCTTTTCTTTTCTTTTCTTTTCTTTTCTTTTCTTTTCTTTTCTTTTCTTTTCTTTTCTTTTCTTTTCTTTTCTTTTCTTTTCTTTTCTTTTCTTTTCTTTTTCTTCTCTCCTCTCCTCCCTTCCCCTCATTTCCTCTCTTTTCCCTCTCTTTTCTATTCTCATGGTACCTATCTGATACCCTATATAAATGAGGTAACTTTTCATTCATGTGAAAGTCTCATGGGCTACATTATCAACTTCTTGTGCCTGGTTAAACACTTTAGATGAGAGACAACTTTGTGTAAATGAACACACATCTGGATGAAGAATCTTGAATTCTGAGTTTACCATCCTACCAGAACCTCATATGGGCTGTGTGTTTTGGGGAAAAGCACATCTTGAGTTGAATGTCCTCATCTCTAAAATAATTATTCAATTTCTCTTTGCTGCAGAAGCTTATGGAAAAGATTAAATTAGACAGTGGATATATGAAGAGCTATATAAATGTAATGATGTTCATAGTACATTATTTTTTATTTTATTTTTTACTTTTTGTATAGTTGATCCATTCATTTTATTATTAATGATGAGGCATGAAGGAAATGCTGTTGGTTTTCAATGTGATGTGGAGTGGAGGGTGGGGCTGAAGGATTGCCGAGATTTCAGGAAAGCTCTTAGGTTCCTGGAAATGATTTTCACAACAGTTATGAGCCTGTGCTCAGGTCGGAAAAGCAATGTTGTATTTGTATTGTGTTTTTTCTCCAGGTAGACTGTGATAATGATTATGAAAATTGTGCTCATATGCTGTTCCTTTTATTAAACCTGAGAAGAACAATGAAATATTAATAAGAGTTATCATTTTCAGGATTTTGTAGGGTGTTTGCTAGTGGGTAAATTTATAAATCCTTGAAATTTTTTTTCTTATAACAAGAATATCAACAAAAGGAAATGCCCTTTTCTAGGTTTTCTTAAGAAAATACATCTATTTTTCTTAAATGCCTACTATGCAAAGTCTAGCTCTGGTATTGAGGAATAAAAATAGGGTTAAACGTAATTTCTTCTTCAGTGGAGTTTATACTTCAATGGGAGACACAAACACATAAATAACTGGTTGTTTTGCACAGCAGAACTACCTAGGTGATGAGAGAGAGGTATAGCAAGCATGCTGTGGGAATCGGAGGGAGGTTTCAGTGAGTGTGCAAATGAGGCCGGGAGTCCCTGAAGGAGGTGGTATTTAACACACATTTAAGAACTGAAAGGATTTCAGCAAATGAACTTTAGATAGGAACATGGCAGTTGAAAAAACAGTATGTTAGTACTCCAGGCATTGCCTATAGTGTTTTCTAGTTGAAATTATGGGAAAAGTACCGATACACAGAAATATGAGAATATCTCTTTTGAAGATCCCCTGCCGATATTCTGGTCCATCTGACTATGCTTATTTTAGTTCCTTCAGTACATTTGGCCCCTTCTTTACAGGATAGTTCTTTTTGCCACTTCCTTTTTTGAGTTTTCTTTCCTGGTCATTAGCTTCTCTCTTCTGCAAAGTGGGGTTACCCTCAGTGTCACATTCCTTTAGACCTCTTCTTTCTCCTGTCCCCAAATATTTAAAACCCTCGTCCACCCTATACTCCTCTGTTCTTGTTTTGATTTGCAGTATTAACAATAGCTTCTTTTTTTATTTCCATAAGTTGATGAGAGCAACACGTTTGCAATATTGAGACACCGATTTTCTCTTTTCCAGGCTCTAGATCATCAAGCCCATAATGCCAACTCTAGTCTATACTTATATGCTTATAGTATCTATTGCAGCTGAGAGGAGATAGGTCACAGTGAAAAGAAACAGGTTGTTAAAATCCGCTGGAATGAAACATCAGGTGCCAGGCTTGTCTGAGAATGCAGTGTAGACTTTACATTCTGTGGCAGGCATGTTAGAACCTTTTGATGTTCAAAGCCTTACGTTTTGATACTTATAATAATGTAATATAAGTTCATATCAACTGAATCCAGACAATTTCGCCATCCACTACATTATTAATTCCAGATGGGAAAATTCATTAGGACTCAAAAGTGGTTCGAGGCCCAACTGTTTCTTAAATTATTATTACAATTATTATCTATTTATTTACTTTTTTTTTTATAACTCAACACGAAGGGGAATTTAACAGCTGTGTGATTAGCAGGGCATGAAATTAAAAATGTTTTGTACAGAGTCAAGAGATTGTTTACTACAGAATTCCTCAACTGAAAATTAAGTATCATTAAGATTGGCCACAAGATGCTCTCTTTCACCATTTAAGTTCGATTTTTCACATCCAGTTCTTTGCTAAAAAGACCTTATATTTTCTGGAAGGAAAATTCTGGCCAAATCATCACGAAGCATTTCTAATGTTAACAGCCAAGGTAACAACCACATTTCTGTCACTCACAAAATAACAGTGCAACTGGAAGTTCAGCCTCACTGCTCTGAGCAAAGAATAAGTTCCAATTTGAGGAAGTCAGGTGAACTAGAAAAAGGCTGCAGCTTTAGTCTTCCTCTTTCAAACTCCAGAAGTTTCACCATTCCATGAATGCAGGTGCAGATGTCTAGAACGTGAATGTGTATCACATTCCTTTACTTGTGTGATGTCACTTTTTGGGTCTTTTGCAGATGCACTCCTTCGAGTGGGTGTTAGATAGTACACATGTCCCTCTTTGTTTTTTTTTAAAGTGATGTATATTGTTCTCTGTGTGAAGATCTTTATTACATATTTGACATTGACTTGCTTACCTTTGAGCCTGGAATCCTTATTCTATCCCTGTCTTCTTGTTTTTCCTGTTTGATAGTTATTGATATACATGTATGAGTTCCTTAGACAGATTTTATCTTTATATTAATCGAATTCAGCCAGATCCAGTCACTGCCCTTAAGGGATTTTTTTTGTGTGTGTGTGTTTTGTTTTGTTTTGGTGGGGGGAGAGTGGGTTTGGTGACAGTGAATAGACTAGACATATTTCCAATAAAAGTTAATTTATTTAAGTAGTATCTCTAAATACTCAGAGCTATAGTTAAGAGATTAGTGGTCATTAGAGGAGAGAGACATTAGTTTGGTTTGGATTGGAGGCAAATGTGGAGAAAATGAAGGAAGTCTTCCTGGAAGAGTTGGAGTTTGATCTGGAACCTGAACTCTGGGTAGAATTTGCCCTAGTAGAATTCTAGGAGAAAAAGACTTCCCAGGCTAAGTGAAGAGTGTCTGCTGCACTTAATTTTTTCACATTTCCCTTGCACTGCTCTCTGGCCATCATCCAGGCCCTTTGGAGAGCTGTTATTGCAGGTGGGGCCTCAGTTGGAGATCTAGGGAGTATGTGAGCAAGGCTTTCATAGTCTTCAGGTTTATGTGTAAAAATTGGGCAGAGGAGCCAGCCCCCTGGTGCAGTCTAATAAGTGTATTGTAAAGGGAGTTTGTTTTTATGTGATGGTATGAGAGAAGAAGAATAAGAGAGACAAAGGCAGTACATGTTGGATGTTTATAGAGGGATTATAATGAAGCCTATTGAGTGCTCTTTATTTTTTCTCTCAAATTACTTTTAGGGGTAACATAAATGCTTCATTATTATTATTATCAAAGTGTCACTTTTATCTCATCTTTTTCTTAGGAGCCAGTATTAAAATCACTTTTGTCCTCTATCCTTAAAGGTGAATCTGGGTGAGTTTAGGCAAGAATATATTTCCTGGAATACGTTATATGCTGGCAATAGATCTGGGTGTTTAAATACTTTTCCTGTAGGAGAGGGTCATTATAAGTCAGGATGCTACTGGCAACCCTGTGGGGTTTTATTGAGTAAGTTTCAACACTGTGGCTGCCCCACCTTAGCTCTCTGCCATGTCAAGAGGTTTTTAAATTTACTGTCACTTTTAGCAAGTGACCTGATGAGTCACTATAATGTACATGTTGCTGGCCAAACGTTATGTTGCTTGGCTGCAAAGTAATAAGACTGAAGTTTTAGCCAATATTCTGAACATGAACTTGCAAATAGTAGAGTTATCCAAGCAAATCCTTTGTGGGGTGCCATTCTGGCACAGGGAACACTTGCTTCTAAGTTGCTGCCTTTGCTTAAAATATCCTTGGAAATGCCTTCAGAGACAGTGATGAGCCACCCACAAAAGTCAGAATTATGGGATGTGACACCATGAAATCCATTTACCTCATTCTGAATCTGAGAAAACTGAAGCCTGGGACAAATATAGATGTGGGCAGCCGTCTTTCCCTTGGATAAGGGCAGCATCCATTCTCAATTACCCTGTCAACTTTCTGCCCAATGTCTTCTCATTGTCTCTCTGCCTTAAAAAAAATTGATTTTGAGTTAAGCCTATGAATGACTGAAAAGAAAAAGAAAGAGAAAGATAGAGAGGGTATATAAAAGTTCCACCTGGCACTGCCGAATATTAGAGAGTGTATCTGTGGTATAGAGAGAACGCAGCCCTCCTGGGATAGGGCTTCTTCTGTATTACAAAAAAAGTCTCAAGAAATAGAAATTACCTTGACAAAGTTTTCAGTTGGTTATTATTGTATTTATTATGAAATCTGGTGTAGATAAAAGAGTTTAACATGCAAGTTCCTAATTGGATAGTAGAGCTTACTTTTCAGGGGTGGGGACACTGTCATAGTTAAAGCTTTGTCCTTGATATAATAATCCATTGTCGTTTTCATAGTAGCTTTTTCTAAAGTGTGCAAATAGTCAAATTAGTTTGGGAATCAGTTGCTATTATAGCAACCATTGTTAAGGTTCTCTGTGAATATTTAGCAAGATTAACTTTGAGAAATCCTATAGGTAAAAACAATAACCACAACATTCCTTTTTGTTATGATAAATTTAGATTTTGTCAAATTTATTTTATAATGAAACCATTTTGTAGACAATTTTCCAGTCTTGTGTTCTGTGGAACATTCTTTGGACAGTATTACTTTATCGTTAAAATTCTTAAGGCTCACATCTGTCACGTTATAATAATCTTGTACGAAATATAAAGTTATTAGGCTAAACTATAGACCTCCATCTGCCCTCTCTTCTACATAGGAGAAATTGCAGGTTTATTTCAGGATCAAACACTTTTCAAACGAAATGTTGTTGGGAGAAAAAAAAAAAAAAAAGACATACACACATTTTAGAGCCTAATAATTGTAGAAAGAAGACAGTGTTATACTAGCCAAACCCAATTTTCTGAATTAGGGCTTTAACTGGGAGAGTCATTCCTGAAAATAGCTTGTTTTTAAGCAAAACTTTGTTGGCTTTTGGTGGTAGACTTTTTCACCATAGAAACCATGAATATGGGTGATTTTAAACTGTGGCATGTTTCTTGCATTCAAAACCAGGGCTTGTGGAGGAAACAAACACTTTCTTTAACTTTTCTGAAATAGTTGGCTTGACCATCATGACATTTTTTTCTGTTTTCTTTTTTTTTTTTTGATATTAGCTTTTTTCTTTTAAGCAGGAAGGGTCCTTGTTTATCTTGTCCAAGCCCACATTTGACAGATGACAAAATAGACACCCAGAAGGCTTTAGGAGCCTTTCCAAATTTCTCTACCAGTGACAAAACCAGAAAACTAAAATCAAGGGCTCTCACTTATCTGTTCAGTACTTTTTTTTTTTATTGTACACTCTGCTAAAAAGAAAGGAGTTAACTGCTTCTCTTGATTATAGTTGGTAGGTAGATAGATACATGTATGCATGCATACATAGATGGTAGATGAAAGCACATAATTAAAAACTCCTTTTCCCTCAAGGTAAGAAGACCCTCCATGGGGCCCTTCGCTATATCCTTTTCAGAAGAATTTCACTCATCTCAGGCCAGTTCTTTGTTATTGTTCACTTGAGAAATGATTTACTTTAATGGAAGAGGTCTGTGTGAAAGAGGGGGTCACGCCCCACATTTTATCTCTCTGTCTTATTTCAGGCTGAGAGATTCACTATAGCAAGGCAGCGATTACAATTTTCAACATAAGAAGATCTGGCACATCACCAAGAGCTTGAGGGATATGGCTTAGTTATTCATCACTGTGTGTTATTTCTCTTCCTTTCCCTCCCTCTTTCTTACAGCTTCATCCATTCTCCTCTTTCTCCATTGCCCGTGTCTTCAGCAGTCTGTCTCTATCCATGGACTGTAAGGATAGCTCAGATCCAAGGAAGATATTCCTTCTGTTAGACTTAACCTAGTTGCAACAGATGCAAAATAAAATTCTTATACCTCTGAGTTTCTTCCTTTACATAGAAGGATTTGACAAGTTACAGATCAGGGGAAATTCCCTATTCAAAAGACACTACAGAATCTGTAGTCTCTTGCTACCTGTATCTGTGGTGCAGTGTCACGTGAAAGGAAGTGCAGTAATCTCAGTAATAGGAAATACAGGTTCTGAACTGCACTTCTCTGCCAATTAGCTGTGGAATCCTGAGAAAACTAAGGGACCTCATGGGGTCTTATTTGACCCAGTTTCTTCATTTGCATTTGCAGAATCAAGATTATGGAGTTGTCGTGTGGTGTAAATGAGATGATTGATATAAAAAGGGTTTATAAACTACAAAGCACCCTATAAATATGTGCCAGGCATTGTAATATCAATAATCATAGCAAATGCATACACACCGCTACTTTTGAGCCAGGTACCATTTTAAGAACTGTACATCTATTAGCTCACTTAATTCTGACAGCAGCTCCATGTGTTAGTGAATAGTACTGGTCATCATGGATCACCAGGCCTGACTGCTGTCCTAGATTAGCTGGTGATTTACTCTACAGTCCTTTCCCTTCCCTGAGCCTGAGTGGTACTCTTTATAAAAGAAACACTGGACTCCACTTGAATGTAAGGGCCTTGCTGTTCTGGCATTTGTGAGGGGCAATTTTTTGCCCCTCACAGGCTTAGTCACTGAGTGTTAATCAGAGCTCGCATTTAAACTGAGAGCTGTTAGGACACACATATAATTTTCCCAAGGCTGCACAGCTAGTGAGTTGTGGAGCCAGGCAGGATTCAAACCCTGCTTAGTGCCCTGGAATGATGGCGGTTAGATTTGGAAAACTCTCCAGAGATCCCAGGTGTGTCACGTTGTCAGACTCCCATCTAATCAGCATCATGATTTTCATTTAGCTCTTTAGGTTTTGGTGGCGGTTGTCATTTAATACCACAATTAGATTCTTTGCATCTTGATTGCAGGTTTTCAGTACTGGAATGTGTATTTCCAATGTCATAAGCAGGGTTTGGCACGTGGTACCAGTGTTCCCATGTATGTGCCCGGTTCGTTTTCTGCCCAAACTTTAGATCCTTTGTACGCCTCAGGAGGCCTGTCATTGGCTTCTACAAAAACTGTTTGGCAGAATGACCTTTTTACATCAAAACCCCCTTGAAGAGACTGCTATAGTGCAACTCTAGACAAGTCTCCACTGGGAAGACACGTTTGAATTTGCAGCATTTTTGTTTTCTGCATGGCGTGTTTGCTCCAACTTAATTCTACTAGAGCCTTTTGCCTGTTTCAGCTTTGTTTTTTGTTTTGCCATTATTTTATTTTTCAACAGGCCTGGTTTTTTGGGTTCTGCTTGGAGGTGACACAAGGTTTGTAGCCCAGTTGCAGCTGGGAAAGAGTCACACCCATTGAAATTGGGTGAAAATTGACTTTTGGAGCCCAAGGAAATTGACATAAATCTTAGACCACGGACATCTTTCATCTCTGACTCTGCCTTCCTTCTTTGTGTGGTGCTGTTCCAAGATCTCTTATTGGGACCAGCTTTCCTGGAGGGTTGCCTTTAACTCCTAATCCACTCGGTATGTGTATTTACCATTAATGCACCATGAGTAGCCTCTCCAATCCTCATAATTAATCCACTATGGAGTTCATTTATTCATTCATCTACAAAAGAATTATTTGATATAACCTATCAGACACAGCCAGGCACAAGGGATACCAAAGTGAATTAGACACAATCCCTGCTTTCAAAGATTTAATACTCTAAGTGGGGTGGGGGAAGAGCTCATTAATTCAATCAACAACTAGTTCTTGAGTGCTCACCATGGCCAGGTATCAGACCCTTAATCAGAACTATAGAAACCAGGCAGATACAAACCCTCTCATCACAGGGCTTCTGGTCCCAGAGTGACAACTACCATATTCATAGTTTAACAGATAATTATGTAATTATGGTTATGATAGGTACCACAAAGGAAAAGTACAGGATGTTGTGGGAATAGTAAACCATTTTTTTTCTTTCTTTCTTTTTTTTTTTTTTTTTGGCCTAGTTTGTGGGGCAAGGTATGTTTTCTCAAAGAAGTGGAGTTAGCGAGGTGAAGACAGGCACAGGAGAGTAGGATTGGATATAAACTCCTCTGAGGTCACAAATGATCAGTGCTCAGCTCAAGTGTTGGGGAAGCTGAGAGGGAAATCTCCAAAACTAGGTCCATGATACAACCTCTTTCAGTATGTTTTCTTGCTGTCCCGTCTGTAAGTGGTGGTCTTTCGTAGGATCATGACCTCTTTTAGTGATTGTAAATTAACTTAAGAAAAAACTGTTTTTCCTTACTACCTACATGTGTTAAAATAATTCACTATATTTCATTAGGCACATACACAGTCCTTGAATCCAATTAGTAAGAAAAACACGTTTCACGTCATTGTTAAGTAACACAAAAATAAACAACAGGTAAAGAAAAACCCAAATATAAATGCCTTGAGCATTTTGCTGGAATCTGGGAGTGTTTTGTTGTAAGGAATGGTTTCAGATGTATTTTTTTTTTCTGTTCTGCACCTATTTATATATTTACTGAGAGTACCTCCATGGATTACATATTTTACTGGACTGTTGGAGGTGAGAAGGAGAAGGGTACAGGTGGGGCTGCTGCTTACTGCCATTCAGATTATGTCCTGCTTGAAGGCAGGAGAGCTAGTGGGATTCAAATTCTATTCTCCCTCCACTCGCCAAGCCAAGACCAAGCGGGTTTTGCTAATGGGCACAAAAGAACCTAATAACGGTTAGCAGAGGCCCGGTAATGGAAATGTCTGACAACAGGTTTCTTTTTCTCTGAAAGCACTTATAGTTTAGTAGGGGAGGCAGACACGGGGATAACTAAACAATTATGTTGCCAGCCAGAACGAAATATGTTAACCAGAGGTTCAAAAAACATCTGAGGGGGCTTGATTAAAGGGTTTTAACTCTGACAGAGTGGGGAGAATAAATTTATATAGCATTTGAAGAAACTAGTTGAATGGGTAAGTTTTTGTTTTTTAATAATAGGTGTACTGAGATATAATTTATATATCATATAGTTAACTCTTTTAAAGTATATAATCCAGTGGATTTTATGTTCACAGTTTTGCACAACCATCACTAAAATCAATTTGGGAACATTTTTATCACCTCAGAAAGAAACCTCATACCCATTGGCATTCTCTCTTTATTTCCCTTAAACCTTCTTCACGTACCCATAGCAGCCACTAAACTACTTTCTGCTTTTTAGATTTTCCTATTCTGGACATTTTGTATAAATGGAATCAAACACTATGTCTTCCTTTGTGACTTTCACTTAACATAATATTTTCCAGTTTCATCCATGCTATAGAATGATGGGTAGTTTTTTGTTTACTAGAGAATAGAAGGAAGTTCACCCCAGAATGGTGCATTATAGTGAGCTAAGAGAATGACCTTCATAAAAAATTATGGGCTATAGTTTTAGGTTGAAAGTAGAATATTGGATCTGCAGAGTAGAGCCTTTGGAGGATGCTATGGGAAATGTAGTTGCAAATATAATTTGATAGCAGATTATGAAGATTAGGAATAAACTTGAACTTTTTTGATTATACAGATGCTTTTAAAAGGGGAGTAATATAACTCGATGTGTATAATTTGGAAAAAAAATGATAATTAAAATGGTAAGGTTACCTTGCTTGGTATTAGAGAGCCAGGTGTGAAATCAAGAACACCTAATTCCTAAGTACTATTTCCTCATATTCCATGGCCTCTTACTTCTTATGTTTGTTAGCTTGAGTAAGCAAAAAAGAGCACAGGTGACTTTTTTTCATTACAATTATTTTTAAACCATTAGAAATGTGAAAAATAAATCTTTATAGGTTATCATTAAAAATTTTATTATTTGAGCACTTGAGATGAGGCAGCCTTTTCATGGTAAAGCCTACTGTACATGTTTTATTACAGCATAAAGAAATAGGTCATTTTTCATCCCATTTGATTGCCTCTCTAGGACCCTGTAATGTGCTGTTTTTGATACCGAGTCTTTATTAGTTCATGCTGCCATAACAAAATACGATAGACAGAGTGACTTAAACAACAAAAATTTTTTTCCCCACAGTTTTGAAGGCTGGAAATCTGGGTACTGGTATTGTCAAATTCTGGTGAGATTTCTTTTTCTGGCTTGTAGAAAGCCACCATCTCATCATGTACTCAATATGGTGAGGGGAAAGAGAGCAAGCTCTCTGGTGTCTTCTCCTATACGGACACTAATTTCATCATCAGGTCCCTACCCTCATGAACTCATCAAAACCTAATTACCCCCTCAAAACCACATCTCCAAATATCATCACATTAGAGTCAGGCTTCGGTGTATAAATTTTAGGGGGACACAATTCAATTAATAGCAGAGTCTTATTTGTTTTGATTTCCTTTGGACTCATGGCCTTAGATGTGTTTCTTATATTCATTTGACAGATTCCTGGCAATCAAATGGAAGTCATAAGTATCCCAGTGTAGTTGGTCTATGTTTGCTTCTCTCGCACCCTAGAGGTATCACTTATTTCTTGTTTTGGAGTTGCTCATGTCACAGGCTTTTGCAAGAGGAAGGATTTTAGAGGTTATCTGGTTCAAGGGCTGTTAAATTAAGCGTTAGTGGTCCATGAGCTTCCTGAAATGGTTTGCGTAATTCTCTTCCCACCACTGGCCCCATGAGATTCCCAAGTGGTTTGTATCCCTCCAAAGAGGAAGACTCACTTATATAATGATATTGATTTCCTTACTTACATTATTCATTCTTTACAACTGATCTCAGTGATTTGGAAACTGAGTCCTACAGTAGTTAAGCCAATTTACCCAAGGTCACAGAGCTAGTAGGTGAAGGAACCTAGATTCAGACCCTGTAGTCTGATGCCAGAGACTGTGCTCCTCACAATTATGCCTTCTTAACCGCATGCCCTTTGCATTATTTTGTTCTGCCGTTTTTAGACTCTGGACTTGAGTAATTTTAATGAATGGATAGTAGAGACCCAGAGAGAAGTGAAACATGTCCAAGATGGTGCTGTGATTAAAGACACATAGCTGTCAACATATGACTATAACAAAAACAACTCAGTCAGATCATAAGACTTTAACACATATTTTAAAATTAAATTATAAATGCTCCTTTTTGACCATTGGTTCTGCCACTGACCTTCCTTGTCCTTCCCTCTCTTCTTATTTCCTTTTTTTCTTTCTTCTTCCTCTGTCTTTTCCTCTCTTCTATTCGTGTCTTCCTCCAATAAGTATTGCTGAGCACATACCTCATTCCGAGATAAAATGGAATTATTAGTAATGGAGTATTTAATGTTCCTAAAATGGTTTATGGTCAGGGATCTTGTGGATTTTTCTGCTCTTCTGTGGCCAACACCTCTTTATCCTAGAAGGTTCTCAATGGAGCTGCCACAAGTGAAACAATCTTGAGGGAAAGCAAATTATCTGAAGCCAGTGCCTTACTCCTGTACACCATAAGTTCCCTGATTTCCAATTTTGGGGGCTGGTTAGTGCCATTTATTTGAACAGGCAATACTGAAGGAAGTCTACTTTTATGTGTGCATGGAATAGAATGAGAGTTATTTTAGCTTTTCGTATCTGAGAATTTTCCAATAGAATAACTGAATGTTCAAGGCTGGAATTTAGACAAAAGGTCAGGACTAGAGTTGAGAACTGTTAAAATATAATGAAAGCATAGAAATAGATGAGATGGCTCAAGGAACTTTTGAAGGGAATGAAAAAAGCCCTTATTTCTCCTTTTCTTTTAGCGTATGGTACCTATTTCAAGGTCCATTCTCCTAGATAGCCCTTAATAATCCAGACTAACCTAAGCCATGTTCACTAGTAACTCCTGTAAATCCCTTTTGTCATTTTATTGTGTATTTATTCAGGTCACTTACTAAAGCTGGAAGGGAGGTAGCACAATACACTGGAAGTCATGTTTATTTAGAAATTAGTAGATCTCTTCTGCGAGTTTAGGCTTTATTATTTGCTATTTGTGCGATTGATTGATGGACTGATTTTCTCTCAACATCAAAGTCCAAGTCTATAAATTGAAGTTAATAATATTGTCTGTTCTGTCTAACAGAGTTGGCATTCACTTTTTGACTATGATAATGGATGTGAAACCTCTTTACAAAGACTCTGAATAAATTATATTTTCCCACATTTACATAGAGTAATTATGTTGTTTGTTTTATGTAAATGGCTATAAATTCAGAAGACCTGGAGTATATGTGTCTTTGAATTTATAACCATTTTTTCTCTTTTAGTTTCTCAGTACCTAAAACAATGAATGCTATGTGTATTAGATGTTCATATGCATGATTATAATTAGAGTGTTATTTCTTTTTTTCTTTTCCTTCTTTTGAGGGGGGATTTTTGTTGTTGTTGTTGTCGTTAATCATTATAGCATTTTTTAAAAAAGAGTTTTTCTTAGAAGTTTGTGGGATGTTAACTTCTTAACCCATTTCCTGTTTGCCCCAAGAATACTCTCTGGTGGTGCTTGCAGCTGCCACATTTACTCTGAGATTAGTCACGAATTACAGTCCTAAACTTACCCCCCAAATTTGCCATGAAATAGCTTGCTTTTATTATTATTTTTGCATCACTCTAGTATATCGATAGTCTTTGGAAACAAATGATATTCTATTTATAGCATTCTATTTTTAGCAGTGCTATTTCCATTTACAAAATATAGTAATTCTCATTGCCGAAAGTGTCATCCTAGAAAATGTAACATTCCTATGCTTGTCGTTAAATTAATGCTGGCAGCAAGCTGTACTTTTTTCTAAACGGGAAAAGGGTTAATGAGTTTCTTCTTTAACTTTCCTGGTCCCTTCTCATGTGTCTTACACTTTGCCCATGAGCCATCCTCCCGCCATCTAAGAGCTTCCTGATACTCTTACTGTTTTCTAGCAATGATGATGTTAGTGTTTCTATTGACACTTAAAACTCTGTTGAGACATAGGATTCGATTGCCTCATAGAACACTAAGACCCACTGAGGGGCCTATGTATATTTGGTTCAAGTAAGTGTAGGTGCTGGTTTATGAACAGTACTCATCCTGTGCTTTCCACTGAGCCTTACTGGTATTTAGCTTCTTCTCGCCATTTAGAATTTTGGTATTTTTATTTGTTTGTTTTTAGTTTTTAGGATGAAATCACTAACTTTGGTCACATGTTAAAATTTTATGAGGATCTTATTTTTAAATCTAGTTCCGTTCTATTCTGGCTCAAATTGCACTGTCTTTGTCACATTTGTTCCTAGGCAATAATCAAGGATGACAGCAGATAGAAAATATTTTGCCATGTATTAGTGGAAAATTTAGTATGTTTGTTTTATCACGTTGAATGTAGACAGTATGGACACATAGAATCCATTTTAATTGATTGATAAATATTATTCTCAATTTTCTCTACTTTCTCTTCATCTCCCCAGAATGGTTTGCCATAAATAGGTGTGCATTTTGTTTAATAAAATGTATTTTCTTTACCAGGCACTGTGTAAGATGCTTTATGTCTTGAAACTGTGATTCACAAGTAGTTCTTGCCCTCAAGGAGCTTTACATTTTGTAGAAGAGATAGACATGTTCACAGGATGGTTCTAATAGTCATTGGGTTAAGAAACTTTCAACATTAAAGGCACAAAAGTCTGTATTAGGAGTATGTGAGAAGAAAAGATTAAACTTGAGGGGGAGCTCTCAGGAAGTTGCCAGTATACTCATCTTTCATTGTATATTAACTCCCAAATTCCTTTTCTCTGTCTAAAGTGATTTTTCTTTTGTACTAAAAATTTTACCTGGCTTCTGCCTCATCCAAACTCCCAGTATGCTTTTTTTTTCAGAAAATGAACAACAACAACAAAAGAATATGAGGGATGATTGATGATTGATGATATCAATGTTTAGAAAACCATAGAACTTAGGGAGAAAGGCCTGTAGCATATCAGGATACAGGAAAGTATCTCACCAGTCACTGGAGGTGGTTGTTCAGACTCTTAAAAAAATGTGCCTTCAGTAGACAATGTTTAAATCATAGTGCATGTACACACTTACACGTGCACACACACAATCTCTTTGCCCTATTGGCCATTTATTTTTGACTATCTTTTACTTAATGATTTCTTTTACCTTGTTCCTTTCTAAATATTACCTCCACTGGGAACTAATTAGAATCCCTCAAAATTCAAAGAACATTGGAATACATGTGGGCTCCAAATGTTATCTTTAGGCATTATAGAATATTAGAAACTAATTACGGTTATCCATTGTGTATATAGATACCTAAACAACTCTTTTGCCAAATGTGTAGTCAGGCTGCAGTGAGAAAAGTCAAGGAAATCGTTCTCATTAGCTTTGAATTTTGAAGGAATTTTCTCCCCTAGAGTAATAACACAGCACGTGGAGATTCGTAGATTCTAAAGTGAACGTGCAGAACCAAAGTTTACCTTCATATTAAATTAATGCTTAACCTAGCACTATAATTGCTTTATGACTTTATGAGGAAACAACTGTTTTTACAAAGACAATCTTTTGTAGAAGAGACATACTTTGATGCCCTCTACTCTTTTAAATAGCCATATTTAGAAAATAAATTTAATTCAAACTCTAGCACATCAAAGCATTTTGTAGGATTTTTAAAGCTGTCACTTTCTTAGAGTGGTATTTGAACATTGCTATTTTCATTACTTATTTATGTTATATAAAAATATTAAAATGATCCCTGAGTTGGTTTGCTCTTAGAAAAATAACAACACACAATGCTGTGTAGAAAAGAGTACTTCCTCTCAAGTCTGGAGACATGGGTTCTAGTCCTTATGCTGCCTGAGACTTGATCTGTAGAGCTTTGAAAAGTCAGGTCACATACCTGAGCCTAATTTTTTCCCTTTTAACAACAAAAGAATTGCAAATCTTAGGTCTGGAAGGCCCCTAAAATTGGTCTCAACTTTAAAAAAAAAATTGTATAAATAATATCACAACATTCTGTCAAGCTCAGAACTTTTAGTAGAAAAAAATGTCACCCAAAATTCCACCACCTAGGTATAGGGGCTATCAATCATTTTTGTGAAGTATTCCCTTCCAATCTTTAGCTGTTAGCATAAATTACCATGTATCATTTGGCATCATACATTAAGCATTTTCTATATTACTGCATATTCTTGAACGATTACAATTTTAATATCTGTTTAATATTTCATTGAGTGGTTATATCATCTCTTAATTATTTAATTGTTTTTATATATTGCTCTGATTAACATTTTTATGCATAAATGTAACTTAGTCTATCAAAAATCTTGAATATGATGTTGGAGGGTTGAGATAAAAGGGTAAGAGTTTAATGTTTTATGGCTATTCAAATCCACTGACAACTTGTGTTCCAACAGGGATGTTTCTCTAACTCTGCAGCAGGAATGTGTGAGTCAGTAAGTCAGCATCTCCTAATTCTGCCAGTGTTCAGTGATAGATCTTTTTTTTTTTTTTTTTGATATTAGCATTTCTTTGGTTACTATAAGGTTAAACATGTCTCCTCACCTCTCATATCCAGTTATATTTTGTATATGGCATTTGAAAATAAATACTTTGCAGTCTTTGGGAAGCTATTCACAGCAAGACAAAGAGTAAATATTTTAATGAGAATTGTGCATGGCATGTATAATGAGGTTCTAGAACTTCCTGAGTCATATGGTGGACCCGTTGAATAAATTGAAAGACATACCTTATTCCTAAATGGAAATATAAAGGTCGTTAAGTAGTTATTTTCCCCTACGTTTCATGTAATCTTAGGACAACTCCCAAGTTGATTGTTCTTGAATCTTAACAACAACAAGAAATCTAAAATTGTCTTGATAAAAAACAGGCAAAATAGCTAGGAGAAATTTGAAAACAAGAGTAATGAGGAACAGCGATCAGCAACCCTAACTGAAATGGTGAAGCGTTGGTGATGGAATGGATGGAGACCATTGTAGTAACATAACCCATCCAGAAACAGAGCAACTGCCTTGGAATTGAACACAGAATAAAGAGACCACCTCTAAACATTCTGAAAAGGAAGGATTGTTCTAATAGTATTGGGATAATTGGTAGGCACTAATGAAAGTTAAATCATATATATATATTTATCAGAATAGACCCTGATAAGAATGAAAGGTCATGTTAAAAAAAATAAACTTGCAAAAGGCTTGAGAAAAAAGAAAAGATTTATTATATCTTTAGTAATTAAAGAATTACCTTTTTTAGTTTAGAACTGGTGTTCGTAAAATTTTTTGTAAAGGACCAGATATTAAATATTTTGGGCCTTGGAGGCCAGATGGTCTCTCACTACCATATAACTATACCATTGTAGCACCAAAGCAGGCATAGACAAGTTATGTATCTACTAAATAAATAGAGAACACATTTGTTTATGAGAAGAAACATAATATTGTTTCAGTTTTTCCACATGTCAGATCCCAAAGTGAATTTTATGAATCTTTTAACATTTTTTGTCAAACCGCGTGTGACAAGTGATACCTCATTGCTGTTTTAATTTGCATTTCCATGACTATTGTTGAAGTTGTGTACATGCATCCTATTTATTTATTTATTTATCTATCTATCTATTTATTTATTTATTTATGCATGCATGCATGCATGCATGCATGCAATATTTATTTATGCATGCATGCAATATTTGTTTGCCACTGAGGTCTCCTCTTTAGTGAATTACTAAAGTAGCGTTAATTTATTTCGCTTATTTCATCTGTCACCTGATGTCTCAAGGTCTTGGAAACCCCTTTAGTAACTTCAACTCAATTCAGAACAACAGGGCACCATTTTGTTCCATGAAATAGAACTCTTCCTGTGACTTTGTGCCTATGGGACTGGGACTTAATTTTCAGCTTAGATCTTATCTGTGTCTTAACCTGACTGCTTGCCAATAGACTGAGGATGGAGGACCACTTTGCCTCTCTCAGTCCTGAGTAGTTTTGGCTCTGATGACCTACTTCTTAGACTGCCTCCACTTCCTTAAGGTTAGTTGTTGCCTGAATATTACCAGAGCCTGCCAATGCTCTTTGGGTCCTGGAATCCAGATATAGGCATGATCTGCCTTTGTATTTCTGTCCATCCCGGTGAGCACACCTAGAGCTAGCCTTGCTTTCTCCAATTGCACTCCTTCAATGAACTGTCAGTATTATGTTTCACTGCTGAGTTATGATTAGCTGTGTCTATTTTCCAAGCGATATAACTGAGAAAGTGGTGAAGTTGCTTGCACAGAGCCATACAGAAAGTCTTAGAGAACACACACTATGAGATTATTATAACCATGGATGTGGAAATGTCATTTTCTTCTTCCAAGGTCTCTGTCTCATCCGCCTTCACAAAGATTGCTTCTGCCCCTCCCTGTAGTCTTTCCATTGTTGCGTGTGCTACAGGAACTGAGATAATTATGACAGAGCTGAGCTGGTTTCTCTTCTCTTTTGGACATCATTGTTTGTCACAATTCTGATCACCATTTCTTCCTCTAGATTGTAAAATTGTAAAATCACTGCTATATTTATATTTCCTCTTGCTGCCTGGCTTGCGAAGTACCATTCATAGCTTTCCCTTGAAATTCCTTTACTAATAATATTCTACATATATATACATACACCTATACATGTATATATCATTGGCCACCTTTGGAGCTGGTATCAGAACTGCCGTTAGACGTATGACCTGTGTCTCTTGACATTTTTCTTCCTGTTCATGAAACTGCTTCTCTTTTATAAGTTTCAGGGATTTTCTTGCCTGGGACATGAAGAAATTAGTGATTTTTCTTGAGAGATCTAGGATTAATGCATTTACCTAATACTACTTTTACTCTTTTATTCATCTGAATATTTTCAGAGAAAACAGTACATTATACATTACACCCTTCTTTAGACAGTGAAGCAGACATTTTCAAAGAAGACAAAGGCCCTCAAGAAACTGTGTTTGTTCTCTGGTTTTCTGAACAACCACTGCAACCGTGAGGTTGGATTTTCATCCCTGAGGCTGTTCAGGGCATAACATTTGGGGTCGCGGATTCCTGTTCCTATTTTAACTATATAAGGTTTGTGTGTTATGTGACCTTTGGGTTCTGACCTTCAGATTTAGGGAACTGGAAATTTAGGAAGTTTTGTTAGGACTTGAATCCAAGTAAATTTCCTCACGAATACAAAGACTCATAGAGTTGTGGAGTGTTAAGGTTTAAAGGGACTTTTATCCCTCTAACCCCCTTGATTAGAAAACATGGCCAGTTAGTGATAGAGCTGAGGCTAGAATGCTGAGTGAGATTAGGCTTCTTATGGGCTTGCTCCCTACCACTTCGTATTTCCCCTGTTGTAGCATGCCTCTTCCCACCAGATTTGGGGCTCTAAGAGGGTGGTATGGGGTTTCCTCTGTGAGTGGCTCTGGTGATCAGAGCATTTTACATAGGCATTCAGGATTTGCTTGCACAATGATTTGACCTGTGTCTTTTTCATGATATGGCAAATTAAATTTTAAGGATGCTGAAGAAGAGGTCTTTAACAAAAGGTTAAAATATACCATCACCAAAAGAAAAAAAAATTTGCTGAGGAGTGTTTAGTCAGGGTTTACTAAGGGAAACAAACCCTGACTAGGTAGTTATAAGAGAAAGGATTTAATACATGGCATTGGTTACTTCAGAAAATTTGTGAAGATTATATAGAACAGGCTTAAGGCTGAGCTTTCAGTAATGAATCTCAGAACCTCACAAAGTTATATTTCCACAATCAGGACAGTGGTGAATTAAGAGGCTACCATGGAACTGTTGAGTTCAAGAATACAGCACTGTACTTGTGAACCAGATACAAAGAAGCCATGATTGGGAGGGTGGTAACTACACCCTGAGACATGTAGTCCAGCTACTTCCACTGCTGCAGCTACTTCTTGATAACTTGATAACCACAGTGCTGAAGACTGAATGTGGGAGGGTGGATGCAGAACAATTCCTGGTCTCCGTGGCCGTGCTTCCAGCAGAAACCAAGCCAGAGCGGCAGGAGCATGGCCTCTGTCTTACTTTTGTCTTCCAAATCTCAAGCCAGCACACATATTTGGCCAGAATCCCTTTTGCAAGACAGCCTCTACAGAGTGGCAAGTTTGAGTGCCAATCCGCCATATCCAATGTAGTAAAGGTTATGGTTTTCATATTTTGGGCGTGTCTTCCATAGGGCTCTGTGTGTAGTAGGCACTAAATTGAAGATGGATTTACAATTATGTTCTATTAGATCTTTGTTTGTCAGTGTAATTAATTATATAACAGAAGGGAATGCAACAGCTTTACTTTAGGAAATCCCTAAGGGGAATTCTTATTTATCAGAAAAATGCCATAAGGAGGGAAGATCCTGAGCTGGGAGAGTATTCTAACTGTTTTGGTTTCAAATATCTTGGAAAGTACTACAAGGAAACATGCAGTATTATGATACAACAGTGCTAACCATGTCTCGGGGGAGTTCCGTCTCTGGCAAAGGCTGTTAACTTTCCATCTTGTATGTTCTCCTCCTCACACCCCTATGGAATATACATTTAGAATTTAATGGAAATCAACATAAAATAGTTTATTTGAAATAAATTAAATAGACATATTAGTTATGGGTCTGCATTGAATTATTTTGACTTCATCTCCCTTAACTTTCTGGTAACCCCTATTTGGAAATGTAGATTAATTATTAGTAAATACCCTCGTGAATAAATTTGGACACCTTTTATTTCTGTTTCTTGTTAACTCTTTTATTTTCTGTTCCAAATTAAGAACCAGGCAAACCCATTGTTCTACTTGAAATCAAGTAGATATGATAAAATCGCTGGTAATATTGATGGGGGTAAGGGACAACAGTGATCAGATGGTAAGGACATAATTGAAGTAAATAATCTGATTTTCTTAGAAAAGGTGATATTCGTTGCTTCAAGAGAAAGAAGCTGAGTGAGTAGGGTGGTTGGTACTAGCTTCTGCCAGATTTTTGCTGTTATCTCACATTCTTCTCCTATAGAATCATACTGGTACATTTATCCCTTCTTGCTGTGAAGCACATGCATCTGGAGCAGGGAAGCCCCCAAAGTCTCCTCTATGTTCCACCGCTAATTCTTCTGCCCTCATGGCAACTGCAGTGATAGTGGGAGGCCTTTGGACATATGTAGCCTTTGGGAGAGGACCCAGCCGTATTCAGGATATTCTTGGATTCAGTGACCAAAACCTCATTATCTCAGTGTTATAAGTAAAGTGACCATATAAGTTATTATCTAAATTGGGACACTTTGTGAGTGAAAAGGAGCACTGTTAATAATTACACCAAAACGGCAGGCATAACTTGAATGTATTACCCTAATTATAAGGAACTATGGCGAGCGGTGTTTGAAATGTGAATTAACATGATTTAGAAGCAGAACTTAGCTCTTTATATTCTCAAATCTTTACGTTTACCTTCTCTTTTATATAATAATCACTTGATTAATACGGATGATGGACAGTATTAGGCATTAGGAAAATAAAGGAACACACCATCTTTGTTCTTTATTTACTTAAAATCACCGTTATAATATTTTAGAGCAGCAGGTTTTTGACCTGGTTCATAACATAGCCATTGTAGGAGGGCAAGAGAAGTACAATCAGCCTGTCGTATCCATCGGTTCTGCATCTGCAGTCAGTCACCTGTGGATTGGAAATAATAAAATGTTATGTTGTTCTTGATGTGTACTATGTAGATAAGCCTACAATGGTTACATCTTTACTGAACATGTACAGATTTTTTTGGGAGAGGCATTGTTTATTCCCTAAACAATGCAGTATAACATGTATTTACATAACGTTTATATTTTATTAGGTGTTATAAGTAATCTAGAGATGATTTAAAGTATACAAGAGGATGTGCGTAGGTTGTGTGCAAACTGTGTCTTTTTATATTAAAGACCTGAGCATTCGTGGAATTTGGTATCTGAGGAGGATCCTGGAACCAATCCCCCTCGGGACAACTGTGCTGAATTTTATACTTCCCCCACAAGTAAAATGTATTCTGCCAAAGGATGAAGATGTAAATAAAGTCCAAGGAACTATTTTATCAATTCGTGTATTTTATTCTTGGGATTTTCTTAAAGATTTGGCACGAAGAAATAATTTTTTGCTAAAGAAAAGTTTGAAACCTTCTGGTTTGAGATTTAAAATTTTACATTATTGTTCTAAAGCTGTAAGACCAGTCAGAAAAAAGGAAGAATAGGACTTTTTAAACTTGGAACACATTAAAAATAAAATGAGTAGGAAACTAAAAAAAATGATTTTATATACATGGAAGGCTGCCATACACAAGAGGGCTTGTGATTATAGAGGGCCAAAGTAAGACAGATAGGTGGTTCTTATGGGAATATGAGTTTCAGCTACATATAACTTTCAAGCAGTTACAACTTTTCTGCCACAGAAGGGGCTGCCTTGTGAGGTAATGAACTCCTCCTGCTCATTGGGTATGTACAAGTAACCTTACAGATGGTGGGTGGTTAAGTTTCAACTTAAAGTTCACATTAAAAGAAATATCTTCATTAACAATTTCATGCTTCTTGGGTATTAAACTTCTCTATTGGTGAATGTTGTGTTGTTGGGTAAAATGTCTACCTTAAAAATGTCTACAGTAAAAGTGTGTGTATGTGTGTATATGTGTGTGTGTGTGTGTGTGTGTGTGTGTGTGTGTGTGCATTTGTGTGTGTGTGTCAGTGTGTCGGTGTCTGTTTTCCCAAGAATATTAGCCAATTCAGTACATTTTTCACACATTTGCATTGTCTTTTTGCCCGGTGGTCAATAATTGATAAAAATGCAGAAGGCATAACACTCATACTCTTATCGAGAGAAATTTAAAAGGGAATAACATTCATTCACTTATGTCATTCTGAAACTGATCCGAAACAACCTGGCTTGTTTTCACTCAGATGCTATTGGTCAATGCATCTACAGTTTTTGTCTCTGTTTCAAAATCTTGAAATAAAAGTGGAACAACTTCCAACATGACTTAAGAAAAAGGTCACCAGTTGAAAATGGTTTCAATTGTTTTGCTATTAAATGTGAAATTGCAAAACTAGCTACTCTTACATAATTTAAATTTATAACACATTCTAATGAGAAGCCTATCTGTTTTTCATACCATTTTAAATACTGAGAAATTTTTTCAGCCTCTCGGATTGGTGTTAAAAAAAAAAAAGAGAATTATTTCAGAGCATGTAATGCATGAAGTTGAATTTCTTTGTTTTATAAAACTGTATCTCATGGTCCTTGAAGGTTGAAAATTTGTATCTCTCCTTCCTCCTTTTTAATTTTTCTAATATCTGGAAAAATATATACTTTTTTGATTTAGCAATATCATTGCACTTTAACCTTAGGATAAAGTAGATTTTGGGTTTATCAGAAATTTAATATGGGAATTAAGTACTAGAGGAACAAAGATTAAATTGGAAACTTTATAATATTATTACATGAAGTCAATAACATTAGTTCAAACTATAGTGTCCAAACTATATGCAAAGACTTTAAGCTATTTTAAACTAGTTTTTGTGACAATAGGATATAGACAACACGGTTGACAGGTGATAGTTTTGTGAACAATGTAATGTTCTGTCTTGTTGCTGTGATTACTCTTAGCAGATTATGTGGCCCAAATAAACATTGCTTCACAGAGTTTCATGAAGTATTGTCAGATGTAAATCTGACCCAAAATTTGTCAACAATGGACTCATATTCATTGAAGACAAAATTAAATATTTCAACTTTTGCAAGTTATATTTAAAGTAGAATTATTTTTCTGTTATTCTACTTACTTTTATTGGGGTACCAAAGTGAATTTGTAATAAAGGAAAATATAAACAAAATTATTAAAAATTAAAATTAATTAAACTCCTCTCAAATGCCAGTAAAATTCTATCGCCGTCTAATGAGCACAACAGACTCGCAAATATATAACTAAAACACAATGTTTATGTGTTTAAATTCAAGTTTGAACAAGTTGTCAGGGGAATGCAGGCAAGCGAGCAGTAATTAAATTGTGGACCTACCCACTTACTGGTGGGTTTGGAATGAGAAGATTCCAGATATCACCAAAGAGATTGCCAGGTCTCATTAGAAATTATATTGGTGATTTCTCCCACTGTAACTTTTTCATCCTAGTGGAAGGGCAAGATACAAACCAGGAGTTTAAAACCCTTATGAATCAAGTACTCAGAATCTTTATAAATCTAGATTTTTTTTTTTTTTAAGAAGTAGGTACACTGAGCTCAAAGGCTCCAGGTATTGTTTGACCCCTCCTCTCAGTCTTGTATAGGAAAAGTCTGTTGCTAGAATCAGAAATTAGAAGAAACTTCCTTCAGAGCACATTTTTTGAATGCACAGCACACTCCACAGATTACCTATACCATTGCAGAGCATAAAATTTTGCTTCATGAGGGCATTTTGGAGAAAATCTTAAATGCTATTATTTTAGAGCTGGAGAAATTGAGGTCGTGAGAGGGTAAACATTTTCTTGCTTACTTAGTCAAGGAGAAGCATTACTATTAAATGTGATCTAGGGTGCAAGGCTGGGGTCACATGACCTCTGTGCTAATTTTCATTGGCATGGGTGCTAACTCTTTTGGAAGAGAAATTTACTTCTTGTCCATTTCAGTGACTCTTACTCTTTTTAGTTGTCATCCAACAATCAGTAGAATTACTAGCTTGTTTAGTGAAGCTTTACAACTGCAAACACTTTTTGGCAGAACAACTAAGTTTGAATCCAGCCTCCGATATGTACTAGCTGCTGTGTTAACTTGGATAAGCCACTTTATTTTCTCTAAATCTTGGTTTTTGACCATTCAAATTAGAAGGAACAAATTAGTTTTTAGGATTTCTCCCAGTTGGGGTTCTCAGTGAACACTCAGCCATTAAATAGCCTGTTCTGGCTGTTGGCATTCATGTCTGTTTTTTTCATGATTGATGGGAGTTGTGAGCACAAAGAGCAGTTAGTTAGTAATTGGTTTGGTTCCATTTTGTCTTTTACATGCTCCTGAGAGTCCTGGTCTTCCAGTGATGTTGTTTCCCTGCCAGGGCTGATTGCTGCCTTTTCAAGTGACATTCTGAATCTGAGTGAAAGTATGGTGTAGAGATATGTCTGTGTTCTGCTTCACTTCTTTATGAGAGACTAATATTTAATTGTCTGGCCTGATGCTTCTCACCCTTGCTATCTCTTACTTTACTCGGGATCTTCAAATGCAATTAGCAACCAATAGTATTGCAAGCATTAAAGATTATGCCTTTAATGTTAACTTGTATTCATATTGAATTTGTGCAAGGCAGGTTGGCATTTTATGTGTTGATTCTTACCCTACCTTCCTTCACTCTACACTCCCTGGTCAGCAGGACTCCTAGGAGTTAAGACAGTTTTGTAAGAAACCTCAGCTCACTCAGCTTGCAGACTCGTAGGAGGAATCATGGAGCATGAGAGTTGGAAGGAAAGGTAGCAGACATCTAATCTTTAGTGTATAGATCAGGAGAGATACTGAGGTTCAAGGAGGTATAGTGGCTAAAATCATAGAGCCAATTAGTGGCTGAGCTAGAAATTGCACCCAAGTCCCCTGCATCTAAGTCCAATGCTTTTTCCAGTATTTCCAACTGTCTCTCAGATAGTCTATATAAAGGTTTGGCATTTCTGTAGAGTTGTTCTCTAGTCACCCCTTCTGAGTAATGCCAGCTGTCCATGCAGAGAGTAGGGCACTTAGCCAGTGCTGGGCCAAAGCTGCATATAAAGAGAAGTTGAGTGAATACATTGACATTTTCAGCCCATGGCAGATAATACTTTGCCCTTCTGGCTCTCATCTGACCCCATGCTTCAGTGGAAGAGTGATTACATTTGCTGTTCAGCTAACAATTGTGTGTAATTTTCAGCCTGCCTTATTTTTTAACGTTATCTTCCCACGCTTCCATCACATGCCACAGCATATTCACTTTGTAATTACGCTGGTAGGGACTTCCCTACATCATTTGGAAAGGGTATGCGTAAAGTACTTATTTACTTGTGCATAATAAATCTTGATTGATACCTTGGTAATCTCTGAGATCAATCTAAAACTCCCTCCCACAAAGGAGGGGATTGAAGAGTTAGGGAAACAGGTGACCAAAAAAAAAAAAAAAAAAAAGGTTTTCTCACTGATAAACTAGGAGAATTATAGATAACTTGGAATCTCCATGGATGACTTTTGTTAGTTTTTGGCTGGCTTTACAGATCTTCCATACAATCACAAGTGTTTGTGAGTTGAGATGTCATTAGTTCTCATCTAATCCCATCACCTCATTTTCAGAGGAGAACACTGTTTCCAGAGAGAGCAGACATTGTACTCTGAGCTCACAGTATATTTCAGACTGGAAGCTGAGTCCGAATTTAGAAGATCAGGTATCCTTCGCTGAATGCAAAGATATAGCAAAGGATGGATAGCTGTGTCCTACACAAGCAAGCACATTATGCCTTTTTAATAGATGGTTTAAGGGGTCAGGTTTGAAATTCTAGGAAGATAATGACTTTTATATAAGAAGGAAAGTTAGTGAAAAACCTTCAAAATGACAGGAAAGTGTTATTTAAATCTTAATTCCTTGTTTAAATGAACAAACTGTTGCTAAGGGATGTGAATCTTAAATTTTAATCTGCCATCAACTACTTCTGATGTTTAAGTCACATAGCACCTCAGTCTCTCACTACCACTAAAATCGTTATATTAATACCTGTGTCTTCCTTTAGTATCATTCATTTATTCGGCAAACATTGACCAAGAGTCAGGCCTTGGGTTAATTGCCAAGGGAGATTTAGAGACTAATACAACATGATTTAAAGATTACTATAAATGCTCAAAGTCAACTATTCTCAACTCTTGAATCAGAATGTATGCATAAAGATCCCCGGGTGAAATTGGTATACAGTTTTGAAAACCACTACTTCAAGCTAATAGCATTTGGTGTTAGATGATATCATGTAATGGTTGGTTTTAAAATTTTGATGATATATGTAAATATTTAAAGAAGAGTACAATATTGATTTTAGGAAAGAAGACAAAGTTGAACAAACATTACTTAGTTCTATTTATATGGATGATAGTGATGACATTCACATGGCATCTTTAAAGAGGCTTAGTAGCTTTGTTATTATTTAATGTCACTTTATCTGTGGCCCTAAGTTTTCTCATTTGTAGAGGAAAGGCCTTGGTTACCATGTGGTCTTTTGTAGTCTTTTTATTCTGTGTGCCTTGATTTGTGTGGTCAGACTAATGGCTTCATTGGTTTGTGATCCTGTGGCTCATGATTGTTAGATTTTATGGCAAGTAGGATCTAGAAGCAAGGAATGGAAATAAGAGCAAAATCTCCTGTCTCTAAGTAATGGCTACCTTTGGATCGTGTTGTTCTCTTTTTTCCTTCAAATAGAAGGGTGTGCCATGATGAAGGCCATGTATTTGAGGTTGAAGACCTATGCCTAAACTTCATCTTTGGCATTTGAACACATTATTTAATTCTTAAAGCCTTACTTTACAGATTTGATAAATGTGGATAATGATAACCCTACCTCATATAATAGCTAAGATGATTATGTGGCCATTAGAAAATTGCTACGATATAGTAAGTCCTCAATAAACACTTGCTGTTTATTGTTAGTCTGTGGCTTTCTTGTACCTGCTGAAAAGCTAGGAGGAGAAGACAGAAGAGCAGCAGAGGTGGTAATAACTGAAACTTCTCAGGTTCTTCTTAATTGCTTTACATTTGACTACCATTCCTGAAAGACCAGTGCTTAAGTCACCCCAGCTCTCAGACTCCCTTCAGCAGTAGACATCTTGCTTACAGGAAGGCCATTTCTCTTGTTTTCCTCTCTTCTCATGGTGTTTGTGTATTTTCAGAGCCTTTGTGGAGCTCTTGCCTTTCACTTCTTGCTTTCATGATGATTATAAGCTTACAGTGAAACCGATCTAGAACCAGAGGAAGTAAGAACAGGGTAAGTTTTGGTCCAGCAAAACCAGCTCTCACCACTGCTGCTTTTTGTTTACATTGAGTGTCTCTCTGAGAAGTTGAGAAACCCCAACTGACATGTTCTAGTTCATTTGTTCACTAAACTTATGAGGTTTCCTCAAACCCATTTATCAAAATGAAAGGCTGTAATTAAGATTTCAGAGAAGAAAAACATGATAGAATATTAGAGCTGATTGGGACTTTACAGACATTCATTTTGCAAATGAGTGTCCTCTCTCGTTAAAGGTCACACTGGCAAACCCGAGACTAGAACTGGGGCTATAGAGACTCTATGTCTGTACTGTCATTGCCTTCCTTGTCTGTACTATGCATTGCCTTCCTTGGTTCTATCCTGCATGGATTAATTTTCTTACATGGGATTTTCACCCTTACTAGATTCCTGTTCAATGATATAAATTCTAGCTTCTTATTTTCCTATATAAGACCTTTAATACACAAGCTCATTTTATCTTCCAAACTTTTTTTTCCTCCAGTATTCTCCCTGAATCCCTCATTTTAGTGCAAGTGGTCTGCTACCTGCCCCTCACAAATACCTTGTTTCTTCCCGAGCTCACAACACAACATTTCCAGGTGTTGTTTTTGTAGCTCCATTTATCTTTTAGAGCCATCCAGCTTTCAAAGTTCTCATTCAGGACTATTCCTGCCAAGCCTATGCTAGCTCCTGTGATGTGCCCCAGGTTTTTATTTTATTTTATTTTATCTTTTTTTGGTATGCTTCGTGTTTGCTATTTCTCTTTTCACATATATAAATATATCTCACTCAGGTAGGCTTTAAGCTTCTTGAGTACAGGATGAGAATCTGATTCATCTGAACACAGGATGAGAATCTGATTCATCTGTAGCTCCAGTGCCAGACAAATAAATTTATTCATTCATTAAGTCAATAGACATTTCATTGAGTACCTATCATATATTAGGCCCTGAGCTCGGAGAATAATAATTACTTATCCTCTCCAGGATTCAAGAGTTTAGTTTGGGAAACAGGCAGGCGGAGAAGCAGAGTGGTGTATGATGAGTGTGCTGACGGCAGTATTCCAGGTACTTTGGAAGTGTAAGAAAAGGGTATATAACTTGAACTGGAAGATAGAGAACATGAACTGTGTGTCTTTAAGGACTAGCAGGAAGAGATGCTCAGGGTCTAAATGATACACCATAGATGAGACATCATTTTCAACTGAGAATTAGCTTGGTTAAAAGAGAACAGAGATAAAACCCAAAGATCCAGCAGAATTACTGGCAGAATGTAAATGCTAACAAATGACCTCAAAAGAAGCATAAAACTGCTACAATTATAACAGAATTATTGGAAATATGATTAAGATCTATTATTGATGAAAGTATTATATCTAGATGACGTTACATTGAATTCTAATAAACCTTTAAAGATCACGTAATTCCAAATTTCATCATTAAATTAGTACAAAGAGTAGAATAGGATGCAGAACTCCCATATCAAAACCTAATAATGATATGTAAAACAGTAGAGAAAAATAAACACTGTGGAATGATCTTACTTATAATTACATTTACAAGATTCTATATAAAAAAGCATATTCATTAGTATATCAAAACACTATAGCTGTGACTGAGTAGCATTTTTTTCCACAAGTACAAAGCTGGTTCAATATCTGGAAATCTAACAACATGATTCATTACATCACTAAATTAAGTGAGGAAAAAAGAGATAATTGTATTAGTGGATGTTTAAGAGGGAGAGAAAGAGATTCTAGAAAAGGATAAGTAACCAAGGCGATAAGTACTCATCACTCATCCGTTCATAATGCATAATGTATTATTTTTCTAAGGCTTTCTAGTCAGGCACTGTGCTGGTACAGTGGGACCACTCAGGAGCTTCCAGCTTATTGAAGCAGAGGAGTAGGTGAATAAATAGCTTTTGTGTGGACTGTTATAATGAGGAAATAAGTATTGGATGAGCCTGGAATTAAGCTACTCATTTTGGGGCAGGGGTTTAGTTAGGGGAATGTTTATAGCATCAGAGATACTTGAGCTGGTCAAAATTTAAAAAAAAAAAAAAAAAAGGCCCAGTAGAAAGTGAATGGAAGAAATGGCATCGTAAATGGTGGGCACAGTGTGAATAAGCATTTAGGGTCATGAAAATTCATTATGAATCCTGGGAATGGTGTCACTGGGCCACTGTTGACACACAGAAAAATGATACAAGAAGATCCTGTGAAGATCATCTGCAAACAGATACTTGGCCAGATCCGGGCATGCTGAGGGGGTGGAACTGAATGTGCCTCCGTGGGGAGGGCAATGTCGGGGTGATAGATGGTGCTGGCAAAACAGAAAGGACGATGGAGTCAATGATTTGCAGATAGATGCTTAAGTTTTTATTTTTCATACTTTCTTAAAAGAATTCCACAGTCAATTGGCAATGTGAGATTGCTCTAGAAAAGTGCCTCTTTGCTGTAGAAATCACTGCATCCTTTATTAACCCATTTTTTAGAGTTTCTATTTTGGAATAACTAAATTTACAGAGAAGTTGCAAGGATAATATTAACCCATTTTTTAAAAATGTACAAATAAAATTTATACTATAAATGTGCATAGTACATTAAAATGTTCAAATCTTTATTTTATCTTACTTGTTCCCCACTTATACTCACATTAGTCATGCTGAAAGCAGAATAAGCATTTTTATCCCCTTTTAATAGAAGAAAATTCATTATGAGAATCAATTTAAAAAATCAAAAAATTCATTATGAGAATCAATTTAAAAAATCAAAAAAAAAAATTAAACAAAACCAAAATTAGTATTTCTAAACTTTGAGATATGGGCTTGGTTTTGGTATTAACTCACTTAAAAAATCTTCTTAGATGATTCTAAATGTGCAGCTAGGCTTAAGGGCCATGAATAAGCCAGACATTCGTGGCTGTTTTTCTGTATTGGTTTTGTACTAGGCCTTGTAATGGTCATTTAGAGATGTGTAAAATATACTCCGTGCCCTTTCAGGGAACTCACGATTAGTAAATGTAAATGTACACAGCATATGCATAGGGTACAAAGGAAGAAGAGGAAAAGAGAGGCCTTGCTATCAGACTGGGAAGCCAGTGTCATCATTGGCTTTAGTAACAAAAGTCTTCTGATTCCCAATTTAGAGTCCTCTTATTAATCATGTTATTCTCTTTTGTTAAGAAAACTATACCTTCAACAGTTTTCCTCTCCTCACTTTGAATAGCCCTTTACAGAGTGTGAAACATTTTAATATTGTTATCTCAATGTTGCCGTTAAAATTCTGAGAAGGAGTTGAGGAGGACAGGGCTTTTATCTTAATTTTGAGAGAGTGGAGACGCCTGAGGCATCTGATGGAGACTGGGAGTGGGGGCACTCAAGGTCATGTCACTCATTCTGTGTGACCTGACAGTAATACTTAGGCAACACTGTGCTCCACTTCTTCCCTCACCCATCTCTCTGTTGCCATGCCACGTGCTGGGACCTTTATTTTTTCCTGCATTTCTAGTCCTCTTTGTCTTCACAGACATCTGGAGGTAATCATGAAGCCCTCTCAATTAATTCAGTTCGATTAATAAATTACTGTGTGGATTTGGGGCTGGAGTGGGTGCAGGGTGCTTTCCGGGCCTCCCTGTGCTGGAGAACTCTTGCAATCAGGCTTGGAGAGCTCTCCTGAGCAGCAGTTGCTGAGGCTCAGCCCTGGCCTGAATGCTGCCTGCAGGAGTGATTGGCTCACCCTGACATGCAAGACATCATTTTTCTCTCCTCATACAGTGTGTGTTAATCTGATTAGAACAGCAACTGGGCTGGGTTGGTATGTTCCCCTGCTAGTTAGGTTTTTCGTAAAGATCCAGTATGGTACCAGCACAGCATAGCTGCTGATGGGCCTTTTCTTTGTCATGTCAGCTGACCGGAGCATTATAGGTATTGAATATTCTAGCCCCTGGCCACTAAGTACCAATAACCTTCCCAGGCATAGTGACAAACTGTGTTCCCCTCCCTCCGATTTCCAAGTGCTCCTTAGTGAGGAACAGAACCGTTTCTGCCAGAGGGACCATTTTAAAGTATCTTGCCTTACACTTGTTATGCTCTTGTTTGAATAAAAAAACTGGGCGATTCCTTAATGCTTAAATAAATTTGAACTCTTCAAGCTTGCACGCAAAGCTATCTGGTGCTCTGGTACCATCCAACGTTTCAGTTCTTTTGCTAGCTACTTTTCATTATTCCCCACTCCAGCCACACTAGTTGTAAGTGCCATGTACTTTCCTCTCCAAATAACTTTGCTAATATTGTTCAGGCCCAACCTCTATTCAGCACTCAAAGTTCCATATGAAGGTCACCTCATCAATGATGCCTTCTTAGTTCTGCTAGCAAGAAGTGATCTTATCTTTTTCTGCATACCAGAAACACTTTTTTATACCTCCCTTAGGTAATGTATCACTTCAATTAGGTAACTGAACACAACATTTAGGTAATGTATCATCATTTAATTGGTGTGATAATTACTTTAATAGATTATTAATACAATTAAAGCTTTTTCCAACCTTAATGGTATTCTCCTACCATAGAAACTCCTTCAGATTAGAGATTATTTCTTATTTATATCGATTTCCTGAGGAGTGATAGGCACTAACATAGGTAAGTTGCAGGAGAGAGATGTTCAAGTTTGGTTGGGGGAGCGTTCAATTTTTTCCCTCTTCCTCCTCCTCCTCTCTTCTTTTTTCTTCCTTTTTCCTTCATCCATCTTCTCTCTTCTCAGAGGGCTTTTTCAAGATTTCATTAAGTGTGGATTAAGATGGAATAATAATGAAGTGAGCTATGTTGCCTCCACTTTCATGCTTCCTGTCTCTCTTTTTAATTCTAGATTCCAACAATGTCTCATCCATCTTGGCTACCACCCAAAAGCACTGGTGAACCCCTTGGCCATGTGCCTGCACGAATGGAGACCACCCATTCCTTTGGGACGCCCAGCATTTCAGTGTCCACACAGCAGCCACCCAAGAAGTTCGCACCAGTTGTTGCTCCAAAGCCCAAATACAATCCATACAAGCAACCTGGAGGTGAAGGTATGTGTGGGGATTTCAGAGCTGCGTGCCCAAAGTTGGAGAGTTCAACATAATAAAAGTGATTTAAGGCATGGTGTTGTGTCAGAAAAAGGTAGCTCAAGAATTTGTAGTGCGGTTATCATATTTCATAAACTATCAAATGATACAGAATACCTAGAAACCACCTAAGCTAACCCTTTCTTTAGGGACAAAGAGATTGAGACCTCTTAAGGGTTATATGGCTATGGTTACACAGAGAATTAGAGCTAGAGCCATGACTACAACCCTGGCCTCTATTTATATCTCCTTCTTCTGCATTATCTTCCACCCCTAGCCTACTGTCTTATAGAGCTATATGTCTACCACCCAGTGGACTCTGCCTCTTGTCATTGGGCGAGTGTCCCAAAATGCTGCCAAGCAGTAGTCTGATGGGAAACCCATACTAAGTGAACCTAATAAGGTATCTGGAATTGTTTTGCTTTCTCTGGATATTTTTCCTCCCTTAAGTTGCTATAGGATAAGGTTATCTGGAGAACTCTGTGAGATCTGCATTTGTTGATGCTCACAGACAAATTTGAGTGAAGCCCAGTTTTAGGGGTTTTAATAGCAGTACATTCAGTTTATTTCAAGTGGAGTTTGAAGATCTATATCAGCTCAGCCTCTCAGGTACATATGTATGTGCACATTCACACACTAAACCCCACAGGCAGTATAAAGAGTGCCATACTCAGGTTGAAGTGGTTCTATATTTTTACCAATGAACGTCAGCAGTTCATCCAAACCCAAGAAACAATAACATAACTAACAAACAGAAGAATATTAGACTTCTGGGAGCTGAGAGAGAAGAGGCAGTGAAAGGAGATTCGGCCTCCCTTTCTTATCCCTACCCTGCCCCGCCGCCGCCCCGCACTCCCCACACACATGCACACACACACATTTTTTTTTAATTACCTTATTCTCTCCAGGATGTTTGTAATTCCTTCTTCAATGACATTAATGTTTTTGTTTCAGCAATTTTCCACGAGACTGTTTCATACTCTGTGATATAGTTCATTCTTTCTCTTTTCCTTCTAATCCTCTCTCTACCCCCAGTAAATACTTTACTAGTCTATTAATATTTTAAGACTGAAGTCAGAAGCCTAGCCCCAATGTTTAGCTACATAAGATGGCTAGATGCTTAGGCAGGTGGTAGGGAGGTCAGGCACCAGCATGCACACCTGAGCTGTGGCTGTGGATCTTTCAACATCCTTTCTCCAGAAAGGGCCACAGCAAGACCATCAGAGAGCGGCTGTGAAAAAACAATAAATCACGCCCTTGATGCTTTACCGATCTCTGTGGCAGTGCCTGAAGTTATATTGGCCTTGAAGGAGACTGTACCTTTGCAGTTAATCAGGACTTTGTGGAACTTGTGTTCTTTGGCTCATCATTCTTTAGTCATTGCAGGACTCAGGAATGGGATCTGGGAGAAAATCCCTCTTCACAAGGACAAGAGGAGCTATGTGTTGGCTTCTTCATTTGTTTTCTCAGTGTTTCCCCTGGTCTGCTTATTAGGTTGGTTGTTATTCTGTCTCTTAACTTTTGAGGAGAGCTAAAATGGACTTCCCTCTAATATGGAGGGAAGAAAAACATTATCCCTTATGGAGTAGGAGGCAAATGTGTGAGGAAGTCATAGTAGGTATGACAATGGGTGTATGCTCAAGGGTCAGGGTAGGGACAGGTCTTTTATTAAATCGACTAATAAATTGCATATAGGAGAGGGAGGAGAGAAGCAGGCTCCTTCACTTTGATGTCTGAATTACAGCGGCTTCGCCCCTTGGCTTACTCTCCTTGCCTTGAGATGCCCTTGCCTGTTTCACTGTACTTACCATGTAAAGTTTATTCACTATCTTGTTCTCTAGGGACACTGGTGTAATCTCTGATACCCTGCAGCTTTTGCTCAACTCCTTGCTGTTTCTTAACATGCCATCCTACATGCTTTTGTTCCATACTGAAAAACTTACTTATATCAACTTCTCCAAAATATCTAGGTATGGCTTAGATTAGAAGTAATCACTCCTTTCCCTGGGTTTCCACATACATCTTATTCTATTAGATTTCTACTTTTGTTATTTCTCCTGCTCTTACTTTGTCATGCAGTGAACATGTAGTCTGTATGAGGCACTGTGCTTTTTCATGATCATTTTATTGCCTTCTCATACAACCCTATGAAGTGTCTTTCCATATAAAGAAACGTAAGCTTAGAGAAGAGAGGTGACATTCTCTATGGTTTTGTGGCTACTGAATTTCTGAAATGAGGCTGTTGTCTTTACCCAGTGTGCTATACCGCTTGTCCTATTCATGGCATATGTGGCACTCAAGTCCCATATGATGGAGATACTTCCTACTTCCTTATAAGAATGTAAGCTTTGTTTCCCCATTTAAGCAACAAGACATGGTTTCTCACTCGTCCTTATGTTCCTCTTGGCTCTTATTATGCTACTGTGTTTTTAGTAGGAATGATTGTGTATGGTCAAATGTATGTCTGTATGTTCTTCTGTATATATATATTTGGATGGGTGGCGGATGGCTGGATGGGTGAATGCAGCACTTAGTAATTTTTTTCTTACAATAAACAGTTTGAAATATGGCATCTTTATTTGAAGCAACTCAGTCTCATTTAATTTCTGAAGTCTAGATTCTTTCTTGCAATTCTGCCAATCTCTCTCTTTTTTTTAATATAACCTTTTTTGAATACACGAAGGAAAAGAAATTTCCCTTGCATATATACATTTTAAAGACAAATATGAGGAAAGGTTTATGGATATTCAGACTTTTTTTATGTGGAGCTACATGGCTTCAACTGCTATATAGTATAACGAGATATTTGTTAGAAGTATAAGGTTTCCTTTACTTTATATTTAATTTAAATGTTAGTGCATTCTCTGTTGCTCTAAAAATTTTTATAATTCATGTTATTTTTGTTTAAATTTTTATACATTTTTAAAGCTTATATCCATTTTTTTTTCTTTTTTGTCCATTTAGAATTTTCTATGCCATTAGTGAAATCCCCAGATAGTAGGTAACACAGTTTTTATTTACAGGGTGAATTGATGATGCCAGGGTCTTGTGCCTCAGCTCATGCTATTCTTTGCCTTTAGTATACACTCTCCTGAATTTCTATCCTATAAAATCTTTTCGTTTATAGCTTAATTCAGAGCCTGGCCTCCAAGAACCTCAACCAAAAAGATAGAAAGTTAGAGCCAATAGAAGTCACACAGGCCACCTTTTTCTTGTGTAAAATGTGAAAGCTGCGATGCAGAAAGTATACATTTTTTTTTACACTTTCAGATATTTGCACAGCCTGCTCAGGGCTGAGTTGGCACTAGACCTCAGGTTCCCTCTGAGTCCAGATTTATCCAGGACCTTGTGTAATATTCTAATGAGGACTCTTTTCCATCTCACCATGCCTCTTTAGTATCTCCTACCATTTCCACAATGTGTCTTCTAATGGATTTACTTACTTATGAGCCTATTTCCTTCAGCAATCTCGGGACTTTCAGAAGTGGGGACTGCCTGACTCATGCCTTTACTCCCAACAGCTCCCAGCAGGGTACCTGACAGTTAGCAGGTACTCAATAATGTTAGAAATAATAGTTAAACATAGCAGTAGCAATATAAACCTGCTTATCCAGGCACAAATTCTAGCTTCTCCACTGTTTACTAAGCCTCATGGTTCTGCAGCTCACCCCATGTGTTTGAGTTACTTTTACCCTCCTCTAGCCATTCCCTAAGCTTTTTAGTTTCTTACACCACTGCTACCTTGAAGTTATTGATTACATTTCTCACCTTGGTATCATGTCTGTCATCTCTGGGGTTTGTTCTCTCATTTTTTAATTCTGACAGTGAAAGTGAAAAAGTACCCACATGTTTTCCACATCAACTTATATTTATGTGGCACCATATGCTGTAATTTTCTTTTATAAAGTGTTCTGCTAATAATCTTTTTGTAAAGAACTTTGACACACTTAAAAGGAATGACTTCCCAAAGTTACCCAAGAAGTTTAGGCTGAGCTGTGACCAGAACTCAGCTTTCCTAAGTATGCTCATTTTACTGCATCTCCATTGTCTCACATTGGAAGAGGCAAGATTGGTGCTTGCCTCCTAGGAATTAATGAAACCTGAATTATTGGTGCTTAGAGAGCTAGGCATTAGTGGTGTGAGGTCATGAAATCTAGTTAGGCAGGACATATTTGTTTTCTCAAAATTGATAGCTAAGATGTGAGAGAAATGGATAGCCACCTATGGCAATATGTTTACAGAAAGTAATTTAGAATAGATTTTTCCTACTATTTTTATGTTGAGCATACAGGCCAATTTAGTGCTGCTTCTCTTAAAGTTAGCAAAACCTTTTTGTTTTTTAAACCTGGTAGAAAATGTATGAGGACTAGTTGTGAACCCTGAACTTTATATCTAAATATTTAGACTTGCAGTGTACTCTCCTGTCTCTGGTGTCCTATAGTCTCTATTCCATGCCATGAAAGGTGAATCTGGACTGTGACTTTTGAGATACAAATGGGAAAGACACACTTTGATGTAGTCTTGACAGTTCTGTTAAGTTGCCAGCAGTCACAGAAGAACAACTGCACCTTCTGAGATGTTTGTTTTAATTATGCATGGTCTGTCAGAAGCACAGTCACGAAGTCACTGAAACATCAGGAACTCTAATGAGACTGAGGCTTGGCCAGCATGCCCCTTTTCTGGTTCGGGATAAGCATCTTGAGCCTCATCTATCACTGTACTGTACAATATGTGAGTTTTAATTTTCAGAGCCTCAAGGGGGGGGGGAAAGGACAAGCTGTTCATTCACTGAAGGGTCAGATATTAATTGTATTAATCTGATATTTACCTTGCATCTTCTGGAAGAAAAAAAATTCTTTGGGTGATACCAGAACTTACCAAATATTCATAGGCTTTATTGACCCTCAGAAAAGCCAAGATTCAGGACTAACTTGGTGATCAGGACCTTCACATTCAAGCCTCAGTTTCACCTCTTGACCTTGGACATGACACTTTTCTATTCCACATAGCCTTCATTTATACAATTAGCTGGCAATTTAAGGATCAACTATAATGAGTGTGAAAAATGTTATATAAACCATAAAATGCAACTCTAAGGAATTACTCTTGTATAGTTATTTAACTTAAAAAAGATTTTATGCCAGGCATTCTTCTACAGGCTGAAGCAAAGGTAAGGAACAAAACAGATATTAACCCATGCCCTCATGGAATGTACTTCTTGCTATAATAAATATAACTGTTTTTATTAATAATAAGTAATATTGTTACAATTATAAAATAGTGTATATTTAATAAATGCATTTCTCAATTTGTACATACTATTAATAATTATTCTACATTATAATACTAATACTGTAAGACTAACACATGTACAGTAATATAATTATTACAAATAAAGGTATTTATTAATACTGATAAACAATGACATCAGTATATCAGTATAGCGCTGATAAATGCTGATAAAAACTAATAACAGTGATAGGAATTACAGTGCCTCAGTATTAGGCAAACTGTAAAATTCTAGAACCAGGTTGAGTCTTAAAAATTATCTAGTGCAACCCCCTCATTTCTTAGACGAGGATAGTTAATTCACTAATACATTTCTAGGTGGCATAGGGCCTTTGCTTTTGGAATGCTGTGAATATCAAGTCAAAGTTGTTGAATGAGAGGTCCGGTGGCTTTTTCAGTGTTATAGAACAGCAAGTGGTAAAACTGAGCCTTGATCCTGGGGGTTCCTTCCATGGTTGCCACAGTTTTATGTCACCGATATGTTTTGGGTAACTTATTTAGAAGCTACAGAGATAGAATTAACATATGTAGACACAGTGGATTAGAGGTTTTTTTTATTTTTTTTAAATAAGTTCACGTATTGTTGACAGAATGTTTCATTTTGTAACCTGTCAGCTTAATTAACTGCTGAAGTGAATTCTTTAATAAGGTGGTAGATTCCTTCTCCTTGTCTGACTTCAAAAACTGTGAATAATGCTATGTTGTGTGATGAAGTGCTCTGTAGTCTTCTTTATTTTCGAATTATATAAATATACAATATGATTGTTGTTCCGTATTTTAAAGCTTATTTTCTATTTTGTGAATAAAAATAAATATAGAACCACAATAAGATATTACCGCACACTTATTAGGATAGCAAAAATAAAAATTCATATCATATGCTAGTGAGGATGTGGAGAAACTAAATCCCTTGTACGTTGCTGGTGGGAATGTGTAAAATGGTATAACCACTCTGGAAAACTCTTTGGCAGTTCTTATCAGAGTAACATGTGTTTATCAAAGCAAACTAATTCAGCAGTTGTACCCTGGGGCATTTTATCCAGAGACATGAAAAGTTATGTTCACACATAAACATGTACATGGATGTTCATAGCAACATTTTTCATAATGGCAAAATACTGGAAATAAACCCCCAAAATGTCCTTCAATGGGTAATTCTTTAAACAACTCTGGTAAATTCATGCAATGGGATGATACTATTCATCAATAAAAAAGGATGGACTATTGATACATGCAACAGCCTGGGTCGACTTCAAGGGTGTTATGCTTAATGAAAAAATAAAAAGTCAGTCTCGAAATGTTGCATGTACTTGTATGATTTCATTTATAAGACATTCTTGATATGGCAAAACAGATTAGTGGTTGCTAGAGGGCAGGAGTGAGGATGGAGTGGAACAGGGAGTAGGTGTTCACACCATGAAAAAGCAACAGGGAGTCTCTTAATGGTGTTGGAACAGTTCTCTATCTTGGTTGTGATGGTGGCTACATGAATCTATACATTATATAAAATTTCATAGAACTATGTACACACAAAAATGAATGCAGGTTTAAAAAATTGTGGAAACTGAATAAGGGCTAGTTAACAGTAATATAACAATGTCAATTTCCTGATTTGATATTGTATTATATCTATATCAGATGCTGCTTTGGGAGAAGTTGGGTAAGCTGTTCATGGGATTCTTTATACGACTTTTACAATTTTCTCTGAGTCTATATTTCAAAATAAAAAGTTAAATAGTAAGATAAATGTATACATGTAGATATCTTAATGATTTCTTCTTCTAAAAATGCCATCTTGCATGCATGCTGAATTGCGTGCACCATAGTTTGAAGATCACTGTTACAATGTACAATGTATGGCTTAAACCAGTGATTTTTCAGAGCTGACCAGTCATCTGAAAAATTTAGGCACCATTTTAAAACAAGAGAATAACAGTCTCTAGGGCTCATGTCTGTCCTACAGAATCAAAATCACAGTCATGAGCCCCAGGAATTTGCGCTGAAAAAAAAAAAAAAACCCAAAACGAAATAGAATAAAACTCCCTAGATAATTCTGATTGATGCTCAACCAAAGTTTGGGAATCATTTGTTTATGTTAGTAACTCCAAGGTCCCATGTGTCAGTGCCCTTTGAACCTTCTTCAGGTCCTGTGGGTGTACACTCTCTCTTTAATGACAGTGGTTTTTGAAGTCTTATACATCTTTTATCATACAATGTAGAGATTCAGGGGCTCAAATCATCTTTCATGTTGCTATGCTTTTCCCTCTGTGGTTTCATCACAAATACCAGTTTTCTGTATATGTTTTCCCAATGCATTTTAATTGAGACCCCCAAACAAGTAGATGTAATTAAAACAAAATAAAGATTCTTCTAGAATGCCTCAGCAATGCCCAAGCTTCTGTATTAGAGAGCATTTGCTATAATGTAATGTTGTGTTGGATAGTGACGTCTGAAATCTCGGCTGATTTTAGATCATGATAGGCCTATGTAAATCATCTATAAATGGATTCATTATGGATATTATAAAAATAAATCTGACACCTGAGCCTTTGGGCAAATATACCATATAAAGAAATTAAACCCTGGAACAATGATTGACCCTAGAAGCTGTAAAGGAAAAAAAAAAGTTATGGTATTATATTTTTATCATCTTTCCTTAAATTTTCTGTGGTCGGAAACTGGACAGTTGAGCACAACATCAGGGGCAGGTACCTGAGATGTGACACCTTGAGCCTCCTAGCACTTTGACCTTCCAGCATTCTTCCTTGTTATTTATTTTTTATATTATTCTATATGTTACTGTTTTCAAATAGAATAGATAGTTTGCTAGTCAAGATAGATATACAGTAGCCAACATAACCCATAAAGGTGCATTCTGTAAATTAAGTGCCATAAAAAAAAGGAGTGGAGGAGGTGGCATCTGAGCCGAGTCTTGGAGAATGAGTTAGTTGTTAGCCAGGCAGAAAAGGGTGTTGGATAGAGTGACACACCAAGTAAAAGGAAGAGCATGTGCAAAAACAGAAAAAAAAGGTATATGTTCTGACCCTTGTAATTTTGGCAGCTCTTTGCTAATGTCCTTAGACAGTACAGCGGAACCCCTTGGAGTAGCTTCACAATATGAGCAGAGTAACTTCACTGTGAGTAGACTCAGACATGTAGTATGCGCTGAAACATAGCTCTAGGAATAGCTCCAGGAAGTTGGGTAGCTATGGGGAGAAGCACCAAGAAATAAGAGCATTCCAGTTTTGACATGGCATTAGCAAGAGAAGCACCTTCCTGGTGGTCCTGACCAGAAGGATTATGCCATTTCTCCCTGTTTCTATTATGCTTGAGAATGAAATGTTTCTGTATGTATAGACTGCTAAGACAAAAGAAAGGGAAAAAAGCAATATTCCCTCTTAATTCTCCTAAAACTAGGTCAAAGCAGCCTTTTTACCTAATCAAACACACATACTTAAGAATGTGAAATGTGAGCCAACTAGAAATTTTTTTGTTTTGTTTTGCGTCTAACTTTTTTCCCCGTTGGGGTGATCCTGAGAAAACAGGAAGCAGTGAAAGAAGGACTTTATTATGAAATACTCATTATAACTTGCAACTTTAAAGATGTGTGCGTGTGTGTGAATAGATTATGAAGCACTTTCCCGAATAATGTGAATTTTAATTACCACAATATCCTGTAACATTATTACGGTTCCTACATTATTATGGTTCCTAGAGACAAATGAAAAATTCTGAGATTCAGAGGACCCATAGTGAGGCTTATAAATGTAGAAGCCATGTTTGACCCAATTTTAGTTTTTTTCCTTATGTAAAGTATTGATAATTTAGAATAACCACTGTATTATTGTTATTGATTATTACTATTACTAAAACAATTCTCTGGCAGAACATTGTTTTAAAGATGTGAAAAACTTTTTAGTGGATTTATTATTCTATTTCATCTGAAGCCCACTCTGCAATACTGTTAACTCAATCTTTTCAGCGATGCTGTGAAAGGTAGGTACCCTCAGCCTTCAGTCTGCAGAGAATATGATGTACAGTGAAACAATCAGCCAGGAGCAAAGCTGGGATTTGAATCCTCAACTCTTAACTCTCAGTCTAGTGCTTTTCGTCAGCACTACACTGCATCTTGTGTTAATGTTATTATTCTTTATTATAAGAAGAAAAAGTTTTCATTTTTATTTTCTCCAATCATTACCATTCAGAACTGTTTGAAAATTGAATTCATCCTAGTAACATGTGAAAATTACTTAGAATCACCTGTACATGGGTGCGTATGGAATGATGTTCTAAAATACAGAGCAGCCAAAGTAATATCTAGAAGACATTACCAAGAAGACATTACTTCAGAAAGTTATTAGAATAATCATTTGAAATATTCATTAATTCAGGTGAATTATGCCATGTTACTCTAATCTGTCAGATATCATTGGTAGTTTTATTGACATTAAAATGGAATTAAAATGACATTTAAATTTTCTGATATTTTTGTTATTGACCTTATCTGTGTTATAATGACTTGGCTTTATTAAGTACTTCCTTAGTAAAAATTGTTTATAGGCAAAAAAAATCTTCAAATTGTATGATATGTATTGAGAAATATCACCATTTGAGGTGACTTTGAAATATCATACATGCCCACTCAATGTGGACCCTGGTAGATGGATTTTACTTTTTCATATTTCATCATCTGCATTTAGTTCAGTTCCTCTACTGGGACCAATTTAGATGCATGTCATGCCCTTTTTATTGAACAGGGCTCTATAATAGATAGGACAAGAGTAAAAACACACCCTAGTCCTTAAGCAGTTTATATTTTAATTAGAAACTCCACATGTGTAGACAGCTAGTTAACGAACAATATAAAGCTCTGAATTCTGTTTGTGAAGTGGCTCCATGGTTAATTTCTCAGAGGACTCAGAAAAGGAGTTTACATGGAGCTAGAACATGATTGGAAGGCTCAGGGAAGGCAGTGGTTAAGCACATAGACTCTAGCATCAGTTAAATCTTCGTTCACGTTAGATTTTGCCAGTTATTCTCTAGGAATTTGGACTAACTAGGTGAAGTAGCTATTTAGCTCTCTCAATTTGTTCTTATGTTAAAATAGATATATATATATATCTCAAAGAGTTCTTTTCAATGTCAATGTAAGTGAATACACTGACACAGTATCCGACAGAAAATAATGGCTAAATCAATGGAAGCTGCCATTCTTATTATTACTCATTATTAAAGTTAAAATGTGAACATTAGCTCAAGGAGTCAAAATCTGTGGTTTTTTCAACCATAGATTTTAAATCATAATTGTCTAAACATAAGTTATTTGGAGTTATAGTCATTTTGCTAGCCATTTTTGAAAAGAACCAAGTTTCATCCTTTTTTGTTCTATAGTAATATTTTGGTAATTGACATTTTAGGATTGACTTGTCTTAAGTTTGTTCATGCTGGGATTATGATGTGTTATGTCCTTCTTGAATTTTCATAACACCTTTCTTAGAGACTGCACATGAACATCTATATTTACAGTATCTATCTAAGAAGGTGCATTTTTATTATTGAACTGTTGTTACAGATTGTAATGTAAGCAAACATTATATAAAGTGAACTGTATGAACTAATGATTTTTATTAATTTAAAAAAATCTTTTGTTTTCTAAAGTGTCCAATAAGGCAGATAGATTTTAGAGATGTTACTAATTATACCATCGCAGAAAAATAATTTATTAATTTAGTATTTTATCTTGGATCCCATTCATCTCCGGGATTCATACTTGGGATTCAGCCAGTCTCTCACAATCGCATTTAAACTTAGTGCATATCTTTTTCAGGGAAAAGGGTCTATATGTCATCAAACCCTCAAAAAGATGCTTAACTCACTTATTAGGAAAGATAACATCCCTTGCCTAAGAGGTCACCAGCCTCCCAAACCAGTTATACTAATGCTGCTTAAATAAAAGCCAGGTTTCCATTTTCTTCTCACCAAATTTAGGAGGCAGTGTCTGAAGTGAGCACTGAATATTTGGTGGTGGTGGGGTTCTGAAAAGTATATTGAAAACAAAGTGTGTACAAAATATAATATATATTGCATATAGACAATTATATATCATGACGTGGTTCCATACACCTTCATACACATTTGCACATCTCCTCTGGGCAGTGCATATGCAAGGTGAGGCCTGGAGATGAATAAGGTATGGGTTATTTCCTCTTAGAATGAGGCCACTTTGGGATCTCATCCCCATTTGATAGTTGAGCAGATGGAGTCTCAGTGATGAGGCTGCTTATACCAGCCCTGTAGGTAGAAAGTAGTCAAGAGGAGATTCTTGAGTTCTTCATACTGCACCATGCTTCCTATTGCTTAGCATATAACTATTCCCCATACATTTTTTAACTTATTTCTCTTATATGTGAATTTAAAATGTCGTATTTGTTCTGTTTCCATTATTGCAGTTTTGAATGATGATTCATCAGTGCAGTGGCCTATTTTAGTGAACCACAATAGCTTGGGTAGAAAGAAAAAAAGATTCAACATACTCAGGAATGGAAAGCAGCCATCTTTTTATAGCTAAAATTGCAAACATCTGGCAATTACTCTATTCTACCTCCCTTTAAAAAAGAAGAATCGTCCCTTCAACTAGAGCCTGCTGCTGTGTTTAATCAAGGCAGCTATGCAAGCCTCAAGGAGCAATAGGTTTTGATTCAAGGAGGCCATTGCCTAACCCAGTTGGCCAGAGTCTCTTTAGAAAGAACATCATTTAGTGCTCCCCATATGCTACTGTGTTATATAATAATACTCATGATAATATGGCAATTAATGGCTACAGAAAATCCCCTTTTGCTTTTCTGACTGGCTTATTTGTGGTGGCTCTTATGGCAGCTTTTAAATTTTGAAAGTTAACTGTTCGGGTCAAGTTTGCCTCTCTATATCCTTTGAAGCTTTTTGTGCTCCTAAACTGAAGGTTGTGCTACATCAATAACACCAACAATTACTGACTTGATTTTGCTATTAACCGGTTTAGTAAATTGTTAAAGGACCAAATCAATTTCTTTTCAAAGCAGTACCATGATCTTGTAGTCAACAAGCAGTCCACTGTGGTTATGATCCCTTAGTACCCCACCCTTGTTTCTTATTGTGATAACTGTTTGTGAAACTAGTTCTTCCCTCACTGGCAAAAGTCAATTCTGATGGCAGGGGAAGTGAGAATGGCTGGTGGTTTGCAATAAGGGCTGAGAGTCAGAACTTCTGCATTTTTCTCTTGGGGCCAGTGCCAGCTTTCACTGTGGCCTTGACCAATGCATTTACCTTTCTATTCCCCATTTACCTTTCTCTTCCTCTAGAGCATTGAAGGGTAGAGGTGGACTTTTTATTTCCCAGGTTCTGCCAACCTTATAGCCACTGTTCCCTTTGCTATAAGTCCTCTTGATAAATAATTGTCAGTAATTGTGAAGGAATAAAACAGATTTAGTAGAAAGAGAAAAAAGAAGGTTCAGTGGCATGGTGATTTTCAAAAACAACCTCAAGTACTAAAAATAGACTGTTTTCTAGTGTTAGCATATTTTGGTGCTTGGAAATCTTAGACATTTAATGGGGGCCTTGGCTTATTTTATAGCCTTATTATTATTATATATATATATTTTTTGGTTTTTTACTTTTTTGCTTTTGGTAGAAGTGAGTTCAATACCAAAGCCACAGTTTTTCTCTTGGTATAATAATTCTGCTAAGCTGTCTCTCCTACCAGTCTTCCCAAAATCCCAATGAATTTTATAAACATCTCATTAAAACTTTGGAAGAGGTGAGATAGTGACTAGGGAGTTTTCTGGTTAAAAAAAAAAGAAAAAGAAAGAGGAGGAGGAGGAGGAGGAGGAGGAGGAGAAGAAGAAGAAGAGAAAGAAGAAAGAAGAGAAAGAAGAAAGAAGAAGAAGAAGAAGAAGAAGAAGAAGAAGAAGAAGAAGAAGAAGAAGAAGAAGAAGAAGAAGAAGAAGAAGAAAAGAAAACAAGGAGAGAAAAATAATGAGAACTCCTAAGACCTTAAATGCTTATCATATTCAATACAGCTATTTCATGCAGACCTAGGTAGAATAATGATTTTTAGGAACTTCAAAATGTGTGTTCCCCACTTTTTCGTCTACATCCAATGCATTGTCGTCAGCTCTGGCCTTAATCCTTTATGAGCACATTTTAGAACTTGGGCTTGTTTATTACAGGCAATGTTTTAGCTCATTTGCTTATTTCCTTGATGACTTGCTAAAGTGGAAAAGGTGATATCAACGTCCTTTTCCATATTTTCTTTTGGGGTTAAAATCTATAAAGTTTCTAGAGTACAGCCAGTGCTGTATTGCAGGTGATCTTTAAATGTCGTTCAGTGGTTCTCTACCTTCACTACTCAACAAGAATCACCTGGTAGCTTCAAAGGACATCAAGACACGAGCCTCACCCTCAGATATTCTAATGTAATTGGTTTGGGAGAGGCACTTTTTTTTTTTTTTAACACTTCCCAAGTTGTGGAAGGAACTACTGAGGTAGGCCAATCTCCCACCTCATAGTTGAGTTTATACCATCTCTCGCAAGATATTTGTCAGGATTTCCTTGAATATTGCTAGTGCAGGAAACTGAAACTGCCCTTTCTGTCTTTGGGAAGCTCTGAATTTTTTTTTTTTTGAAATTCGTCTTTATTTTGATTTGAAATCTGCCTTCATAAAATGTGGGCATGTCTCTTTGTCTTACAAATTTATACTCTCTAGCCATGAAGTTTAGTTAGTAATTAAAGTTATAAGCACCTGGCTTCCAAAAAAGGAAAAAATAAAACACAACTAAAAACTATAACAGTCTGATCATAGCTCTCTGATGGTGACCCAGTCCTCATTAAACATGACCTCTTCATTCACTACTTTTGAGTTATGAACACTGGGAGAGGAGCTGCAAAGAGCAAACAGACAAGTAAAACAAGTACTTAGAGAACTGAGGCAGCGTTAGAGATACCTTGTCACTTAGAAGATTTGGTGTTAAGAGCAGCAACTCTGGGTGGTCACCATTAAATTCACAGCGCCTAACATAGCTGAGGCACAGAGAAAGTGATAAATGAGTATTTATTGAATAAATAATAATTATGAAATCTATTAAGGTGGTTCAGTTTAAATTAAATATTCAAAAACTGATAGTTTTAAATGTGACAGTACTTTAGAAAATATACTGGGAGATCCCTTTTGAAGAGGGAATAAAGCTTAAAATACATAGGCAGAAATTTAATAAGAGATGTGAGACTTCTATATCCAAACAACAACAACGAAATGAAAACAACAACCCTGAAGCTCTCTGGAGGGATGTAAGGCTTGTTAGTAATCTCCTGGGTGCAGATGCGTCCCTCTTAGGCAACCTTAAGTTCACTTTCACTTGAATAATATGGTGGAGGTGGGAGCGTATTTTTTTTTATAGGGTCACCCATGTTCCTTTTGTCTTAAAAGGTATTTAGGTGAAACCTGCTACTCTCCAAATCTACCTTTGGTCTTAGTTCTCCCCTTATAGATTGCAAAGAACAAGCCAAGTCCTCTTCCCTGTATGAAGCCTTTAAGCCTTACAAGGTGTCCTTCACTCTGTCACTCCTCCCTCCTTCAAGCTGAACATTCCCTAGCAGGACTCCTAAAACTTAATTGTTTTATTCAGCCTATTCTAGAAAGTCTTATTTTTCAGGACCCAGAACTGAGCATAATGCCATCAAGTACACATAAAGAATGGCAACATTCTCTAAAAGAATTCCTTTTCCTGAATATAGATGCAAGCATTAAGAATTGCTTTTCCAATTTCAGCAGTTTTTCAGACTCACTCATAGGACTTTTCTAGATGGTATTATTATGGCTGACTTTTTTTTTTTAATCTTGCGTATTTTTAAAAATACTTTTTTTTTCTTTTAGTTGAATAACTAAGTTGGAGTTCCAAGCAAAGCTAAATTTTGAGGAAACAAGTTGGAAATGCTGGAATTCAGAATGAATAATAGTAAAAGCAAAACTAAGATTATTAAAGAAATTATCAAAATTACTTTTGTGATTTTTTTTGCAATATCTTTTCCTGGCATTTCTTGTTCATGGGCTTAAGTTGTGTAATAGCTCTTTTGATTTTATTTTATTGTATTTTGTTTTTCGAAGGAAAATATATAATCTGATGCTTTGACTGTACCAATGATTTGTCATTTGGATGTTGAAGTTACATGCCACCACTACTTGGCTGTAGTTTGCCTAGAACATGGGTTAATTGGAAAAGTGAACAAAACTCTTAAAACTCAGTATATACATTTAAGGCAAGGAAGTGGCAGTAGTTGTTCCACACTTATACTTACCTTTGTGAGTTATTATTCCATGTGTTTGTTTAGAATGTAAAGAACACATAGTTAGAATAATAAAGGTAGATGACTCAAAAAATGTAGACATCTGGAGACGAAGCACTGGCAAGATCATCTCATGGAATGTCTAAAAATCTTTAGACAACCTGAGAAAACATAGGCGTAATTCAAAGCTCAATAAATAAGGCTAAATTCAGTGAAATTAAAAGTACTTTTTATACTATCACTGATGACTTTGAGCCCTTGAACCCCACCCCCCAAATTTAGATATTTTGAGAATATATACATTTTTATTTTTCTCTTTTCTTTCATTTTTTTTCTTTCAATTACTTTTTCCCTTTCAATGAAGCTATATCATAATTACAGTGTTTTTTTTTCAGGTTTCTTGGATTTTTAATAATTTTATTGTTTCAGAGAGCTACAACCATAGTTTCCTTTAAAGATAGGGTTTTTTGAGGTGTTATATTTTGCTAGTGGTGAATGTGTAGCATTCTTGAAAAGTCTATTTCATGTAATTTACTCTATATTGAGTATAGCTCAGATAAAAATTAACCTGTTTGAAAATATTGTCAGTCCTAAACTGAAATTATTGTTGGAAATTACTGCTTCTTATCCTGGAAAACAGTGTTGGTCCAAGGTTGAGAAAGGAGACTACTGAGGACTCTTTCTTCTCTGGAACAGTTTTCAGGACACTTTTTGGTAATAGACTAGTGCATTAGTTAGGCACTTTGCTAGAAGTAAAGGAAGGGCAAAGCTAGAGTCAAAGAGGGAATCTCAAGGCAAAAGGCTTATAATTAGAATCTGGGCACCATGCTTGAAGTGCTCTTCAAACATTCTGTTTGCAGAAATAAACCCAACCCAAGTAGTACCTGTTATTCCTTCTCCAGACAGAGTATAAAGAGCTGTGATTCCTAGGTTATAGCTAGGACTTATCACAAAGTTTAACATTATTCTAAATGCAACTTCAGAATTGTGCATGGATTCTCAATAGAAAGGGGAAAACTAAAGGACTTGCCTAGAAAAGAGGAAATTTTACCTTAGTAACAACAGAAAGGAGGCGGCAACCAGTTAAGAAGGCAGTACCTGCACATGACAAGCGCTGAGGAAAGTGGTCCAGTGGGAAGGACTTTTCTTTCCTGTACACTTATGGCCCACATATGTCACCAAACCACCTTAAGTTGGTTTTCCCAATTATAAAACAATGAGATTGAACAATATTATCTCTTCACTTCCTTCCTGCTATAGAAATTGCATAAAATTGGTTACTCCTAAAAGGCATGAAGTAAAGTTGTTCCCATGGAATGTCATAAATTTAGTTAGGCTGTGCAGTGGGCCATAGACACTCTAGTCTGTATGCCTTCAGCATGTTCCTCTGCCGTTCCTCTCAACTCTTCCATTCTAGGCCAATATCTTTCAACTTTTTTTTTTCTTTTTTCCTTATACCAGAACAGAATATAAATTCATGTTCTTAACTACATTTAGTTTATGAAAGAACTAACATTTTATTTTGTTTCTATATGCAAGGTATCTGGTATATCATCTTTATTTGAAATTTGGTACTAATATTTTCAATGTTCAAATAATGAAATTGAGGCTCAGAGAGATAATAAATAAGTTGCCTGATATTTCCTGGCTAATTGATCTTTTATTTGAATTCAGCTATCTCTAAATCCAAATTTCATGTTCTTTCTATTGTATTTCGTACACTAACTCACCAAATTTATATAAGAAACATTTGTTAGATTTGCTTACATTGAGATACAGAAATATCTATCTATCTATCTATCTATCTATCTATCTATCTATCTATCTATCATCTATCAAGCATCTATATATCTAAAGAGAGCAGTCTACATCTTTGAGAGTATGCCAAAGTGAAACTTTGCCAGAAGGACTTCTATTTTTAATAGAAACCAGAGGTTTAAACTGAAGGCATGAAATTCTAATGATAAAAGTTTAGATATCACTTAGGGCAGGAATCTGGGGCTTATGATGTCTTAGTTATATGCTATAGATGATATATGAACTTGGCTTTGTGGTAAGAAGAGAGTTAAATAAAAGTTCTTCCAAGTTAATCTTATAGTGGAGAGGAGAATAAAATAAATACATGTCTGAATGGCAGACTGGCTACCTGAATCTTCTGGATAGAAAAAGATAAATATAAACTAGGGAAGGTTACACTGGATAAAGAGCAATAATTTTCGTTACTTTCTTTTCTTTGTTACTTTCTTACATTTATTTTTTAAAAAATTCCTGGACTGTTTTGAGGGCATTAAAACCTTTAACCATGTCTTTTACTAAGATGTGTGGGTCATGGGAGTGGATAGGAACCTTGAAGGATGGAAAGAAGAGCTTAATCTGAACATTCATTCTTTTATTCATTCAGCAAACATCCATTGAGCACCTAGAACATTTAAGGTGTTCAGCTAAGAGCTGTGTAGAATTAGAGATAAACAAGGTTTGAACTTTGGCTATGTACTTCAGAAAAAGGAGGGGAGACTGGATGACTCTGGCCAAGAAGCTATTTAAGGGTTCCCATTCATCCTCATCATTATTTAAGCTGGAGATGAACTCAGAATATTTTTTTGGTCAATTTACCTACCTGTGGAATAAATAATATTAAAAATAAGAATTTGTCATGGAGCTATTCTTGAAATGTATTTCAATATGAATCTTGGCTGCTGTAATGATGGATACAGTTGATCCATCAAAGACCACCATTTAAAAGAAGATAGGAAAATCCTTAGACTCTTATAAATAAAGAACTTTGGAAATCTTGGTCTGATGGTTATGAGAGGGTTAAGAAAGTCCATTGTTTTGTAACTGGGCCCAACGATCTTGTATAAGCCATGTCAGAATATTGTGTGCACATCGTCTGTCTTTGCTGATCACAGTAATCAGGTCATAGGAGAAAGAGAAGTAATAGAGTGTTTCTTAGCAACCAACCCCAGGAGAAGGAGAAAATTACTCAAACCTGGCCATCCAGGCAGGGAAGTAGAAAGGAAAAAATATTCTGAAAGTCTGCTGAAAGTGCTCAGGGACATGACTTTCTTGTGGTAGCTCCTATAGGCTGGTTTAGGAGAGAGAGAGAGAGAGAGAGAGAGAGAGAGAGAGAGAGAGAGAGAGAATAAACAAACAAAAATCTCTAAAACTGAAACCTTTTCTTCATCTACCTTTCTCTCCCTCTCTCCCTCTCTCCCTCTGACCCTCTCTCTTTCTCTCCCACCCCGCTCCCCCCACCTAATACATCTCAGAGGGAAAAAGAGGGAGAAAGAGGCAGAGGTTAGACAGGGACCGAAGAGCCTAAGAACTTGGTAGTCCAAAACCTGAGAGGATGTAAGGGAAGGGAGGTGATGTTGTGTCATTGTGCCCAGTATTTCCCATTGGGATCTGGATTGCCCTTCAAAGGAGCAGGAATGTGAAGTATAGAGGTGGTATTATGTTTTATAAACCTGCTTTTGCCCACTTTGTTTGTTAACTATGCAGTCATCAGCTCTGTTGCTATTTATATTTGTCACTATAGACTTTGGTGCAAGGTAGTGGCTTTCAAACTTTTTTGGCACAAATTGCAGTAAAAAATAAATTTTATATCGATAATCTCTCACACACATGCACAAAGATATAAAAAAATTTTACTCAACAGTAAATGCTCTTACTTTACATGATACAGATTGACTTTTTTTTTAGTTCTATTTCTGTTTTAGAAATTACCTTTGGAGGTCTAGTACATTGATTTTATAACCCATTAATGAGTTTTTTTTTCTTCTATAGTTGAAAAACACTAATCTAGGACCATTTTAAATTTTAAATGATGAGTCAAGTTCAGTCATGGTGAAGAGCCCTTGGCCAGTATCATGATGTTTAGAGTAATGATTATTTAAGCTAAATATTTTCTTGTCATCTGTGAAGTACATATATCCTAAGATCCTGGCTTCAAATTTAAGAAATAAACCTTAGGGAATTCTTGGCCTGTCAGCGGTTTAGAAAGGTGCCATAGTGTGGGCAGGAAGCACTGGACAAGACTTAGGAGACTTCCTTCCACTTAGACACATCTTTTTCTCACTTGGAGTCCTTAATGATGAGAATGAATTAAATAATGTCATAAATTCCTTCTGACTATAATGTCTTGGCATATACAGCTGGAAGGAACCCCAGAAATCATCCAGTCTAATATCTTCATTTACAAGATTCAGTTCTAGAAAAAGAACATGGATAGACTCCCTATTTTCTTTAAGGCTCTGTGTTAGGAAGAAATGTACACACGAAATTGAATCTTAGTTTCTCACTTCTGATATCTCAGTTTGGTGTAGGAGTAAAGATACGTACAAATAAGTTGAAGAAAATAAATAAATTGTTAAACACAACAGTTAAGATAGAATTAAACTAAGAAAAATCAAAGAAAGGATAATATAACCTGACTGAGAAGATAAAGTCTGAAGGCTGGACTAGTATAGGAGGAGGAAGCTTTTGGGCTGGACTTTGAAGGGATAAAACAGTTCATACACAGAAAGGTTAAAACAGTTCATACACAGAAAGGTTGATGGTGGCAGGATGTTCCAGGTAGACTGAACTTTGTCGGTAATGAAAGCATGGAGTCTTAATTGCCTCCTCTGAGGTATGTTTTTTGACCTCACTGAATTCACCAGGTTGATCCCCCCCCGCACTTAAATTTTCAATATTTTATGAGTTTTTTTCTTCTCAATTAACACAACCCCTTAATAATGACCCATGCCCACTGCCAAGTGATAAAGTGAGATTTGATTAAATAATATCTGTATAGTACTTCCTGCCACTAGGAGACACATGCTTATATAAATACAAGGTATTATTTCAAATCAGAAAAAAAAAGTAAATAAGAAAATACACATTAATACCTACAATGTGTTCAAAACAAAAAAGAAATGCTTGGATATTTTTCTTTTATTTTTTTACTGCCTTCAGGCAGGACTTTATTTAGTTTGATCTGATACTTTAGTAGTTTATAAACCATGGAAGTATCCTGCATTATTAGGGATATTGAAAATAATGTTCTCAATGATGTCACTTTCTGAATGAGACTAGTTTGGGCCAGGAGTCAGTTAAGGGAAATTAGTGCAAAACCCAGAATAATTTCGAGAGCTTCGTGTTTATAATTTTGCTCCTATTTTGTGCCTTTCCTTGAGTAGGCTTGAGGCTCTCACATATGTCACTCAGCCATCCAATTCTCTAAAGCTTTCTTATTGGTGTAATGAGACAGAAATTTGTACTGATCTGCTTCCTCTCCGCAGGCCTCTTCTAGAGCAACATTCCCACAGATTGTACTCCCATTCCCTCCTGTGCCCCAAAGCTAAGATTAACAGTGACAGAAGTAAATAAAATCCCTTAATATTACATGGTATTTTATGTTCATAGTACACATGCACAGCCATTATTTTATTAGACCACCAGAACTCTTCTTTCATAAGTAAATGGAGGGGTTACCATTCCCATTTTGTAGATGACTAAGCTGAAGTATCCAGAGGTGATGTTATCTAGCATCACATACCTATAAAGTCAGACTTCCAAGACCAGAATAATAAGGCTCCTGACTCCTGACCCAAGGAAGATTAGGTGGATTGTGGAAGGTCACTGCTCATATACAATTCAGATGTTCTGTTTGAATTCTTTAGATTTTAAATGAAAAAATGTGGCTGGGAAACATGGAGTTACTAGCATTTCGGAGCTCAGTACACAGAAGCAGGTCTTCCATTCCCTGTACCAGGTGTTTACCATAGTGTAGTGTCTTACAGATTTAACATTCCCCAGATCCCCTGTTCTGATCATAGCCATATACACTGTGGGTATTACTTGAGAAGTATGTATGTATGCATTTTATAAATAATCTTGTTTATTATTGATATCTTCTATGCATAATTAATGTTTTTTAAGTATGTATTTACTTAGGATCCAATATTTGCTCAGTACTATTAATTGCCTTGGGAAAACAATGACGATGAAAACTTAAGATCTGGGATTTATATTTGAAAGCCTCAAACGTGTTTTTATTTTTAGATTTAAAAAATAAAGAACCAAGTAGAAAAAATTTCAGACTTTAAGTTCAGTAGAAATTTTGAGAAAGATTGCATATTTTTAGGTTCAGATCATCAAAAGTAGCTGGGTTCTGAAGGTTAGATAGGTACAGATTGGCTAAGGGGTGACAGATGGGGAGTAGGATGGTGGGTGCTAAGCAGACAGTGTTGGAATGGGGTGGAGTGGTCAGCTGGAATAGAGTCATGTGGCTACAATGGGAGCATGGGATGAGGTGTACAGGATAGAGGTGTACAGTATAGAGGGAGTTTTAAGTTTCCTAGCTGTAGAAGGGATGATCAAAGAGAGGAAAAGGTAAAGACTCTACTAGCCTTTCAGTCTGGAGCCTGGAGCCATAGTGTGAGGTTAAGGATATAAACTTGGGTTTAGGGACCACACCTCATTCAGTCCTTTATATAGCTACTCACATGGTAATGATTAGAAATTTAGAAGATGCTCTTTGATGTGAGCAACCTTCTTAAATAGCACTTGATGTTGCTGATGAATAAGACTTTGGCACATTGCTTCTTCTTCTGTGGGCTTCAGGTCTAAATGGATCTGGGAGGATATGAGTGCTTCCGTTCCAAAGTGCCTACATTTGAGTGACATACTAAGTAATGCATGGATGTCATTTGGGGAGTACTTGTGTATCCTTCAGAAGGAAAAGTTCCTGCTATTAGGATAATTTGTTACACACTTGAAGTCTTCTAATATATTTCAATCATATACATCTTTCTGGAATATATTTTTCTTTGTGAACCACATTGAAGATTTTCCATACACTTAAATATGGGCACAAGCTATTTTTTAAGAACAAGAAAACAAATTCACTTAAAAGAATATACCCCAAATCCTATCTCCTTAACACATCAACCCCATTTTATATATACCCATTTAGTCTTCAGCAATATAAATCTATAGTTTTTGTGTATAATTAGGGAGAGACATAATTTTTGCATTTTTAAAATTTAATGTTATAGAATAAGAATTTCCCCCATCATATTTAGCAATGGCATTATAGTCTTTGTAGTAGACATCCAGAATTTATTTAACTATTGCCATATTGTTGCTCAGGTGTGTTACTTCCAGTGTTTTTCTGTTAGCATAGTATAACTTTTTGAGGAGATAGCAGGTTGAAGAAATTGGTATGTTATTATCAGCTTATTACTGGTACTTGCCAAAATATCTTTTAATTAAATTCCATTCTGCACTAATTACAAAAGCTGTGGTGAAGTAGTTGGGGGCCAGAATAGATGTTTGGAACTGGTTAGGTCAGAAAATTTTTATGTGTTTGAGGTGAGTAATGATGGGATGGGTAGGCAGGCTATTGCTTTAGCCATACTTACTGGATTTAAATAGGCAATGGAAGCAAATCAACTGTGATGAAGGAGACATGTTCCAACTAGATTGCCTGGATACAGTATTCTTTTGGGCTGGATCGTGTAGTTTCACTGCAGTCAGGACTGTAGAGCATGGTGATGGATTGTACATAAGTAAGCCAACAGAGCTTAGGAGGCATGGATGACCAGAGTCATAGCTGTACAGCTAGGAGGGGTACTGATTCTGTTCCTTTGAAGAATAATGAAAACTTGATCTCAGACTAACTCGATGATAATAATAATGAGAACGATAATAAAATTTTCTCATGTTAATTATGTTCCAAATACTATTTCAAGCATTATATGTATATATCTCCAAATCAAATTTGAATATATACTAATTTAATCCTAATAATAATCTTGCAAAATAGTGCTTTTATTCATTTCCATTTGATGAATGTGAAAACTGAGATATAGAGGAGTGAACTAACTTGCTCTAAGTCACATAGTTGTTAAGTATGAGGTAATGAAGCTATGTAGGCAGACATGGCTTACCTTTAGAGTTGGACTAAAATTCCTTAGGTCTTTTAGGCATATTAGAGTCACCCAAGGTTCCTAGCACTTTCTGAGACTACAGAATAGAACTAACCTCTTAGCCCTAATGTTAGTATTACGTACAAATAGTGTGAAAAGATTTAGCCACAACGGTGAATAGAGGTTAAAACAGTTATTGTAGTTATTGCCTCTTTTATTTAGCTCTTTGTTTCTTAGGGGGTATGAATTTGGAACACAGTAATAGGTGTCCATTACATACCTATTAATTTGAGATTTGAAGGAAGGAATAAATGGATTGATAAATTGCTTAATGCAACGTCTGTTTCTTGGAGGTGTAATCTTGACCTCAGAACCTTGGTTCAACTGTAAGTAGCCCAGCTCAAGCAAAATCTTAGTGTAAGATTAAAAGATAACTCGGCAGACTGTAAAAGGACACTGTTAACTAGTCTGAAACTGTATTAGTTTGATTTATTGTTGTCTTTTTCCTGTTAATGACAGGGAGTAGTCTCACTTAAAGTTTAGTGATTAAATCACTGGTTGCCTTTTCTATTTTGGTAGTTGTGGTAATTGATGTTTCCTGGAAATTTTCCCTCATTCTATTAATACTGTCAAAGGGGGTTACAGCCATGACTCACTCCAGGAAGTTAACCATCATTTGCTTCCTCAATCTCACCAAACAGTCCCCATGTACAAAATCAACGACTTCTGCAAATGAGTTACTTTGTAGCTCTCAAGAAAATTCTAGATAATGCAGCTTTTGTGGTTCTCTCTGAGCTTCCTGCCACCATGATGAAGAAAACAAAAGTTCATGTTTTGCTTCCTGGTATTCTTGAAATCACTGACCACTTAGGTCTCTAGTGTGGGCTCTCTGTCAAGAGAATTCCCACCAGCTGTCTAGAAAAAGTGCCCTTACATTCATCTTTGCAAAGTTACCCCTGGGATGTGGCTTTAGCAGTCAGGGATCTGGAGTTCATGAACTCCACTATAGTCTATATTTTTTTAATAGTGTATACCTGGCTTTATGTTTCTGTATTCATTCATTTGCTCATTCTTTAATTAATTTACACATTAATTCCTTCAATGCCTAGTTCTGTATCTCTTGAGCACTGCTGTGTAGTGTATACCATCCTAGGCACTGAGGATACCATACTGAGTACTTGCTCTGAAGAAGCTTCTAGTATAGTTACTGTGAGCTATATTATTGAATTACCTACCCAGAAGGAAAACAAACTCAGAGAATACATAGCTCATAGGCTTATCCTAAAGGAATGAAGTTCAACTGACATTTGTAAAGTTGTGAAGAATAAGGTTATTTATGTTAATTCTGTAATTTATTTTTCAGAGATCCATTCCTGCCTGGAATCCATCTCATCTGCTCTCCCCCTCTCCCTACCGCCCACATGCACATAAACAGTGATATGGAACTTAACTGTGCATTCCTTGGGGTACTTAAAATTTTCTACCTTGGATTATAGAAATCTTTGTCCACATGTTAGCTTCTCTGTGGATTATTTGGGTAGAACCAGTGTATGACTCATTTCCGAATTAGGGACATCTCGCTTTTGACCTTTCTCCTCCTCCACCTCTTCTGGCCTCCTAGCAGAGTGCCAGATAAATGGTAGCTGTTCAGTATGTTCAGTCAATGCTAGCTGTGTGACCTCAGACAACTTAGTGAACTTCTCTGAGCCTCAATGTTCTCTTCTATGAAAAAGAGAATAAGTAAGTCCTACTTCCTGGGTTGTTGTGGAGGTTAGGTAATATATTGAAAGATCTTTTAATAGTGTCTGGCACTTAGTAAGTACTTACTGAATGTTATCATTAATAAATGATTTTACTGCTGCTTATGAAGCGATAACATTTCCTTCTAGGATTTTCTGGTAGTTCTTTGTGATTGATAGAGAAGAGACATGCAGTCTAGGATTTTACATCAACCTTATTTATATAGGAAACTAGATGTAAATATGCTGTTTCGGTTGTATATATCTCATATTCTTGTGTGACTGCTGACAAAACGTTAAATAAAATTATGCTACCATTTTCATTTGAAGTCAATTTATGGTATCTTTAAAGTCTCAGAATTTTTCCTGATCCTATTGCTGTCACTAGTTTTACCAGAGGTTATGTTGATCAGTGTCATCATGAGTGGTGCAGCTTGATCTTTGGGATTTGACTCAGATCCTTGGTCCTTTGTCCTTTTTTATTCTGGCTATGAGCAGAGGAGACAGGCATAAACACTTTGATGTCATCTTATCTCCCTCTCCCATCTTTTGCTGGCAGAGAAAATGTTGTGCAAAGAAGGGCAACAGGGATTGAAAAATTGCTGTGATCAAAAAAAATGTAACATAATGACAAATCTATCTACACACATATATATACATACATATATATGCATATATACATATATATGAATATATATGTGCATATATATGGATATATGCATATATGTGTATACATATCAGATTTTGGGGTTGGCATTTTTGTGTACAAATAATATGCACTTTTCAAAATGTGTTTATACTGCACTGTCATTGAATCTTTATACATCAACCTTGTCTAGTTGTCATAGCAGAGATTATGGTCTCCATTTTATGGATGGGGAATGTCAGAGGATTCAACTTTGTAGCATGTTCTAGAGCAAGGTCTGAATTCTAAGGCAGTTGTAATCTTTCACCATGATGTATATCAGAATATATCAGAAGATAATTTAGAAGCATGGGTATAGGTTGAAGTTGAACATTCACTTCTTCTTTTGTAATGTTGCTTAAGTTCCTAATAAAAATAAAGCTACAATGAAACTGCATTTGTCATCATTTAGGGGCCTTCATACTCTTATTTTTTATCACAGTTGCCTCTGTGTTCTGATAACTGGTCCATGGAAGATGTGGTATTAGAGTTGAATGGTTATTCTCAAATCCTCCTTAACTTATCTGTTGTGGTATTGTTATAGTTTCTAGTTACATACGTGTATGCTTATTTGATCACTGCCTTCCTCCGAGACTCAACTGTAAATTCCTCAGCGGCACAATGGTATCTTAGGGGTCTGAGCACAGTATGTGGTAGACAATAGATGCTTAGTAAATAACTGTTTAATAAATGGTTAAGTGATATGGACACAGACTTCTAAAATCCAGAATGCCAGTACTAGAAGGAGCCTTTTAAGTATTCAAATTCAACTTAATGAAATATTACTAAAAACCTCCTCTGTTCAAACCACTGACATAGATGCTTTGGAGTTTAGAGAGGAACAAGACATGATTTCCATCCTCAAAACCTAATTATTTATTGAGGAGCGTTTAACATATGGGAAATGAATTATAATAGAGCTCTAGGCAAAGTCTGTTGGGAATAGCAAAGAGAGATATGATATTACTTCTGATCAGGGACATTAGGCAAAGCTTCTTGGAGATGTATTTCATCTGGACCTTGGAAAGTAGATTTTTTTTTTTTTTTTTTGTGAATGGGGTTGATGTTAGGAAAGAACAGTGTATTTAGTGCATGGATCATGGGGATGAATCACTGGGTCATAATGGAAGGACAGTGGGAGTAGTGAGCACTGATGTCAGGGCTTCGAGTGACTATGCGAAGTTTAACGTGCCCCTTGTTTCTCCTCCTTTTCCACCAGTTGTATTTCTTTAACCCCTCTCTCAACTATCCTTGCTGCCATTCTCTCTAATGCTTCTCTACCGCTGTCTTTCTTGACAGAATCTGATGCTTAGTGAATAGTTCGTTGCAAAAACTGACATTGTTCATATGTTAATGAAAAATGCAGCCTGGGCAACACCATACATTCTATAATTTGTAGCATGAGGCCAAAGGAGGTACTTCCCGAGTAGGTTTCTTTTGCTTTGCTTCCTCAGACTGTTATGTGGCCATGGCTTTAGTTCATACTTCTACTGTGGGGAATTTTCTAAACTTAAGAATCAAACTCTGTGTATGCATTTTCTATATAAGCCCTTTTTATGGAAACTATTCTACCAAGCTGCTTCTTGTTTTTGACTATCGTATGTAAGATTGAGGTGTTCTGTCGTGAGAATGTTAACCGGTTTTACAAAGCAGCCGAGCATCCGGGTAACCCAGAGGAGCTCTGATTGGCTCCGGGGGCCCTCCATGCTTAAGGGCACATAGAAGGGGCTTATGTGTCTTTTTGTAAAACCATTTTGGAGATGACAAAAAAGCATTCTAAGGAATACACACAGGCAAGATAGAGGCAGATGAAAAGGTATCTTTGTGATCTCTCCTCTCAGAACTTGATTTTCACAACTAAAACTTCATTTTCCACTCTTTTAAGACTGACACAGCTATACCAAAGGGACGCATACTACTTGCTAAAAGTAGAAGAAGCCATTTCCATATTTCAGCTCCATTTAATGTTTCATTCATTTACCACTATCCTGACAACAAAAATGGCAATCCCTATTGGTTATTGAAAATAATGTAAACAAAATGAAAGAGCAGAAAGCATGTTCTTGCCTATATAGCGGCAATTTAATGCTGCATTTTATACAGAAACCAAGTACTGGCCTGGTTTTGAGGCCTGACTTCATCACTTGGGGGCTTTGTGACATGGGAGAGGCATTTATCAAATGGGAATAAACATTATTGGACTGTACCTACTTCTATTTCACATGACATGTTATTTGCAAAAGTAAATTGTAATTGTAATTGCAGGACAAATATGAAGGGCTACTGATATTTTATCCCCTGGCTAAGGAGAAAATGGTAGCATGAGTGTTATGTCCTTTCTTTGCTCTGTTGACTGGAGCAGCACAGAGAGCTTCAGAACTTCTTTTGCTGACATTCCTAATTAGCAATGCCAAATCTCAGCCTTGTATCTATCCTCCCCAATCCTTAAGAGGGAAACAAGTGTTCCTGTTATAGCTCTACCATGTGCATGACAGGAAAGACTCATGTTGCCATCAGAACCTTAATTTATCAATCTTACTGACTTAAAATTTAAATTTGCAAGCTTAAGATGATTCATTAACAAAGTATTTTTCGAGCCTTCACTTTTCTTCAGGGAACAAAAGGAAGTGGCTCACACACTAGCATTTCTAATAAGCTCTCATTCAGCAAAGGATGGTGTGCCCTTAATTTTTTCAGCATGCGTATAAAGAACGTACTTTAAGTAGAGATTCTTCACTCGGCAAATACAGTGCATAATTTTCAAATACAGCCTTAAATCTGCCTCAAACCTGTTCAGAATCTGTGTTTTTCCTCTTCATTAAAATGTTCCAACCTGGAAATTTCATCTTTGGAAATTCAGACACTTTCCACTTCTTGCGAAGAGAAGAGCTAAATGATTTCAGTACTTTAAGTTACAAGGATGACATATTTTTGCCCTGCATAACATTGATATAGTTGAACTGTATTTTTCTTCTAATAATTCATATAATCTTTTGATATCTATATGTGTTTGGATTTATTTCTATGCATTGTATTTTGAAAATATAAGATATATAGAGGTTCATTTTGAGGAATTAAAACACAATTAAGGACGAAATAGTCTATTTAACTTTAGCCATGCATCCAAATCCTATGCTAGAAATCAAAAGATTACATTTAACCAGGGAAACATGTCTGTTATATTTGAAGCAGATTGTTCTCAGGGTTTTGTGAAAGAAAAGATGAAAGCATAAGTTCCTTATAGAAAAGAAAAAAGTTGATTCATTTGTTCATTTGTACATACGTTCATTTGGTCATACAATGTTTGAGAACGCTTTGTGTGCCAGCAGGTACTATATTGGGACTAAGAATAAGCAATGGCCAAAGCCCATGCCCTTTTAGATTTTACTTTATAAAAAGGAAGAGGATAGACTATAAAGAAATAAATAGATAATAGCTCAAGTGGTTAAAATCACCCCCCCCCCCAACACACATACACACTTTCACACAAGGGTAAGAGGATAAAGAATTCCCAGATCATTTGTGATATAGAGTAGATGCAATGATTTGCTATCAGTTCCATCATCCTTACGGGACTTTCTTTTTGTAATGAAGTATTTCATTTGCTCTTCCCATGTCCCTTCTGGTGGGGAGTGGGAGTGGTCCGCCACTTGTATACCTAATGCTTTTATTTTTCAGTAAAAAACAACTTTCTCATACTTTGCCTGAAGATAGTGGCCTTGCACATGTGTTTTGTGCTTAATAATCTCAGTAGAGTCCTGTCCACAATACTTACCTTAAAAAGATTTACGGGGCACCACTGAAATGACTAGAAACAGCTCTCTTTAGTAAGCACGCTGGATTATCCAGTGATTTGAAGTGAGCCTGCAGGTTCAGCTTCCTTTTGCCACTCAAATCTCACATGGCCTTTATGAACCAGTGAAAGTAGCAGGTGGCGTTTCGCTTTTAGTTTTTCTTAAGTATGTCTCTTTCTGTCACTCTCCAGGCTCTGTACCAGTGAGCTGTCAGGGTCAATACTTCATGAAATGGACCATAGATCACTTCAGCTCTTTGTAAAAGCTTCTTTGTAACCTGTTGGTTGTGGTGGATGACATTTAGCTTCTCTGTCTTTAACTCCTAAAGTGACTGCTTTTACAATAACAGCAGTCACTTTAGGAGTTAAAAGCTTCTTTGTTTTTTTTTTTCATTCTTTTCTTTTTGTTTTTATGTGTTAATTTTATTTACTTTTTAATAAGCTATCCCCATCCTGCTTTTCTAACCTCTTTTCCCTGAGTTTTCTTAACATTTATGTTTGCAATATAGCAATGAGGTTGAGTTGTCTAGAGTAGGATTGGACAGTTTTTAATTCTCTTTTTACTTTTCTTTCATTTTTTTTTAACTCTATCATTTCTAGGTTTTCTAGAAATTATATGTTTACCATAGAACTGCTGAACTACTATTTCATAGTTGTTTCCTACACTGAAGATGCTGGTGACCACATGGCTATTAGAAGAGGAGATGGTGTCTCTTCTTCAGTCGTTGGCATTAAAGAGGCTTTCTGAACCGTGCAAGCTTTCAGAAAGCCTGATGTGGAAGTTGTGGCCTGAGTGGTCAAACTCAGATTCTTCTGGGTAGAAAACCTTAGAAAGTCTTGAGAAAAGCCTCAAAGATCATTTGGGCCATCAACCCTGGCTATACAATAGAATCAAGAGTAGAGATTTTATAAAATACAAATGCTAGGGCTTTACCCTCCAGAGATTCTGATTTAATTGTTCTGCTCTGGGCCTGTGCATCAGTACTTTATAAAAGATTCCCATATGATTCTGTGAGAGCAGGTTCGAGAACCACTGAGTTCATCTCATCACCTGGTTTCACAGGGAGAAAATAAGGTCCAAAGTAAAAGTGACTTGCCCAGGCTCCCGTAGCACTATGCCAGTGGAGCAGGGACAAGAACATATGTTTCTTTATTTACAAGCAGCACTGTTTCTACTTCATCACCATTTACTCTTATTTGTTGTGTCAGGTCGTCTATTGTGGTCCTGGGTGGTGGGGAGAATTTCTGAGCCTGACAGGAGGATAGACTGGAGATCCTTCCGTGCTCATACTATTCAATGTTATAAATAGAAGCCTAAAGCCACTGACATTCTCAGTTAATAATATTTGATAATTGTAGGCTGTAATTTTCAGTGAATTTCCTCAATGGAAAATCAACGTATCTCTTTGATTTGTATTTCAATACATTAATATTCTCAAAGATTTCTCAGTTGTGGACATTTATTTGAGATTTATAATTGGAGATAAACTAATTGCTAAAACTTTTCTCCCTGGAAGTAAATCAGCTATGAAAACTTTATTTGTATTTTTGGAAAACAACTCCAGTTTTAGGCTTTATACACAAGGATAAGCTAACAGATTATCTTATGTTCTAGAAAGTATTCACAAGATGTTATTCAATAAACAACAACTCTAAGCATTTGGAGAAGTATTCTTTAAACAAATGAGGTGACACAAATTATTCATACCCTGTTTTTATGTTTGTCTATAAGAGCTGAGCTAGAATAGAATCATAGTTCTAGGGCCAATTAGAGTGGAAGATAGTTTAATAGATAGCATAGGTGCTACTTCATCAAGTTGCATGGTTTCGGGGCATTTTATATAGACTGAATTTTTAGGTGAGAACCTAATGAAATCTCAAGACTATTATTAATAACATTTGGGGACAAGCAGTATACTACTATAATAAGCACAGACAAGGAGGGAAAAGAGAAGTACTGACTAGATATTCTTGGCCTTCTATTCCTAGAAAGATTTTTAAATGGTTTATGGAAAATGGCATCTGTATACACCCATGATAATGTAATCTTCTTGAAGCTGAAAACTAGGTTTTACACATTCCTGATAATAGGGTTGAATTAATGTTTGGAATAAATAAAACACACTCAGAGGAAAAGTACACAAATCCTTCATTTCCTTGATTGGTGAAGTAATTGATATCTCGTATGAGATTTAATTCAGTGGGATTTTATCAACCATCTGCTCTATGTAAGACATAAGCTGTGATCAAAGACAGTAGATATGTGTACTTGATTTAAAAATGCAGCTTAAAGTAAACTCTTTGTCATAGTATGCTCACTGGAGAATGAGAAGGGCAATGTTGGTGTATTTTGGGTGCAAAATAATGAATGTGACCTGCTCTGGATATGGTAAAACCAGGTCTAAGTGCTTAACTTGTAAAGAAGGTATTAGTTTGTTCAGAATTTTATAGCAGATCTTTTTTATTAAGGGAACAAAGAAAACTAGAGTTGACAAATACGCTTGTGAAAAAGCAAATCTATTTTTATTGGTTGGCACTTTCATGCATTCAGCATTCACTGACACTGTGTAAGAAACTCTGAGAGTGTTACCAAAGTGGGCCACATAGTAAGTCAGTAATCAAATCAGCGAGTTGTGATATGACCAGCAAAAATAAACACTTCAAATGTACTTAAGGTAAGTATTGTTTGGGAAAATTTTTGTTTTAATTATGCGTGTGTGTATGTGTGTGTGTGTGTGTGTGTGCGCACGTATGTAATTCTGTATGTTCTAGATCTGAGCGTAAAATACATTTCTTTGTTCAGGTCATGGTAAAAAAAATATCCAACCAACTGTGGTAGGGGACATATAAATCAATCATGGTTTCCATGAATTGAAAATTTACAAGTAAGGAGGAATAGATACAATTATAAGGTAGAAAGTGATTATACTGTGTGAGAGACACAAGTATCTACTATAAGAATGCAATGAAAACAAAATAATTTGAATGAAGAAATCAGCAAAGGCTTAATGGCAGAGAAGACTTTTGTGCTGGACTTGAAGAGTTGGTTAATTTTGAATGGGGTTTGGTATATGGGAGTCAGGATGGGGATTGGTGTGCGTCATTATGCTTATAGGTGTGAAGACATTCCATGATATTTCAAATAAGCATCGTGTGTCCTTTGTCCACTAATGGGAGAGCGTCTGAGTTTGAGAAGAATGTGAGCACATTGAGCAAATAAGAAAGCTAACAAAATGGAGCTGGGGCATAAGAAATGCCTGTTGATTTATGATAAAAAGAGCTAGGTTCAAGGAAGAAAAGTGCATGGAGTGACATGATAATAGTCTATAATTACTTTTAAGATTGCTTATATTGCAGTGGTTACTTAGTTCCTGAATCCTTTGAGGAAAGGGCAAGAGGTACCTAGCCAGAACTAGAGTTACTCCTTGCAGAAAATTGGTGACTCTAGTATTTGCTTTAACTCTTTAGAAACTCTGACATTACTTTTTGGTATCCAGAGTAGATATTTACCAGAGTCACATCATTTTATATCTGGAAGAGACTCATTTGAGAACCATTAGAAGGGAGCAATCAGTTTCCTCTGTGAACATTCAGAATGCACTTGGTGGTAGATTTGGAGTAGTGGGGTCTTTCTCAGATTTTGGTCCTATTAAAAAATGGAGCAGTGTTCCTCAGAAGGTGCTGAAGACTTTAAACTGACTCTGGACAATACTAGTCCTGAGAGATGTGGGAGAGGAGATATTTCTGTAAGGTAAGAGATTGATGCCATGGCATTGAGATTTTTTCCTACTTTACAATTCCACCCCACCTGCCCCCAAACTCACCATCTTGTTATATAGTTAAATAATGCAATTTTCAAAGTTCCCAGTACACAGGAAAAATGTACTGTGATCCTGGGACATTTGGGTGCCTATCAAATTCCAATTACATCTTTTTTTTTTTTTTTAAAGAAAACTGAGGAAAATGCTAGAATTTGCTTATATGGAATTTTCCCACTGAGAGTTAAATCCTAGATCTTCACTATGATGGGTCAAAGCATATGAAATGCTCCCATGTTTGGAATCACATTGTTTAAGAGTCAGTTCTCCCAACACTTGTCACTCCTCAGGGGGATGGTTTGAAAATTAAAATATGCTTGTGTTCCCTTTATCTTTTGAGGTCAGTCAGTTGGTGCTATACAAATAATAATGATATTGATATGCACATATTGTTATTAAATATGAGCTGATATATGGAGTAGTGGCTATTGTATTTTTAATTCATTTCCTCAGACAAATGCAAATATTGTACTTACACAGTTACCTCAGGTGTTCACAAGCTACATTTCCAGTGCAAGCAGTTTAGTAAATATGAATCAAGTGTCACTATTAGTTTTGAATCCACTAGGCACCTTTTTAAGTTTCTGAAGAGCTCATTGAAAGGGGGACTCAGATATGAGGTATATTGTGTATGTGTATGAAAGATTCAGTAGAGATTTAAAGCACTTCCAACCCACATGACACATTAGACATACTGTCTGAGACTAACTTGAAGGTGGGGTTTATCTTGAATTTGCAGTTGTTTACTTTTTTTATAAAGCAAAATTAAGGCAGTGCATTAATTAAGAAATGAGATGAACACAGTTAAGCTGCATAACTTTTCTTAGCCTTAGGATAGTGGGGGGGGTGATATCATAACTTAAAAAAATTTTCAGTAAATATGAAATTATTTAAATGTTTATTATGGAAAAATTCAAACATACAAACATAGCAAGAATACTATAATAAACCTCCATGAATACATTATCCAGCTTCAGCAATTTGACTTATGGCCAGTTTTGTTTCATCTTTACACCTGTTCCATTCCTTACCCAAGATTATTTTGAAGCTAATCCCAAATATTATATCATTTAATTGCTATTATGCATTTTAATCTTTAGTAAGTATGTCTAAAAGATTTTCCTCAACCTTGAAGACCATGCGAGGAGTCCTCTTTTGAAAAGTATTGATCTTGTGGCTTTTGCATGAGCATGGAAGTGGCTACTGTTTTAGGGAAGAGGAGATTAGAAAATGAAGTCTTTTGCTTGTTTCTGGTTTCTGGAAGTAGTCTTAGCTTAGGGAGCAAGATGGAGGAGTGTTACTGGATCAGGGTTTAAACTCTAAGAGCAGCATGTTTGGTTGGGAGACGTCCCATATTGGTTTGAGTTTATTTTAGTTATTTCAACTAAATAGATAAATGAAATTAACATTAGCTATCCTTTTGCACTGACACCCAAACAACTAACATTCTTAAATTATCTAGAATATCATTAGCAGTCTATTTATAGCAGAGTTGTCTTATTTTACACAGTACTAATATAAGTAAAGATACTGAAATCAGCCCAGGTTGAGAGCTCTGATACTTTTGTTACAGTGATTTCCCCCATTTCCTACATGGAGGAAATGGGTCTTTGTGTACTAAACATGGTGAAAAGTAGGTGTTTGTCTTAGATTAGATTACCTAGAAAACAGAGCCTGAGGCAAAAGCTTGTGTGCTTGATTGGAAGGAGCAGGCCAAGGGAAGCAGGAGTGAGGCAAAAAGGAGAGTGAAGTAGGGAAGGAGAGAGAGAGCAAAAATTAAAGAGTAATTTACCAAGCTGGCCAGAACTACTTAACAAGTTCACCTGATTGCTTGGTTTCACAGCACACGCTCAGAAAGGCCTCCTTCACTAGTGTGTCTCAGAATAGTCCATTAATAGGAGAAAGGGAGAAGGATTTATGTACTCGTTCCCAATTCTCAATATTTAAAGTATATGTTTTTCTGTTCAGTGTTGACTTTTCCAGGAAACCTGCTTTATTAGCTTTATTTTCCAAAATAGTTCTCTTAAGTATGTTTTAAAAAAGAAAGTCATGGAAAAGGAAATTGGGGGAATCAGTCATCACGCGGAACTTTCTAGTCTAATGTGACCTCAAGAGAGAGAGAATTTCATAATATTCTACATCATACCTAGTTTTGAACTTTAGTATCTAATTATTATCAATAGAATAGATTAAGAACATGCTTATTTTCCTCTTAATAATGTATGTTGATTATTCATTTTGAATTCTTTATGTTGAAATCAAGAGACTGCCCAGTTACATGTCCGTGTTTTGTCTTTGTCAACAGTTTTTACCTTTATTATGTTCATGAATCTTTTGCTTGAAATTGGAATGCTTACATTCAAGGAAAGGTGGTTGGAGAGATGGTTGACAATTTCTTAGTAGCAGTTTGATGAAATCACTTTTTGCATATTGAGTAAATTAGTTAATTATGTGAAAATTTCTAGCTTTACTTTTGTCTGCCTTATGAAAATTTTTGGAAAATAAATAATTGCATCATGGATTCGAAGACATTTCTATTCATTAATGCTAACACCAGCTTTCTTGTGTAGCTCTGCCTTTCCTATTTTTGCATCTAAACAAGATTTATAAACAAAGGATACATAGTTGTTAGACTTGGCTGTGGTTAGAATGTAGGTATCAAGTCTGTTTAGAGCTGTCTGCACAAGCCATCCATGTGCCCTTGAGAATGACACCTCTGTGTTAGATTTAGTATCATCCATCCCGTACATGGAGAGAGAACAAAATACTCCTTAAGTGTTCTTTCTGCTTTGGCCTTTGAAGGCTTTAAATGACTGATCTCCAGATTAAACATCTCCTAGAGAGAGTGGGGCTTGAAAACCAGGCTTTGTTTGTTGCAGAAAACTTGACTTGTTTGAGGGCCATTTACCTTTGGAACAGCATTCTCCTTAATCCTCTGCCCCCGTATTTTCAAGAAATCATGTTTTTAGTTCTTAATCATGTGTATAAGTTTTACTTCTAACTTTTATTTTTAAAGAACATTGGTAAATTAAGATTAAAATTCCAAAGAGCTAGTTGGTGATGCCTGAAATTGAGTGATTAGAAGTGTGCTCCTTTGATAGACTTTAAGTGAATGAACAAAATGGAGCAAGGGGTATCCATTAATAGAGTGGAGTTTGCTTCATGTCTAAGTTTACTGTTTAAGTTAATTAGGTGTTTAATTCTGGGCAGTCCACTATAAAATAATGTCATCCAGAGAAAACCAGCCAAGATGGAGAGAATGCTTGACATTGTATCTTAGGAATAACTGTTGAGGAAATTGTAACATAACTTCAAGAAGACAGTGGTCAGGGGTCCTCGCGAAAATCTCTATCATGATTTCTAAGAGCATAGTCTTCAGCCTGATACTGTACTACCTCTCATATGTATGTCCTTTTCATTGAATTGGTTTAAAAAATAATTTGCATATTATATTAGCACATTTAGACAATTTGTATAAGCTATCTATATAAGTGTATGTGTGTATTACCTTACTGAGTGTTTATTTTCAATTTTATTCCATTTTAAAGCATGTACAAGTTGGTTTCAATTTTTTTTTTTTTAATATTCAGCTTTTAATCAAACTGAAAATACTTTTGGTTTAAGATGAGGGTCTAAATTAATTTTTAAAATGGCTTATATAGTTTTCAAATTTAATTTAATGAATAATCTCACATTTACACATTAATTTTTCTTTCTTTTACTATATATTTAGTGTTTAGGTATACATGTTTTGTTCCATTAATTGCCATGTATTCTTGTATAAACACCTCCCCACCACCAATTTCATTTTAGACTTTCTTAGGCACCTCTACAGTATCTTCAAAAAGAAAGAGGACTTGCAAGAATCCAATTCTGTTCAACTTAATTTTAGTAAATGCCCTCCTCTATGTCAGAGAACATGAGCAGCACACTAGCTAGTCATGGCTAGGATAGGACCTGAGTAGAAACTTTATCAGCTGTACAACCCACTCGTTCATCTACCCTTTGGTGAAATGGAGAATAGACTTTAACTGGCTTTTGTTCATTGCCTGTTCTATCCTGGGCTTTCTTAAGAAACTTTTCTGTAACTTGGTCATTATAACATCTTTATGAATCATGAGAACTGTCTAGTGGAGTGATTTGTTCCAGGTTTACAACAAGCCCATGGCAGAGACAGCACTGGCACTAGGGTTTTTCACTGTGTTGCTCTTTACTTTATATTATACCAATGTATACTAAGAAAACTGCCTGATTCACAGTCTCTAATTTGTAAATGTGCTTGACATGGTATTGGATTTGGAGTTTTGAGAGGAAGTAAGGCATAATTCTTCTTCTTAAAGATATTACTCTATTTAAATAAATGGAAATTCATGTGTGTGTTCATATTTTTAGCTCTTAATCTAAAATCTTTAACATGGTTTAAGTTATTTGTTATTGAAATCTTGAATCAGAAAAGTTGGATTTCTTTTATGGCAGATTTTTTTGGGGGTGTTTGGGGAGTGGAACAAACCATTTTAAATATAATATGATTGAAACTTTGAGGTCCAGTGTTGTAGATACAAATTTGAATTTGAATCTAAATTAATTAAACTTAAATTAAAAATTTCAAATGCTCAATAGGTACACATGACAAGTATTGGCACAATATAGAACATTTCCAAAATTGCAGAAAAGTTCTATCGTACAGTGTTGATCCACTTGATTCTATAAGTGGGAGATTTAGGAAAAAGGAAGAGCATGTATTGAGGTGTATTTTATTATTTTCTGTAAGTTTTAGAGCAAAGAACCTTTTCTTTAAAATATTTATGATTGATGATACGTTGAGATATCAGAATTTCAAATGATTCCATAGGTAGTAATCAACAGAGCAGCAAGAGAGATAAATCACTGACTACATGGATAGCTCAATACTTTTTATACCCATTTTATAACTGAGGGGATTAAGAGGTACTCCACATCCCAACACCTTATATATCAGAGAAACAAAGAGTACAGTTGTTTGAATGAAATGTCAAGAAGTCCTTCTATTTCTAGAAAAGTGTGGTTTTCTCACATTTATATGGCTGTTAATTGAGAATGAACTGCCATTATGAAGAGATATTAAGAAAGCTTAGGCTGAGACTGACTTCTACATACTGGTCTAATTTCAGACCCAGTTGAGTCTGAATAAGTCTTACTCCGACAACAAACAAACAAAACAAACTGGAACCCAGGTGGATGCTGTGATCTCTTATCCAGTTAGGAAAATATGGAATCAGAACACGTGGAACGATATGTTCCAGGAATTTATTATTTATTATAAGGAGGCCTCTGACTGAAATTTAAATAAAAAATAAAACCAAGAATATATTTCCCCCTTTAGTGACAGCTGGAAATGAAATGTAGTTGAATTCCATTTCTGGACTACTCTGTTTTCATTTTCATCCATCAGCACTCAGGATCTGGTGTTTGTTTTGTGACTAGGTGAGTGGGAGGGGGTTAACATGAGAAATTTAGCAGTGAATGAGTTGGAACCATTTGGTATTATGTCCAAGAAAGCTCACATATCCTAGGTAAGGCAGAGTGAAGTGAACTGGACCCTCCTAAAGTGGTGACCCAAAAGATTGGGTTTAATCCTCTGGTGTGACGGCTTTCACAAGTCTTTTCAAGAGCCTAAGTACCATAAAATACTTGCACAAAAGCCTTCATTGCAAAGAATGTGTGTGTCGGCTTATGTCAAGAGCTCTTAGTGAAGAACAATGTGCCTAAAGCCATAATCTAATAAACAAACAGATAATCTAGTTCAGTTTTGTCTAAGTAATATAATGTCTCTATCAAACTATTTTGTGCTCCTTTAGCTCTATTCACAAGGGAAGGATTGTGCGTGGGAATGTGTGTATATTTCTTGTAACAGGAGGGCATTTAGCTCTTGTGACTGGATGTCTTGTTTTTCTCTCCTGGGTAGCTCTAGTTGTTTATGGTGGGAATTTTCCGTCTTGGTAATTTGGTATTTTACTTGGTTTTTATTGTTAAGGGTGGAAATGTGTACACCTTAATTTAAGAAATATTGTTGCATCACCTCCATCTCAGTTAACAAGGGCCGGGTTGGAAAGTTCTCATATGTTTTGAAGCCTTCCCACCAGATCTTTATACCTGTTAAGTCAAAGGGAACAGGCTATTTCTATTAAGTACTTGTACGGATCTGTGTTGGGTAGGATTTCCAAGAAATGACAGCCTAGGTACTCTCCTTCATACCTCTAGGTGAGCACATATTTGTCTTTTAAAGAATTATGATCTGAGAGTGAGTAGAATATAGTTTTTTTGGGGGGGAGGAAGGGGGTGAATTCTGAGTATAAAAAGCTTCATTTTCAACAGGGCAGTGCAGTGTTCGGGAGTCAGGGTCAGACACAGGTATTGTCCACATTGCAAATTGCTTTTTGCCTGATCTTTTCTAGCAAATTATCTTTATGTTCTCTCCTTGGGAAACACCTTCTTGCAGTTAGGATAACTATCCTTTCATGGCATTGGGGGCATATTCTGACTGTACCCATTAAACAGAAGCCTGTGTCTCTTATTGCCAGTAATTTGCCCTTATACTTAGAGTGAAGAAATCATAAATTATCAGTACCGAAAGGGCATTTACAGGCTATTTACCGGGTTTCTTGAATTTATAAAGGTCGTACCTCCATTATGATCATTCCTGTCAAGTAGTCTTCTTGCCTCTACTTTCATACTACCAGTTATTGGTCACTTGGACATTCTCAAACCAGGTAATTCACTTTTCACTGTTATGCCTCAGGATTTACAAATGCAGCTATACTCTCTCTACATATTTGTTAATATTTCTGTGAAACTTCATGTTTTTTTTGTAAACAAACAATTTTTCTTTCTACGTCAAAAATAGTGAAGGCTCATGGCTTTATGTCTTTTACTCTGAGTTATACTTTTGTCTGAAGAATTAAATATATTTGAAATAAAATATTTCTGTCATCTCAGGTACATGCTATATATAGCTCCAGCTTTTTGTGAACTCATAGGATTCATTTTTCTCAAATAGATTTTAATACCCCTCCCACCCCTAACCCCCCTCCACATTTTAAGGCACTTCACCTAAGAGCTTCACAAAAATGCTGCACTAACATTTTTCATTCTGTTTATGAACTTCAGAGAGATGAAGTAACTTTCTTTAGGCCTTAGCTGTGGTCTGCGTGGGCAGGTTTCTAGTCTTTCTGAGTTTTCTTATCCACAAAATGGACTTAAGAGAAGCAATCCCACAGAGTATGTAACTGGTTTTACTGAAATTCTAACTCAAACTTGCTTTCTAAAATTTCTCAACTTTGTATTTGATAGGTTTTTTTTCCCTTTATTGTGGTATCAAGATGATAGTTGCAAAAAGAAAGAACAGTGTGTGTGAGACGAAATGGAACCTTAAAAATACATTTAAATTTAAAAATATGCTGTAATATGATGAAATTTCCAGAAAATTGTGGGAAACTCCAGAAATTTTACACCATGAAAGACCTTTTGCTCTTGTCTGTACTGGGCCCCGGTGCTGGTAAGTTATCCTTTGAAGTTTACAGTGCTGTGTGCACACTTTCCTTCTTTATGGCACCTTGTGGTTACAAAAAATGCCCCCCTCCCCCAATAAAAAGGATGTTCACACCCCAGTCTCTGGAACCCTTGAATATGCTGGGTTACAAGGTAAAGGGGAATTAAGGTTGCAGATGGAATTAAGGTTGTGAATCAGCTGACTGTAAGAGAGGGAAATTATCCTGGAGTGTTTGGGTGGGCTCAGGGTTATCACTAGAGTCCTTAGAAGTGGACTGTGGAGACAGAAGAGGACTTTGGGTAATGCAGTGTGACAGAGAGCTTAATAGCCTTTTCTGGCTTTGAAGATTGAGGAAGGTGCCCTAAGGCCAAAAAGTGAGAGGGTAGTCTCTAGATTGGAAAAGCAAGAAAATGGATTTTCCTTAGAGACTCCAGCAAGGAATGCAACGCTGCCCACAGCTAAATTTTAGCCTAGTAATACCCATGACAGCCTTCTCATTTATAGAACTGTAAGATAATAAATTTGTGTTGTTTTAAATAATTGTTTATGGTAATTTGTTGCAGTAACAATAGATAACTAATACACAGAATATTATGTTGAAATTATCATTTATATATCTGTTCTCTCTTTTAGACAATGAATTTCTCAAGGGCAACAATGTTATATTTAAAAAACATCATTTTAGCACTATTCCACATTCATGGAACATATAATTTTTTGTTAAACACTGGAGAGAACCAGTATTTATTAAGTGTATATGTACCATATGCCCAATACTGCCCTAGTTATTGTGTTTTGAAAATTTTACTCAATCCCTAGGAATATTGTTTAACCTTACTGAATCTAAATTTTCTCTCTTTAAAATGAGTTCAAGGACTAGATCTGGTTTGGCAAAGTTTTAAGTCCGGATAGAAAATATTTTAGGTTTTGCTGGTTATAAGGTCAACTACTCTGCCAACAAAACACAAAAGCAGCCATAGACAATAGGTATATTAATGACTATAGGTGTGTTCCATAAAATTTTATTTATAAAAACAGGAAATGGGCTGGTTTTGGCCATTTGACCATTGTTTACTGACCTGAAGACTAGCAGACTTCCTTATTCCATACTAATTCCTTTCCAATCTGATGATTTTGTGAGTTTATAAAGTCATACCATTAGTGCAGTTAAGCCACGACAGTACCAGTGGGACTTGGAGAGGTAAGTCTGGTGATGGGATGGGTCTGTTTATAAGAAGAAGCATAATATTGCAGACTCAAGTGCCAGGAAGGGAACTGCCACCATGTCCTTGGCAAACAGACCTGGAACAAATGCTCTTAAGGATGAGACATAAGGAGATCCTTGAATGCCAAAGCTGAGCTCACTGAACTTGACACTCAGAAAACTGGAACTACTGTTGAAGAAATAAAAGGGAGCAATAAATCCATTGCCCTAGGAATGAAAGACCTTTCGAGGCAGCTGGCCAAATGAAGCAGGAGGGGATGAGTTCCTCACTTAGCTAAATTATGTCTTTGGGCAGCCAGATCAGGTCTGCTAAAATAACAAGGTGCCTGAACTTCTGCCCAGAACACGTCACCAAACTTTGCATTTGGGACTGTCTTCCTTCACATGACTTCCTAATCTGAGGGAGTGAAGAAAGCAGAGTGAATGAAATAGTAGTAATGAGGTTTTTCTTGGAGTGCCTCCCTAGAGACAAAACTTGATTTTTCAAGAGATTGCTTGTTGAATTCTCTTTTCTAATTGAAAACAAAAACAAAAAAAAGTAAGTTTGTGAATGATAAGCATCCAATAGATTTTGGAGGGTTTTTTGAAAGTTTTTACTGAGGAGACTTGTCCATTGTAGATGTGGGGGTGTGAGTTTATAGATCAAAGTTGGCAAAGAGGAGCCCATCCAGAACTAAGCAGGGTCATTGGGATTTGAGGATGTTCTTGTTTGTATGACTGCCTGGTTGTGGTGGTTGTTGTTTTGACTTGGCGATTTCACTGGATTTTGAGGACAAAACTGCCTTCTTTGATTGATTCATCACAATAGCTTGTTTATGTCTTGCAAATTGTTAAAGAACAATTTGTCTATTAAAAAACAAAGTGACCCAGTAATACTTCCAGACCTGAGGAAACAGTGAGTTAATCAGTTGCAGAAGCACTTGATGTGCCAAGTTAGTGCCACCTCAGGGCTCCATCCATGGTTCCTTTCCAAGATTTCTAAACATTCCAGAGAGAGCACAATATTTATTTATTTGGCTTAGACTTCATTTTGCTATTGTTTTAGTTATATTCATGCTTTTTTTCTCTCTCCTTTGCCTTTACACCTATCTCTGGAACCACTGTATATCAAGAACTGTATTAAGAATATAGCATATACTCAGTAAATGATTGTATTTTGTATTCAAGTTCCTAATGTGAAGAAAGGGTTATGGTTAAGTCACATAGAAAATCACCACACAATAAAAATATAGTTATGTAGCAAATTGTGGTTTTAAAAATATTCTTAAATTTACCTACTTTAGTCTACACAACCCTGGGCAATATAAAAGACAAGTGCTGTTATTCTCATTTTACAGAGGAAAAAATATGAGGCTCTGAAATTTCATGGTTTTCCCAAGTTCACACAGCTAGTAAATGGTTTAGGTGTGACTGGAAGTGATCTATTTTAATACCACAGTGCTATTTCTTTTATATATCTAAGTCACTTAACTGAGTCATTGATCAAGTCAAGAGCATGTTTTGTTTGTAGAAACCATCCTCATGGGGATGATCATTCAGTTGAGTCTCTCTCAATCTTTCATTTTCTTTCTCTTCCTTTTCTCCCTTCTCTTTTCTCTCCTCCTCCTTCTCTTCCTCCTCCTCCTCCTCCTCTTCCACCTCCTGCTCCTGCTCCTCTTTTTTTTTTTCTCTCTCTCTCCCTCCTTCCTCCTTCCCTCTTACTGACATAAACACACACTATATGCATACACATATTTTGATATTGACGACCACACAATTTCTCAGATTATTCTCTCAAAGAATAATTTATTGGGATAATATTCAACTTGTAGTTGATAAGGATTCATGCATGTACCCACTCGGTAAATATTTTCTTAACTCTTCTTCATCTCTTAACTCTATGAGGCATTGAAGAGGTATGTTGGGATAGAGTGATTAATCAGACATGTGTGGGCCCTCTAAGAGCACAAGGAGCAGTAAGGCAAATGTCTCCTATATTGCCAATAAGGTGCACTGTGAGCATGTTCTGAAAATGTTAAAGAGGATGAGGGGTGGGGAGGTACCTTTGTTAGGAGGCAACCGGGGAAGCCTGTGTGGGGTTGGTAGGTGACCTGGGCCTCAAAATAACCTGGGTTCTGATATGGAGTAATGGTGGAGAGGGAAGTCCTGCTGCAGCAAATTCTAAGAGTACAGAAAGCAAGAAGTTTTAAGGAGTGAATTTTTGGAGTCAAGGAAACTTGTCAGGCAGATTACCGTGTATGTAGCTTAGCAAAAGTGAGCCATCTAAAGTGCAAAACTTCCAGAGCTGCTGTTTGCTGCAGTAATTTCAAAGAATGCAGTTACCAGAGCATTCTACAAGGGTGTATGGTTAACTGAGCTTGTCAAGTTGCTCTCCATTTCCTCACAGGAGGCCCAGCCTGTTTCAGAATTCTTCCTGTTCAGGATGAAGTCTTATCAAGTCTTGGGAAGCCTAGAGCAACAGTTTTATCAAGTCTCTAGTACTTCCAAACCATCATTCTCTAAAACTCCAGCAGAGCTGCCATAGAATTAATTGACCATATATGTGAAGGTTTATTTCTAGACTCTCTATTCTATTTCATTAGTTTGTTTATCTGCCCTTATGGTAGCACTATATTGTTTTGATTTGTGGTGAGATTTGAAATCAGGAAGGGAGAGTCCTCCAACTTCATCCCTCTTTTTCAAGATTGTTTTGGCTATTTGAAGGCCAATGGAAGTTTTTAATATGGCAGCTGTGTATAAGATTAGTTGGAAGGGGCCAGGTTAGTAAGAATGAAAATCATTTAGGCTGTTTCTTAATTCTAAATATGAGGTATCTAGGCATTAAATATTGTGGTAGCAGTAGAGTTGGAAATCAGTACATAGATTTGAAAAATTTGGTATAATTTAATATAGCTTTCTGTGCTCTGTGTGGATGGGTGGAGCAAAAACAGAGAAAAGGGGTTTTCTCCAAACCTTTGTGATTGAGAGAATTGTAATGAAATGAATAAAAATAGAGGATGCAAGAACAAGTAAGCAGGTCTGTCAATTAGGTTATCTAAATTCAATTTTGAGCACAGAGCTTGAGGTTCAGGTGGAGACACCCAGCTGTCAATCAGAGCTGCAGTCATGGAATAAATGAGTGCTATGATTATTCTGGATCGTATGTTGCTTATAAGTGGTATATTCATTTAGAATTGCTTTTTAAATGTAATGCATTTATGGTTACCATGGTGGCAAGAGCCAAATAGAGGGAAGTGATTGGGGACAGTGGCAAAGATGGAGATCTGGTTAAAGGTAATTTTATGAAGCTTCTGTGCTGTGCCTTACCTAAGAGTAAATAGAATGCTAGATATTGTTGACATGTGTTTTATTTTGAAGTGACTGTTATTACTAGGGTCTGAAATCCTTAGCCTTGATCTCTTGGAGCCTAATGTTCCTGTTCTCCAGCTGAGAGAGACTAATTCACCATCTTGTGTTGTAAACACTCACTCATTTTAACTGATTACACCTCCAATGATTCTCAAATCACTAAAATTACTAATTGCTATTCCTTACACATCAAAGAGTGAATCCTGAATAATTAACCCCAAATAAAATTAGACGAATTGGCCCTTTTAATTAGAGTCCCTGCTGCTGTTTGTTCTGAGCTTCCTTTTCTTACTGTTAAGAGACTTTTAGGATGATTAAAACTGTTTAAGACTTAAACAGCCAGTGACCTTTTAATACAATATAAATCCATGAAAGCAATATTTCAACTAGCAGGTGGTGAAGTAAAATTTTAGAACAGGTACCTGTCAGCTCCAGTATTCCTTTGGAAAAAAAAAATACATGCCAAAAAACAACCACCTTGAAATGAAATGAATGTCTCCATTTGATCATTTTTAAAGCATTTGTGTATTCACTAAGTCTCAGACTCAATGAAATGGCAGGGTTGAAAGAGAGTGAGTAATGGTTGGCATCATTTTATAAAAATAGCAACAAGAATGTCTCAGTGAGAAGAATTTGAAGTCATTCACCCATGAAAGAAGAAGACCGGAAAAACCACAGAAAGCCCTGGTCTCATATGACCATTCTCATCTTTAAGGAGTCTCCTGAGGAGGGGGAATGGGCTTGACAGTGGAGAAAGGAGCCTTTTTGGGATTTCATTGCTGCTGAACACCAAACAATTACTGACCTATCCATGCTGCATTCAACCTAGATTTTGTTGAAGATATTTTATGTACTCCTGATCATCTATTCAAAGTCTTCTAAATATTAAGAACCTCTTCTCTTCTTGATAATAATCTGAGGTCATAGGGGCAGAACAAGTCTCCTCCTCATTCTCAAGAGGCCTCAGTTTCTCACACTAAATCTGCCATGTATTGTAGCAAATGTGTCTTCAGCTAAAAATTAGGAGATTTGAGGTCACAGGGGGTTTGTTGTTATGGTTCCACACTCTTTGACTGTTTTATTTGACCACAGTAGTTGAAAATTTCTCCACCCATAAAAAAAAGTTATTGGACTAGCTCGATGACTTTTTTTTTCTTCAAATTAAAAAAAAATCATTTTTTACTTTTCATTCTGAAATAATTTCAGATTTTACACAAACATTAAAAATAGTTTAGGGTTCTCATTTAGTATTTATTCATTTTTCCCAATGTTCCTTTACGCAATCACAATGCAGTTACATAAACCAAGTAATTAATGATGACAAAATACTACTCACTAATATATAGACTTTATTCAGATTTTATCAATTGTCCTATTACTATCCCTTTTCTGGTCTAGTATTCTATCCTGAATTACAAGTTCCATGTCTCATTGATCACTTTTAATCTATGATATTTCTTTAGTCTTACTTTGTTTTTCAATGGAGGCCCATGACTCTTAACCAGGGCTACTCATCAGAATCATCTGGAAGCTTGTCAAGATGCTTGTGTGTCTGGGTCCTAACCCCAGAGGTTCTGATTTAAGAATTCTAGAGTTGGGCCTGAGCATATGTAGTAGAAAACAGTGCCTGGTGATGTTTTGATGCATACCCTAGGTTAAATGTCAGATCTGCTTCAGCACTTCAAACGCTAACATTTTGAGATTTTGTCCACATGACATCTCTACTTCCTTTTCCTTCGTTTTCCTACTTCTCTTCCATTCCCATCTCTCCTTAATGGGAGAAGAGCTGACTCTCCAAAATTCTTGGAGAATTTTAACAATATGTATATACTGTTAAAATCTGTCTACAGATCTTTTATTGCAGAAGAAATATCATGTACAGTGCATATGATTACAATGTTTCTGGAGGCTGAGGTGCTCTCATATCCAGAGAGTGACTTAGGGATGAGGCCTCAGTGCCTAAATTTTGAAGACATGCTTTAAGTAAGGTAATGCATATCAACAACAATGACCACCACTGCAAAACTGGATGGCTAGCTTTAAGACTAATGTTATTAACTATTCAACTATAAACATCATGCAGGACCTGTTACCCACCAAGACTGTGATGTATTGACCTTATGCTAATAATTAGAGGCAAAGTTGTCCACGGTAAAATACATATGTTCGTTCTTTCAGAGCTCAATTTAATTGATGTAATAGAGATTCGTAATAATAATAATTTGCAATAATGATAATAAATATAACCATTTATTCAGCATCTCCTATATGCTCTATATAGAGATTAGGGAAACAGAATCTGCCCTCAAGGAGGTTATAGCCTAGTAGGAGAAGGCTGTCAGTATGCAGTTAAACTAACAAAGAGAAGAAAATGTCCTCTAATAGAGCTAAACCAAGAAGGAACAATATCTTGTTATTAAAATTGAGGATGGTTCACTCTATCCAGATTTAGCAGTGGTGAACTAAGTTAAATGAGCAACTTAAAGTCTTCTTATTGTGAATCCCCTCTCCCTCAAGCTTTATCATTATCTTTGAAAGGAGGGTAAGCTCTCGTCTCAATGGCCACCACAGGATGATGTCTCATCTCTAAGGAAAGGGGATATTTTTTGGAATAGTAGTCTCTCAGCACATTGATATTTGTTTGCCAGCTTCTTTTTTCAGTGGTAAATTAAGAATTTTGTTGTTGTTGTTGGTTTCCATGGACTCTTGCCTCATTTTCTGTCAACAACATAAATTTTTCATTTTAAATTCATTTTTAAATAGAGAATTTCACTTTTTGTTATTGGGGCTGGAGATACAAAAAATGCTATTTGTTTCTAGTATATTTGCAGAAACAGACTCTCCTCCTAATTTCATATTACTTAAAAATTATTCAGTGCTTTTGGCTACAGAATTGAATTTGTTTTTTCAACAAATGGGAACCACTGTATGACAGAGAAATAGAGTATGGTTAGATGTGTTGCACTAGGTGTTTCGCCTTGATACAGACTATTTACTTGTGATTAAATATGAGGACTACTGAACTCAGTGAAAACCCAGAGGTTCTGTACTAAATAAATGTAGAGTGAAACTGTCCTTTGGAAAATCAGGGAGACTTCATCTACTTTAGGATAATATTTCTTCTTGCCTTTAATTATAGAATCTCAAAGATCATTTCAAAATAAATTATTTAGAAAGAAATGAAGATGTTACATTTTGGCTTGGGTAAATATAGTGGTGCATTAAAATTAAACACTGGGTTTCAGTAGATTGTGTAATTCATTTCAAATTGTCTTCCTTTTAATTATTTTTTTTAAATCTATGCCTGTAATTCACACTTATTGTATAATGATTAAACTAAAAGGAGAAGGAGTAACAAAAAAACCTCTTGTCATCCCAAGAGCTATCTATAGACAACTTTTGTTAACATACAGGTTTATACAAAAAAAAAAAAAAAAAGACCATATTAAAAATGATATTCAGTAGCCCATTTTTTCTCTTCATATGATAATATATTAGAAGCAGTGTTTAGTGTTCTTCTCTCAATTACTCTATGACCCACTCTGTCACTGGATTTAAGTCTTTGTTCAAATACCACCTTTGTGAGGCATTTCCACACTTTCTCTTTAAAATCACAATACTCTATCACCACCCTCGTAGTTTCTTCCTCCTTCCTTTCCCTACATTTCTATGCAGTACTTATCATTTTTGATATTATGTTTTATTTAATTGATTTTTAAGTATTCTTCTCCTCCTGATAGAGCATAAATTTCATGAAAACAGCACTTTTTGTTCTGTCTGTCTGTCTCTCTGTTTGATTTTCTCTTTATTGTCCAGAATAACACCTCACACATAGAAAGCACTCAATCAATAAATAAATAGATGCCAGGTTGAGATTAACAGCATCATTTTGATGGCTACACAGTTTTCTAGTGAATGACTGATTGCCGTAGATTTTTTTATCAATGTTTTATTGATGACATTCTGATTATTTTTTACTATATTTTGTAATGATGAAAATTGTCTAACATACTTCTCTTTGTACTTCTTTGGTAGGATAATTTATTAACACTGGTATGTCTGAATCAAAGTGTATAAATATTTTTAAGGCTTTTGATACTGTTTATACATTAGTAGATACGAGTGCTGATTTTCCTGTACCATCATCTCAGTCCTTCCATTTAAATGCCATTACTTAGAAAACTAAGTACTATCAGAGTCAACAATTTGTCTTGTAGTTAAGTAGCAGAAAATAAAATGGAAGAAAATCAGAAAGCTCAATTTTTTAATGTATAATTATGTATAATAAAATCCTGAATTCCAAAAATGTCTAGCATGAGAACTGAAGAATCAAAATTATTGAAGGTCAGATATCTTCTCATTTACAGATGATGTGTCATTTAAGGGAGGATGTGTTGTTGCTAATTTTATGACAATGAGGATAGGGAATCAGGAATGCCCAGCTTTGCCCTGTTAATTATCACCAGAGAGTGCTCAAAGGGGTGCACATTCGAGGAACAGGAGCAAAATGAGAATCCAGGAACTACGTTAGTAATAATGTTTAATCTCTTTCCAGCACAAAGGTCTGTGGTAACACTGAGATGATGTGTAAGCTTTGGCACTAGGAATAAGCATGTAAATTATCCTATCTCTAACATGTTGAGTAAGTCAGGGCAAGTTCTTTCATATTTTTAGTTATAACCAATGGATAGTAAGTAGTTTGAGATGACTGAGAGACGATACATTACATGGTACTTACTCTCAATGGTTTCTTGACCTATGTCATATCTCAGTATTTCCTGGTGGTTTTTAAAACCTTATTCAATTTAACATTTGTAGATGGCACATTTCTAGGTAAAGAAAATTTCTCTTTTGTGTGTATGTGTTATTTTAAAGTTGTGAATGGATAAAATAATGACAGGTTAGAAACTGGTGTAATGAAAAGTAAGTTTCTCTTCCACTCTTGTTTCCCATTTGGAAATTCACCTTTACGAGGCAACTTGCTGTTGAAATTTCTTGAGAATCTATTTAAAAGATAAGATACTTCATGATGACACAGGAATATATGTATATATGGTATCGTATTATTAATAACGCTATACATGCTGTTCTAAACCTTGAATATTTCATTTAAAAAATATTTCATTCAGTGTGCTTTTTGGTTTAGTTTTCTTGGCATGTGTGTTTTAATGCAAACTGAAGATGGAGTTGAGGGTGAAATTGTAAAGAAAGTCTTCAGTTGCTTGGTTTTATAATAAAGAGCCTCTAATCTATAAGGAGAATGCCATAACTGTGACATAACTCAGCCACCTTATGAAGATTGTCTCGCCTGTTGTATTTGTTTCATCTTCTCACTTGTTCTTTTTACTCAACCTTATTAAGAGAGCTTCATCTTCTTAGGTTTGGTCTACTCTACCAAGTGGGCAGGGCAGGTTTAGACTCAGCTGCCCTCTATGCATAAGTTCAGTGCGCAGTTTGAACAGATTACTTACATTTAATTTAGCTTAGTGATGTTCGAGCTGTGGGTTGAGACCCACTTATGGATCACACTCACTTTAGTGTGTCACAACTGACACTTTTTAAATAAATAAATATAACGGACATTTTCAGTGTACTTTACATGTAGTAAGTATGGTTTCATGAAACCCTTGTGTTGGATATACATGTATTTATGTATGTATAGATAGTAATATTGCATCATGGTATTAAAAGTTATTTCTTTACTCTGTGTTGTGATTAAAAAAAAGTTTCAGTGTCATTGGTTCAACTACTTAGATCTGCAGAGTGACACCATGAAGTAAATGTTGTTATCTTCCTTTAAATAGCTAAGGAAAATCGAACTTGAGATGGTGGTGATGCCTTTTCCAAAGTAAAGGATAGAGCTGGAGTTTGTGTTTTAAGTTTATGGACTTGAAATTTTATACTGTTTTTTTTTTTAACATATTTCCTTTCTCTGTTAGTTATTATTAATGGAAGTGAATAAATGCTTTTATTTGAAGCTCATGATTTGCTCACCATAATTAACTTTTTTTATTTTTGTGTATATTGTATGTTCCAACCCAATCTCTTGTGTACTCATCATTTAAATTCTTAATTTGAGGAGCCCCTAAGTGATTTTATTTATACCAAGCTTACAGTTTAGATTTTTCTTAAACAACCCAAAATTCTCCACATAAGAAAGTTGGAGAACCAGCAGCTGCCAGCTAGAAGAGCCCTGGAGTCACGCTTCTCTATGTGAAGTCCATGTCAGCATCATCTGGGAGCGTGTTGGAAATGCAAAACCTCATGCCTAACCCCAGACCTGCTGAATCAGAGTTTGCATTTTATCTCCATCTCTTTGTGTTTTGATCATCGATGTTTGAAAAGCATCTAAGGCATCACGTCATTTTTTTTTTTAAACATCAATTGAATGATATTTATTTATTTATTTATTTCATTATTCAACTTGTGTTTATAAAGAGTGTACCATAGTCCAAACCTGATGCCAGGTGGTGAAGGTAGAATGATAAATTATAAGTGGGCTCTCCTTATTAGAAACTTTAGTTCCAACTAAGAGAGAGTGACCATAAGCACATAAATGCAATCAAGTTTTAGAGATGCTATGATTAAATTGTATATGAGCCTCAAAGAGGGCTGCTAACTAAATCCCTGTTTATGTGTTTAGGTTTACATAGATATTTACATGAAGAAGAAAGATAATGATGCTTGCTTTCTTTCTTTCTTTCTTTCTTTCTTTCTTTCTTTCTTTTTCTTTCTTTCTTTCTTCTTTCTTTTTCTTCCTTCTTTCTTTCTTCCTTTCTTTCTTTTACTACAGTATATGAACTGAGACTTCACTTGATGATCTGAGTTTAATTACTCTCTTTTGTTTTTCCACTACAATCACACATAACCAGTAATTTATGATCTTCTTTGCTGGTAAATTCTAGTTATTTGTTTTTTTTTTTTGTTTGTTTTTTTAAATTTTGATGGGGGTGTTTATATTACGAAGGCATAAGCAAGCTCTGCATTTAGGTGCCTTTTATATACGCTCAACACATGTTACTAGGGTAATTACAATGGGTGATAACTCCACTACTACCAGGTAACCCCATTGCTTCTCAATGTCACTGCCTTTTTACCTCTAGACTAGAAAGAATAGCCTGAAAAACATTCACAGCTGGGTTCTTAGGGTTTTTCTTCATTCTTCTTATCAGGTTAATGGTATGCACAGCAGGTTATTTTCTGAAGTAAATTGGCATAAAGTATTTTTTGAGAATCAGGTATATAATACTTTATTTGCTTAACTCTCTCTTTAACCACCTCATGGGGCTACCTCTGGCACAATCAAAAACCTTTGAATATTGTCTTAATGATTTGGGATGATATGGAGCAAATTAAGTGAGATCCTTTCTAGTTTCTTGCCAGGCAGAAGGTGGATCCATTTCCAGCTCTGTGTTTAACTACCTGTGTAACTTTGAGTAGAACATTTTACCTGGTAATTAAGGAATAAATATATTTTCCATGTGGTAAGCTTTGGCTGGTGAGAAAAAAGGTAAAGAAAGAATCAAGTTTGTAGGCATCTCTGTGACTACTCCACTTCTTGTTAAATCAAATGTTTCTATCTTAGATTTTATGTATCACTGTACTATACCAATTGCCTGATGGTGTGTTATTTTGGGGGGCTGCCTGCTTGAGTTATCCAATGCCCCTGAGTTTTACAGAGTCTGGAAGTTCCATTTGGATTTCTCTGGCAAGCAGAGAGGACTGGGCCTGCACTAATGTGAAGGTCAACAGCTTAGCATTGCTAGTGGGAAGGTTTTGCAACTGATTCTATTCAGCTGCTCTTACTCTAAGAGGGTCACCACCTAAGCACCTAAGCCAGATGCTCCTTGATTGTTTTAAAAAATGCAATGGAAAGCACCCCCTCCCTCTGGCCCACCACCCCAACACACATTGTTCTTTCTATTTTGCTTTCTTCTTTAAACATGGAAATTTTGCCTTCTCACTTAAATTGAATTTATTCTTTCTGAAACTTAGAGGCATTTTCCTTTGTTTACTTGCCTGTTAAATGGTGAGCTGTAAGTCAGAATTCTCATGGTAGTTCTTAGTTTGATTTAAGATGGTTATTAAGAGGTTTTCATTCCATCTATTTCAACTAGTTGGAATGCAATTGGTGTAGTGCTTCCCTCCAAAGGATCTATTGTCTGTATTCTATCCCTTCATTGTGTGTATATCTGTTTTTGAAACATTTACCCATTCTTCCGCATCACTTTAAAATGCGAGATACACTCTGAAGAATACAATAAGAAGTCTATGACAGTTGAGTCTGAAGAACTGAAAACTTTGGTCTAAGTTAATAACTGATCTAAATTAAGCAGATGATTATAGTGAGGTTATCACTAGGGCTTTTAAAAATCTGCCTAATCTTATCTAGAATATAGTCTACAGTCATGTTGTCTTTTTTTTTTTTTTTCTTTTTAAACATACATTCCATTTTTCTTTTCTGATCCTTTTCACTCTCTCAGGAGTGTCATCAGCTTGTGCCTCACTATGTTTAATTACTATGACAGAAATATTGTCAAGAAGGTTCTAGTTGGAAGGGACCTCAAGGACAGGTAGTTGTACTTTCTATTGTGTAGACTAATTTGCTGTGAGAATTTGGACTGTCCATTTGTTTTTTGTGGGCCTCTGTTTCTACCTTTATAAGATTTCATTTAATTCTGATACTGTTTAATTTTCTGACAAATCTCCATGGCATAATAGAATCTGGTAAATAAGAAGATGCTCAGAAATCTTTTAAATTGGGTGTGAAGAACACATAGGTCTAGATAAAACATTCAAACCTGAAAGATAGACTGTGAACTAAAATTCAGTAGTCAAGTTTCCATCAACATTAACCTTACTTTGCTGATCACTTAAGATCTCATTGTGTGAATTCTTCTCATACATTATGACTTTTAAAAGCAGAAAAGAACTTAGTGACAATTCTTTCTATTTAATAAGTGTTAAATATTTTTAGTGTAGTCTTTGGCCAGATAAAGGCCAGATGAATTTCTCAATCTTGGCTGCACATTAAAATCATCCGGATTTTAAAGGAATACTGGCATCTGACTCTTGCTCCCCACTCCCTTTCCCCTATCCCCAAGACCCTAATTGAATTGGTGTGAGATGGCATTTTGGGATTAAGATTTTTAAATAAGCTTCCTTAGCAACTCTAGTTTGTAGCTAATGTTTGGAACTACTGGGTAGAGTTAATAAAGCTATATGAGACTTATAACCCTAATAAAGATATGGATAAAGTATGTCTTCAGATGTGTACAGTCAGAAGGGTAAGAGAAGTAGAAATGTTTCTGTATGACATAAGTCATTGAACCTTACTAAACCTCTGGGGTCTAAGGTAGGAATAATGATGTGGTACTTTGCTTAATACAGTGTTTCTCAAAGTGTGGTTCCCAAGACCAATAGCATTAGTATCTCCTGGGAATTTATTAGAAATGCAAATTATTGGGCCCTACCCTAGACCTACTGAATCAGAAATTCTGGGGGTTGGACTCAGAAATCTATGTTTGAACAAGACCTTCCAGAGATCCCAATGAACTCTAAAGATTGAGAACCATCAGCATAGAGAGTTGTGTAGGAGTAGAAGGTAGTGTATGAAAATCTTAGCACAGTGCCCGGGGCATTGTGAGAGTCCAAAAGGCAGAGTACTATACAGATAGTGTGTGTGACTGCTTGGTAGTCTGACTATGGCTTGGAGGTAGGCCTGACAGCTGTTAGCTACTCTTCCAACTCTAAGACTGTTATTTATTAGGCAAATGGAGCCTAAGTGAATCATCTCAAAAGATATCAGACCAACGAGTCCAACACATCATCTTTCCATAGTGCAGTTTAGACTTTTTTCTTTTTTTTCTGAAGCCTTAAGTTGTGTTGCTTTGGCACTATCCAAAAGTAACTCATTGAGTGATAGAGACTGCTACCTTACTACTTATGCCCTAAGTATGGAACTGCTGAAATGGCAAGTAAAAGCTACTTATCTATAAATAAAGAAGAACATTTTCCCAACACATCTAAAATATGTTTAAAAGAAAAAGAACAAATAAAGAATTTTGTTTTTAAATGGAAGTTTTTTTTTTTTAATTTTTTCCTAATAGAATTTCTTGCAGAGTATTTAAAAAGATTCTATACCAGGAACCCACAGATCTAAGTCTATACCTCACATCTTAAGAGATTAAGCATATTCTTCCAACAAGTCTAACTTCAGTGTGCTGTTCATGTTGGTCAGTGATGTTGAAGTATCTTAGTGTCCTAAAACCTCATTACCTCCTGCTTGTACTGCATACAGATTTCCAAATTGGATGTATCTTAATTTCAGTTTCCTCTCGTCTATTCTACATGTACTTTAAATTAGTCTTTAGTAAATCATATTGCAATCAAATGTTACCTTCTCAGAAATCTTTGATGGATCTCCACTGTATGCATGATAAAATTCAAACCCTTTGCTAGATGTGCAACACACTTAAAAGCTTATTTTGTCACTGCTTTAATTTTTTATAACCTAATAGTATTATTTTACTTTCCTATATTTATGTCATATTGTAACTTGATCTTTGCTAGATGTGCAACATACTTAAAAGCTTATTTTGTCACTGTTCTAATTTTTATAACCTACTTGTATTATTTTACATTCTTGTATTTATGTTATATTGTAACTTGCTTTTTATTCTCCAGTCCCTGAATTTTTTGACCTCTATGCCTTTATTCCACTGGTTTCTGCCTAGAGTGGACTTGCTTTGCACATCATAATATTCGGGGGCAATTTAAATGCTCAGTAAAGCCTTCCTTGTTTCTCCACCCAGACATAAGCTTTGCTTCATTTCAACTTCCAGAAGAGTTTCTTTGTACATCTTAATAAATTAGATCTTGTGTTATTCTTACTAGTGTATACATATTTTTCCTTTTTTAGGTGACTGAAAGTTTATTGAGGGTAAGGACCAAGTCTTAGACACTTCAGTAATTCACCACCTCAAGCAACTTCCCCATCCTGACTAAATGTACATGACCTCTGTAGACTAGCTTTTATGTCACTTCTAAATATTGAATCTGGTCCTCATTCTTCTGAAAGTTAAGACTACTAATTAAGGTGAAAAGTACTAAGATAGGGAATAATCATCATACAAAGCAAGAAATTATGTGTCAGTGCCAATTACAAAGCAGTAAAATGCCAGCAAATATTTGTTTTTAAGAGTACTATAAAATTACATCCATATTAACTTCATGTGTGTGTTTTCTTTCCTTAGGTGATTTTCTTCCACCCCCACCCCCACCTCTAGATGATGCCGGCGCCCTTCCATCTGGCTCTGGGAACTTCCCTCCTCCACCACCCCTTGATGAAGGTGCTTTCAGGGCACAGGTAAGATCTGTGGTTGAAGTCATGTTTATAAGCTACGCTAGGAAGCTCATGAATTCAGTGATTGCTTCTGTGGTGGATAAACATTTATCCAGAGCCTACAGAGAGCTTTGCAAACTCACAAAGAGCTAAGGCCCTTTAATGCAGAATGCCAGACTCCAGCTTCTCAGAGTTCTGGCAGCTTGCACTTTGAAGCCTTGGAAATCCTTTTACCTACTAATGTTGTTTTGAAACTGAAAGCCATTTTTTAGGAATGCCACTTGAGAAGTTCACATTTTCTTGTTATCCTGGGGATACACAACCATGCTTTTTCATTGCCTTTTTTCCCAATCCACAAACGTTGCATTCTGCCTTCAGTGAGGCTGGTATTTTAAGACTCTGGTTGATCACTGTGTCCTAATTGGTCAGCAACATCTTTCTAGCAAAAACGGCAACAAACATTCTTAGGGTTTTCTCTTTGAGTGACGTTGAGGATGCACATTGTAGCATGAATTGATTATATGCAACTGTTGTGCTCCAGAGAGTGTGGATTGCAAAATAACTCAGGGCTGGAGTGAGAAGCCACATTAGGAGGAGTTCTCAGCCTGTGATCCTGTAAGGGCGCTGGTGACCAGCTGCCACAATTTAGGTAGCTAAATGTCATTCACGTCAGGAAGGAAATATTAATAAAGTCAAAGAATTATTATTTTTTAGGGGTGATGATGTTACTCTAGATAGGTAGAATAAAAAGACAGTCCTTAGAGTTTTAGAGAAACATTGAAAATATTTGTGGATGAAGTGAAATGGAGTCTGGTATTTGCTTCAAAATAATAAGAGTAGAGAGTTGCTGTGTGAGAATAAAGGTGAAAAAATTAGTTGATTGTTGGGTACTTGGAGGTTTATTCTATTATTTGGTCTACTTTTAAATGTTTAAAATTCCCCTTAATGTTTTAAAAAGGAAAAGCTATAGGAAATAACCACTTAAATAGTTTAAGTCTATTTTATGGTCTTCTTTCTCCTAAATTTTGGGTTGGAGGAGATTCAAGAAGAAATGATTCATTCATTCAAGAAATATTCTGTGCTCTTGTGTGCGCACCGTGATAGCACTAGGAATTCTACAGTGTTCTGCCCTCGTAACACTTCTGTCTTTGTAAACAAAATATATACATTACAAAGTACATTAGAATGGGATCAGTAATACTGGTCGGGGAGAGGCTAAAGGATACAGGCTTCTGAGGACGGGCATGGTCAGGAAGTCCTCACTGAGAAGGTGACACCCGAACAAAGACTTGGAGGAGGAGAGGGGGAATGAGCCATGTGGATTTTGGGGGAGTGTATTTTCATGTAGTTATAACTAGTTAGCTCCAATTTTGTTTGAGGCTAGATCTTAAAGGCTATTAAAATTTTCTGTCTCAGGTACATATGTCACAAACTCCCTCCATTTTATCTTGCTGTATGCTAGTAAAAACAGATTAGATGCCAGTAATGAACAAGAGTCCTACAAAGTTTATATTTATTTAATGCAACAGAAAGATTCCTTGGAAAAGAAAAATAAGATGATCGATTTCCCTTATTTTTAGTAATTTTCTTTATTAAAATGAAAAGAAATGTAAAGTTTTTCTTTTATGTACTTTTACTCTTATTTTGTTGAGGGTGATTCTTCACATATTGTTGAATTGACACAATTAAAGGCTTCACTTCGTCTCTTCTCCTTGTTGGATTATTGTGGAAACTATTTTGTTGCTTTTAAAATCTTTATTTTTAGAAAGTGTGTTTGACTGTTACAGAAGACTTGTGTTTGAATATTATTTGAGCAGCTTATTCTAGTTATATGATTTTTGAGCCAGTCACACTAAGTCTCTGTTTCTTCATAATTAAAAATAAGGTAACTGTATCTGCCTCTGGTAATTAAATGAAATATGGATGGATTTGAAATTGCTAAACTATGATGTCTATACAGCTATTTTGATGTTATACTTATTACTATATAAAAATAAGAACAACAAGAATAATGATAAGGCTTGGTCAAAGGATATCATTAAGAAAAATTCAAACATGAGGTCTTCTAAAATTATAGATCTTTTTCTTTATGGATCTTGTCCTGATAACTATTCTGAAACCACGACTTTGTTTTTGAAAAGGAAGGAAATAAACAAAAAGCCTGTTGCCATGTTGGCTTATGTTCTCTGCAAAACAGAAGGAAGAAGGATAAAAAATAAAATATAGTTTGCCAAATGGAAAAGGACGAATCTGGTAGGGAGAGGCACGTGATTCTTGAATATATATATGGAAGACTGCTGGAGAGTTCAAAAGAAAACAGGCATGCCCTTGCCATGTGTAGTGGTGACAGATGATGTGATAGTGGCTCACACTGGTCACACTGGCACCACCTTTAGATTTGAGCTATAATATAGTCCAAAGTAATATAATCACCGGAGAACATTTTGCACTTTTTCCTCTCAGCCATGGTGAAACCAGCTGTTGCCAAGTCCAAATTATAACTGGTAAATGTGTTTTTATGTAGAAGTCTGTTTATGTTTCCAGTCAAGTTTTCAGGTCAGAGCCAAAAGAACGTCTACTAAGTGTGACTATAAGAATTATAAGATTTTCAGAGCTAGAAGGGCCCTTGGAGATAGATCATTTAGACCAACCCCGGCGCCAGGCATCTAGTTACGACCCTTTCAAGTCCTTGCTAAAATGAATTAATTTCCTCTCTTTACAAATGGGGAAACTGAGGCTCAAGAAGGTATAGATCATGCAGTTTCTGACTGAGCTCTCCTGGATGTGAGAAATCTTGCTTGACTCCTGGATTTGTCCTTCTCACTGTACCAGATGGCCTGTGCACATGGCTTTACTTTAGTCCTCTATCAGCCTGTAAGGCTCTGAGGTTTGGATGAGGGGTTACATGCTCTTGTTTAGAAGGACCAGGTGCTGCTGGAGTTTTTCTTGACTCATTGAACATTTGATATATGCTGTAAACTTTTTTTTTTCTTTGCAAAAGGCAAAAAAAAAAAAGTCAGTGTCAAGAATTCTCATTTTGAGAATTCTCATTTTTTTATGGGAAAAGATGACTCTTGGAAAACAATTTGAGATATTTTCTTTTCCACCAGGATCAGTTTGACCTCATTGCCTGTGAGATTTGGAGTGATCATTTAGCAGTCACTTCATTCATTTGTTCTTAACTCATTCATTATAAATTCAATACCTTCTCTAACTCATACGTGTATGCTTGATATTTATAGCCTTTGAATTTGGCATTGTGGGTTTAGTGCCCTGAGTCTCAACCTTGAGACTGTTAGCTTTGTTCTCAGCTGATGTTCTCAACTTCTTCCTATTTTCAGCCACAATGGACAGATATACAGCATTGTTTAGAGTAGTTTAAAAGTGTGGAGAATGTGTCATTGAAAGTCAGGTTTTCAAGGGTTTTAGAGATCGTAACTTCAGTTCCTTTCTGTTGTTTGAATCTACTAATGTTTTTTTTCAATTTAATAAAATGCGAAATAAAGGTAAGGCAATATTGAAGGATAAGAAGATGGATCATCTATAACTTCTGAATCAAGTTTGGGAACTGCATGTATACACAGCTTTTAAATTAAGACGTTTCATGGCAAATTATGCCTTGGTCATCATGCTTTGATCAGAAGCACAGTCCAAGTCCTGTGCTGTCATAGAGGGTCAGGGACATTAATTAACTATGGCTAGGGATATGTAGGAAAGATTCTTAGAAACTATTTCAATTAAACGAACTTTGGTGGCTGTGTGGGACCTTCATTTTCAGATGGGGGAATGGATTTTTTAGCAATGAAGTAAAAAGAATAAGAATACAAAGGAAGGGAAACACAAAGTAAGTGGGATAAGCCTGTACTTCTGGCTGTGGAATTTACCCTTTATACTGAAATTATTGACAATTTATTGTAAGTGTTTGTTACTATTTTAAATATAAAGGTGACATCCCCAGATATGTTGTTGGATGTCAAGTGGTGCCTTTAATGCACCATAGGGCAAAATATGTTGCACTTGTGGGAAACCCCATACAGACAGCTCTGATTGTCTGGTAGACTTCCTTGAACTCCTCGGTGACTGATACCTGATGATTTTGAATTCAGGTGCCCAATATTTAACTTCCTCTTTTTACATCTTTGCTTGGCTTTTTTTTTTTTTTTTTTATGACCTCCAGTCGACAACTTTTAACTCTGCCTCTCTCATTGTGACTCAGTCCTGTGGCTTGCTTTCTACATACGTGCTATCCAGTGGTTTTACACTTTCAGTTGTGTCTCCTCATCTATTCATTCAGGCAGGATGGCCACATTTGCTTCTATAACTCCAGTTCCTCCACCTCAGAAAACAGACTGTTTTGTCCATCTCTGTTCATTCCAAATCTTAAATTTTTTTTTCTCTTATTGAACTGAAATGTGTTCCTTTATAATTGTCTCACACTGATTTTCTTCCTGCTGTCTTAGAAAATGACACACATTCAAGGGAACTGTCAAACCAGGAGAGACATCGATGATGTCTGCCCCTAGAAGTTGATCAGTAAAGCTACTGAAAGAGGTGACTCTTCTGAGGAGAGAGTGAGAGCAGAGTAATGTGAGCTGAACACTGAACTTAGGGAAATGCCCAGAGTAAGTTGACAAGAAAAGAAAGAAGAGAAACTTCTGAAATCATTTGTGGTCCTACTTACAGTCAGTCTTCAAAAAGTTGTACCAACTCATTTCTGTTCTTGTGAAAATGATTTCAAAGCTCATATATGTGTAGTAGGGTCAATGGTGTATTATAGTCATTTATCCACTTACCCATTTTATGTATTTTATTTATCAATGATAGCTTAAAAATCTACTGAAGTTTAAGTAGAACTGGCACTGGAATATGTGTCTTGTGACCTTTAGTCTATTACTATCCTGGTTACATGTGTTTAATGATAGAGTTTTACTTTTAGACATGGAGAACTCAGGCCTATAGCCATGGCGACATTCATCCATGAACTCATAGAAATCAGTGGCAGAACTTACTTTACATGGTATAGACATACTCTATTATAGAGATCATCCCTTCTTCTCCTGGTAGTGAGGTGAGGAAGGAGGAGGTGAGATAAAACAGGAACAGATCCAAGTAATAAAGGCTAAGAGCAGGTGTAGCGTGTAATATTGCCAGAGCAAAACCAAAATGGTCAGTAAAAGCTTGATTCCACTCTAAAGTGCTTGTCCCTTCTGTGCAGTGAGAATAAAGAATATCTTGGTCCATGAAAACATACCAGAAGAGTGATTGAGATGCTTCTTTCTTCCTGGCCCTTTGCCTTGTTCCTTCAGCCTTCGGTTAGCAAGCCATAGTTGCCTTGTGGGGTTGTTTGTGACCCTGGCAACAGCAGTAGCAGCAGCAGCTTGCTTTGCAATTATCTCCTCCTTTTATGGTCCACACATATAGGTCAGTGTTTGTTTAGCAGAGCTGGTGGGTTCTTAGGCATGTCGCTGGTTCTGGTCAATGTGATTTTCTAGCAGCGAATGTCAAAGTTTTCCTGTTTGTCTTTCACTCTGAATCATCGTCTGATTGGGTATTCAGTTGAGAAGAGAGAGGTATTTTTGGTGTCTAGACTTATAAAAACTTCTTTGAAAGTAGAGACCAAGAGCCCACAGGGACTATTACAATGTTTCATTTAGCCACTTATACCTTTTTCATGGAATGCCATAGTTTCTCTTCCTCATTTAAAAAAAAATATTTAAAGAGATAAACTTTTTTTCTCTGAGATTGATAGTAGAGTATGTGCACATACAAACCCACTCACCCTTATCAACTCAATTATCATCGATAACAGCTACCTTGAAATAATCTGGGGCACATGCACGCTCTTTGCAGTGAAAAAAAAGTTATTCAGCTCTATGTAGGGATAACTAATAAGGTTAGCTTTACCTTAGCTCTGGAGTTCTTTTATAGTGAGTAGTTTATGATATTTGTGTATTTTAGAAAATTTGCTTTGCCCAAAGTTAAGTGAAACTGCAGTTGGTTCTCTCTGAGTCAGTGGAAGTTTTTATCCCCTTTTGTCTCTCTTGTCAAGAATCTTAGTGATCTCTTCAAAGCTGAAATATATTTTTTTATAGGTCTAAACTTTTGTGCATTTTTTTATAGTAATGTAAATAACTCAAATAACATAGGTTAAATATTTTAAAACATCTTCACTCTATCAAGGAAAAATTATGATATTCATATATACCCCACTCCTAATATGTGTACCATATGAAGCTTGAACATTTTTCTCTCTGCTTCCAAAATGGTATTTAAAAGAATTTGGAGAACGTGTTGTAATATTTTAAACTTCATAGCACTTCTTTTTTAAGAATCATTTCTCACATTAAATTAAACTACGTTATTAATAAACTATGACTTTTACTTGTTTATTGCACTGTTTCGTGTTTACTATTTCTTTTTCTTGAATTCATCATCTGAGTCTTTACTTTTTTTCTTTCTTTTTTCTGCCATAGTACTTCATCAAGTAATTTTTTTTTTTTATCATGTAGGTGATATATTTCTGGAGTTCTTATATATCTGAAAATGACTTATTTTTGCCTTCATATTTAAGTGAAAGTTTGGGCGCAAGTAGAATTGTAAGATTAAATTTCCTTTACCTCAATATTCTACAAAGATTTCAATGCTATCGTTTACTATCAGTTAGTATTTAACATTGCACATGAGAAATCAGCTGCCAGTCTGATTCTTTTTCTGATTTAGTGATTTTTTCTTGTTTGACCTATAAGCTTTATTTGTGTGATTCAGCAGCTTTACTACAATGTATCTGGATGCAGGTCCCCTTACCCTCACCCGAGTATTTTTACTCAGCATTCTGTGAATCTGTTTGATCTGAGGAGTCAGGTTTTTATTCAGCTAAAAGGGATTTTGTTGTGTTATTTGGAATAAGGATTCTAATCTTTTATTTGCCTTTACTTCCTTATGAAACTCTTATGTTATGGTTTTGGATATCTTCTCTTTCTTTTATATTAGTATTTTTTTTTTTAAATAGTTCTACCATAGGAGGAATCCTATTGCATGCTTCTTTTCTTTAATTGCATTTTTTTGGTAATAGTCTTCTCTTGACTTATAAATCTATATCCACCTGAATTTGGGGAGAAAATGTGGTTGGCGGCTCTGCATATACTCTTCTAGCTAGCTTGCATGCCACACTTTACCTAGGTCAGGGGTTTATAAGCTTTAAATGTTAAGACAGCCATACTGTATCTGTACCCAGTCTTTACTGTCTGTGTTCAATTAGGGGAAGCAGGCCAGTGAAAGGGTTTCCCTTAATACTCATGCCAAGAGCGGACCGGCAAGCTTTATCCAGCTCTCAAGGTATTTATTAATCATAAGGATACATAGACAGGTTGCAAAGCCTCTATTTTTCATGCCATACATATATGCCAAGTGACAGCAACATCCGGCTGTAACCAGTCCTTCTGTAGGGCAAGCTCTGGTTGAATATTTTAAGCCTTTTTAATTTCCTCCCTCACTATTTCCCTATCCATGCTTCTTAATTACTATGTCACAAGGAGTGTCAGGAAATAGGGAGAAGTAACTTTTATTAGAAAGGATAAATTCATTAAGTGATTTCACTGATGTTTTGACTGGCTTTCTTTATGTATCCCAAACATCTTTTCCAAAGATGCTCCCCACCCTCTCACCCTTTTTGTTGTAGCAGCTTGAAGTCAGCTCAGGTATTGCTACCTTCTGCTATTAATCTCAAGCTCATTCTGCTGCCTTTGAGGGTGCCACCACAGAAAAGCTCTCCCTGCTTGCATTATCTAAACCAAGTAAAGCTTCAGGGTCAGCAAAGTATAATAGCTAATACTGTAAGCATTGGTCCCAGACAGCCTGGGTTTAAACCTGGATCCCCCACTCCCCACTCACTAGTTGCAGGACTATATGGCCATGTTATTAATCTTTCAGTATCTCAGTTTACTCATCTATAAAATGGGTATAATTATTGTACCTACCTCTTTGAGGTTTCAAAGAGGTAATTCACATGGAGAATAGTATATGTACATGACATATTCTAAGGCTTAGTAAATATTTACTGTTGATGCTATTACTCTTGGGCTATTATGCGCTAGTTTGTCTCTGTACTGAGTTCTGGCACAGTTATTGGTATCCTTTGCTTTGTACCATGCCTTCCAAAAGTTCACCAGTGATCCAATTCCTTCATTTACATACTTGGACACTTTAAATCTTTTTAATAAAGAAATACTCCTACAAACTCTCTTTGCAAAATGAATAATTGAATTAAATCATCTTTTAGATCTCTTACAGCTTTAAATTCAATGCCTTGGCAATAAAATCTCACCTCTTTATAATTTCATATTGATTTATAAATTGCAAAATAAATTATATTTGATTTTCACAAATAAGAACAGCACAAGTATAATTTAATCAAAAAAGACTCAGAGAATCAAGGCAACTTGTTGAGATCTCAAAACAAATGTCATGGGAGCAGTGACTTATTTTAAAATGGGCCAAAACAAAAACAGTGCATTTTGGGGACTTTTAAGCTTCTTGGCTTGGTATCAATTTCCTTACAAATGAGAGAAGGCAGATCTTTTAAAATTCTCCAAAAGCAGCCAAAGTCATCAATATGTGTTCATGGCAAGTGGCCAGGGGCCACCGATATAGCTTTCCTTCTAATTCTTTAGTAGAATGAAGTTCATCTTCTATCCTAGCCTGTAGCATATTTTCTGCCAATCCCTTCACAGATTGTACCATGTACTTCTTATCCATGGATTTGGTAAGGAAGCCCTGTTGGGCTCACAAATCCTTTAGTTCCTTTGTAATTTATGTAATCCACTCAACATGGGCACAAAACAACTTGATCTGAAAGAGAGGGTAAAAGAGGGAGAGTAGAGGATGCCAAGAACAAAATCCTAGGGAGTTAACTCATATTTTATTTTTGAAACTAATGGTTTAGAGAGATTTTCTTTGTATAGCTGATTTTGCTTGATGTATTCAAATGTCAAGTATTTATGCACTCCTAATAGATATACCATTGCATGTGATGCATATACCAATCCTTGAGGTGTTAAGCTATCATTATTATTATTGTATCATTAGCTTTTGTGAGTTTGACCTTTCCAAGGCTCCTACTTTATAAATTCCAAAATCGACGTTGAGTTCTTTTTCATAAAAAGACTTTTATATACTTATTTCATTTGAGCCTTTAAATAACTTATGAAAAGGGAAGGGTGGAGATAATTCTCTATCTTGTCATAGTGAAGGGACTGAGGCTCAAAGAGGTTAAGTTATATTCTAGGTTTCCATCTTAGGCAGGGATAAAACCCTACATTTTTCTGAGCTGTGCTAGTTCATTTTTTTCTCTTTTGCTATCACTGTTTTATTGTTTCTCTTTTATATACTTTTTCAGTGAAGGACACAAAACACCAATTGTCTTTTACCTCTCCAAGGGCTTTTATTATTTGGAACTTGATGAGTTCTTTTGTTGAATCCTCTGTTGCAATATTGTCTTCAGCCTTTTTTTTTTTTTTTTTTTTAATTCTCTTTATCTTTATAGATCAAAAGATATACTTTGGCTTTAAAATATAGCAAAGCTATTTATAGACCTTTAAAATGTAAGATCTTTAAAATGGAGGTCTTTCCATAATTTTTATTTGTTTTTATATTTATTTTTACCAATAAGCTCTACTAAAGATGTCAATTTTTATTATTGTAAATAAAAAAGTAAAATTGGTGGTAACCAGTGGAAAAAAATGCTTTTATGACAGTTTTTTTTTTTAAAGGAGGGATGGGAGTGACACAAGAAAGGATTCACACTGTAAGAAATGTAATTTTACTGTTATTTTGAAAGTAAAGAATTTGGTTTATGAGAGCATCTACCCCACCAAAAACAGAGAGAGAGAGAGAGAGAGAGAGAGAGAGAGAGAGAGAGAGAGAGAGAAAGAGAGAGAGAGAGAGAGAAGTTTAAAAACTCTCTACTTTCCCCATCGTTTGTCTCATTCCCTTTATTGCTTAAAGGAGAGTGTGCCTGTCCTACAACCATGTATTTTTTTGAACTGTAGATGACACATCAAGATGGTATGTGATTTGAGACAGATCCAACCCTAAGAGTCAAATTTTAGTTTCTTCAGTCATAGAGCTAGTATGATAATCCTATAGCTCTTATCTTCTGGGTTTTCTTAACAATCAGATGAATAACCCTATTTGATGATAGCACTTTATAAATCAATAAGTAAAAGATTTGCCTTAAAAATAATTTGTTATAATATTATTTCAACATCCTTGAACTTTAATTCTATTAGAAATTATATCATCCCCATATGTAGAACAATGCATGATTATATGGTCTTTGAATGGTGTATTTGCTGGTATGGTGAGTTTTGAAAGGAGAATGATAAATGGTCTCCTGAACGGAGATGTGTTGATTCAAGCCATAGCTTACTACAGTGGGCGCATTTCAGTCAGGATCTTGATTTGGGAAGACCTGTCTCAGAACTTCATAGAGTTCCAGGTTGGCTCAGATGTAGGTATTCCATGAAGAGATGATCAACAATTGAATCAAAAATATGGCAAACCACTGCACACATTCAGGAGACTTCATCATTTTTATTATCATTTTTCATGAAGCCATTTTGTAAGTCGAAATGTGCCTAGAGGATTGTTTTCATTTCATTTTAGCTCATTGAAAATTGTACAGTGTCACTTTAGTAATTCTCTTCTGACCAGTGCAGATAGAAACCAGTTTTAGGCCATGGGAACTACAGAGTATTTTCACAGAGTTACAGCTTCACGAAATGAGACTGTCTCCCCTCTTCTCTCCTTCCCCCTCCCTGTCACACCTTGTTTCTCTCTGTAAACTGGGATTTAAGCTCCCATCTTGAAATGAACTTAACTCATTTCAACTCTACTGAATGGCTTTTCCACGTGTTTACCACCTCTTCTGATTCCCCAGTGACTGTTATTTTTCTGTCATGTTCTTCTTTGTCTCTCAGGCAGGTAACACTCTTGATGACTTGAGTCTCCCTGCTTCACTCTTCAGTTTTCACTAAATAGAACTTCCTTGTTTCTTGTGCGATATCTGCTACTATTTCTTTTCTCTCTTCTTTACCAGATCCTCCTTCTTCTTCTTTTTTTTTTTTCCTGATTCTAAATTTAGGTGTCCACTCAGGGTTCTCCTTTTTGACCTTCTGTCTTTTCTTAGTAGAAGTCACAACTCTAATAGAGGCAACTTCAATCTCTGTTTATTTAATGACTTGAACTATTTATAAGTCTTGGCACTGTGTTTTCCTTTCACAACTTATCTGCCATTTATTGACAGAATCTTTCCACAGGAAAACTTTCTGTCTCTTCACATTCAATATGTTCCCAAATCTACTCATCGTATGCCTCCGAGACTTCCATTCTGTTAGAATGATCTCCCAGATCTCTGGTCTCCCAAACTCTTAACTCTGTGGTCATTGGTGATATGTCTTTTTTTTTTTTTTTTTTAATATATCTGTTACCAAGATATAACATTTTTCAGTTCAAAAATGACTCTCAGGTTTTCACTAGTCCCTTCATTTTCCCGCTCATTGTCCTAGCTCATTCATTCTCCATGTCACAATAGACTTATTGCTTCTGATTCCGTTTTCTTTCTTTCTTTCTTTCTTTCTTTCTTTCTTTCTTTCTTTCTTTCTTTCTTTCTTTCTTTCTTTCTTTTTTAATTTCATTCTACCTGTGCATTTCCAAGCAATTGGTCCTCAAAAATTGTTATTTTCTTCCTATGGCTTTTTATTGCCTACCCCATTAAATGTCCACTCTCGGTTATTTTCAGAGTACTCCATGACCAATGGCACCCTTTAAAGCATACCTCATCTCCCACTGTGCTCTTTACGGTCTTTTGCTGTTGTGAGGTTGGTGTTCTCATTGTCAGCTTCCCATGTATAGTTAATTTTCCTTGTGTCGATTTTGCTTCCTGGAGTATCCTGATCTTTCAACTGATCAGAAATTCTTCCTATTTTAAAAGACCTAACTCAGATCCCACTTTTTTTCTTATAGCCTTTAATACCACTGGCTCATCTGAACTTTCCCTCCTTGTCTCCTGACTGTTGACTGGGTAGTGTGGTATAATGACAGGAGCCTACAATTTAGTGTCAGGAAGCCCTGCTCTATCGCTTACCAGTTGCATTGCTCATCTTCACATGCAAAATGGAAATAACTTAAGAAGTTATTCTGAGGATTAATTAAGATAAAAGAGTATAGACTATCTCATAGTATCTGGTTCATAATAAAAGCTACCATGAATCAGTTAATGGATAAATCAGTTAATGATGTTTCATTTTCCTGTTACTTAATACATGTCTTTTTATGGACTGATGTAATTATATCATGTACATTAATATTGACTCAAAACTATATATCATAAAGCCAGAATCATAGTGTGACATGTGGAGACCTGTGGAAATTATTTAACATCACAGATCATAATGCTTCATATCTTAAAGGGTCCTAATCCAGGCCATCTTTCTTTTGATGAAGAAGTGGTGGGGGTTTAGATTTCTTAAGTGAACTGCCCAAGATGACACAGTTAGTAGGAGAGCGGATCGCAACTCCTACTGGAGGCTTTTGGATTCATAGACCTGAACTCCTGTTATTATCCTCTTGTTCATTCCCCTTTTACAAACTGTCTGAAGGTTGGTTCACAGCTCATATTCCTCTATCACCTATAGTCTTTAGTTAATTGAAGGATATTGGATTGATATTTGTGGATTGATTTATTAATTGATTCTTTGTCTTGGCAATAGGCATTCTATAAGAAATCTATGGAGTATATGTTGTACATGGGCTTATCCACCTTTTGATGCTTTTGATGCTGTTGTAATATGCAGAGGGTTCAAAATGTACCACTTCTGTGCACTGGCTCAGGGTGGGGAAAGGAAATGGGAGAGGAAGTTATATACATCGCGAGCAAAGCAAGCTTTTCTATATTTAGTCCTTGCTACTGTTTGGAAAGTACAGCTTTGTTCATGGCAGTCTGGCATGTGTTTCCTTAGTGCCATTTCAAAAAGGGGAAAAATAAATATGGGAATTTTTTGTAGTGAAAATAATTACTCAGTGAAATCACATAAGTTCCTTCTTTTTCTCTTGATGAAACCTCAAACCCACTAGGCACAGATTCCTCAACCTCAACTATGCATGTCAAAAGCCCATGCAGAGTCAGCAAAACCCAGTACAGCAAGATGTGCTCTGGTGGCTGAGAAAGACAGGGCAGGGAAGGCAAGGGGAGAGAATGGTGACACCCCTTGATCAGTGGATGACTTGACCAGCTATCAGATTATTGCCCCCTGGAGGAAACTGAACCTAAACTGCGTAGGTAGAGTGCCATGATACTTACAGGCCTTCCCTTAAATTGTTCGTTCTGCCTGAGAGTTTCTCTCTGCTGTCTTTCTGTGGTCAAAATTTCACTGAGTGTTTTACAGCCATTCTCCCAATTCAAGTAAATGAATTACTTCTCTTTAGCAGTTTTGATGACAGTTTTGGGATTTTCTCAATCTGAGGCTATATTAGTTATCATTAGGGAACAATAAAGACCCTTATGAAGAATAAAATTATCTGATCTCTATTTAGATGTATTTCTATAATATAGCAGGACTTAACTGTTTAAAAGTGGCAATGGTAGAATGACATGGGGTTGACTGTAGGAGTCTAGTGAGGCAGACAAGGGCCTGAACAGGGACAATGGCCATGATCATGGTGAAGGGGAACTGGAGTCCAGAGAAGTTTGGAAAGATGGGACTATGGGACATGGATGGCCCAGGCTACTTGGCAGGATCCTGACTTTCTTCAAGGGAAAAATATTTACCTTCTGTCCTAGTGTTTGGCAAAAGTGAGATCCTCTAAAAAACCAGAACTCTGAGGCAAGGGTGATGTGAGCTTTTCCCTAGTGGAAATGTTGGTACCACTGAGCAAAGACTGACTCTCATTATCGAGAGGTTCTATACAGTCTTCAGACATAAACAGCTCTGCCTAGATAAAATTGTGGCAGTAGGGTGAGAATAATACATTGCTATAATTAATGCTAATTTGTGGATATTGCTGTATTGTTGTCATTGTTTTTAAATTGAATATGTATTAAGCTCCAACAGGGTGCTATGAATAATGCCAACTTATAGTTTATTTTTCAGAATAATCAGAAGAATTTATAAACACCAATAAATGGAAACTCACAGCACCCCTTCGAGGTGGTAAACGTTGTCATTTCTACAAATGAGAGGAAGTGAAGTAGATTGTGTTTGCTCTGTTGGCACTGTGGGTGAGAACACAGAACTGTCGAATGACAGAAAAGTATTTTCTCTGTTTTCAGGAATTGGGTTAGAATACATTAGTAAAGAATTTTCCTTAAATGCTTTTGGAGTTGTAGGATTTTAATTAAATTGTTCTAGTTATTGTTAGCATTTGCATTAGCACCAGGCAACCAAGTTCTAGGCCGGCAGATTTCAAATTTAGTGTGGAAAAGAATTAGGAGAGGGATGAAGGGTTTGTTAAATGCAAATGGTTAGGCCTTGCTCCCAAAGATTCAGATTTGGAAAATCTGGGAGGGGGACTAAGAATGGCAACTGTGGTACTTCTGTCCTCAGAAGAGGCTCAGCTTACCTTTAAAACTTCAGCGTTTTTCTTCTTATAGGATCTGTCTTCAGTCACTGAAATGTAGCCTCACTCTGAGACCAAGGCTTTCTGTTTAATAGTTATAAGGTTTCCTAGAACTCACCTAGTATAATCCCATAATCCTCTCATTTACAGAACATACTGCTAGCCAATATTTATAGAATACCTGTTGTACACTTAGCATTCTACTGGACACATGATTCTCAGGATCTTATGCCACGTGGTTGTCCCTGTGGGGTTTATATTATTACTACCCTATATCACGGGAAGATATTAAAATTGAGAGAAGGTATGACTTGGTTGAACATCTCACTGCTTTAAATCCTTGATTTAAATCTAGGTAGGGGCTGGATTCTACGTTAAGTTTGAACCAAAGATAGGGACAGAGCCTCTAGACCTGGTCTAAGTGGAATACATCATAAAGAAAAATATTCACACTGGAATAGGGGAGGAGAGGGAAGGAAAGGTAGAAATGACCAGTTTAATTTTTCATTATTCCTTTGTTATTTGACTTGTTTCTTTAATTTAGAGTAGGTAATAAACTATGGCTAGATAAATGGTAGTCATCTGATTTATCGCTTGACTCTGAATATTCTGTGAAAAAGGAACCATTTCTCAGGAAAGCCTCAAATGAGGCATGAACAGAATTCTGAGTAAGGAAAAGCTTTTGAAGTCTAAGTAAGAATAGTGAAGCTTGAGACAGCATCATTCCTTGACTTTTTTAGACTTTTTTCAGCCTTTATCTAGGAAAATAACAGTCTTTTTAAAAGCAGTCTGTTAATTTGTATTCCCGAGATTGCAGGCAGAGATGTTTGTTGTCTTGTGGATTCATATTCATTCTCGATTAAAAAGAGAGCAATAACTTTCTGATATGGTCCCCTACTCATTTTTTATCAATGGCAACCTTTTTCATAAAAATAGGAATTCCTGCTGGGAATATTGTTAATGTAAATTCTCTGTGCACTGCTTAAAATACATGTGATTCATACCATGTGTTTGTTCCCATATCAACACTAAGTCCCAAGATACAATTACCCCTGCCCACTCTCTTCTTCGTCATGGGGACTGTGTTTATCCTTTAGATGTCTGTACCGTGGATACCAGCCAAGCTTCTTCCATGCCAAGGGTTTACACACCTGTATAATCTGACCACAGCTGACCTTTGAGTCTGATCTTCCTTTATTTTTTTATCTAAAAGAATACATTATTTGCCAAGTATTAGTGCATGTTGCAGTGTTCCCCCTATATCTTTATGCTTAAGTGGTAAATATCAAAAATTTTTCTCCATCCAAGTTTTTCTCAATTCTTATTGCATTCATGCAGCTCTCTGATTTTTCTGTTTAGCTACTCTGGCTGCCCACTCCCTGCCACGTTTGTTCTAGCATCTTGTGTTTCATATACTTTAATATTACCTGCCCATATTCAGCTCTATAATATGGTTATTTGTGGAGAGACTATTCTCTATAATACAACACTAAGCACTTGCAGAGCAGAAAGCCACTGATTTCCCACCTCCCCCTTCTTTCTTACTAATTCTTGCTGTTTATATCAATGTGTCTTGAATATTTGATATTTGTGGAAGGGTGAATGGAAACTGCTAAATAGGGAGCTAGATGGCCAAAGAGAGGATTGGAACTTGATTTTTAACTGTAGTTACATTCATTACCTAATTCGTGGCAACCTAATTGGCCTATGAAATCTCAGTTTGAGGCTTGAATGCAAGACCTTCCCCCATCTGAATTTCCAGCCTGGTGTCATGGAAAATGCAAGAGCTGGAGCTTTGCAGCAAGGCATTTGAGTCTCAAATTCCAGTTCTTCCATACACTACCTGAGTGACTTCTCTTTGACCCATAGTATCTTATTTTATAAAATAAGAATAATAATACCTACTAATCTCTGTGATTGCTGGGAAAATCCAATGAGATAATATTTAAGAAAGTGCCTTTCTAAACTTAGGCACTTCTCTGTTGATAATGGGAGTGTAGAGGGAGCTATGATTTTCTTTTTTCATGTTCCCAGAGGTAATTGTGTCCAAAGCTGTGTACAGTGGACTGGGTAATTGGCTAGTAATGCAACTGGCTCATAGGATATTTCCCAGAATTGTCTTAGAATAGCAGTTTTGAGCAAGAGAAAACAATGAGCAGATTTGAGATGATTATTAGGGAACTGATGCATCTTTTATTGCTAGAAAATATGATTCCTGTCATTTTCAATAATTCCTCCATATCTCTTTCTTCCTTAGACTTTGAAATAAGAACTGATGTGTGTTTTGTCTTTTCCTCTCCTAACTGCTTGCTAGGACATTGCCACTGTCACCTGTCTTTTTCTATTTCCATTAATTAGCTAGTGATTCTTAAAGAAATACAACTGAATGCAGCTTCCTTTATAAAAATATCAGTGACTTTATTTTTGCAATGGGTATTTCAAATCGTATCTTGCTAATATCTACTCTATATCTTCTGTATTTTCAACTGTCAAAGTAGCACTTAAACTAAATAGAAACAGAGTAATTTCATTCAGGTAAGTGGCTATAAGTGAAAAAACCTTATCACCACCCACTTAAAACAAAACAAAACAAACGTTAAGCTCCTTCTTATATTCACAACATTGCATTTATGTGAATGTGTTGGAATAAAAGACCTTTTAATCTGGAAGAAAACATAAAGATCAAGTCTAAACCCGTCATTTTGCTGTTGAGAAAGCATAAGTTTAGGAAGAGAAAGTGATTTTCCCAAGGTCACCGTCCTGACTTATGGTAGAACCAGAACAAAATGCCTAATTTATTGCTTCTCTACTCTCTTTGCCTGCATATCCGCCCCCCTGTTCGCTAAAGAGAATTCTATGGTCATACTGGGTAGGTAATGAGTATTAGTTTTCTGGGTAAACATTACTAAATATTAAGGGCCATCTTCTGACATAAGCTCACTTGTGAATTTTTTAGGAGAGAATGACAATACTGTCTTTTTTTACTTGAGAGTTTTGAATGGTAGGATAGGTTTTGTGAAGAGTCCATTCGGATCTTGTGTCCCATCCTTATCTGTTGGATGTTTGACCATTAATAATCACTTAAACTTTTTGGCCCTTTGTTTCCTTTTGGTACAATCATGAATTTGGAATAGATGCTAGTTAAGATTCTTCCTATTTCCAGTGTCTGTCTATGAAGCTACGAAGCTACGAAGCTACATATGCTCACCCATTCTGACATTTCTGTAGCACATATTTGCACCTCTGTGTCAGCACAGAGTAATGAACTGGTTGTAGGATGGACTCTACTCCTTTGCTAATTGTGTTGACCTTGTCCCACTAGTGAGACTGGAAATCTTTGGACAGGGCCTGTGTTCTCCTCCATAAAGTTTCCTTGACTGGAAAACAGGATAAGAGTAAATTTCTGCTTATTTCATGGGTTCTTAAGAAGAATAGTTGACATTTTGGAGAAAATGTTTCACATTGTAAAATATTCAATCCTTTTACTGAATTATTATCACAGACATCTAAATTACTTCTTTGGGGGAATTTTATTTTCATTTTGAAGTGAAAATGTTGGAATAACTGCTCAAATTCCCCTTTTAGTTCTGTTTCATGAACCTGAGTTACCTTTTCTATGCTAATCATCTATATTCACATTTTCCCAAACATTCTTTATCAGCAAGTCCTGATTGATGGTACTTAGCTCATAGAATCAGAACCACAAATGTTTAAAGAAATTTCTCACCCCTTTTCCATTTCGATGGCATGCCCATTTCATAGCTCTGGCTGCTTCACATGGAATGCTTGACATAGGAACTGAACACTTGCCTTGTTTTTCAATTCTGGTACCGTTTTGAGGAGTCATGAAAAGATTCAAGGAAAAAAAAAGTTTGAGGATGATGAGCCAGTATATAAAGGTAACATCAGATATCTAAGTATTCAAAAATCTGCTTCTGGTTATTTCTATTGCATTGCTGAGGAATGTGAGAAAGTGGCTTCTGAAATTTATCATACTCCAACTCATTGGCCCTTCATTATCAACATGCAATATAAGAAAACTGCCTTCTGTGAGGTTTTAAAAAAAAATCAATAGCAAAAATACCTGGCATGGTCTATTTTATATTGCATACTACAGTGGGGTCCAAAAATATTTTAGTCAGTCTATTTAATTCATAGGTTTAAACTATTATTGCCCCCCTCCCCATTAATGTTTTCTTAATAGAAAATCAAACTTTATTTTATCTTTCCTTTTTAAAACTCTACTACTGAAGTCCCCAGCAGCTAATTTTACTTTGGATCAAAATATTTTTAAAAGTTATATACTAAATTGACTGACTGTGTCAGCCAAAGCATTTACTTTGAGTCTGTGTTCAAGGCAATAATTTAGTAGCTAACATTTATTAAATACTTATGCTGGGAAGAGTACTTGACATGTATGAACTTGTGTAATCCTTACAACAACTGTGTGAGGAACCGAGACCCAGAGAGCTTTGGGTTAATTGCTTAAGGTCACAAAACTGATGAGTGACAAATCCGAGTTTCAAACCCCTGCAGTCTAACTCCAGAGCCTTTACCACCACTCTTTTTTTGTTTAGGTGCTTTGCATGAAAAATTTAACAAAAATGGTCGCAAAGAAAGAAATTCATTGATTGTCTCCTTAGCTTCTTCAAAGATAGAAAAGTAATAGATAAATGGTAAATACGGTTTGTTGTTTATAGATAATATAGCTTTTTTAGTATTCCTTTTGTTATCATTTTTATTTTGTTTTTGTTTGTATTTTACCGATATTAGAAAAAAGGGAATAATGAACTTTACTGACCATAAAAGAGAATAAAAATGAAGTGAAATTTATGCTGTATTTTTTTTATGCTGTGTTCTTAATGCTTAACCATATCATTGAAAAGATGAGATAGTCTTATATTCCTAAGCTATCGAGGAAAGCTTTTCTCCTAATGAATCACAAAAGGAAGTCCAGGCTTGAGTAGTGGCTTGCAGCCTTTGGTGTTTATTATACATGGGGTCTGGAGGAATTTCTTGAGCTTTTTGAAACATGATTTAAAAATCAAGGATTTAGTCCTTCTAACATCAGGTTTTCACTCTGATGTTTGGTTTTGTTCTGTAATGTTTTGAGCAATAACATACAAATCTTAGCTCTTCAAATACCCCTTCTGTGCTGTGTCAATGTGATTGCTTGCCCCCGTCAAAGATTCAGGGGATTGCTGCTGATGAGGTCAGGCTCATATATATTTTGAGTGATGTGCGCTTCCTAGGGCAAAGATTGGTTCTTAATTAATTAGACTATTCCAGTGATTATTTTTCTTAATAGCCTGAACAAGAGCTCCCTTTTTAACGAGGTTGGTCTGATCATTAGGTTCCTGATTTTTTCTTTCATAGTGGTTAGTCCTATTCCCCTAACTCAAAATGGAAATGAATTCTTAACAAGTAAATTGTTATTATGCTAAGCAGGATCCATTTATTTCCATTCACTAACAATGGGTACTCTCACCATTTTGCAACCACAGATGCAATAATCAGTTCAGGCAAGGGTCATCTATGGAGGCTAAAACCATTGGGTGAAAGGTATTTGATGAAAAGAATATTAACAAAGTCGCACAGATAATTTATTTATTTAAGAGAGAAGAGCACATTTTTATGCTGGAGAAATTTGGTGGACTCTCCCTTAATCAAGTCATCACACTTGATATCACCAAACTGGGCCAAACCAGTATCATGAACTTCCTGATGTGATATAGTAGGAAGGACACAGTGTCATGCATTATGATATCCCTGCCAAAATTGTTTAATCTGAATCTAATCATCAGACAGAGCCAGATTGTTGAACTTTTTATAAGATGCTTGGCCTAAATTTTTTTTTTTTAAGTCAGTTTCATGAAAGACAAAAATAGGCTGGGAACCTGTTCTAAATTAAAAGAGACTAAAAAGGCATGTCATCTCAATGTGTGATCTTTGATTGCATTCTGGATACGAATTAATAACAGTAGATAAAAGGACATTACAGAGACAGGTGGTGGAATGTAAGCATGCTTGAGCATTAGATAATACTGCACCCATGTTAAATTTCTTGAATATGATAATGATATCTGAAAATTAGGTGTTCTTAGGAGATGTAAGCTGATGTAGGTGGAGGGGAAGTTTCTGCAACTTTTAAAAAATGGTTTAAGTGCAATAACAAACAGAATATATACTTTTTAGTGTATTGACAAAAGTTATAGTATATATTGGTATTGTTAAACACTTAGCCTTTTTTTTTTCTTTTTCTTTTCACTACCTTTCTGGTTTTTTGTATCTCAGTCAGGGTTGGAAAAGAACTTTGAGTCCCCTCCTGCTGTTTCACTGGAATCTACTTATTCCTTATATTGAAGGGTAGTTATTTCTAAGCTTTCTAATCTTACCACATTCTATGAATATTTTATATGTAAGCTATAGAATTTGCCCATAGCCTTAAAAAATGAACAAAGTCATCTGAGTGGTTTCTCCTGTCTTTTTGTTGTTGTCATCGTTATTTGAGAGAGAGAAAGAGAGAGAGGGAGAGAAGGAGGTTGCACAAGTGTGGCAAAATGCTGGCCATTGATGACTCTAGTTGAAGGGCTTGTGGATAGAATTTATTTTACTACTTTTTCAACTTTTCTGTGAGTTTAATGTCTTTTTAAATAGGATATTTAGATATAAAAATTCATGAATAATTACAAATGAATACTCTGTCACAACTCACTACTCATTCTCCTTGTCTATCATCTGTAGTTAGCAGATTAGCAATATGTAGGCTAAAACGTGACCCATCTAAAGTCAGACTTGGAATGGCCTCGTAGGCTTTACATTTTGGTCCTGGGCTCTGTTTTAAAGTCTATTCCAATGTATTTACAATGGGAGAGTTATCACTCTGTAATTCTACTCATGGCACTAAGAATGATGACTTTCCAAGTTACAATGAGCCCCAATTGTTTTTTGGTGATTTTTTATCATATACATATTATTGAATGAGTGAAAATAAGTATCTTATAGAAAATAATAACTTTGAATAGCTTATTCATATGGGTTTTATAGCTATTAGTAAAATGACACAGTCATTGAACATCTTTTGTACCTCACCTCTCATATTCTTGTTCTACCTTCATGCATCAGCCATTGCTACAGCAACCACCTCTGTGTAGGTATGACTTTGTGGCACTTTGCCTCAGCTGCAATACCTTTCTCTCACTTTCTGTCCTGGAGCTTCTCTGCTATCACTCTACTTCTTGGGACAAGTATGACAGAGTTTATAACCTTATCAATGGCATCTCTCCAGTCATGGGTGAATAATATGAGAATTATTATTACAATGACCACTTACTAGGGTTGTGTGGTATCCAGCAAAAGCATTAGGCAAAGAATCAGGAGAAAATTCCTTGTTGTTATTTGGCCTCTGGCATGTTATTTAACCATCAGCTAACTGGTTAATCTACAGTGTTAAGGAGTAAAGGAGAAGACACATTGGTAAATGTGTAGAATTCTGTTACTAGTTATAGAACTGTGGCCTCTGGTATCTGGTATACATTGTTGAGAGCAGCAAGATAGTTCCTGAGTCTGGAGGTGCTGAGAGGGTAGATGAGCAAGCCAAGAGAAGGACTGGTTGGTGGTGGGACTTAAGCAGGATTTTGGTTAAAAATAGAGACTCTGTAGTGAGAAAGAGACCTATTCTAATCCCTAATGGGGATTGAAATTTAGAAGCAGAGCTCTTACCAGAAGGTCAGGTAGTTTAGAAGCAAAGTGCTCACCTGAAGGTCAGATAGGGCAATGGGTGAGGAGGAGTATCTTGGTGTAAAAATCTCACTGCATTAGTCTAGAACTTATTCAATTTCATCAGTCTAATATAAGAAACTAAAAATGGGGAGTACTTCCAACTCAGAGGGATAACAGAATAAGGAGGCTGGATAAGACCAATTGAAGTCTTGCATGCACAGGCTAGTTGCACACTATAATTACTTATTTTATTGTATAGCTCAGGATAATTCTGTGACTTTTGAGTCTCTGTGGTTGGATATTCCAGTGACTTAGGGCATGGGCAGTTAATGTACTTTCTGCCAGAGTGCAGATGTTGTAAACCTTATTAAATCATGTCTCTTTACTGATACCCCCAGGGAACACTTAATGAATGATGCTTTCCTTAAGAAGAATAATTAACAATAGCTATATTATTCATATTAATTTATAGTTACATGTTGCTATAATTAATGCTATATATGAAAATCATCATAATTATAGCACTTGAAAATTTATAAAGCATTTTCTTATTCCATTTTTTTTATCTGAATCTTTTAACATCCCTCTTAGGTAGGGCAGGTGATGTTCCCCTTGTTTGATAGATGAGGAAACTATGGCCCAGGAAAGAATTTAAACAGACTTCAATCCAACACCCTTACTGGTATATTGTGCCGTCTATCAGTATATGGAAAAACATTTATCAAATTTATATTTATTATAATGTTATATCTGCACATAAGATAATCAAGTCCACACAGTTCTCAGTTGCCTTCTATAGTAAGACTGTCCTACCTTTTCTTGTTTTACTAAGACCCACTGTCAGAATAGCCACAATATTTCATAATTATTAATATTCATTGGGTTAAAGATGAGCTCACCTCTGATAGAGGAATTAACACTTTCACAATATTTGTTCCTAGGGCAAAGTCCACTGGCCTTATAGGGTTTGGTCAAACTGGAAATTCAGACTCTGAGAAAATATAACTAACATGTCATTTTGCTTCCCCCTCCCCCCCACTTTTTGGCTGTAGCAAGGGAGATGAGTAAAATCTCTCCTTTTTCACAAAGGCAACCTTCAAATCTGGGCTATACAGTGGGAGATACACAGACACGCACAAGTGTGCACAAATACGCACACTGAGCCCTTTGGTACCCTTCCTATACCGTGATATATGCTCTATATACTAGACTAGAGCATCCATTTATCTTATTGTACCTTTATCTATTTTTACCCAAAAGGAGACCTATGCCAGAGCCTGTCATTATTTATTCATGTGTTTACTTAAAAACATTTATCGAATACTTTCATGGATCAGGCCCTCAGAAAGATTTTGGGGAATCAGCGAGAAGCAGAACAAAGTTTTTGCCTTCATGAAGTTTACATTCTCCTGGGGGAGATTGATGAGAGACAATATATGGCAAATATAATGTTAGATGGTAATAGATATTTGTTAGAAAAATAAACAAAGCAGGTGAGGGCATAGAGTACTATAGATGGGTCATGCACATACATCCAGAATGAGAAAATGATGAGAAGGCTGCTTTAGATAATGTGATAAACGATACGGAAAGAGGGCTCACAACAAAGGATACCAGCTACCTCTGGGGCAGGCAGCAGTCATCGGTTCGGCTCCAAGGGGCCGGGCCACAGCTTCACAGAGGTTGGTGTTATCCACGTGCCTGGGATAGATCCGGTCCGAAGGGATTAATTCATGCTTGCTAAATTCACAAGAGAGTGACTGATATACCACATCTCCTTAGCGCTGTTTGAAGCAGAGATTTAAATAAGTTCCAGAACTCAAAGAAGCTGGTTTGATGAGCAAACTACTAGGGGAAAAGGAACTAGTGGTTAATAGGCAATTCCATTATGCTATTGTTGCTTGAGGCAGCATATTGACTAAAAAGATAAATTTACTTAGAGGATTGTAAGATTTAATGCTAGCTTTTCAGGATATTTTATTTTTTTGTTGTTGCTGAGGATATTCTGGTTTCTTGGCTAATGCTCTTTCTAAACTTTTCCAGACACTATCCTGACTCCAAATCCTAGGCCACTTCGCTTTATACTTCCCTGCCTTAAGCTCTAGGCAAACTGTTTTCTTGAGCCTTCTCACAATGCCTGGGTATGTGCTTGTAGCAGTGTTATTGTCTTCCACTATTGATTCTGAGTGCAGGTAGAAGTCCATGCTTCCGATAACATGGGGCATTAACATATGAAATGCACAGAGCTCCAGCTTCAGAGTCAGTGACCACTGGCACATGCTTCCTATGCAGCTCCTTGGCCAGAACTTTAAGCAGTCTCATTCACTTTATTTTTCAGGCTCATTGCTTGGGATGTGCCCTCTTTCTCTCTAACACAGACACACATAATACCCATGGATTCCCCACTGATTCCTATTCCTGGAATGTAAGTCTCCCACCCTTGCCCCTTCTTGCTCCAACTAAAATGTCATTATTCAAAGCAATGGTTTTTGAACACAAAGAGCTTGTAATATCTTCCCAGTTGAATCTGCTTTCTGAATATAGGATAGAGATATTTATTTTCTTTTACCTTTATACTCATCAAAAAATAAGTGTGTGACCTTAGGAAAGTCACCATATACCTCTCAGCTTTCTTATTTGTCATAAAAGCATAATTCTACTCCAGACTATCTCACTGAGGTTTTATATGAGGAGGGAAAAAGGTACAGAAAATCTTGGACAAAGCCATGCCATAACTTGAGAAATTTGAACTCAGACTAATGTAAATGGAAACTGAAATTTTCTTTTCTTTCTTTCTTTCTTTCTTTTTTTTTTTTTAACATGTCTATGTTGCTTCTGGCAGGGAAACCCTGGAGGCAAGACCCTTGAGGAGAGACGCTCCAGCCTGGATGCTGAGATCGACTCACTGACTAGCATCTTGGCTGACCTTGAGTGCAGTTCCCCCTACAAGCCCCGGCCCCCACAGGTAAGAGCTGTTCAGAAATATCTCTAGATTGCCAGCTTACAATTATCTGAAAGAATAAGCTGCTGCTTATAGCCGTATTTTTTTCTTTTTATCTTCTCAGAGTCAATCAACGGTCTAAATTGTCTTTTTACTTCATATCAACATGTTAACAGACAGAAACTTCTTAAATTGATTTTATTAGTATTTTCTTTAAAATATGACAATACCACTGTACAAAAAGTTTATGCAAGATAATTCCCTTCTTATTCCATAGCCCTGCTCTTTTTCTGGCTTTGCATATGTGGATGTTTTGTTGCATGTTGTGTTGTTGAATATGCTGAAGTTAGGGTGAAGACTGTACTTTTTTAAAGAAATTCTTTATGTTGAATATGTAAGGCGGCTTTCGTTTTTTACTGGCCGTTGTATGATAATACTTCGAGGGACATGTTTGTGCATATTTTCTTTGGAGATATTTCCCTGCCTCAAATTCCTAAGAGTGGGATTTCTACATTGAGGAGTATGACTGCTTTCTTTACATTTCTTTCTGAAACTTCCAGTTCCTCCTTAGTCTCACCAGATTTGGTGATAGTAATTAATCTATGTTTTTAAAAAGCACATGGTGCCTTGTTATCAGTTTTTGTTTCTTTGTTTTGCGTTTCTTTGATTACTTTGGACCTTGGCTATTTTTTTTCATCTTAGTTTATTATCTGCATTTCAGAAGCTGATTTTCCATTGCTAGTGGTCATTCCCTATTTCTTTCAGGTCTTGAGAAGGTAAAATAGCAAATCGACTGCAGGACTTCTGGTCCTCAGAAGACAGCCAGTAGAACTCTAGTTGTAAGCATTTGACCGACACTATTGTCACTGTGTTGTTTGACTCTTGTGTTTGACTAAATGACTGCATACGGCACTCTTGAGTTTCACTTCTGTTCTTGTACAGCAGCTCCCATATTCATGATGGTTCCTTTCACGAATTTAAAACCAGTCCTGCTTCTCTGCTGTCATTCATTTCAACAATGAACTGTGTATAAGGTGACAGTGCTTTCCCCTTTAGACATATTCCCATTACCTTTTCTAGACAAATAATGGGACTGTCAGCTATATGGGAGCACATGGCAAAAAACACTCTTTGCTCTTGGTCCCACAAGGCCTATCAGTAGTGGAAGTGCTATTTATTTCTATAAACATGTACTGAACTGCAGGTATGTGTCAGATACTGTGGGCTTTTGGGGAACTGTTAGGCAAAGAGTGGATGGTTGAAAAAGAAAGTATAGGATCAAGTTGTCACCTTTCAGAACCCAGTATATAAGTTAAACCATGGCACATATTATGAAAGCATAAGGAAAAGAGTGATATGTACCTTTGAAAGTGGCAGAATCTGAGAAAACTTATCAGAAGACTTGTGTGTTCAGCTAGAGGGAAGGGTGGAATAGTAATATTAGATAATGACAGTGATGGAGAATAACCTGAGCCATAGGCAAGGAAGCTCCAGGCTGCCAGGTGGCTGTGGACAAGGCCACTGTAGGTCTGGAAGGTTTCCTAATGGCAACCTGGGGACAAGTTTGAATGCCAGATTAAGATTTTGGCCTATCTTTTATAGATAATAGGGGGAAGTTGAAGCTTCTCAAGCAGGGGAAAGCTAAATTTCATTCTGAAGAAGGAACATAGGAAGAAAAACCAACTTGGAAAAAATGCAGGAGAAATGGCCCAGGTCTGAAGAATATTCTCCAGCATGACCATTGATTGATGTTAAACATTTATCCCCTTCCATTCAAGCAAATACCTCAAGCTCAGTTTCTCAGGCTATCAAGGCCACTGACTTTGCCGCTGCACTCACCTGTCTATGCCCCACTCACTTTTTTCAAATAGGGTTTTTCTTTAATCTTTTTTTTTTTTTTTCTCTCCTCAGATCTTATGCCCTAATATATACTGGAGAGATTCTGCTTGGTGGTTTTTGCTTAATATAGCCTAAATTTTTTAAGGCTGTGTCTCCATATGCCTTCTATAAGTTACTGCATTTTAATGGGTTTACTCAGTAGCTACATTTTTGTTTGAGCAATCTTATTGTGTACACAAACTCATAATCACTGACATTTGGACAGTGCTTTACTGATTGTAAAACATTTTCACATACACTCTCACTTAAGTAAGACATAGATATCTCAGCTCTGAGATGTAGATGATGTGCTTATTTTGAGGCTGAGGAAACTAAGATTTAGCAGATTAGTGATTTGTCTTTGGACATAGGACTATGGTATGAGCACAGCTGGACCCTGAATTTAGATATGTTTGATTTTAAGTTCTGGAACGAGATTGAGAAAGTCAGTATTATTTTTAAATGATTTTACCAATGACAAAAACTATGAAATCAGTTATATGAAGTACAGTGTCCTTTGAGTATGCTTTCTCCTAAAGAGAAAAACATTCAGAAGGTTAAAAAAAAAAGTTAAGAATGATAAATTTTAAGTAGAATAAGTTGAGAATTAAGGTAAAATCTACTTTTTTTTTTTTGGAATAGTTCGTTCCATTCAGAAATTAAAGAGTGATCCTTTCTTTCTAATTTTTTTATTATCCTAATTTAGGAAAGCAAGAGTTAATTGAGAAATATAACTCATCCTTTTGAATTATCTTCACTGTGGTGGAACTGAATTAGATGTGTTAGTATTTATTGGTTCACATTATTATATGTTGTGAGAATAATAATCACACACTTTAAATATTAAAAATATATGCCAAGAAAATAAGATGTCTGTAGTAGACTGTGTCATGCTGTAATTAAAAGGTACTTGAAAAGTCTTAGAAATGTAGACTGTTAATGCTCAACTTTGATGTTTTTATTTTTAATCCAAAGCAAATTGCAAAATCCATTGAGTCAACTGACTACTTAAAGTAGGCTAGTAGGTCTGTTAGTTCTCATGATTCAAGCATGTGTTATGTGCTTTCCTGAACCCACCTCTGAATCACTTCTGTAAGGAACCTAGGAGAAAATAATAATATATATGGAGCTCTATTCACATAACAACTTTGAAAAAATGTCTGAGCACTAGAAGATAGACTTTATGGAGTATTTTACTCCTTTTTCCAAAGAGGCACTTTCTACTCTCAGATTTCCCAGCTTTAGTTCTGTTAACTTACTCATTCACATTTTTATTGGGAAAATTGGCTTAATTCTACATTTCCATTCATTCACCTAACAGTTATTAAAACCCCACTAATGATCAGGCATTAGAAATATAAAGCTTTATATCGACATGTGCTTGCTCTAGAGTAATTCCTAGTCTTAGAGAACAGACAAGCACAGAAGCAATTCAAAGGCCACAAAAGAAGGTCTTCAGTGTGCTACTTTAAGTTATCATGAAATTGTTGGAAAATCAAAAATAAGAATATCAACATCATGCTTTATACCTTTCTAGGCAAATGTAAGAGAAGACTCCACAGAGCTCAGAGGATTTGAGTTTACTTGGCTGCCTCTGTCATGGGATTTAAGGTTTTAGAATAACAATAATGAGAAAGTCAAGGAATGTTGAATGTGAATGCCTTTTTTGAAGAACAAGTTAGTTCAAATGCAATATAGGGTATGTGGAGTGCAAAGGGAATAAGTAGATGAAATCACATGCAGTTGGTACCTAAATGGCCTTCATATTGCCCAAGAACTCTCATACTAAGAGGTAGAATTTAGGGGAGATAGTATTTCTGCTACAGTGGTTTTGGGGGTAACTCCTTTAGCAAATACTAAATAAGATATAAAAATATGCATCCGTACACTGCACAGAGCTAAGCAATTAAACCAGCTTAGTATTTGAAACTAAAATTTCTAACTAGTAAAATGTGTGCATTAGAGAATAGTTTTAGAAGAATCATTGTGAAAATTAGAAGGAGGTGGTATGATCATAGAGTATCAGAACTTAGGTGGGCCCTTGAGGTCATGAACCCGAACTCTTACTTTACAGAAAGAAAGAATTTGCCCAGAGAAGGAAAGTACTCAATGTACACTACTCAATTTCACTCAGAAGCAGAAGGAATGATTCTTTTCCTTTTTCCTGAAACATGATGTAATCATTCTCTATAGATGACAACAGCAACCAAGGGACAGTTTGATTCTGTTTACTATTTAATTAGTTTATTCCAAAATGTCTCTCTTTTTTGGTACTTTCTTTAAAATGTCTTGGAAAAATAACAAAGGAGTAGAGAAATCAAAAACGTCACTCAAAAAGTATACAGAAAATTTATGACAGTGCAGTATCTGAGTTATTGTATATCTAGACCCATCCATCTGGCACCATTTGTTAGGAGAAGTACAGCTGAGACTGTTCAGAAGAGCTCTTGATTTCTTAGAAGACAAAAGATAAATCATGAACTTATGATTTTTTTTTTGGCAGAGTGAGGGCTAGTATTCTGGTCTTCTGATTCATAGTACGATCTGCCTTTTATTCCCTGCAGTGAGTTTGATAGGTTTGGAGCTGGTGCCTACATGACTTGGAAGAACTTTCAGATATTTTATATTAATATTTCATGGTAACTGGGGATTTAATAGTTTTTCAATTAGGCTGCTTTTGAGTTGGTCAAATGCAACTTCACTATCCTCATTTAGACTAGAATAAAAAAAATGGAGAACTTTGGGGGATAAGGATTGTCTTGGGCATAGTTTGATAGCCTAGACTCCAAGTCTGCCAATAAGAAGCACACTGTCTTCTCAACTCCATGTGGTCAGCTTTCTAAAAAGAGCTCCATTTGTGTGAACTGTACACATTACCAGTCTGAGCTTTCCTTTCTTTATTTCTAAAATGGGCTTGGTGACTACAATTATTCTCCCTTGCAGAGATACTCTATTGTTCTAGAGTTATAAGAAATCAGATATTGGCCTTAAGCAACGGTTCATTCAATCCTTCCAATTTCATTTTGGGATTGTTAGGTAGCGTCTGGAACTTGCTTTAAGTCTTCAGGTCTTTGAAGGTTGGAAGCTTATCCTTTCTGAATGCTGGTTACCCTATAAATGCTATGTTTGTCTTCCTCATTTAAAGCATTTAAAAAGTATTGTAATTTCTTAGTCTGTTTGGAAAATGAGAACATAAATGTTGTTTGGTCACATGTACGTGTCTTTAATTGCAATTCCAGTGCTCCCACGCTAAGTTCTTTTCATAGAGCAATAATCTGTGAGGCAACTTGAGAAATTATTTCAGGTGTGTGCATGTGCGTGTGTGTGTGTGTGTGTGTGTGTGTTGTATGGAAGCCTTTTTATTAGGAATTCACATGGCCCGAGGGCTTACAGGCAGTGTAATCAGGGTGGAGTCTTGTGGTGCCATGGAGCTTCTATTCGTGTGTGCTCCCTGTTCTAGCTTGCAAAAGCCATGAGCAGCTGCAAGAGAGATTAATTAGCAATTAAATTTTTAATATTTCATATTATTCAGTGCAACTCAAACATGTAGGCTTCTGGGAGATGAAAGCTGCAGCAAGCTGTTACTGCATGATGAGATGCAGAGTATCAGTGTAGACTGAGCCCTTGCTGGTTTTTTGGTTGGCTTCTTGGGAATTGAGATAAGAACTGGATCTTATGCTGTTGAAAAAGAGAATAGGTGTTGATAGTGTCACCTTCCTCTTCCAGTATTCTTCTGGGAAAAATTTAGGAGCATACCATGATTTGCTGGAAAAAAACACATTTGTCTATGTGTCGCTATTATCTATTTACTAATGGCTTTCTTTGAGAGCTATAGTGAAAGTTGAAACATTGCAGAAATCTCATATATATGATGCCAATTGAAGTGCAATAAATTAAAATGGGCAAAAATACCATTTTAAAATAAAAAAAAAAGGATTGAATTCTTGCAATGCCCATGCTTAAAAGATCTGAGTTATTTTAAATCAGTCTGTACCTGCCAGAAAACGTCAACAATTAAATAACAATGAGGTGGGGGTGGAGTGGTTAGCTGACTCAGAGTTACATGCCATGAGTTTGATGAAGGGCAATTAATTTTTAGATTGTATATAATTGCATCTCAATAACATTTACCCCCTCTTTATTTTAGAAGATAATGTTTGTGTTTGTGTCATACAAGATGAGCATAATAAAATTAACTTTAAATCTTTGTTTTGAGTGCCATGAAAATGTAATATTTTTAGAGTGGAAACTTAGGCCAAAAATCTGCCTTGGATTGCACCTTTACAAAAGTTTTGCACAAAAATGTCCATTTTACGTGCCCTAGTCTAAGAGTGTGCTCCGAGTTCATGTGTAGGTTAGATCCCAGCAGTGATGCAGGATGAAGTTGAGCAGGCAGCTGCTGCTGACTACCATGGAGGAGCCAGCACTGCTGGAGCCTGGGGAAAGGTAGGGGTTTCTTCTCTGGTACCCTGACTATGGCCCCTGTGGTAGCCTTTAACCCTGATTTGTTTGTAAGACCTTGGCTCAGTGATGATTGTGTTGTATTACACAGAATCACTCAATTCAGGCATTGGTTTAAAAAGAAACGCACAGAGCTGCCTGTTGAGCTTCTTCATTTTACAACAGCAACTTAGTGGAAATAATTAGCCCTATGTCCGTGCAGAAGCACACATCACATTTGCAAAATTGAAGAGCTTTCTTGTCAGGACTGGTTTCCCTGTTTCTTTCCTCCTCTCCTACTGTTTAAATATCTATTTTGGTAGTGGCCTTGGTCTGAAACCCCATGGTGCCTTTTCTTTTTCTTTTTCTTTTAAATTGAGAAGCAACTAAACTACAAAATACAAATCTAGCTGTATTTTTTACTCAAGATGATTAGACTTGACCATGACAAACACATAGGAGTGTTGTATTTTAAGAGAAAAGACCATACCTCAGATAAGATGTCATCACTGGTCTGTCCATTTCGACACCTATTTCTTTTATGTATATTATAGCCAAATTAAAGTATAATGATGATAATAATGGTTTCTCTAGACAGAAGGTTGGAGATGGTTAATAACCAATTCTACATACCACCATTTGTCATGGTGAGTAACTGGTTTGTCCCTACACAAAATATCACATTGGCTAAGGTTCTTTTCACACTAGAAAAATTACCAGGAAAGTCATACATTGCCTTTCAGAGAATATATTAATTGAAAACATGAAACTTTAATTTGTTATTTGAACCTACATATTTCCTTGTAAAACTGTAAACTGGAATTTTATTGAAATGAAAGATGTAAATTGGGCACATACTGCCATTGAGCCAGTGGGTGTAGTTTTTACTTGTAAGAGCCACTTGAGAATTTTGGAATGTGTCTTTCTGCTATGGTCCCTGAGCCCTGACTCAGATGTGCACTATGCTGTCATATTGGAGTTTAAGACTATAGAATGAAATTAGATTGTGTTTTGTTGTTCTGAATCATAAATTACTCAAAAGTAAAGTAAAATTTCTAATAATTTTACCTCACAGAGTATTATATTATATCTTATAGAGACGTTATGTAGAGATATGTCTCTATTATGGAAACAATATGAAAGCATATTATGCCTTAAACTTGAACAGCAAAGAAACAATTATGATAAATATCAGACAATGAAGTTTTGAAAGCAAGATTTTCCTTTGTTTCCTGGCACACAAGAGGCATGCAAATTTATATTTGCTGAATAAATAAGTAAATGTCATCAAATCCAGCAATGATGCAAGTATCCACACCTAGAATCTGCTAAAGAATCCAGTCTGGAATTGACATCAAGTTAGTAAATGACAAAAGTTACCTGTTTTCTGATTTTTTCCATAGTTCACATGTATTTGCATGTATTTGTATATAAAAAATAAGTATAGCTGAGGTGAATGAGGTTTGTGAGGACAACTTAATGGTATCTGCTGATTTAGCTAAAATTTCTAGCTTTCTCCCTGCATTGCCTTATGCCACTTGAAAGCAATGCACTTGGTTGAGAAGATGATGTTATTTTGAGTTATAATTCAATACTATATACTCATTCTCTTATTATTAGGATAATATAAAAACAAACACCAAGTTTTTTTCTGTATCTTGCATAGTACTGCTATAAAGAGAGGATCATATGTTACTCAAGTATTTTCTAATACAAAGATCGATGTGATAAATTATTGTATTAAGTGATGTGAGACAAAAAGTTACCTGACTGATAAACTGATATATGCTTCCTTTTTTTAAGAAAAAAAAAATCTGCCAAATAATTATATGACTCGTTCAAGTTTCTATGATTCATGCCCTTTTTCCTTTACCACATTGTTTCTGATGCTTCCTGACCTGATATTTGTTATGTCATAGTATATGCCAAATATAATCCATTTCAAAACAAATTTCCTAAATCTAACTCATGTTTTTTTAAAGTGGAAGTAAACTTTCTACATGTATGTGTCCATGAAGATTCTTAAAATATGTAAACTTCAGACTTTTTTTTAAAGAGAAAATTAATTCTAAATGGATTCTTTGCTAATATTGATGATAAACAATGGATCCATTAAAGTAATATATTAAATGATAAAAATAAAATATAAGATTTAAAGTGGCGAATAATGTAGAATAATTATTTCTTTCTTTTAAGAAATGTGGTATTTCAGAAAGCCTAAAATGGTAGTTAGACACATAAGCTGATTTACCTGAATTGTTCCTGAAGTGTGTTGAAGTTTTTCTAATTCCATCTTGGTATTGTACTACTTATATGAAAATGCTGGAAAATGATACCTCGTAGGTCCTGCTAGAGGTGCTTAGTTCCTTAGACATATGGAATCTTCTTGGGTTTCTCAACCACCCAATCTACACAATGTGATCTTTTATTTCCTAAATGGCTAATATGCTAATTTAATTCTTACCAGGGTAACCAAAGCTAAGAAACAGTTTTTATAAACAGCATCGTAGATGACTTAATAGTCTATGCAATATTAATTTTAAGGCTCCTTTTCTCATCAGTCAGCCTACCATAGCTAAAAATTATGATGCTTAACTTTGCTTATGGAGAAGTCTACTTTTCCAGTCACTTGTAAATCAGACCTTACAACGAGCAAAGGGGAAAAAAGAGGGAGAATCAGGGTGATCTGTGTTAGAAAAAGTTTCCTGGAGCTGGAAGGGTATAAATGGAAATGTGTCATTCAGACCATCACCTATCTCCCACTATTTCTCATATTAGATGGGCAAAAGAGAAAGGAACTATAGAATTTATGGCTGAAGATGTGAGAAAAAGACTGAAATGTATCTTGAACTCAGGTAAAAGGTGGCTATCTTAGAAGGGCAATGGGATTCAAGAAGATGGTCATTGTGTGTGTTTTTCCAAGAGCTCCTTGAATTCTCTCTCTCTCGCTCTCTCTTATTTATTGATTGGTTTATTCACTTATTTATTCATTTTATTTTTTTATTTTATTCATGTACTATTAGTTCAACATAAAATATCTGTTGAATTGTTGATAAATATTAAAGAAGACCTAAATAGGTGGATAAAAATTTTGTGTTTATTGGTTGATAGGCATAATACAGTTCACTCTTGAATAACACAAGTTTGAACTGTCCAAATTTATTTATATGCAAATTTTTAAAAATATTATAAATGTGTTTTCTCATCCTCATGATATTCTTAGTAACATTTTATTTTCTCTAGCTTATTTTATTGTAAGAATACAATATATAATACCTAGAACATTACAAAATATGTGTTAATTGACTGTTTATATTATCAGTAAGGTTTCCAGTTAACAGTAGGCTATTGGTAGTTAAGTTTTGGGGGAGTCAAAAGTAATACGTGGATTTTAGATTGTGTGTGTGTGTGTGTGTGGGGGGGGGTCAGCTTCCCTAACCCTTGCGTAATTCAAACATCAGTTGTATTGTTAAGATGACATGCTCCCCAAACTGATCTACAGATTCAAAGCAATCCCACTGAGAAATCCAGCTTTCTTCTTTGTATAAATTGACAAGTGAATCCAAAATTCATATGGAAAATCAAAGGACCACAATAACTAAAGCAATATTGAAAAAGAAGAGCAAAGACTCACCCTTCCCAATTTCAAACTTATTAAAAAGCTTCAGGAATCAAGCAGTGTGGTACTGGCATCAGGTATACATTAGATCAAAAGAATTGTATTGAGAGTCCAAAAATAAACCATTACATTTCTGGACAATCGATTTGAAGCAGAAGTGCCAAAACATTCAATGAAGAAAGAGTAGTTTTTTCAACATAGGATGCTGGGACAATTAGATATCCTCGTGCAAAAGAATGAAGTTGGACTCCTATCCCATATAATATATAAAAATTTAACTTAAAATGGATTGAAGACATAAATATAAGAACTAAAACTATAAAATTATTGGAAGAAAATATAGGAGCAATCTTCATGACCCTGTGTTAGTCAATGACATCAAAAGCACAAACATCTATATAAAAAAATAGATAACATAAAAAATAGATTACTTCTTCAAAATTAAACACTTTAGTGCTTCAAATGACATCAAGAAAATGAAAAGAAAATAACCCATGGATTAAGAGAATACGTTACACATCATATGTCTGATAAGGGGTTTGTATATAGAATATATTAAACTCTTATAATACAAGGAAAATACAAATAATCCAATTGAACAATGGACAATGGATCTGGATAGACATTTCTCTAAAGATATATAAGAGGATACTGTGTATGGGAAAAGGTGCTTGGCATCATTCGTCATCTAGAAAATGGTCAAATCAAAACTGCAATGAGATACCACTTTACACACACTAAGATAGTTGTGATAAAAAAGTCAGACACTAAAATTCATTGACAAGGATGTAGTGAAATTGGAACTGCCATTCATTTCTGGTTAATTGTACAATGGTGCAGCTACTTTGGAAAAAGTCTAGCAGTTTCTCAAAATATTAGACATAGAACCAAGCAATTCTATTCCATTATCCCTAAGAAAATTAAAACACACAAAAACCTATACATGAATGTGTATACCAGAATTATTCATAATAGCCCCAAAGCAGAACCTTCCTAAATATTTACCAATTGATGAATGAATAAACAAAATGTAACATATCCACAATGTTAAATATTATTTAGCCATAAAACGGAGTGAAATACTGATACATACTTTAACATGGATGAACTTTGAAAATATTTTGCTATAGAAGGAATCAGATGCAAAAGACTTCATGCTGTATGATTCCACTCATATGAATAGGCAAAATCATAGACACAGAAAGATTAGTGATTGCCAGTGGCTGGGTGGAAGGAAGGACAAGGACTAACTACCAATGGGTACAGAAGTAATTTGGGGAAAAACTTAAATATTCTTGAAACTGATAGTAATATGGATTGCACATTTTCTTGAGTATACTGAGAACCACTGGTTGTACAATTATAAAGGGTGAATTTTATGGTATGTGAATTATATCTCAATTGAACCTTTAAAAAAAAAAACCTTGTTAAGCAGTGCTTCTGAAATAGATAAAATTTATCATGGCTCCTGCCTTAAAGACATTTACAGTCTATTGGGAGAATATAAACTATTACAGCACAGAATATACTATCTAAAAAATAAACATATAAAGGATGTTGTTCGAAGAGAAAGAGGTAGAACTTTGTCTGGATGTCATAGAAGCTGTTTGTGCCTCCTATCCCAACTTGTATAAGAATCTCTGCAGGTAGGATCAGACTTCTGTGTAGTTTCAGAGAGCGGAAGACTGGCATTTAGAAGCTGAGAAAGGCAGTCAGCAGTATAATATAAGGACGACACCTTTCTAACAGTAAGGGCAGTTGAAGTTCAGTGTCGGCTGCTTTGAAAGATGACAAGTTAGCCTTTATTAGAGGCATTTGAAATAATATTCTAAAATTTACTAGGTGAGTTCTTTAAACTCTCTAAACCTCAGTTATTAACCTGAGTTACTAACTCAGAGTTGACGTGAAGAGCACATAAAAAAAATGGGTGTATGTATAACATGTGAACTTGCACATAATAACACTGTTACTACTGTTGCTTTTATCACCATCATCGTTATCAAATAAATTTGGACTATAATACTGGGAATAGAATTCAAGCAACAGATAGGAGAATTTATTTGAATGATGTTAGGATTTCACGGTACTCTCATTCTTCATTATAGGGCTTGGAGTTTTCTGTTCCCTGATATAAAACTTAGAAGGAAAGACAAAAGAATTTGCTTCTATTCCAGGCCCTCAAACTGACTATTTCTGTTCCTAAGGCAAACCTCTCAGCCTTTACATTAGGTTTGTGCTCTTTAAAATGATAGCTGGTAAAAATGTTTCATTTATTAAAATTTTTATTGACAAGAACCTCCAATGACCTTAGAAGATGATCTTTATGAATATCAAAGGAACTCTGGGTGAACAGTGAGAAGGGTTGTACATGAAACATCGTGAGGGTCGAACATGAGGACATTTTACTTTCCCAGCCTTGCAATGAACACACCATCTCTTAAAAACAAGCAAGTGAAATAACTTGGTTAGAACTCTGGAAACAATTATTTAAGATGTCTTAAGAGGTCCAGAATTTCAATAATTGGCCAGGGTATCTAGTGGGTAGTCACTATGTCTCTAGGCCCTTTTCAGTATTTGTAATTGGACTTGAGGAATGAGATATCTCAAAGTGCTTTTAGTTTCTAGTTGGTATGGCCTTTGCCCTGTACAAAAGAAAATTTATATTGATTTTCCTTTCTGTGCTTTTATTATTTTTACTACAGAAGATTTTTCTTTAAGACTGAATTGAAGTTATTGGGACTCATACATACAACCAGAGGGAAGTAACTACCCACTAAAGGACACAAGTCCATGTTTTTAAAGATAATTTGAACCTGAATTTATGGTGTTCAGGATGATTTGAAAAAAATAATCTCATAGAGTTTAAGATTATTTTGAAGAAGTATATTGTAGTGATTAAAATTATGGATTTCAGGACCAGATTGCCTTGGGTTCAAATTTTGGCTATCCCACTTTCTGTGTGACTTCAAAATAAGTCATTTAAACTTTTTGTTACTTCTGATTTTTAATCTCTAATTATCTGAAGATGTCTACACGTAGGATTCTAATGAGGAATAAATGAGTTACCATGTGTAAAATACTTAAAATAGTATTTAGCATATAGTTAGCACTATTTGCATTGACTCATTATAAGGAGCTGTATGCTTATTCTTAAATTGTTTGAGTTATAGTTTTTATGTAAAAAGATTGACATATAAATTTGATCTATGGTTTCCCTCCAAATCTCTAAAACAGATTATCCATCTCATATAAACTGGGCATCATTCTTACAATACCCCAAAGTATGTGGGTCTGCCTGTCCCTGAGACTTTGTCCAGTCCTTTTGGTTATTGTAGTGGCTTCTAATGCATGTGCTCTAAATCCAGACTAGGTGGATAACCGTCTTATCCTTTTTCATCTGACATAGATGAATCATCAACCTCTATTTCTGGGAATTACAAGGTAATCCCCCTGATTACCGAATTAGCTTCACTTTAAAAACAAAAAATCATGATTTGTAGATTACAAATTTGCCACAATTTGATAAGCTTAACATTGGACTACTGGTATAATTTATTCTCGTTATATCTTACCTGCACAGAGACTAAAGCATGTACAACTATGCTTCAAGCGACTGTTTTTCAGAATGCTCTAGACAGCCTTTTATGCAGAGTGGGGCTCAAAAGTTTGTATGTCTAAGAAGTTCCCAGATGGTGTTAATGTTGGGACCACACTTTGAGAAACCTTCAAAGCTGCTTGTCAAATGTTTTGTAAGCAATACCATCTTCCTCCTTTTTCTCATCTCTACAGCTGTATACTGTAAGCCTCAATCTAGTGTCAACAACAAACACTAGTCTAATGTCTTAATTTTCTAGAGGAGGAAACCCTAACTTAGAGAAGTTTCTTCCTTGGTTACAAAGCAAATTGACAGAATCTCGAAAGTTTTCGTGTAATTGAAAATGATTTGCATCTGCAATTCTTGGACTAAGAATTTAGATTTAGAAAACTGGAATCCCAATTGCATTCCTGCCATGTTTGGAAGTGTGAATTTTAGTTGTTTTATGTCTCTGAACCTCATTTTCTTCATTCATGACATGATTACCTCTTCTACCATATATGGTTTTGTGAGAAGTAAATGGCATACTGTGCATTAAATTGCTTTGTAAATTATGAAACACTATACAAATGTTTTTCAAACTCATCCCAGTTATCAGATACAGTATCAAGTTAAACATAATATATTTTATGATAAGCACATCTTTTCCCTACTTATCTAAGATAAATATTGACTTTTCTGTTTTCAGGAGGAAATAGTGCATTATACACTTATCACCTTTCACACAGAATTCTTTAATTTCCTTCCTGCATTTATTTCTCTCCTAATCTGCTTCTAAAAATAAGCAATTAGAATTTGGGCTTTATACATCTGAATACATACATATATGTGAGATGTGGTCATACATATGCACGTTTTATGAATTTTTTATTGTATCCTTTTATGTAAGATACTCTACAAGTCACATTTATTAAGAATGGAATAAATGAGTTGCTATTTTGCTTGAAACCATTTGTTTTTTGGCCTTTGCATTCGAAAGAGAACTGAACTGAGCCAAGAGAAATGGATTTTCTTCCCAGTTCTGCAATTAACAGGTGTATAAAGTCCATCAGCTCCTTTCTCTAGGCTTCAGGTCCCCATTTGTAAATGAGGCTGGTTCTTATTAATGCCTTCTGCTTCCAGGGACTACAATATTAGAGTTATAAGACAGGGGACATCCCTAACCTTCTTGAGAAACTCTGTAGAATGTCCACATTGACCTGGGTCTATTCTAGTAAAGTATTTTTCCTTTCCTGTCTCAGACCTAATTACTATTTGCATTTCAGCTTCATTCAGTAAAACTCCTAAATACTTTTCCTTCAGAATGTGACTGGTCTCAGACGAGGCCTCGCTGGGTTCCTTAGGGCTTATGATTCTTTTGGTATGGATAGAAGTATAGGAAGACTGTGTCCTGTTTTTGATCCTCTGGAATAGCAATGTTGGGTGGTGGGCACAGGGACAAGGTATTTTTTTTTATGTTTTTAGTGAGTTTCTCCCTTTAATGATATTCAGAGGCTCTTCCTTATTGATGCATAGTAAGAAGTATTAGTTCTTTATTGCTGTGCAACAAATTGATTAAAAACCAGCAGCTTAAAAGTATATTAAAAACATGTTTATCATATTTTTTTGTGGGCCAGGAATCTAGGCAGAGCTTAACTAGACCATCAGTTTCAGTCTCTCACAAATCTGCGGTCAGAATATTGTCTCAGAGTCTACCATCTCATCTGAAGGCTTGAGTGGGGAATGATCTGCTTCCAGCTCAGGTGATTGTTGACAGGGTTCAGTGTTTCCTGGGTTGTTAGACTAAGGGCCTCAGCGTCTGACTGTTTGCAAGAGACTGTCCTCAGTTCTTTGTCATGTAGACCTCTTCAACATGACAATTCATCGCATCAAAGCATGGGAACTGAGAAGGCAATAGGTAGAGTCTACTAACAAAATGTAAGTCGTTATTTGTGACCTAATTATATAAGTGACATGCTATCACATTTACTAGATTCTGTGGTTAGAAGTAAGTGACGACGATCAGATCATACTCAGATAGAGGGGATTATGCAAAGGTGTGAATATCAGGAAGTGGGGATCTTTGGGGGTTTGCTCAGAAACCTGCCTGTCAGAGAAGAGGGTGAAATTAGACTTATTGTCCACAGAGAATGAATACAACTACGAATTTCCTTATGGAATCTGGTAGATGTATGAAGTCAAGGAGTAGGGGAGGCAGATGGGATATAAAGATAAGAATACAATCTGGAAAGAATAAGAGGTAATGAAAGGCTCTAGCAGATGCAGATAGAATTCCACACTCTGAGAATTATAGAGCTGAATGAAATTTTAGAGATTTTTTGATCTAACCACCTCATTTTCTCAAGGAGTCCAGGGTTTATAGTGGGTCTTCCCAGGCCACAGAGATTGTAGCTGAGCCTGGGTCAAAATTCTCACACTCCTTTGTCTGGATTGTTAGCTTGATATAATAGAAACAGCTCTGGATTTGGAGTAAAAAGATTTGGCTTCAAGACTTTTGATTTGCCTCCAGTAGCTGTGTGACCTTGATGAAGTTACTTTCTTGAGATGTGGTTACTCATTCTGTAACACAAAGCTATCATTTGTCATGTATATATATATTTTTATGTCTGATGAACCCATCAGCTCTTGTTTGTAAAAAATTTTTATAAACTATAACAGCCTTTCAAAAATAAAAGCATGTTTTTGTTAAAATTAATCATATGTAGTTTAAGGCCAAACAACAGCTCCCTTTTACAAGAATGAATGAGCTTTAGTTTATTAAGATACAGATAATTTTATATATTTCTGTATCTGTATCAGTCATCTCTTGATGACGAGCTTCATATATCAGTTATCTATGCGTGATAAACTACCCCCAAATACTGTATTGCTTATTTTTCTCACAAATCTACAATTTCGATAATGCTTTATAAGGAATGCTTATCTCTGCCCAGGTGGTTTGACTTGGGTGTAGATGATTCACTTACAATATACATGACTAATAGCTAGCAGGTTGCTGCTGGGAGTTTGGCTAGAGCTGTACATCAGGGATTGTGGTTTCTCTCCATGTGGATCTCTCCACAGACCCCAGGGCTTCCTTATAACATGGTGGCTGACTTCCAAGAGCCAATATCTTCAAAGAACATGATGGAAATGCATATATTTGATCTAGTTTTAGTAGTTACATGTAGATTCATTTCCACTGTACACTGTTGATTGAGATTGTCACAAAGACTTGCCTAAGTTCAAGGGCAGGGGACATACACTCCACTTTTTGTGAGATTGTAGCAAGGTTCTACAAGAGCATGCATGTAAGAGATACTGTTGTGGTCCTCTTTGGAAAATATAATATGGTATTGTATTGTATTGTATTATATTTTATCATGTCATAGTTTATTATATTATAATGGTTTATGTTATATTATAGTGGTTTCTACTGTTGAATACTTATATATACAGGCATGCTGTAAGTTCTGTAATTCTCTTAGAGTTCTCTTAAGTCATGTAACAACCCTGTGAAGTAGTCATTATTCCCATTTTCACAGATGAGAAAACTGAGGCACAAAGATGTTAAGTAAGTTTCCAAAGGTCAAACCAGCTTATAAATGGCAGAACTCAGGTTTAAATCCAGGTGATCAAGTTCTGGAGCCCATACTTTTAACCCCTCTGTCAGATTGCTTCTGTGTTTTTATCTGTATCTCCAATCATGTCCGTATCTTTTCTCTTACCCACCACCTTTCCCTTCCCCATCTCCATCTGTTCATTTTAGAAACAGTAAATACATGGAGAAGCAGACTGAAGAGGGAGGAATTATGTGCAGGAGCAGTGTTACCTTTGAAAGTGGTAGGTCTGAGCTTATCCTTGAGTGCTCCAGGGCAGAGTTTACGGTGGGCATAATGATTTTACCTTTAATTTAAAGAGGCATATGGAAATCTGGGAAAATCCAAGGAGAGCAGCTCAAGAAGAAGAGAGAGATCAAAAAGAGAAAATGAGAAGTAAGGGCCAGTATTTTAAAACTAAAGAAATTGAGGGGTATCCATTCTTGTCTCATATAATTTCAGCCATCTGGTATGTTACCTGGTGATCTATTCAGTAAATTAAATCCTACTGGTTTTGATATTGGGATTTTTATCAGAGTCCATCCCACAAATTGAGAAAACCATAGTTAATTATGAACTAGTTTGTATCAATTTTTAAAACACATTGAATTCATTGAATCATATACTTTTTCATTCAACCAGCAGTTGTTGAGCTCCGCATGAGTGCAGGCACTGCAGATTAAAATCATATAGTATGATCCTACACTGGACTTCTAATGTAGGAAACAGATGAGTAAACAAGTGACAGGGATATATGATAAATATAATGAGGAATGTCTGAATGAGGTGCTATGGATTCATTGAAGAAGGTGCTCCTATCCCTTCCTGGAGAAGTTAGAGAAGCCTTTTTGGTGGTGGTATTTAAGTAAATACATTAAAGAACTGAAAATAGTTTGGCTTGGTTGTGGCTCAGTGTATGTAGGGCAAATGTTATGAGATAAACCTGGAAAGAAGGCAGGTACGTTTTACTTCAAATACATTGTCCCTATCTGTCCGTCCGCCTTGTATATACAGTGATGACTCAGTACCAGGAATCTCAGGCAACCAACAACAAACATACACCATATTACATTTCTCTGTGATCTCTCTATCTACTATCTGTCCTCAATGCAAATAACTCAAAGCCAGTAACTCATCTTAAAAGTCAAGATGGGAGTTTGAAAGCCATGTGTTCTATCAGGGTAAAATCACAACAATCATAAATCACTAAGAATACTAGGGTCAGCCTTCTTTCCTCTAGCATCCTTTCTTTATATAGCTGCTGGGCCTGTCGATAATAGTATCATGTGCTTACATTCATTTGGAAGTGCTTTACTGCACACGAAGCACATTTACAATAGGTAGTCTCTTATATTACTTAGCACATGTGAATTAGTTGTTAACTCATCTAATATATGACAAAATTGAGAACCAGAAGTGTGAAATGAGTTGCCTTAATTTTTATAAGAAGAAAACCAGAGAACCCGGTGCTTAAATATATATTTTCTGTCTACAATTCTCAGCATATTTCTAGTACATCAGAGGTCCTCTATAGCTGGAAGCTGTGGTCAAATGAACTCTTAATTGAAAGTTTGGTATATAAAATGGCTAAAGCCTTAGTAAGCATCCTGCTCATTCCAAAGGCTCCTCTGAGGCATCTCTTCTGAAAACCAGCCCTGTAACACTATGCTCATTCTTCATGTCCTACCTTAGAATTCTTAAGAAAGACCTAATGATCATTATGCTGCCTAGAGTGTTACTAGTGTGGGAAGGAAACCACTATCCATCTGGAGTCAGCCACACCATTCTTTCACTGATCCTATTATGAGTTCTTGTGGTTCAAAGCCTAACCCATGAGAGAATAATGGAGGAAATAAAAGAATCAGAAGATGATGAAAGCAATGTGGAACAGTAGACAGAGCATGGAAATTCTTTTCCTAATTCTGTCCCTAACTTCCTGTGATTTATATCAGGTGAGTCACTTTCCTTCTCCTGTGTCAGAATCTCAATTCACAAATTAAGGATTTGGACATTAAGCCCCCTTAGGTACTGATAGAAAATATTCCATGAGGCATTCATCTTTTGAAGAAGTTGTATAGCTTGTCCCACCTCAGAACCCCAAAAGGAGGATCGACCCCAGTGTTTCCCACTCTTTTTCATGACCTCCCATGGTAGATGTTTACAAAGTGTTATATTTCATGGATAGAGGGAGCTTGACCTCATGAGTTGGACAGTTATCATCATGCAGGAGTTCAAGTGTTTACTCATTTTTTAATTCATAAATGGGTTCATTGGGTTCAAACATTTTATTAGACTTTCTGCCTTATTTTGCTGCCTTGAATATGGAGATAGTAAAAGAGAATATTCTTGCGTTGAAGAAGAGGGAGAGGGAAAGGCAGAAGAGGATGACTAGGAGTATAAAATTTTCCATCCACTGTGTCTTTTGTTCTAGAAGATTCAGAATATATTTGATTCAAATCTGAAAATTAAGAAGAAAGATAAAGTAGAAACCAGGAGGGACATGGGTGATATTAATGGCAGAGCCCTTTGTCAAAGGCTGTACTAGTCTCCTTCCCTCTGTTTAACACAACAGTGTGGGAAGGGTCCTTGGAGGACTTTTGGTTCCAATCCTCCAATTTTACAGAGGACTATGAGGCTTGGGCAGGGGAAGGACTTGCCTGCTCATGGTGCTGTCATACATTCTTTTCAGAGGGAAGTTCATAGAGAATATACTGGGAACAGTGAGTGCAGGGGCCAGGTGGTCCTAAGGTGGTCCCAGTACTGGTTTGCTCCAACAGTTGCTTGGCACTAGGGGTCAGACCTACTTGAGAAGAAACCAAGACTCCCATAGAAATGACAGGAAAAGGAAACGATGGGCACAGTATTTCAATAACAACAGGCTCCAGTGTTCTTCCTGGAATATACTTGATGAATTTAGAGGCTTTGAATTTATAAAAATAATTATGAGATTTTCCAATATAAAGCAGTTCCTCATGTAAACTGGTTGTTGGTGAATATTATAAGAGAAGTCTCTACCTCTTTGTTTTGTTTCATTTTGTTTTACTCATCGATTCTTCTTTTTTATTCTTTTTTTTTTTTTTTTTTTTGCTTGAAACATATTAAGGTATAATTGCAGTACTAGAATATATCCTCCCCACCCTCAACAAATTAAAGCACCATATTATTTCTTAAAAATCCAAAAAATATGTGAATCAATGGAGCCTCATTATGGTGCTTTTACCTCTCCAAAACTTTTTTTGTGTGTCGTGGAAGCTAAAGGAATTAAAGAACGTTAGCTTGACTGATAGCTCAGAGACATGCAAACATGGATTTAAAAAAAAAAAAAAAAAACGCTTTTATGTTGTTATGTATTTTTGATAGCTTAGACCCTGATTACCAGGAAATTCTGCTTTATAGTAATGCTCTGGCTTTACCACTGAAGGCTGTAATGTTGTGCTTTATCTCATTATCTCCTGATGTAGTATCTGAGATGCAGAAAAGACTGATAAACCCAATAAATAAAAACTCAGCTTGCCTGAGACAAAGTAGCACAGAGGCCTCCACTGCCCCCTATTTAGCTTTCTTCACAGGGAAATGGGGTTTTTCATTAAAAATAGAATTTACGCTCTTATGACCACTTGACATCTTTTCTAGAAACAGGTAAAAAACAATATATGTGCATAAGCTCACATGGCTATTCTTGGTAAGAGAAGGCCTGAGATTGAGAGAATCGATTTAGAAACTTAATCAAAAGATATGTCATTATTGTGAAATGAGATATCTAATTGTCCTTCTGCTTTGTCAGAGTATGTGTTTGTAAAGCTCTTTGTCTGTCAAGATCCTTATTTTCATTTTTAAACTAGCTTCTTCCCATTTACTTGACCCTGAGCTGTCTAATTTTTTCTTCTCCCCCTTTTCTAGCACCCCTTGACCACACATACAAACAAGCATATACACACACATTCACTTAAATACCCAATACTCATACACTTGCACAAATATATATGTACACATACTTGTGCACATACACACAGTCACATACATACATACACATGTGCAATGCACATCCCCACACACGTACATATGCGCATGTGCACATACTTACACAAGTAACATATAACACATAGATACCTATACTTTCCGAGAACTACTTATACATACAATCTTTAATGTCTTCGATGTAATAGTCATAGTTGGTATTGCTTAAGTTTCTGTTATTTGTCAGGATCTTTGCTAAATGTTTTGCATGCATTATCTTATAATGTTTATGCTTACTAGGTGGTACTAATCATTCCCCTATAGAACAGATGAGTAAACTGCGGCATAGAGAAGTTAAGTCCATTTCCCAAAGTCACACAGCTCATGACTGTTTAAGTAGGAATTACAACCGTGGCTGTCTGATTCCAATCCTCATTCCTAGTACTATACCGTGGTACTCTGTTGAGATGATACCAGAAAAGGCCTGTTAGAAAACATGTAGGGTTATCTGCATTTGAGACACAGCTACTCTTGTCCCATTACCTCTTACACCATCTTCTACTCTTGACATGTTCACTGAGTTGTTTGCCTAGGGAGGGAAGCCATCTCAGATCTCATCAGTTGCCTCTTGTTTATTCTACCAAAGGTTGGAATGGCTTAGCTATTACCTCATGGCAGGGATATTCAGAATCAAGCCACAACTCTTAGCTGTTGTGTAAGTTCCACTCACCGTAGGAACTAGTATCCTAGGCTTATCACGTTATCACGTTATGTTTTGCAAAGCACTGCCACATATATGTTGTAGTTACTATTAATGAGAACACTGAGATATGCTACTGACTTAAAGTTCCAGAATTAAATGTTTAGGAGATTGAGAACTTAGAAAATGAGACTTATAATTACCAGTCAAGTTCTCTTTTAATTCATCTTTCCTATCTTGAGCATTGTTGGACACATGGAACTTTAGAATTGTATATTAAAATATTAGTACTAAACATTAATTTCTACTTTCGTAGAAAGTGATGTTTGTGATCTTTGTCACTATATATACATCTTTTTGCACACTGGTTCTGAAGCTTTCCCAAACTTCATGTAAGTCTCAGATAATGTAGTATTTTGACAAGACACTTTTATGTTAAGAGTAAAAAGTTGCTCTTGGTGTTAATGTGAGCAAGATACTTCAAAAGCAGTCTTAATTTATCAAAATCTTAACAGAATCCCTCTATTTGACACTCTCCCAGCTTTTCTAACTGAACGAAACCTCTGTGTTATAAATAGTGATATGTGTTTAAAAAGTGTAACTCAGAATTGCACAGAATAATAAATCAAATTAAACAACAACTAGCAACATAACAGTTCTTGAAAAATAAACCAAAACAAGCACTCATTTATTTTTGGCAGTTGAGATTTTTGAAAATCACAAATTTGCCAGGGCATTGCACTTAACATGCTTCAGGTTACTAGTGAATTGACTGGAAAGGCTGGTTGGTAAAACGTGATGGAACACCTAGATCATGGTGAGAAATCTTGTATGAATGGATTCTAGAATGAAGACAGTGTTAGCTGTGCTGCCTAACTCATGGGGTTGTGTTTTACAGGAGATATCAGAGTGCCTTATTGTATCCCCAGACATTACTTGGTATTCATGTCTCTTTTTGCAAAGTGTCCTCTTATGAGCTTCAGGGAGCTTGTTGTATCTACAGAAAGAAATTGGGCTATAGGATATGTTCAGTAAGAATTGCAGAAATTTCTACAGAGAGAAGTCATATCCAATCTCTGAATTCTTGGACAGACTTCATATCCAGTTATTAAACTTAATAATAAACCTAGTAGCCTATAAAGTATCTAATGTTTCTAATTTTCTTTATATTTTGGCCTCTCATCAAACTAATAGGTGTATATTGGACAGATGCTATCTTAGTTGCCAGGCTCTAACAAATAAATCTTCCCTTCAGAACTTACCCTTTAGCAGGGAAACTATAACATATACTCTAATAGAGGATATAGAAGAGGAGCTTGGATCCATAAGAGGAAAATGTATAGATGGTGTGTGTTGGGGAATGAGGGGGGATTGTGAAAGCTCTTGAAAAGTTACTTTCTGCCCAGGAAATTGTTCTCCAGTAAAAAAAGTCATTTTTGAGACTGGCCTTTATTAACTAGTCAACTGGGGGCATTTGACAATGCTGATTAGAGTGATGCCCTAAGAGCAGAGATCTCTAGCATAAACCATTTCAGGAAACCATGAGCAATTTAGCTTTGTCTTGGGAGTAGAGTGTGCTAAGGGAGGAATGGTAAAAGTCCAAATTAGAAAGATATGATATCATCTTGGAGGTCCTTGCAAGTCGGGTGGAGGAGCTCATGCAAATAGTTTCAATTTTAATTATTTAACTGAAGAAAAATTACAAGGTGTCCCTGGGACCTTTTTTATTTCTGAGTTTCAGTTTCTCCATCTGTCAAATGAAGGTTTTTACTTTCTAATCTCTGATGTTGTGACTCTGATTTCTGATGTTTCATAATTCCTTGAATTAATATAGCTTAAGCTCCCATTGAGAATTATTTATCGATACATATTTATAGTAGTGGTTTCTACAGTAGATATAAGGCATCATGTTTTGGATGCTAAAGACTGACATTGAATGAGTTCAAGAAATCGGAAGTCCAGTGGAAACTGGGGTTGAGAGAACAATCAGGTGTTGGTGATTTAAATGTGATCTGAAAAAGTCTATGAGCTGTAAGTAGAGGATGCTGTAGAGAGCATTACCTGCTCATGAAACATAATGAGCAAAGGCCAGAAAGTGGGAATGAGCTTGGTTGTATGTATTAGTTTTCTATTATTGCTGTAACAAAATGACACAAACTTGGTGACTTAAAATAACACATTTATTTATTGTCTTATAGTTCTGTAGGTCAGAAATCCAGTATAGATTCCATCAGCTAAAATCAGGGTATTAGAGCTGCATTTCCTCTTGGAGGCTCTGGAGGAGAAGCAGATTCCTTGCCTTTTCTAGTTTCTAGAGGTCCTTCATATTCCTTGGATTGTGGTCTCTTCCTCTGATTTCAAAACCAGCAACATTGCCTCCCTCTGACCATTCTCCTGTAGTCATGCCTCCCTCCCACCACAGCTGGGAAAGGTTCTCTGCTTTTAAGTCATGTGATTATATGAGGCCCACATAGATAATCCAGGATAATGTCTCCATTTCAACATCTTTAACCTTAACCACATCTGCAAAACCCCTTTTGCCAAGTAAATTAACATATTCACTGGTGAGGAGGGGAAATTATTCTGCCTACCACAGTCTGTTTATGAGAATACAAGCAACTTCACATTGTTAATGCATAAAGAGGGAGAATGTAAGTGAGGAGAGATGAAGTAGCCAGATCATGAAGTGTTTTATGCTTTATTTAAAGAGTTCTTGAAGTTATCCTGATGGTACTAGGGAGCCATAAAATTCTTTTTAGTGTAGGAATATTTAATCTATAATGAAGTTCACCTATTGAAATAAGTAGCTTTATGGTACCTAACAATCTCTCACATTTATTTCTTTGGGAAAATAAATCTATTTTTTGACTCAGTGTACTTGGGATACTTTTCAGTGCCATGTGCATATCATTAATGTTCTCATTCCTTTTCATCATGTTCTTTTCTACACTCTCCCTCAACTTGTTTTTTCTGGAGCCTGAGGGAATGCCATTCATGGTCTTTGACTTGTTGAGTAAAAGTTCAGGAAGGCTTTCGTTGGGCCAAGTTAAAACTGGAACTTGGTAGCAGCAAGGGGCACTTAGGAGGACAAAGAGATGCCTGTTCCTTGGAACAACAGCACATTGAACTCATACTTCTTGGAGCTGACATAGCCTAAGTGAGGAGGTGGATGGCCTCTTCATATATTCAACCCCAGAGCAACACCCAGTTTCCTCTGTGTCCCTAAGGAACAGATCTAGGAAGTCTAATGAAAGAATTGACACCGTTTCCTTGAACCTTTAATGTAAGAGTGGGAAGTTAACTTGTGTGCTTGTTTGAGAATGATTCGTAGTGCAGAGGAGGAACTGGTGAATACAAGGAGGCCAGTAAATTGAAAGATTCTCCTGATGGAACAGGGAAATTGAGATTTATTGTTCAGTCAGTTCCAATTACACTGCTGTGTTGCAGAGGAAAGCAGCTAAACAGGATGTTGGCTTGTAATACCACCAAGGTGGAATCAGCCTCAAAGGAGATAGTGTCAGAACAGTGTTCAATGCCTGAGCTTCCACCGTGTGACTCACTTGTGTGAAGATGTCTTGACACAGATAGAATCAAGGTGCCCGCACTATATCTGATCAGAGAAATGTTAATGCAGAATAGCAAACTGGCTTTGATCTTCATGGGATTTCAAGCTGGGGATGAGGAGGGAGGTGCATTTTTAAAGGTCATCTCTGCTTCTGAGAACACACACATTCCATGCATATATCTGTGAGACTGCATATCGAGAATGGGAACCGAGAACATTTGAAGGAAAACTGCAAATTATTTTTCAAGTATGAATTTGATTTATTATTAATATTTTTATAGATTGTTTTTCTGGTAGAGTTTAGCATCCTGAATACCCTGATTTTAGCATCCCGAATACTTGTGGTGCCATGAGAAGAGGAATCTTCAGTCTCCTACTTTAGATGTTAATGGTGTGACATAATTTTTCATAAAAAAGCACGTGATTTCAAATGAGACTTCTTTCTTAACTTACAAGTAGAGTTGACAACAATTAAATTGTCTTTCTCCTCCATACAAACTCAGAAAGGGAATCTTTTGAATGAGTGGTAATTATATTCGTACCAAACCATAGGACATTAGAGATTTGAGGTGAATTGCTCTTCATTTAGATGAACTAGGAGAGCCCATGGGGATGAAGCTGCTTGTCTGAGGTCATGCAGTAGGTCAGTGGCACTGCCCGGACCGGAGCTGTCGTCACTCGACTCCCGGTTACTGTCTTTCTAGTCCAGCACAGCTGCCTCCCAAGTTTAATAGTCTATGACTCACAGTCCAAATCTATGGTGACATATAATATTTTACTTTGATTCTAAATCAACAAACCACTTTTAGAAGTGCTTACGCTGCTGCATTACTTTTTACACTATCGGGTTCTTCAAGTTGAGTCTTATTTCTGGAACTCCAATAAGAGTAACCAGAGGAGCCATTTATTCATTATTATGACAGATATTTATTGAACACTTGTTGGGTGGCAAGCTCTCTTCTAGAGTGAGAATATAGCTATGAATAAAACAAAGTGTATTTCCTCAAACAGTTCATATTTCTCTGGGGAGAGGCATAATAAGCAGGTAAACAACTAAATATTTAAGTCTGATGGAGTTAAGTGCTATAGAAAAAAATAAGGCGTGATAGAAAGGAGAGGGAGTGCTTTGGGTGGAGTAGAGTGATAGTTGCTACTTTACATAAGGCATTTAGAGAAGGCCTTATAAGTAGGTGATATCTGAGCATAAATCTCAAGCTGGGGAGGGTAGCTAGAACTGAGTGATCTTAAAGGGAATGAAAAGATGAAGTCAAGGATCCTGATAATCACACAGGGCCTTGTAGGCTGTTATATGGACTTCGACTTTCACTCCGAGTGAGATGAGCAACATTTGGAGTCACGTTATCAGACTCTTGTTAGGGATCACCCAGACAGCTTTGTGGAGAATGGAAAATTGTCTGTAGTGATAGTACAAACTAGAAGTGATGGTTGATAAATGTGGGGCAGATGCTAAGGAGTAGTAGGTTTCCAGATATATTTTAATAGTAGCATCAGCAAGTTTTTGGACAAGTCAGATGTAGAACATAAGCAAAAAAGAAGTCTGCTCGGTTTTTAGCCTGAGCAATGAAAAGGATGGACAAGAGAGTTAGTTTAGTTTAGTTTAGTTTTGTTTTGTTTTGTTTTTTGTTTGTTTTCTTTTGTTTTGAGGAGAAAGGAGAAAGTATGATCAGGAATTTGATTTGGCTTATGCTAAATTTGAACTGTCTTTTAGACTTTTAAATAGTCAAGTAAGCAGGTGTATATTTGAGTAGAGGGTTCAAAGATGAAGTCTTGATATAGATTTAGGAGTCAGCAGATATAAATCTAAAACCTTGAGACTGATTGACATCATCTAAGGTGATAGGTTAAGTCCTGGGGTCAGTAGTTTGATGTCTCAGAGAAACATAGAGGAGCCATTTAAGGATGTCATGAACAAAGATTCTAAGGTAGGAGAAGAATCAAAGGACAGCACTGTACAAAACTAAAGTGAAAAAAGTGTTTCAAGAGCAAGTGACTGAGCAAGTTATCTGCACTGTTAGGTCAAATGCCATGAGAATTGAAAAATGGACCCCTGGATTTAGATCTGATGAGAGTTGCCTTGACAAAAGCAGCTCTCACCACTCTTCTGAGCGGCTAGCTCACACTGGCTTTGCTTTTCTTTTGTCCGAGTGGAGCTCACACTAAATTATGGTTGAACACAAGCACCCTGGAGTTTTACTGCCTCTAGTCGAATCCTAGTTTCTGATTTACTAGTTGTTTAAGCTTGGACAACTTATTTAAACTTCCTCTGTGCTTTTTTTTTTAAAGGAAAGGAATACTGTACACATTATAGAGTTATTTGGGAGGATTGAATGAGATAAACACTTAGCACAGAATCTTTCACATAGTAAATGACTAATAAATATTAACTCTAATGATTAAGACTATAACAATAAGTAAATTAACAAAAATAAGCTTGCTTTATATTTTCCTCTTATCCTGAAAATTATATAACATCTTTCTAGAGTAGAGCCTGAATTGGTTGTCATATTTTATATCCTCTAGGTTTGTTTGTTTGTATATTTGTCTTTGCTTTTTCATGCCTTTTCTCATCATGACATGAATTGGCCACATTGTAATCTAGTTACTTCTCTCCTTTATATTGTGAGCTCCCTAAAAGTGATATCCTGCTCATATCTCATAACTTACCACAGGGCTCAGAACTTTTGACACTTCAGTCCTGAAATTAAAATGAATATCCTAGTAATTGATCAAGGTGTCATCTGCAGGGTTGTTCTAATACTCAATGTAGTAATGCTGGGATAGATTATTAATTACTGAAATTTCTTATAAATGAATTTTAATTTCTAAAATAATTCTTCATTGTCTCTTAATTTATCATTCTCTTCCTCTACAGATTATTTTACAAATAAACTCTTGTCATTTTGTCAGGCCTGGAAGAGATCTTGAGCTATCGTTCAGAACAATTGACCTTTGGAGTTGATCTTGCTCCATGGTGGGTACTTCTGTGAAGACTGCACTTTCTTTCTCTTTTTAATACCTAGAACTTAAATTAGACCCTCATTTTTAATTTTTCCCATTCATAGTTCCAGAAACTCAAGCATTGATACCTTTAACAGTTTCAGAAATACATTCATGAATTAGAAAAACAAAATAGGGGTTTGATATGTTTCCTTTCTCTGAAATATATGAGTAAAGATAACTCTGAAATAAGGCAAAACTATATTTATTGGGTTCTTAAAGCATATTTTCAAATCTAAATCAACACTGGTCCAGGTGGAGAGCATTAAGCACCAACTAAGCAATGAGTGGTGTGTATTTTCCGAGCTTTGTCTGTGGACAGAATGAGAGACCATGAGCAAATATTGCTCCAGTTTCGGTGCCTTTATTTACCAGTTAAAAAAAAATGGCAACAGGTGTTTCTTGCCTTTCTCACATAGATGTGATCTTTGTGGTAAAGATAACACCTTCAACTCCTCAGTTTGCTTCGTCAGGAGTAATACATTTCTAGAGAAGAAGCATATTCATACTTCCTACTGGCCAGTCTTTTCACAAAGCACTGTGAAGCCTGTGCCATAACCATACACACTGGCAGTCTTATTTTCTAGAGTCAGCATAAGAGACAAGAGAAATCTGAGGGAAGCCATGGTTTATAGAATTCAGATCCTATTGTGGCTAATGCTATAATTTATTCAAGATAATATCAAGCCCCTAGAATGTGCTCTTGAATGTCTGGTGTTTCCTTTTCTGTTCCTGTAATTACACAATTAGCAACACATCCGAGAACATGGGAGTTGAGAGGTCCCAGTTACAGTACCTCATGTTATAAATCCAACAGATGCAGGGAAGTGAAATGATTTATGTACTATCCCACAAATCAATAGAGAATGGATATTATCAATAGTCTTGAGCAGAGAACAGAAAGTGTGTGTGTACACATGCTTGTTCACTGCCACATACACACTAAGACAAAAAATTATCTCCACTCCTGGCCAGTAAGTCCCTTGTTTGTCTCTTAGTTCTTTTGTGCTTCTATAGGAACACAAACCTTTCCATTAAACTAAAATTAGTTTTGGGTAAACCATTATATACTAAAAGCAAAGATAAAAACCTATATTTTCATACTTCATCTTCCTACCTCACTGTACTGTCATTTATTTAGTTCATGCTCTCTTGTTACATACCTCCTCCATAGGCTCTACAATTTTCCCAACTCTTGGTCTTTAGTAGTGTTTTCTATCTATTGTGCATTTTATTACTGTATACCTGCCACTGTCATCCTTTACTCTTTACCTTGGACTTGTGTCCCGTTCCATTTGACTTGATGTACACATTTCTTCTGTTATGCATCACATTCTGTACTGTATTACAGTTATGGTCAGCTATATTCATTCTGCTTCTCTGATTAGACTGGAAACTTGTGAATTGTGGGAAGGATGTTTGTGTGTGCTTTCATTTCTGGGTTTTCCATTGTATCTAACATATCGGTACTTTGTATGGGTTTAGGCACTCAGTAAATGTTAGCTGAACAAATGAAGACAGATGGGGAAAAAGATCAAATCCTCATCATTCTTTAAAATAATTCAGTGAATAGAGAGTTACCACGACTGCCAGGCCACAGTTATTTTGCCATTTTTAACTTCCCACTTGCTGTTCTAAATAAAAGTAAAATAAAACCTCAAGTATCCCGAAGGCCAAAAATGAATGTAATGATTTAAAGGACAATGAGGTTACACTGATTGTGTTTCATTAACTTTCTGTCTACTGAGAGACAAGTGTATATGACTGCTTTTCTCAGAGCAGCAGTGCCTTTGTTCTATTTGAATTCATGGATTGAAAAAAGAGAAGTTGTTGCTAAAACAAAGATCTTTACTTCTTGTCTCTAGTGGGAGACAGGAAGGTATTGTAGAGATTAGAGAACAAAAGATCTGGATTATAGTGTATGCTCTGCCTCTGCTCTTGTCTAGCTATGTGACCCTCACGTGTCCCTGCCTTTTTCTGGACCTTAGTTTTCCCAGATGTAACATGAGGAAGCTGAAGTAGTTAATTGCCATTGTCACTTTCAGTCATGGTACACTAGCCTGGAACTCTAGGTTGGGATTGTGGACTAATTCTTTCCCATGACTTATAGCCCAACCTTCAGCTCTTAATTGGCCCACCATCATGATCACAGTAACTGATTAATCACACATTTTGAATATATGAATTTCATAAAGCTGTTCAATGATGGTGAAAATTGGATCCTAAATATTCTATCAGATGCATATGCAAGATAACCTATTCAGGATCTCAATAGAGTATAAAATATGTGAAGTATGCACCAAGTGAGAAAAACTTAGAACATTATGGAAAAGTAATAAAATTTGATTTTTATGAGTTAGTGGTGATGGTGTCCACAAGAGCTCCAGTGTATGAAGCCTGGAGCTGGACTGTATAGTATTGTGTGTAGTAAGTATAACCAATGAGAATGTGTTGTTTTCATTCTTGTATTTCTCTGTTCACAGAGTGAACTATTCAGTCAAAACTCAGTTTTCTTTTTTTTTTTTCTTATTTTATATTTTTCTTAAATTTTAAAAAAGTTAGACATCTGGCACTACACACAAACATTGAAATAATACTGACTACATACCTGATACTGTACTTAAATCCGTGTGACTGTTTTGTTACTACTAATTTGTACTTTATCATCTCTTCACCTTTTTCACCCAGCCCTCCAATCCTCCCTCTGCTCTGGCAATCACCAGTTTGTTCCCTATACCTGTGAGTCTGTTTTCATTTAGTTTATTTCTTTTGTTCCTACAGTTCTACATATAAGTGAAATCATATGGCATTTGTCTTTCTCTGTCTGGCTTATTTCACTCAGTATAATACCCTCTAGGTTCATCCATTTCATTGCAAATGGTAAGATTTTACTATTTTTAATGGCTGAGTAATATTCCATTGTATATATGTACCATAACTTCTTTATCCAATTGTCTATCGATGGGCACTTAGGTTGCTTCCATATCTTGGCTCTTGTGAATAGTGCTGCTGTGAACCTAGGGGTGAACAGATCTTTACAAACTAGTGTTTCAGTTTTCTTTAGATAAATACCCAGAAGTGCAATAGCTGGATCAAAAAATAGTTCTACACTTAATTTTTGAGGAATCTCCACACTGTTTTCGATAATGGCTGTACCAATTTACAATCCCACCAACAGTGTACAAGGGTTTCCTTTTCTTCACATCTTTGCCAACATTTGTTATGTTTTGATTTATTGATGATAGCCAATCTGTCATCAATAGATTATGAGGTAATATCTCATTGTGGTTTTAATTTGCATTTCTCTGGTGATTAGTAACTTTGAGCATCTTTTCATATATCTGTTGACCATCTGTATGTCTTCTTTGGAAAAATACCTATTCAGGTCTTCTGCCCACTTTTTAATTGTATTGTTTTTTGTTTTTCTTTGTTATTGAGTTGTATGAGTTCTTTATAAATTTTGGATATTAACCCCTTGTCAGATGTATCATAAGCAAATAGCTTCTCCCATTCAGGTTGTCTTTTTTTTTTGTTCATGGTTACCTTTGCTGTGCAAAACCTTTTTAGTTTAATGTAGTCCCATTTGTTTATTTTTTCTTTGTTTCCCTTGTCTGAGGAAATATATCAGGAAAAAATTACTAATAGCAATATCAGAGAGTTTGCTGCCTGTGCTTTCTTCTAGAAGTTTTATAGTTTCGGGTTTTACATTTGTCTTTAATCCAAATCAAAGTTTTCTATTAACCCCTTTGTCTAGGTCATTCTGACTCCTCATCCATGCCAGTTATATTTATATTTATGCACATTTTATTATTCTCTTACCATGCCAGTGCCACAAAGAGAAATATTTTTACTCTGAAAAAGGTATCCAGAATTTTTAAATTTATTATCAGAGAAAATAAAAACACTTACCTCACATAAACTCACTTCAGCAAATGTGAATGTAACACTGTTCCCCAAACCACTTTCTCCTTTGAATACCAACTGCCCACACAACATCTCTCCTGACCTCCTACTTTCAGCACCTCAGACCCTTCTGCCTGTCAGGCTGGGACATGAAACAGGGACCTTCATCTGGCAAAACAGAGGGAGCTCCTGATCTCACTCTGGTATTTGGGACCTTAACTCTTGTCTGTACAATTCGGCAGCTCTAGGAGTGCTGGGAGGATATTTAACTACTCTAGAACCTAATATCCTCATCGATAAGAGATGAATAAATCATATTTCTTTTTTGCCATGGCTAGAATTATAAGAGAATGCACAGAGAGAATCGAACCCAGAGACCAACACCTAGTAGATGCAGGTTTACTTCCTCTTCTGTAGATAGCTGGGGTCTCTGCTGCTTCACCTGGATTTTATCTGCATTGTGCTTCCCCGTAGGGGTCTTCCTCTGCCCTGATTAGGAGGGGAAAATGGCCTGCAGTCATCCCACAGGATCCCATGCAGTTTAATGAGGCCTCTGATCACTATCCAGCAATCTTTGTAGTCCTGTTAGGTAGGTTGTAGGTTTTTTTACGTGTTTCTCAGGCTTCTCTTGTTTCATAGTCTCCTTCATAATCTAGTGTGCTATTTGCAGATCTGGATTCCAGTCCTAACTCTCAGATTAAGCACTTTGACCAGTGGCGTCCTCTCTCTTAGGTCTCTCTCTCCAGAGCTGTATAGATTGTTCAGGTCCATTCCTTTATGCTTTAGTTTTCCAGATATTGAAGGGTTGAGGGCCATTCTCTTTTTTTTCCTTCCTTTCCTGGGATTCAAGGTTTATCTTCTCACCGTTACCCCTGAAACAGTCACCAGGTAACATTTCTCAGCCAGCTCATCTTGAGGCCCTTCAAGGTCTGGTCTTCCTTTTTTGTTAATGACAGTTTGACACTTTCAACTGATATCTTAGAGTTTACAAAGTATCTTCATTTATTAATTCATTAGTATTGAAGTCGCACAGTAACTCCTGAAGGTGGGGATTCTTATCTATATTTTAGAGATGAGAAAACAGGCTGAGAGATGAAATAATTTGCTCAGCAGTCCCATAGTGCCAGATTTCAAGCAGCATCCTTTTCCCCCCATACCAGTGTCCTGGCCTTTGTTCTGAATGTGAATGTGACTCTTAACCCAAGTTAGTCCCTAAGAAAATCTACATTTTCTCAAATGAGAATAAAATGAAACTTAGAAGCATTTTCCTAAGTCTATAGGATCCACATTTCCCGAATCTTTTTCTAATATATTCCTAACCTTAAATTTCTTGTTAAGCTCTAAGAACATTTTACTGCAGTGTTGAAATTCACTTTGCCATTGGGTTCTGCAGAGCTGTGTTGTACACATTTCTTCATTGTGGTCAGCAAGAGATGCTCACTTGGTGCCTGGATGCACATTGTCTCGGGTTTTGCAGTCACTGTAAAAGAAAGCACACTTGTTTTAATAAGCACCCTTGATTTTTCTTCCCTCTCTCTAATGGAATGCCATCCCATACTTTACTAATCCACTGAACTTGTCAGTACATGCTCTGTCATTACTCAAAAATGTAAGTGAACAACATAGTGTAGAAAGAGCACTGGGCTAAAAACCTCTTTCACTAATTATTTGACTTTGGTAAATCACTTCTCTGAACATCTAGTTCATCTTTTAAAAAGCATTGAACTCGACTATTTCTAGAGTTCTTTTCAACTCTAATGTTTGGTGAATTCCCCAGCATGCTGTTCTCCTTCCTAATTTATTGAAATATGATCTTTCATTTATTTAATTTTAGTTTTTCATTTTGCGAGGAAATACTTGTTGCATACAAAGTTGGGAGGCTTTACTTATCCCATAGCAGTATGAGTACTGACTATGTGAAATATATTTAAAATATAATAAAAGTTTGGAAGTGGGAAACATCCAGAAGTGGGAACTGCATGAGTCAAAATGTGGCAGTTTGAAAGTGTGTGGCATGCGTGCACACACACACACACACACACACACACTTACACACACACCTTTTCAGGGTATCCTGACTGTTGCTCATTTAATTCAGCAGGCAGATAAACTGCCAAGATTAAGTAGATTTGCACATTTGAGAAGGAACTCCTTTAGAAGGATGGGAAAAAATCAAGTGTACAAACATCATTGATCCACCTTAGTGTTATTTTTGGTGATAATGGTTTATCTCCCTTGTTGACTGTGACTGCCTGCAAGACAGAATTTTTTAATACTTTCTTTCTTGAATTTCTAACATGCAAACACAGTTTCACTGTAGCTGGTGCTCAGTAGTAAATGCTTATTGCATTGAATTGCTGCCTGCTTCAATTCCTAGGAAAGAAGGTAGTTTTTAATAACTAAGAGATTTTTTTTTAAATGAGCTAGCAATAACAAAATAAAACTGCAGTGAAAGAATTGACAGCCTGGATCTGTAATCTGCCTGACCTGACAATTAAAAGAACTTATTACTGTGTCAGCCTGCCAGATGGGGCTTCTTCTTGAAATGTAACATGCAGCACTTCTGAACACGATTCAAGTGCAGGCTTCCTTTTCTCCCCACTTCGTGTTTGTTGAGTTTGGGAAAGAAGCAGTTTTGTTTGAACTAAACCCACTCATCTCAAGTGTGTTTAATGACAGCAGTATGTGACAGATAAAATAAAATCCTACGGCCTTATTTGATGTTTGTTTTAATTTCAGACCTTAGTGAAAGGAAGCAGAAAGGATAAAACAATGTGGTTCAAACAGAAGAGTTTAAAACAAATTATCTATTATCACAGTCACCATTTCTCCCCAGGGAAATTTTGGAGGTCAAATAATGCAAACAATAATAGTAGTAGTAGTTGAGATTTGTAGAGCGCCTTTATGTTTATATTTCATTCCAACCTCACATGAAGTCTGTGAGTTTGCCTGGCTAGAAGTTATTATCCCACTATTACACACAAAGTTGAATGAGTTGACCTCAGTCCTACTTCTAAAGTGGTAGAGCTGGACCTCATACTTGGTCTTACTGATTTTGACTCTTGTGATTTTCCTGCCTTTCTGTGCTGGCCCACCAATCAAATATGTGTACAGTCCACTGGAGACATCCTGTTTCCTAACTTTACTGAAACACATATGTGTATGGAGTATGTGAATTAATTCTCATCACAACATGTCCCAGCAATTAGAAATATGTAGAGTAGAACTTAACAGCCCTCTATCACTACCTGCTCTGTTCATTTCTCCTTTCCTCCTGACCCTAACATACTTTATTCATAAAGAAATCACCGTTGTCTATTGTGTATCTTTCCAATTTTTTACTAATACATAAATATATAATGCCTATAGCTATGGCTATACAGGTAGTATTTATTTTACACATAAATAGTAGGACATTATTATTATCCAATTTGTTCTTTGCTTCTAGATCTTTTCATGTCAGTAAACAGGGATTTGCTGAGTCGTTTTTTGGACACATTTTTTTTTTCAGTTACAGTTGGCATACAATATATTCGTTTCAGATGTACAGCATAGTGATTTGACATTTATATGACTTACAGAGTGATCATCCCAATAAGTTTAGTACCCATCTGACACCAAACAAAGTTATTACAATATTATTGATTACATGCCATATTTTTTAACGATTGACTAGGGCTTCATAGTATGAGTGCACCATCATGTAACCTCTTCCGCACTGATGAGTATTAAAAATGAGCTTCAGCTTTTCTTTATTATAATGTTAAGATGAGTTTTCTTGCATATATATCTTTGTGTTTATGCGAATCCAGAATTAAATGTCCAGAACTGGAATTGAGTTTTGTGAAAGTTAGTTTCAACTACCATCCTAAATGTTAGAATCTTCATGTTAGTGCATGTTACTAACCTGAGCTTCCACTTAGTTGTTTGGGGATGTGTTGTTCAGACCAATCCAGACACTTTTCCAAACAGACACTGTGGCCAGGAGAGTAAACGTTGAGAAGGTTATTTTCCATGGCTCTGTGGTTTGGATACAGGCACTCACCATGGAAGAAGAGTAGGGCATTTTTGTGATATTTTTGTTTACTTAAAGAGCCACACTCTTCATTAGCTAGAAAAAGGTACTTCATGCAATAAAAATATCTACCATAATTAAAAATGCAAATGACGCAATGCACTACAAAAATTCTTTGTTAAGAAACAAGTGTCTTAACATAGTCAAGCTTTTAAAAAAATATCATTAAACTTTCTGTATTGATTATATGATATGGATTGAAATTATATTTGTCTAAGTTCTTTTAGGATAAAGAAATTATTTGTCAGGTCTGTTGTAGTTAGGTCCTTTCAGGTTGCAGGAAGCTAAGATGTGCTTAAAGTTACCTCAGATGACTTAGATGGTGAGAATTTATAGAGAAATTACAAAGAGAAGGAAAGACATCCAAGAAACCATGTCAGCAACCAGACAAGCCAGCCTCATGGAAAGTTGGAATATCATTGAGGACACAACAGTCACTGATTTTGTCATCCCCTTAAAAGTAAACACCCAGTGTTTCCTTATCCGGTGGATCTCCATTCCTATGACTAGCTTCTCTCCATTTTTCTTTGTTTCCTATTGCTGCTTCTGTTGGTGATTCTATTTAGATATTTTCTGGACACCATGACATTCACTATAAAAATGTCCTCTCCTGCCTCAGGGATTCTTCATACTACTTAGTATATCTCTTGGTTTTATTCTAGTCTATTTCTGCTACCAGTCATTCTTTCTCTCTACGCCTTACACCTAAATGGTCAAAGCAATAGGATTCATTATTTCAGCTGGTTCTACAGTACAAAATGGAAAGAAATTCTTTCTCCAAAACATCTCATGGACCTGTTATAAAGCTGTTGTAGTGTATTTTTAAAACAAACAAATAAACAAACAACTTTTGTTAAACAGAATTGTGGATATGGTAGAGACTTGATGTTTTATGTACTCTTCTATCATCGTGAGTTGTTAACTCAGCCAAATGGAAGGTTCTGAAGGTTTACATGCTCAAGAAACATTTAAAAGATTTGGATTCTGGTCCTGACATTACTCTAACCAGCAGTGGAAATTTCTTTGAGTTTAATCATTGCTAAGCTTTAGTTTTTCTATCTTTTAAAGAAGTTTGCTGTAAAAAATGGAAAGGATAGCTTAAGAGAAGGGGAGGACTACAGCTAAGAGCTGCTATCCTCCACCCCCAAGTAAAAGTTAGACCTTTATTCAAGTGCTGAAGAAAAGGCACTTCAGGAGTGGGAGCCATTGACGATGTTGAGTGTGGAGAAGGACTAAGTGAAGGCACAAGGTTCTGGACAAGGCAGCAGGGACTGGAATCAGGAACATGATTTGATATGCTTAGCATATACATTGGACATCTCTTCCTCTCTTTCTGCTGAGAGGAGTATATCTATAGAAATAGGGATAGGTTGATGAGAAGAGAGTATTTAGAGGAGAAAATTTATGCTATATAGCCTTACTCTTTGAAAAAATAGGAAGGGGAAAGTACATGTGGTGAAGGGGCTGTGGAAATCTGTGAACCCAGGGACATTTAGGTGGACCTTCTTGGATTTGCTATAAACATAAACAGATCCATGAAAAGGTCATGGTGTAGCACTGAAACCCACTTGCAATCTCATGATCAGATCTGGACTGTTTCTTGGTTTTCTCAAGAATCTGTTTAAACCCATAGCTATCAAAAAAAAAAAAAAAAAAAAAAAAGATGCTGAGAGTGACTATTAGTTAAAGATTAGCAAAAAATCCTGTTGAAAAACAAGGAACAAGGCTAACTCAGTATCAGTTATTGTGACTTTAGGGCAGTGGTCCCCAACTCTGGGGCCCGTGGACTGGTACCAGTCTGTGGCTGTTAGGAACTGGGTTGCACAGCAGGAGGTGAGCATCGAGCAAGTGAGGTGAAGTTTCATCTGTATTTGCAGCTGCTCCCCAGCACTAGCATCACCGCCTCAGCTCCACCTCATATCATCGGGCAATAGATTCTCATAGGAGCACTGGTCCCTGGTACCAAAAAGGTTGGGGACTGCTGCTGTAGGGAACACAATAAATAGTACCCCCCTTCTCTACTCATATGAAAAGTCATTGAGAAACAGAGGAGTCAGACAGATGGAGACCAATATGGAGCCTTCTAAGAAAAGCATCTTGGATAACTGGCATTAACTTCAGATCAAGGGAAATTATTGATGTTTTATCTTTGAATATATAAATTTGCTCTCCTGATAATGGCCCTCACTGGTCACCTACAGGCTTCTCCTGATATGCCACCCCACTCCTCCCCCACAAACAAAGTCTGGAAAAGCAGAGGAAGCATGATCTTGCAGGTGGCAGATTCTGAGTGGAGCTCTGAAAGGGGATGAACCATACCTACTCTGTTTCTTTGGTCAAAGTCACCAATTGGTTAAGTCACTGCTCCTCTTCAGGAGAATGAGTAAGTCATAGATGTGTCAGGAATGTTTCTCCATGGAAGATTTCTCTGCATGGGAGACTCAAGAAGTAGGGAATTAACTTTTTTCTCTTTCATTTAATGATGTCATTACTCTCTGGCCTGGGATTACCAAACAGAGTTTCAGGAACTAGATAGAGTGATTAGGTGTCAAGGCAAAGAGATTCCAGATGGCTAAGGCAAATATGATTAAAAAGGAAACATACTCTGGAGGTAATGTGGTGATATGTGGAGGCGAGTGGAGATGAATGGTCAGTGGGGTAGGAAAGAGGGAAGAGTTATGAAGTCAGAATGAACTGAGTATCTGAGATGGGATTTCTCCTCGTATGCTTGCAAGTTAACAAATTCTATAATTTAGAAATCTGCTTTTCTCATTTTTCTACTGCCTCTGCCTTGGCCTCTAGGTCCATGTTCACCTAGTACTTAGTTTTCACTGTGGTTTCAAACACTATTTATCTGTATCTTGGCTGGGTAGTTCTCTCACCAGTTTTGTTAGCTGAAAGGCAGTGTGGGCTATGTGATTATTCCTGATGTTCAAATCTATACAAAAGCTCATGTGGGCTTTCCTCCCATGACAGTATCACATCACATCCTTGTTCACTTATCTGCAACAAGATGTGCCTAGTTTGAAAGATTTTAAAGTGATTTTGTAGAATAATAATTTTGGCTGATCCACATATTAAAAGTAATGCTCATGTTTTTCAGGTGTAAAGTGCTTATAAAAACACAGCCTGCCGCACAATAGGTCCATGTGGTTTGTAAGACACTTGCACCTAATCTCATTGACTTCTGCACCTTGAAGCAGATATATTTATGATTTCTGATCTTATTTGAATATAAAGAGCTTGGCAGGCTTGCCAGAATCACACAACTGGCAAATAAAAGACCTAGGTCATGAACTCAGGTTGTTTACTTTATACTTCATTCATCACACTTTTATTCAGTCCTACAATGTTGTATGAACTCTGGGTACTAGGGATGAAGGGTAATAACTAAGGCAGATGAGATTCTTTCTCTGACTGATTTCAAATGCTAAAGAGAGGTTAGAAGAATATAAAGATATAAACAATAAGCCAGTAAACAAATCAAGGTAGTTAATCAGGATAAAAGTGCAGATGAGAATAATATCTGGAATGATGTTTGCTGAGAAGTCAGACAATGCTTTCCTGAGGAGTGGACTTTTGAAGTGACATCTCAGTATCAAGTTGAGAATTTGCACTTTTGCAGAATAACGTCTGTGCCTGTAGGCAGGAAGAAGCTTAGACCTTTTAAGGAACTGGAATGCGCCAAGGTGGGCCAGGTGAACAGATGCCTAAAGTCTTAAGGCAGGAAGGAGATACATAGCTTTGACTTTAGCCTTCAGAGAAGAGATGCTGAGTTTTGTCTCTGGGGAGCATAGGATTTGGGAATTGTTTACTACACTTTAGAAGCTTGTGTTTTTGTTTGCTTTAGCGAAGTTCTTCCATTCTGGAGAAAGATGCGAGCACATGGATTGTTGTATCTTTTTTTCTAGATGAGCATGCTGAAGACCAAGGATATGAAATGATTTTCCCTAGTTATTTTTCTAATGCTGTACAGTGCTAGTGACAATTTAGTTGAGTCATATACTTATTCTTAGGGGTCAGTTTTGGAGGGATTTTGAAAGCTTAAAATCTTCCAAGTGGAAATTTCTAATACTGTAAATCCTTAAGTGGTAACGTTTCATAGTCTGCAGAATTGCTCCATAAGAGAAATCATTAGTGATTCTTTTCCACTTCTGTGGTTCTTTGGTATTGCCTATCTTGGTTATCAGCTGTTTAGAAATATCAATTCTGTCTTGAAATAGCCCATCAAATAATGACTCATGTCAAGCCAAGAGTTTATTTATTCCTCTTTTCATGATTATCAACACCTGTTTAATCCGATCATATTAAAAAAAAAAAAAAACTGATGATCTATTTATTTCCAAATGTAGCTTGTAGCAACAGTTTTTGGTGCTTGAATAGTCCATATTCGTAATGCTAAATCTGACTTCAGTGATTACACAAATCTTTTTAAATCAGATACCATTAATGGTATTGATTTGGGAGGAGACATTCTTTTGGGCTCTATTGCTTATTTTACTAAGCCTAATACATTATTAATAAAATGTAGATGTTGAAATAAATCAATTTTCTAGCTACATAATTTGTGACATCATTATCAATTTACCTACTGAGGAGCATGATCTAAATTGGACATTTATAGAAGCGGTTCAGTGAACATCTTATATACACCAGCCTCCATAGTAGGGATGCAAACATATAAGACCACTGTGAGCAACTGAGAGGTTAAACTACAGTGAAAAACATAGATTGGTAGCCCAGATTTTTTTGAGATATAATTCACTTACCATATAATTTATTGACTCACATTATTTTTAAAGGAGATCATTAATATTTTTAATACTCAACAAATATTTTACGAGCATCTGCCATGTGGCAGAGACTTTCTAGGTACTGGAATTATAGAGATTGACAACAGTTCTACAAAATTTAGCCTCTCAAAAATGTCAATCAGCACACTCTTTTTTTATATGATGTTAGAGACCAGTTTTCAGGGTCAACAAAGACTACTCTGGGAACATATCACTGGGACAAAGAAAACCCAATCTTGAGAGACCTGACCAGTGGTCATCTCTGTTTAGAGGTCTGAGAAACCTTTGGGAGTTTACTAGGTTGATGACATGGGGAAAATTAGAGAGGAGAGAGTTTTTTAGGAAGAAGAAAGAAAATGTGCCAAGGCATAGAGGTGAGACCTAAGTAAACCTCATGTAAGGTTAGAACATGGGGGACGGTGTGGGAAAGACAGTTTCTCCTGGGCTTGAAGGACAGAGTCTGTCAATGTGTGATTTCAGAGAGATGTGTATGTCTTACTATGAGATCACAAAGAAAGATGAGGCCAGCTAGAAGATGCAATATTTGAGATGGGACACAAAGGATATTTAGGAGTTTTTTGTTTTTTGTTTTTTGTTTTTTTTTGAGGCCAACTACAGTTAGTCCGGGTAGAAGGAATGCAATTGCAGAAATAAATGTACATAAAAGATGGTGTGTTCAACTGGGTAGGGAATTTGAAGTACTTGGCAGATGAGGTAAGTGAAAAAGATAAAGAATATAGCACAAAGAATACATGGGTGAGGGTTGAAAGAGCAGCTTATAAATGAATTCTGTGCGATGTGATAAATTTATCCATTGTACTCTTCATCCTGTAGGCAGCTAGGGGTGATAGGGGCAGCAGTTCGGGAGAAGACTAGAACATTGAAGGTTTTAGAAAAATTAGAAGTGTGCTTTAGAAGGAGAACTCTGGATAATCTTGAACTAGAGGAGCCCTGGATGGTGAATCAAACTTAGGAATATGTTGTCTGTACTGTTTATCTAGCCAACATTTTATATAAAATTCTACCTGTCTTTACCCTTTGTACCAATGGTCAATAGTCTTCAATATAAAGAAATTATAATTAAATAAAATATATTGAATGATAACCAACATTTATTGAGTACTACATCACTTTCATATATTAATTTACTGGATCCTGACAGAAACCCAGGCAGCCTGTCATTTTTTCCCCATTTTACAAATAAAGAGATCATGCTCAGAGAGGTATAATTTGGAGCTGGTCAGAGCTAGCATTTGAGTCATGACATTCTAGCTCCTAAGCCTAAATACATGAATTGCCACTGACTGCACAATCAAAAATACTAACAGTTATTGTGTTTGCAAAGAGGGATTTGAAACAAGCAGTTATTTGCTGTTTGTTTTACAATTTAATGATTCGATGATTTTGTAACCATACCCCGATCTAGATTTAGAACACTTCTTCTACTCCCAAAAGAAATATCCTACCCATTCATAGTCACTCTGTATTCTTACCTCCAACCTTAGGGAACCTTGAATCTCCTTTAGTGGTAGTCAGCCTTTAAAGATTAGTTTGAACTTCTGATTTCTAACGTCTGCATGCAATTAATGTTCTCTTTATAATTTGGGGCAGAGAAAAGTGTAAGGCCCTGTGCCAGTCACTGGTCATATGTATAGGAGTAAGACTGCCTCCGGCCTCATCCTTGAGCTTTTCTTAGTCTTTTGGAGAAGCTGATACATAAATAGATATTATTGAACAACACTGGAGAATGGAATTCATCTAGACATCCTGATGTATTTGTTTCATTAAACTTCTTTCTGCTGGAAGCCACTGATTTGTTTTTAAAAATTTCGTATATATGAAGCATTTGGAACGCTTGGCATTTTGAGAATAAAATTCACATCAATTTTAAATAAAATAAAACTGTCCATTCAGAATTGAGTAGTAATTGCCAAGCATAAAATAGCCCAGCTGTGAATTAACTTAAAGGACAATTGGCCTCAGACAGAGAGTCCCGTATAAGACACTGCTGCACAAGTACTGTAACCTCTTTGGTGGCACATATATCTAAAATGGCTTAAAATAAAAATTGCAAATATACCAGATTTGATCAATCTTAGTATTTCTTTCTCCTATTCTCTCAGTCCAAAGTTAAAAATAAAATCTGCCTGCCTCATTTTCCTGTGTGCTACTTAGTAGGATTAACTGGAGTTCTCAGCAGGAAAGCAATAGATATAGTAGACGGCATTGTATAGTGGGTGAGAGCCCGGTAGAGATAATTATACAGTCACTCCTACTATATTACCCTTCAAAGAAACTGAGCCTAATATTCTCCTCCTAAGCAATTTAACCAACTTCTAAAAAAAGTATAAGATATTATTTCTAGAATGAAAAAGCTTCTGTATGTAATCAGGTAAGAGAATTATAGCAAATTATAATACTCATTTGATAAGTATATAAAGAGCTACACTCAAAGCTTTGCATTGTATCTCCTAAGTAATTGTTCAGTTATGCTAACTGTCCTTAAAAAATGAGAAAAGATACCGCACTGCTTAAATATAAAATTGATTGTTATACTTGTTCGGCAAAGTCTTCCCCTCTGGGCATAGATCAAATCTAATTTCATACTTCGTAGGGATCAAGCACACATTTGGTCTTCAGATATTTAATAATGGTGATTTGCCTTTCCAAGGATAATGTCCATGTAAAAACAGAGATGTAAATAAAACTAAAAGTGATAAAAATGGGTATTTTAAGAACTACCACATGTATATATGAGTAGGTATAGATGTTACAGATCTATGTTCACTGCACACGCATTTCACTATTTTCAAGAGATGAGCCCATATGCAGATCTTTCTAATAATCCTTTTAAGATATCCAAAAGGAGGCCCAGACATCTGCTAAATTGTTCATTTTTATCAAAAAGGAGTTGCAGTGTATGAAGGTCAATTTACCTTTGGTTTGCTTTTAGCAAAATAAATAGCCCAATGTGTAAACTTTAAGAGACAAGTGTTTGAGCACTTTCCTTAGAGTTTATATTCTTATGCCCCCACTGTTAAAAAAACTAAAAAGCTGATTTAATTGCTAGTATGAGAAGCTATACTGCATAGTTGCTAACAGCAGTTTACTCTAAAGATGTCAACTCCCTTAGAAAACCCAGACCCTTCATTTACTAGCTCTGTGACTTTCAACAAGCAGTGTAATCTCTTCATGCCTAAGTTTCTGATTTCAAAATGGTTATAAAAATACTATACACATCCTCATGCAGTTGTTATGAGGAGTACATCGGTACTATAGATAGATCGGTAAGGCGCTCTCTCACATACTTATATTTTGTCAACTCTAAGACCCATATTTATTCACATCCTGACATTTCTGACTAATTACTCTTAGTGAGACGGTGATTATAACATCATTGTCATTGTTGCAAATGCACATCTAAAGTTGCTTAGAAGAAAATCCTAGACAATAGTGAAGTCCTCTTTCATTATTGCTTTTGATGGCCCAGAAGACATTATTATGAGAAAAATTTAGCACTCCCATGATTTTCAGTTGAAAACTCATTTAAGGGATTGAATTCTAAATATGAAAAAGCTTTAGGAATGCTTCAATTTTGTTTCTCTTATTTTGTGTGTGTTGTAGTGAGGTGATGTGATTAAGAAAAAAATACGCCTAAACGATTTAAAGACATTTCTTTCAATAAATGTATAATAAAAATTCAAAGTAATAAAAAAACACTGTCATACTTAAAATGGCAGTATTTTGTGTTTCTAGTGGTACAGTAACTAATGATGCATTTTATAATCCGTGACATCTTTTTTCATGGGATTTTGTATTAAGCACTCAGTGAATGTTAACAGTGCTAATTAGTATTTGGGTTGAAGTTAATGTGAGCAGGTACATTGTCAAAGGTACACTGAATCCAAGGTGAGTGCATTGAAATAATACCTTGGATTTACCAAAAGTCTAGAGAAATCGACTTGCAGGTATATCAGTATAACTTGCCTAAGTTCATTTAGCAAGTATTGCACTAACTTGGGCTGACATTCATATGTCCTAAATATGTATAATACACTGCTCTTTTCTCTTGATTATGAGGGTTAAATTGAATAATGGAAGGGAAAGAACTTTGTAAACCAAAGTTAGAGGTATCAGTCAAGATAGTCCAGGTAATGCTGTGGTGACAAATAGTCTCCAAATCTCTGTGCTTAAACCAAGGGTTTACTTTTTGCTTATCCTATTTGTTCATTGCGGGTCCAATAGCCTTCTTTGCAGGCTGTTGGAATAGCCATCATTTCACAAATAACTTGCCCCCATCTAAGAGTTAAAGAGCTCTGAGGGTCTAGACCTGGAGGTTGCATGCCACAGGTAACATATATGGACTTCTCACAACTCGTTAGCCAGAACTCTTCATATTGCTTCACCTAGCCATAAGGGTGCCAGAAAGCAGAGAGCTGAAAATATCTGGAGAATAGCACTGATAACTGCCACAAAATTTGTAATTATAATAATAATAGTAATGATTGGTAATCTGTAAGTCTTCCTGTTTACCAGGCACTGTTGTAAGTGCTTTATATGTGTGGCGTCCTTTAGTCTCATAAAATAAGTATGCTCAGGATCTTCATTGTACAGATGGGAAACCAAGGCACAAAGTGATAGACTAAAGTGCACAAAGAGGTACAGAAGAGGCAGAGCAGGGATTTTGCATCTATTGCATTGATATGTATATCAAACTATACTAGCTTTGAATGCATTTTTCTAACAGAAAGAGGAAGATGCAAATATAGTTGAGAATTCTTGTTTTGAAAAACAAAAGAATGGACTAGGTGATCTCTAAGGTTCTCTAAAATGACCTGCAGAAAAAGTGACTCTCCTGTTTATTTTGCAGCACTGTTTTCAGAAGTTAAGACCCCCCTCCCCGGGTGGGCACATACCCTTAGTAGCTCAGGACAGGAGTATTGTCCTATAAATGGGATGCCAAGGTTTTCATGAATGCTCCCCTTTTGATTTTTTGAACTTTCTATTTTGGGAAATTTCAAACATGTAAAAGGAGAAAAGTACAGAGAACCAAATTATCAGTTATCACTACACAATTATCCTTGCATACCCAATCTTGCTTGATTTCTCTCTGCAGGTTAATCTGGCTGTCTATCAAGCAGTGCTTTAAACACAGACCGTGTTTCTTGAGTTAGCGTGGCTCAGAGAACAGGACTCACAACACAGAAAGCCAGTGACCTGCTGACAGTGTTGTGTTGGGGAGGGTAAGAGAGGACACTTGGGGGACAGGAGTGAAGAGATCAACTTGAAGAGAGGGCATGACGAATCAATACTTTAGACAAGTTTTCAAGCAGAGGATAAATGATGTGACAGTATTTAATCATTCATGGGACACTCTTGTAAGGTAAAGGTGAATAGGAAAGCTTTATTGTTAATGTATATCAAAATTATTGCCTTTCTGCCTAGCTAAAACGTAATCTTGCCTGCTACCAAGGTAGTTAATAAACAGAGAGCTAGATATCTGAGATCTGTTATGTGACAGCGACAGGAGAGCTGTGTGTTCTGAGCTCTACCATCAGCAGAGAAGTGGCTGTACTGGAAAGCATGCCCCCTTCCTTACTTGGGGTGTCCACAAAGCAACATCCAGAGGGCCCTGGGTCATGGAACCTCCCTGTCTCTTTTTAACAGATGTGTATGCTAACCGTCTGGGTGCCTCACAAAGCTATTACAGCATTTAATTAACAAATGTTCCTCAAATGCTTCGAGCTCCCCGTTCAGATAGATGTGACTGAAATGTAAAGTACCTTTCACTGCCTTATTTATTGCTCCAGCGAACACGCTATAGGTTGGCAACGTTTATCTTCATTTTAATTTTATCTCCAACAAATATAGGCATTAATTTAAATCACATACAGAACATAACAGTTTTTATAGAGGCAAACTTATTCCAGTGTGCTGCATTTTAATATCACACTTTACCATCTTTTCTCACTTGATTCAAGAATAGTATCTCTTCCTGCCTCAGCATTTAATCTTAGGACAACAGAAACTTTTTTTGTGCGCGCATGTTCTTCTCTCAAACTTCATCTTTCTTGCTGCTTTGCTGTTTGTTGCCTAGAAGTTGTTTTGCAAGTGTGAGCACAGGCATATATTAATATAGTTCCCTTTCTCTTTTGCTAACTTAATTTCCCATGGTGGGAGGCGCAGAATAATGGGTTTTACAGCTGAAGGTAATTCTTGGTATTCACCTTTAGATCCCCATTTTAATAGTCATAGACGCAACGAGAGGCATCCCCTTTCCTGAAATTCATACATTAAAGAATCTTTCAAAGGACTTGTTTTTCTTTTCTGGTCCTTTTTTCGTTTGTTCAAAAGGAAAATTCCCCTTTTTCTTCGTAACTGTTACTTTTGTGGCAGCTGAGTCTTTCCCCTGAGGGGAAACATGCTAAATGGGCCTGCTGTATTTATGGCTATGAAACATTCCAGTTAGCTGTTACACCCTAAGCAAGGATGATTTCCCGATCCTTAATTTGTGGCCTGAAAAGCTGTGTCCCTCCTCAATTAAGACTTGCTGAATTGCCTGTGACAGGGCAGCATATTCCCAGAAGTCAGGATGGTGGAGGCCGTAATAACACGAGCACAACCCTGAGACAACGTGGTTGTGTCAGCCATTTCAAGCTCTTTCAGAAGCTTTCAGGGTGCTTTCCCTCTAAAGTGGTAAATTAAAAAGAAAAAGAAAAAAAAACTTATTTTTCTAATTTTCTAGACCTCTGAATATCTAGGTCTAGGGATATCTGTCAAAACTTTTTTTTTTTTTAACATTTAGTCAGTGTTTAAAATGTCCAATTACTTTTAAAGTCTCTGTTTTATTCTTGTGGCAACCTATGAGACAGATAGCGTGATTATTCTCATTTTACAGGTGAAAAAACAAGGTATAGAGAAGTTAAATGTTTTTTTCCAAAATCATACAGCTAGTACGTGGCAAGGCTGAGACTTCGAATCTGGTCCACTGTAACTATTTTGCTTTTGGTATAGCTCTTCAGCCTAGATTCTTGACCTCTGGCTTGATGCTGACTCTTCCCAAACCCTTAACCTTTGTGTTACTAGGTGTATATTTTTCATGGCAAGAACATGGTTACCCTGGAAACCCACTAGCTAGAATGGCAGTCCAATTAGAGCATCACCGCTCTGGTTTTATTAAATTAGCGTTGCTGATAGCATGGACTTCTTGACTAAAGGATGTTGAAAAATGAGTTCTCACCAGTTGTTCTTGCCTCTTAGAACCATTTGGGATTATTCTGTCCTACTCCACCAAACCAAACAAAACAAAACAAAGATGCTTCTCTGGGTGATTATTTTGGGGGTAAACTGAGATTGTCTTTTTGGACCATGGGAGTTCAGAAATGGCTGGAGATAAATGAAGTACATGGAAAGAAGCCTTTTTGGATGCTGCCTGCCCTCTGAGTAACCATCGTTACCTCGCAATGGTCTGTTCATTTAGGGCCTTGATTTGAATGGCTGAGGCTCATGGTCTTCCTTTTGAGTTGTTCTTAATACTTTAAATTCACAGAATTTAAATAGAGTTGAATGAATATAGTCAGTGTTCAGTCCAGTGACACCAGCTTGAGGGAAATGACATTCTTTATGCCAGCTAGTTGGCTATCAGCTCTCTCTCCTAGATGGTAACTTCTAGGCTGGTAGAATGTTGTATTAGTTCCTTCCACATATCATGCATTGTGCCATGAGTATTACCTATTTTACCTCTATTACTTTCATCAGCTCTATTTATTATTGGCTCCATTTTATAGAGGAGGTAAAGGTAAAGCTAGAAGAGATACTTTGCTTTGCAGGGTTATTCAGTTATGAGAATTATTTCTGGGGTATTGGGATATATGACTTCCTTCATTATACTTCTCTACATATTTTTGAAGTTTCCATAATGCATCTGCTTTTCTTTTGTTTTATGTGTACATCAAAATTTATGTAAATATTTTATAAATGTATATATGCTATGTGTTTATTTTTATAAATTTGAATAATCTATGCATGTATGATGTATACACACATGTAATATTTTAGAAATTAAAATACTTTTTAGCAGTAAACATCAACAAGGGCAAATTTTAAAACTATTATTAATTTCTTTCTTCCCTTCTTCCCCTTCCTTTCTCTCTCGCTTCCTCTCCATCTCCCTCTCCCTCTCTCTCTCTCATCATCACTGCCCAGTATCTTGCAGAATAGAAACTGAAACAATCTTCGTCTTCTATATAGAAAATCTAGAAAAATAGAAAGAGTTTTTGAAGAGGATATGACTTGTCCTTGCATCTAAAAATCATTTCACTTAAAGCTTTCTTAAAACAAAAGTATAACTATGACTTTTGATGCAAATTTCAATGTTTAATGAATAGAGGGACCCTCCTTCCCAACCACCCCAGTCAGAGAGAGATAGAGCACTTAAACACAAGTCTGGTGTTTATAGTAACCCACTTCCAAGTTGAATGAACTTTATATTTCCCAGTGACCATTATGATTTCCTTTCTTTTTAAGTTGTTTGTAAGATCCTGGTTGATTAGCTTTGTAGCAACCAGGAGTTTGGGTCCTAATAACTAGTTTATATACTTTATTTTATTTTTTCAAATGTCTGCTATGGGTATGAATTGTATTCCCTTTTTCGGGAACACCCTGCTCTACTTATATTATTTTCTTTCTATATTTTCCTCATCAGTCCATGTTATGCTGTTAATTTTAGCTATTATAATATTAATTTAATTCAGCATGAAAGAAGAAAATGTTTGTATGTCTCTTTGAATTTTTTAAGGGGAAATATTCTTTCTCACAGTCTCATAGGGGACTGACTTTAGCAGCCCATCCCCTCACTTTTTTCTGTTTTCAATTTGATCTGTCCAATTATGGAGACCACATTTAGTACTTGCTAGTTGAGACTTGTGTTCTACAATTCTGAGTGAGTTCCTCCTCTGGCTCTCCCTCTCCTTGGTGAACTGAGTCACAATGCGACCACCAGCTGCTTGTGCTGCTGTTGCACACGGCACCTTTGATAGTTCGATAGCCCACGTTCAGCCTGGGAAGTACTTTCAGGAAATGGTAGAGACCTATTCTCCACCACGATTATCTTTGAATGGCTTAGTATAAACTGGTATTAATGTTATAAATGATCATCCCTAAGTCTGTCTCAGCTCCAGCGCAGATGGAGTTTGGATTTTAGAAAATCATTCAGTGAAATGTACTTCCTGTGCCTGGTAGACAGTGATCACTTACCAAAAAAATGGGGGTGTGGGAGAATAAAAATAAACTCATGATAATTCACATATACTTAACCTTTACTGAGTGAGTAATACCAAAAAGGGAATGAAGTAGGCTCTGCTGACCAGCATTTTTAAATGGATTCCAGGAATGTGGTTGGAGTTGCCAAAGCAATCTCTGAATCCTGCCAAAACCATCCCATGGGTTTTACTAAGGGTAGGGAAAGCAAGGGATATGGAGGTGTGTATGTGAATGTGTTTTAAAGCTTTCTTGTGCATCAGTGTGTAGTGGAAAGAACACCAGCAAAAAGCTGGCAAACCTGCATTCTACAGCTGGTTTCATCTAATCTCTGTGATATTGGAAGTTGCCTGCCTTCCTTGGAAATTGATGTGTGAAATGAGGATGTCAGACTAAGGTCTTTCATTATTGACATCCTGTGCTTCTGATTATTCCAACACAGAAAGGTCATATGTGTCCATCATGTCTCTGTGTTAAAACTAAATAAATTAAACTAAAAAAACAATAAAAGCAATCACATTTTAAAAGAATATATTGTATATTTAGTTAGTTAAGTCTTAACTTTGTTAATATTTCTGAATTTAGCTATACTTTTAAAGACTCTATTGCGTTAAGAGCTCAAGTTCAAACTATGGCTTATGCAAACTATAATACTATATGCAATACAATGAACAAGATATTAAGAGCTTTTTTAGTAAAAGGTAATACCATTTTGCCATATTTCCCATGATAGTAATACTGTTGAAATTGTTTTTCTTAATAGATTTCTCCCTTCTCATATTTAAAAAAAATATGACCCAGAGCATTTAGTATTTAGTTATAATTATGGACGATATAACCTGTAAAGGAATGATGTATCTGTAATGCCTAGGACATCTGCCTCTTCTTCAATCATATGTTTTTCCCTGTGTTTATTACTACTTGATTTTAATTACTTTACTTTTTATATAAAGTATTAAGACATTTTTAGCAGATTTCTATGGTGTGCAATCTCCCCCCATCTCCCCCAATCCACACATACAACTTTTGATACAGCTGAAAACTTCCAGTAGGTCTAGGAAGTCCCTTTCTTGTTGAAAGGCCTATGAGGAGATATGTATCTACTGTTCTTATAGTAGGAAGGTATATTTCTTCAAAAGGAATCTTACAATTTAGTTTAGGGTGAAATTCACAAGGCAGCAAGAATGGTCTACATATAATCTTGCAGCAATATTGGCAGTCTTTATGAATGGTTTGTTTTTTACCAAAAGTCAAAAATCAGCCAGTGTGACTGGTAATGTCTATGGAAGGTTTATTAGTCAATGTTTTACCAGAACCAGTAGGAGATAAATATTAAGAGATTTATTGCAAGGAATTGGCTTATGTGGTTGTGTGGGCTGGTTAAGCAATCCAACATCCACAGGATAGGCTGTTAGGAAAGGCAGCTGGAACTTTGTTACAGGAGCTGGCACTACTGTCTACCCGTAGAATTTCTTTTCTTTTAAAGAACCTCAGCTCTGCTGTCAAGTCCTTTCAATCTTTAATCAGGCCTACCCAGATTATCTAAGATAATCTCCCTTACTTAAAGTCAATTGATTATGAACTTTAATCACATACATCCACAAAATACCTTCGCAGCCATACCTAAATTAGTGTTTGATTGAACAACAGGACGAAAACCTAGCAAAAGTGACACAGAAAACTGACCATCATAGAAGGCTAACTATTTTTTATGGGAAAAAAAAATCAATCTATGGGAAAGAAGCTTTTGCCACTTTTTGGTGAGAAACAGGAAAACAAAAGGTGCAGGAGAAACCATTAGAATGCCAGTGTCATCATTGGGGATAATGGCTGGAAGTGATGATAGACATAAGGGATAGTAAATGTAGACAAACCAGTGTTCTTCCTCAGACATTTTAAGAAGTAAAAAAGTTTTGCTCACTGGCTCTGGGAATAGAACTATTGTTTGTCACAGAGCATAAGTGATGGTGGTTTCTTTTGCATTCTTAACTTGAGTTGCAATTTAGTAATTTCAAGGTTGAAAGCATTTGACTAAAATACTTTTTCCTCTACATTGCTATCTTCCCCTAATCTCTTGGTCATGGCTGTCACTTATGACCACTTGCCAAATGGCTCACTGTTTCCCCGGTGTATTTAGGGTTTCAGTTTTGTTGGAAGATTTCAAGGTTCAATTCCCTGGCTTCTCAGTCCCTGGACTGCTTATCTTCTGTGACTCTTATTTCAGCTTCAGTCACCACTCCCAGGGTTACACCCTGAATCTTGTCCTTGCTTTGTTCATTAAACATAAAATTAAAACAACAAAACAAAACAAAAACTTTCTCTGAACACAACCCCATATCCTTCAGCTCCTGTGCCTTCCATTACCTTTATTTCCTCATCAGTCTCTGTTTGTATTTCTTTTCTTATCCAACTTAGAGTCTATGCTTCAGTGTTCCGGCTTACTTTTCCCATGGCTGACTTTCTTTCAGTAGGCTTGTCCAGAGTTTCACTTTGTTATCCTGCCCTGTTTATACCTGTGGCACACTCAGGCCATCTTGCCAACTTTCCCTGGTTTTTATATACCATGGTCTTTTGGTTTTCTTCCTACTATTCTGAACAGTTTCTCTTTTAGGGAATCTCATTACTTTCTCTTCTTTTGCCTCCCCTTAGATACTGGTTTCCTTTGATGGTGATAGTCTGTTCTTCTACTTCCTATGTTTGGGTGTGAGGACTCTTCTATGGCCTCAACTACTTATATTGTAATGTTATATAAATGTGTTTCCACAAGCTTTCTTTCACTTCAGATCCAGATCTTTCTGTTTATTGGCCAGATGCACTTGTATATATCACGGAAAGCTTAGCATCAACACATCCAAAATAAATTCATCAACCTGCCCCCGAATTCCTTCTACTCCTGTGTTGTTAAGTTGAATGATATCATCGTATAACCGGTTTTCTAAACCAGAGTATTTCTAAGTCTAGATGTTATTTCTACATTCCTTTCTTTCCCTTTTTATCATTTACCTCATAAATATTTCACAGACCTTTCTGTCTCTCCCCATATCCGCTATGTGTAAAATCTTTCAGATCACCATCATCTCACATGTGTCACATTGGTATTACATTGGCAATACCCTCCTTACTGGTTTCCTGGTGGCTAATCCCCTTCTCCCCACCCCCTTCAGCTATGCACCCCATTATTTCTAAAATGCAAATTCCACTGTACTGCTCCCCTGTCTAACACTTTATTTCCTTAGACCAGTAGTATCACCGAGTGATTAAGAAAACAGACTTTGAAATCAAATAGAAAGAGGTTTGAATTTCCCTTACATACTATGTGATTGTGGACAAGTAGCCTTTTTTTTTTTTTTTTTTTTTTGGTTATTCCCATAAGTAAAATAGGAATAGTAGCACTTTCCCTTTTAGATGTTTTATGTCTTTTTGGTGTCCCTTACAACTCTATGCTCTAGCCACAGTGGACTTCTTTAAGGTCCCCAAACACATTGAGTTGCCACTGGCAGTCACATGCTATTCTCTCTGCTCGGAACGCTGCCCATGCACCCAGCCCTGTATTGCCATGTCTTAATTTAGATGCCATTGCCTTGAGAAATGTTCAACAACATTTAATTTAGGCGCCCTCGCTATGTACTTCTGTATCTTTCTTCTTGAACTTCCTAATCTCAGCACTTTCCACCCTGTCCTGTAGATGCTCATTTATTCAGTGCCTGCTTGATCATCCACTCTTCATCCATTGTAAGTTCCATGAGGAAATTGACTATTGACCTTGACCATCTTGTTAAGCTTCCTGTCCCTGCTGCCCAGGGCTTAGCACAGTGTCTAGCAAAGACCAGACACTCAGCAAATATTTAATAAATGTTTATAAATGAGACCATTTCACTAGTTCACATACATTTCCAACAAAGCAATCACTTATTTCCTTTCTTAGGAGAAAAGCGTATCATAAGATATAATTCTCTTCCCTCTGTAATGACTCCCTAGGAACCTGACTGCTTTTAGAGAGTTGTTTACACAATCAAATCAAGTGGTATTCTACTAGGAGGGAAAGCCCCAGGACAAGTCCCTTCTCTTGACCACAAAGTTCTATGTTTTATATCTTTCCTCTTGAAATCTTGGTTTCAGCAAAGTAACATTTTTATCTTCCCCCTTCCATAATCCTCATAAATATAATAAAGAAATACCTATACACTAAATCCCCAGTAGATTATAACATTAGACCTCAGATGTGGGGGCAAACAACAAGCCTATTTTTAGCATTACATGGAAATTTCTAGGTATGTAACTAATAAGCATTCATGGAGAGCTGCTTTACTTTTCTGTGGAGCTTTTGGGGGATTTTTTTTTTTTTTAACAGTTCTGCATGCTGAAAGAAAGTTCACAAATTTTAAAAGGAAACGTGGCCCTTTTCATTAGCTCCTTTTACCTCATGCTGAGTCATGGATGAGAGAATTTGTAGGCGGCTGAGCTGCAGGAAAAGTAATACTGTCATTTACACTTGCAGGCTGTTATGCTTTCCAGAAAACTTTTTCCGTAGGTTGCGAAAGTGATTAATCTGCTGTTAAAAACTGACAAAGAAGGTTCTTTGATAAGAGCAAGAATTAAATGAGGGATTTTTTTTTTTCTTTAAAAAGCCTTCTTTTTCCAGTTTAGACTATAAAAAAATAGGTTTAGATGTTTTTTACTTTTGGTCTCTTGGGGTTGTGTGTGTGTGCGAATTTGTTCGTGACTTAAAACAATCACAAGACATTTTCTGTTTAAATTATTCCTGTTTATTGGCATGGTTCAATTCCTCAGGTTTTATATATAAATTACTCATTTCTATCTACATCCTGTTCCCTCACTTTTTTTTCATATTTCTATATTTGGGTCTTACTTTTTAATACTTCCACATTACCTTACTTCTCAACCCCAGATCTCTTCAACAAACTTCTTTTTTAAGATTAAAAATGATGAAGATGGTCTAGTTGCTTTGTGATATAAATTCCTCCCTCTTTGAAAAAAATCTCATGCATGTTAACATTTCTACAACAATTTGAAAACTTTGAAATGAAACATCATTGCCTTAAGAGTTTGGAAATATGTTTTTATTTTTAATTTAAAAATGACTTCGAGATGTAAAGCTTTTCCAGTGAGTTCTGGCAAATAAATATGTCATTTGAACTTTTCTCTAGGGACCCCACATTTCAGCTGGCAACCTAAAGGAACAAATAAATAAATAGATCGCATGGCATAACTTAACTTTTTTTATAATTCCACAGAGAACCAGTGACTCATTTAGAGAATTCAGAGCCCTCAAAAAGGTAGAATAACATGTTAGAAGTTTATTAAACTTGTTGCTTTTAACAATTTAATGCTTGGTTTTTATGAGTTCATGTGAGTTGTTAAAATGCACTGGCTTGACCCGCTTCCATTTCCATTTTCTTGCTCCTAAGCCTCACCATTTTATATTAGGGCATGTCAGGTTCCGTTACTTTTTTTTTTTTTCCCCGTCCTCTCATTTTTGAGAACTGACGGAGCCATTCCCTTGGTAACTGAGTGGATCCATGGGAGTAGAGTAGAGAGAGGATTCTCACAACTCTGGCAGCACTGCCCCCCAGTGAGGAAGGAAAGACAAGAGAAATGCTTTCTTCTCTGAGAGGACCAGCCTAGGGGACTTGGCATGCTTTAGTCCTGAGGGTTAGATATATGCACTTCTTTTGCCCATGAGCTACAAATCCAGTTTTTAAAATTCTGAAGTTGAAAATGTCAGAACCATTTACAATTAAAAACCTACTATTACTGTATATTTATAGGGGCAAAATTAGAAGACATGTAAATGTACTCGTTTTATATCTGAATTATCAAGGTTATTTCTATCCTCTTATTAAATGTGTGAAGTATATGTAAATAAACACATAAACATATATCTATGTTTATATACATATATAAATCTATGTAAAATCAGCATTATTGTATAGTTTCTTCAAGATTCTGTCACATACTGCATCTTATACAAAAAGATTACGTTTTTTTTGATGGAGTCTTCTTGGGACACGATGAGATATGGAAATCATTTACACTCCACTCTTAAGTAGAACAAGGTCATTGCTACCTACAGAAGTGGCCGTATGCCTGTTTGTCATAGCAACATAGAATAACATTTAAACCAGAAGAAAAAGCCCTCTTTTGTTGTTTTTACTGTTGATGAAATTAGCTGTCTTAATTTGACAGCAGTATTTTAAAGTTAGAAATGCTTTGATTTGACATTTTTAAAGGGAAAAGGTTTTATAGATATTATGGAAAAGTCTTTTTTTTTTAAACTAAATCCAGTGACAAAATTTAGACCAGAGAGAAGTCATGAAGCAACGGTAATGAGATATGATTGTGTTTAGTGGGAGAAAAAAAGCCCTGCAGGGAACAGTACAAGTGCAGTAAATTATGAATCGCTACTAAATAAGTCTCATTAGTCCACCATTGACTATGTTTAATTGACATTAAAAAGGAATCTGGAAAACTTTATGTGTGTGTGTGTGTGTGTGTGTGTGTGTGTGTGTATACATATATATGTGTGTGTATATATATATACATATATATATATGAGAAAACTTAGTGTAAACTAATAAGTCATTAGAGAGTCTGTTTTAAAAATTAGAAATAGTTCATTATGTGTGAGGATCCACAAAACAGCACTCTTTTCACTAACACATGATTATAGAAAAGCTATTTACATCTCTTAAGAGAAATGGACACACAGAATAGGTGATGTAATATGTGACCATTGCAGATGAGTTTCTCCCCTCATCCTAGATATTTTCCACAAAGTGTAATGGACCTTAAATGTTGTTCTAAAGAAAGTTGACTTTACTGAGCACTGGAACACGAGAGAGCATTTTATAATGATTATTTTCATGTTGTTACTCTATACGGTCTGCAGAGCCCAAGCACCAGATGTTAAATTCTATCAACATAATGTATCTTTAATTAAATATTATATCTGAAATACAATTAATAACATGCCTGTTTCCATAACTTTGTTAAGAAATTATCATAATTTTGGCATAATAGGCTAATAAAAAGGCAGCATGTTTTGGAACTGCCTTTCCTAAAATGATTGTGTTTGTGTCTGTTAAATTTAAATTTAGATTAAGAGATTGATGGCCAGAATTATCTGATGCAGTATACTCAGGACTTTAAATTATCAAGGAATCTTGTAGGATCTAGAGTTATTGTTTCATGCCTCTCAGTGGCTTACTATTTAATAGGTTTAGGGAATAATTTACCTATTTGCTTTGTGCTCCCTCCCTCTTCTAACTCTCTCTAAAAACCCCAAGCAATACAAAAACTGTTAATTTCAAATATATAGTACATTGGACTGTGATGATTCCTAATGAATTAGAGATCATGCTTCTGGTTCTGTGGCCATCATTGATGATGTTTCAATGATGATGTTTTAATTTTCACAATGTGTTAACATGATAATTAATTTCCTTTGGTTGTCCTGTGAGGAAAGAATTTTAAATGGTACCATGCCTGGGAAAAATTGATATTTAAAAATAATATTATCTTTTAAACTGAGACCATATGTGGATACAGAATATTGTACATAGCCATGATAATAGAGCTTTGATAAAATAGCATTTTGTAAGCTGCCTTTTCAAGACCGTTTGAAATGTCACCCTCAGCTAAACAAGAGTAATTTGCATCAGAGGTGTGTGTCCTTCCTCTTAATGAAAAAGTCTCTCTCTTCAGAGAGTAATTGTTCTCCTCGTGGTGTATTTTTTTTTCCTCAGCACTGAGTCCCTCTCCTGCCCTTCTTTTGCCCTAATATTTGTCCCTTAATTCTATCAGTCTAGTTACCAACTAAAACAAAAGGCAGATGTTACCTTTAACAATCCGTTCTGATCTAATTTTGCAGCCTTGTTTTGGCTATTTGCTTTTAGTGTAGAAGTGGCTAATAAACAACTTTGGAACCACAAAGTCTTGAATTCAGATACCAACATTAGATTATTCTGTGACCTTGGACAAGTTACTTAAGTTTAAGTTAACCTCATTTTTCTCATCTATAAAATGGGGACAATGACAGGCCCTTCCTCAATTATACGTAACACACATAGATGAAGACTGTTATTATTAAACAGCTATTAGTAATTCCTACCAAACTTAATTGTTCTTCCTATGTGTCCTATCCTTTGTCAGGGCTTCTGCTCACATCATTTGCTTGAAACAGAATCCACCCATCTTTTCTTGTAATACAGTCATGTGTTCGCACACCACAAGAAGCCATCTTTGTGTTGTAATTGTAACTACCCCAGAATATAGCTCAGAGAGACTCTCTGCCTGCCAGTTGGGAATATTGCATCTGAAACCTTAACATACTTCTCTGTATTAAGAATCTTCCTTAGCATTTTCAACTATTATATTATAGGTATTTACTCATCTTATTTTATCTTTTTTATTGGTATGCCAGCTCCTTGAGGCCAGAGGACTTATTTGATAAATTTCTCCCTATTCCAAAGACTCCAGGAACTTGTGTTCTGTCGTGCTTATTTAATTAATGGGGAGTGTTTATATACACAAACACATACTATATAAATAAATATATACATATATAATTTTGACACTTTTGAATGCACATGATGCAGTCTTTTATTTTTGCATTAATCCTATCACTTCTGGGCATTGGCAAAGGTCAGAAAATTAGGAGGAACAAAAATAAATACATTTAGTCCATTTAAGCAATATCTGAGTTCCTCCTGTGTTTCCTTCCCTCATTTAACTCTCAAACTTTTGTGAAAGAATGACAAATTCCTTATTTAAAGGAAAATAAAAGCAGATCTGTTACTTCTATCACATGAACAACATTCCTTATCAATGGATAATTAGATAAATTGAATATTTGTATATATGATTTATACACATGTATATACTATATTTATGAACTCCGTGCAAGAAATTCTCAGTGCCTATGTAATTTTTTTTTTGTCAAGTTCGTGTAGGTCACAAACCAACAGATATATTCTGAAAACTCTTAATGCTGTGATATCTTTAAAAATATACTCTGTGATAGTTTTAACACTCTATATTCCATGATAAAATTTATTTTGCATTATTTCTATGCCATTGAAAATGTGTGAGGTTCAAAATAGTTATTTACACTAAATCTCCTTTCTTGACCATATTTTAAAAAGAAATCTCAATATGATAAATCGTGATCGTTCCACAGATTCTATTGGGAGATATTTTTTATTGGTCTTCTTAAAGACCATAGACTTTATTTTAAAAAAAAGTATTGAATTAAAGATATGAAATGTATAGCTTGTATAGCTCCCTTTGAAAATACAAAACTTTTGCTGTTTGCAGCATTTTTTACTTGATTTTGTTTTTGCTTCGCTTTTTGTCGTTAAAGCTTGGGTTGTTTTTACAGCATTGTTGGCATGTCTGACTTTTGTTTCTGTTGTACCGCACAGCACTCTTGTACATAAAATTAAATAACCTTTCTGGTTCTTAAGTGCAGAATGAAGCTTTATGTATTCTAGAGTTGTAATTGCAGAATCACAGATCTATATTAGCAATTGAAGCCGACTAAAAGTATGGTTTATTTCATAATGGTATTTTAGATTACATTCTCTCTCTATAGATGCTTCTTGTTTACACAGAGAACATCTAAGAAAAATTTGCATTTTCTTCGATGTTTCTTAAAGCAAATATCTTTCCAGTTTTCTAAATAGGCTAATTTTTACAAAAGAAGTATTTCACTTTACCCTTCATTAGAGGACAAACCACAGTTCAAGCAAGGAGATAAGTGTTGACACCTGGCTTCTGACTGGAGTATACTCGGGAGTGATGAGGACTGTGGCAGTTTTCACCAAAGCTGCATGTAGCAAGCAGTACAGACCCCTGGGATTACATTCTGTCTAAATGGCTCATAATCTCTAAATCATTCAATTTGTGAGATTTGGCACCACTGAAAAACAGTAAGTTTAGTGCTTTGTTTAACAAAGCCAAATAAGTAGTTCTTTTCTTACCCCCAATCCCAGTTTTAGTTAAAGAATTTAGATGAAGTCTACTAAGTAAGGGAAATAAATACAGTATAATTTGGGAGTTTTGTTGTTGTTGTGTATTTTCCTCTTCTCTCTGAAGACTCACAGGAATCTCCATGTTCAGATAATAACTTTCTGAATGAGAGGCAAGATTATATCTTTGAATTTTGGCCAGAAGGCAAATCGGTTAGGTCACTTGGACACATATGTTGTGCTTCCCCACAAAATTGTTTAGCTCCTCTGTTAAGACATATGCATGACTACTGTGCTTCTTGGATTTCCCAAAAAGAATAAATCACCCTGTCTTTTAAAGGATCTATAATTTACTAAATGTGAATAATGTCACTTAATTTCGACTACCAGATTTGAGGCCTTCAATTTTAACATAACCTTATTCCACAATTTCATTTGTTTTACTACCCCAGTTTAATATCTACCTTAACAGTGATTGTTTCTAGAATATTTTCTTGTCATCCATCAAATCAGCCTCACCAGTGGATCTCATTTGTTCTATATGTATTCATATTTGAAAATATCATTATGCAAAGTAAAACATGCTAGGTAAAGATACACTGGGACAGTATTTCCTCCTGGTTGATGCTCTAGGAGCTTTTTTCCTTCAAACTCTGTCCCTCGATAAGGCCTCATTATTTCTTAACTTGATTATTGCAATAGGTTCTTGTCTGGCTCCCCTTCTGCCCTTTATAAACATATGGCTTCCTGATTAATATTTTTTCAACACAGTCCTGGTTCTCTCATTCTACATTTGACTTTGTATCAACCTACCTGTTATAGAGATAGAAGGAACATGATAATAATAATGGTAATAATGCTAATAGCAGTAATAATACATGAATGCTCTTAGATGCTCCATTTCAAATATCAAATGTCTTGGCACGACAAGGCTTTTGGAATTCAATATCAGAGGGTTTAACATTGAGGTATTTGGCATGAGTCTGAATTGCATGTTTATAGTGTCTCTCACTGAAAGAAGATCATCTGATATACATGAGAAGTGAGTAGGTGGGGAGTTGACATTTTGTTAGAAGTGCATGCCTGGTATTTTGATATACCATTGCACCTCCTCAAATCTTATCAGAAACAAACTGCTTTGTAAAGAGAGTATAGTATAATTCAAGATGATGGGAAAATCTTAATGTTTTGCATCCTGGTCTTATGATTAAATATGTGTGATAAATAATGGTTATTGTGTTTGAGTGTTCATATCTGTTAAAGCAGATTGACTACTTAGTTATCACACTGTAAACAGCTTTTTTGGAGAATTTTTAAATGTGCAAACTATGATATGTTAAAATAAAAAAATAAGATATAAAACTACATATAAAAGCGTTCACATTTAAACACCAGCACCCATACTGATCACACACACACACACACGCGCGCGCGCGCGCACACACATAAATGCATAGGAAAAAAACTTGGACATTAACCAAATTTTAAGTTATTATTACAAAGATTTTTTTTAATTATGGGTTTTTTCCCCATTTTCTTTGTTAATCTTGTTCATATTTCTCATATCTTCTACAAGTATTACTGTTTTAATGAAAAAACTACATCTTATGTGGGAGCTCACCTAGCACTTTCATGTTCAACTCTAAGAAACAGTGACTGATACAATTTTATTCAAGTATAATTTTAAAATATTGAGTGGTACAGGAATAAATATAGTCAATGTTGAATTATGTTTTTATAATATAAAAAATAGTTCTGTTGCCTGCCTTCTATGGATAGTATCCATGGTATTGAGTGAAGAAAGCTAGCAATAAAATGAATAACTCTATAGGTTATACCTCTGATACCTGGGATAATTTGTGGTAATTTTTTTCTTTTTTTCTTTCTCCTACCATGTTCTAAGTGTTATGAAAGGATGAATAGATGAATATTAAAATATCATCCCTATTCTAGAGTTATATAGTTTAGAACACAGTTTTCAAACTTGAGAGTTTATAAGAATTACTTAGATGAAGGCATTTAGCCGAGATAACATGGGGTATCAGGGAAAAGCAGGCTAGGGGAAGATGTTCAAAATCAGCCACCCATGTTATGAATGAAGAAACATTTTTACACTGTACCTTTCCAAAGGATAAGGAGCTAAGTAACAAAGAAGATAGGAACTTGCCTAATTTTATCCAGTAGTTACAGAGTAGAATAAAAGACTCTGGTTCTTGACCTCTTAAGTCAGTGTTCTTTGGCTGGCTGGAGCTCAGCTCAACATTTGAAAAATGAATAGGTTGCAGTAGAGCATTGTATTCCAAGTAGAATTTGTCAGACTTCTGGGAATCTGAGAAGTTTCCACTGGTTTTTCTGCCTGTTTCCCCCAAGTATAGTTGAGTTCATTGAGGCCAGGAACGGTAACTTGTTACCCAGCAGCTGGCAAAATTTCTGGTATTTAGAAGGTGGTCAGTTAATGGTTGATGACTATGAATGACACCATTTTTCAAAAAGAAATTCTAAAGTCATATATTTAGAGGCAACTAATATCATATTTCTTTGCTTCTAGGTGGTTTGGGAAAATGCAATGTGTTCTCTGAAAGGAAACGATATTTGGAGATATTGTTTTTCTCTGTAAATAAAGCTATTTTATTTTAAATATAATTATGCATGCTCATTTTATAAAAGAAAATGAAGGAAGAAAAAGAATACCTATATTTCTAATAGTAACCACTCAGTTTTTTTGTTTGTTTGTTTTTGTTTTTTTTTTTTAGGCAAGGCAACTCTTGGTTGACCTCGCAGATTGCAAAGATCTTGTCAATTTACAATCCCTTATTTTTTTATTTTTTACGCCTACAGCACCTGGTCTTTCTAGGTGGTCTCCCATCCATGTACTAACCAGGCCTGACCCTGCTGAGCTTCCAAGATCAGTTGGGATTGGACTTGTTCAGGGTAGCATGGCTGTAGACTAACCACTCAGTTATTCAATCTTTTTCAGATATTAGACTTTAATCATGCTATATGTATATAAGTTTATATCCTGTTATCTTCACGTAACATTACAACATAAAGTGATTAAGTATTTTGTAATATATATAGGTCTTGAGATTTATCAAAATCAATATTCAAAGTAGTATAAAAATAAGAAGGGTCGCAGTTTATATGCCATTCCAAAGGATATTAGGTATCACAATTTATCTGAGAGCAAAGGTGTTACTTAGATACTTCAAGCTATTAGAGATTTTATAATTTTTCCAGTCAAATCCCCTTATCTTACAAAGAGGAAATTGAGACCCAAAGAACAGCATAAGTGAATTTGTTTTGACCCAGTACTTTCAAACCTTGTTGTCTCAATTTTAAATCGTTTTCCACAGAATATTTATCTTTGAATTTTTTATTGTTTGCTGTTGTATGTCTAAAAAGAAAAAAAAAAGGATAAAATAACTCTTCATTTTACCTTCAGCAGGAAGTCCCGCTAAAGAAATGAGTCCCAAATGATTGAACTCTGTGTCAACCATTTGTACTTTTCAGCTGTTGAAGGATTTTTGTAGCAGTACTGATACCCTGCTCTTTGCCTACCCGCCATTTCCTTGCTCTTCCATCTATAGAGCTTGATCATCCTGTATTAATAGCGAAAATAATGGTGGGCTCTCTCACAAGCCATCCTCAAACTTCCAGCTCACAATGGCTGTCTAGAAAAGAGAAAACAAATTCTGTATTACTTTAAATTCTAGCTCATATATTGTGCTGCATGATCTAAAATATTAAATGGACCATATCAGCAAAACTTTCAAAAACATGAATGGACAAAATAGCAAGGGGTGGTTTGGGGGACTTTTCACCCTAGGGCTATTATTGCTCTTGTCATTCCTGTTTTTAAGACTATCTACATATTGCAAAACACTGGCCAATTTCTCATCACCTTTCAGGTTATAAACTCAATCTTATTATCTAAATAGTTGCCCAAAGAAAGTAAGAAGGGAGCTACCATAACTGTGTACTCTGTGAATGAGTGACAGAGACAGGGGTGAGAGAAACCTTTGCTTCCACATCAGTTCCATCACCTCACCCTTTTCAGGCCACACCAACTACCAGAAATGAATTTACCCCATGTGGTCATTGCAGAATTTATCTGGGCATTTGCTGAACCTGCTCACAATTTATTTTTATTTCTTCCGATAGACGTGGATTTGGCACAGGAGAGTGAATTCTTTCTGGAACAACAGATGTGCCTGGTACACTCATTTGCTATAACCATTTGTGCTGTGGTTGAAAAAAAAATTTTTTTAAGAGTGTAAAATTTTTGAAGGGGGAGGGTTAAAAAAACAGAACCATTTTAGCGATTATGCAAAGTTAGAATGTGAGTAATTTTGCTGCAGTTAGTCATTATGTGCTTTCATGTCTTGTTTTACAAGGATAAAGGGATATGTAAAGGTTTGGTGAATAGAGCTCTTATTTGTCCCTAATAGTCACTTTTTATGAAAACATTTCTACCCTTCCTCCTACTCTGAGGCAAAAGTGTACTCTCCTTAGAAATTATACCCTCTGAGATTTAGTCCTTTTATTCATCTACAATGAGTGGACAAACAGTTCTATTTCTGAGAACGAACATATTAGGATAACAGAAACTTTATTTTCCCATGCAATATATAATGTGAATGATGTACATTTAAATTTAATAATACATTAATCACCTAAAAATGAGCATGTTTTCTACAAAAAGAAAAAAAAAACTAAGTAAACATCTAAATACTTTACTATGAGCTTATTGCACTGTAAATATGGTGTTCTTTCAATATTTTGTTTGAAATATTTGATAGATCTTAGTGAATTTTGCCCACAGAATTCTCTAAGGACTGCAACACACCATCTATTCCTTTTTTGCTTTGCTTTTGGTCACCAAAATTCCTTTGGAAATATGTGAACGGAGGTCTGTTTGTTTCCACTGAAGCAAATATAGCCACTTGCTCACACTGGTGGCTTCCCTTACTGAATTCCACTACTATTTTGGAAACTCCTGTGTGAAAACACAGCAACCCAACTTGTCCCCATTGAGCCTTGTTGGTGATTTCCATGCAGTGCTGCCTAGTGTCTATACATACACTAAGGTTCACTTTTGTCGAAAAACAAAACTGGGTCTGTTCCTTTTTTGTAGGCTTATTACTAAGTCTGGTCATTCTGGCATGGTGACAGGAACATTGGTTTTAGAGTCTAGAAAAGTGGGTTCTAATTTCGACCCTGTCAAGACCTTATTACGTTGGGAGACGCTTTCCTGAGCTTTATTTCCTTGAGGAGAAGGTAGGAATTTGACCTTCAAATTCCTTCAAGTTCTAATATTCCATGGTTCCATGTAGAATAGTATATATTTTAATGATGCACAAATAAATCAACTTTATTTCTTTTTCAAAATTTCCTTTGTGCCTACCTCTGTTTGCCCCAAATAACTCTTTTCAGACTGTTTTAAATATGATCAGATTTTAACTTCTATCGTGAGCAAACTTCAGCAATGAGAAACCCCTACAGGATTTAGGGGTTTCCTGAGAGAAAAGATCCTACCCTTTTAGTAATGGCTTTTGAGTAACATAACAGAATAGTTGGTTCTACTATAGCAGTTGATTATAACCCAAAACTATTGAACCATGCTCACCACATTTTCTGTTACCTACAGCTAAGAAACCTAAAGTGCATAAAGTAACTCAGAATATTTTGCTAAATTAGATCAAATTACAAAATCCTCTATCACACTTAAAACTTCTTAAATGAATAAAGATTTGGCTTTACAGAACTGGTGGGGGGAGCAGAAGAGTGTAAGGCAGTTATAATTTAGCCAGTTATTGCTATTATTGTTTTATTAAACAACTCTCTGTTATAGAATGTGTCAGTAACACATTATGGAAATAATTTTCATCATTGAACAAATACTTATGAAGTATCTGTTCGCTAGACGCTAAGGATATCATGTTGAATGAGAAAGAAAAAGTCATTGTCCATATGAAACTAGTGGCGAAGAGAATATTAAAGAAGAAATTGCAGAACAATGGACAAGGATTATTGTAAGGTTAAGTACAGTCGCTAGAGGGACACCAGTGATGACGAGTTACCTAGGCTTAGAGAAGCAGGACTGGCTTCCCAGAAGTGCCATTCATTTGAAACTTGTAAGATGAATACTAGTGAGGAGTTGAGATGCAGGAGAAGGTGGGAGCAAGAAAATGTTCAATTGGGTAACCACAGAATGGCTGGTACATTGAGTCCCAGGGAAAGGAAGTAGAAGAGGAGAGTAGAAAGCTAAGCAGCAGCTCTATCAGGAAGGAATTTGGGCTTCATCCTAAGAGCAATGAAAACCATTTGGAGATTTGAATAAAGAAAGGCAATGATTTTTAGAAATAATCTGATTCAGCAAAAAGTACTAAAGGACAATGAGAAGTCAGTTAAAAAAATACATATATAGTGTATATGTAGAGCACTAGTGATAGTGTACTGAACTAGGATATCAATAAGTTAATAGTGAGAACTAGAAAGATTAGGAGATAGAATCAACATCCTTTACAATACAAAGTGAAGAAAAAATAGTATGGCCATATTTATAACACTCAATCACAGTACTGTAAGGCTTTGAGATACCTACTAAACTTAAAATATTATGGGTTTACAAACTTTTTGTTTATATGCACACACACACACACACACACACACACATCCTTATTTTACTTTTCTTTATTGACAATTATTTGGAATACATGTTTCTTTGCTTAACAGCTGCATAACATTTCATCAGACCAAAGTCCCATGATTTCCTTAGCCACCCTCTAATTAAAAAAAGTTAACATATGTTTTGAGCATTTTAATGGCTCTTCATTGCCAGTTTACCCACCAAAATTATTATTCCAACTTCTAATGGAACTAGTCATGTAAAAATGCATACATACTACCATAGTCTCAAAAATATTGTATTTTTTTTTAAATTTCTTGGATAATTAGTTCAACGCTCATTTACTAATCCCCTGGCCTGATTAGATAAAAGTGCATAGGCCCTTGAAGGGATGATTCAGGGTATGAGGTTGCTTGCTATGGAAATAGGCTCTTCTCTCATTGCATTCTTAGATCCTGGAACATACTCAGATTGAATTAACCCTCATCACAATGGCATTTTATCCAGTGCTAGCCACATAAGTGCTAGGGACTAATTGTACTGTACTGTATGGGTATTTGTAAAAACAGAAGCCTCGAAGACCTCTCAAGTTCAAAACTGGTGACATACAATCTCATTAAATAGTTATTGGGGTACGCTTTTTAAAATAACAGCTTTCTTGTTTTTAACATGATGACATGCTAGTTTTATGAACGTGTGAGTACAGGGCCTCAGCTCGATCTTTGCTTCACTGTTTAATAGTTAGGAATTAAGAAATGAGGACTTTCAAAGTAACATCTTCATGCTCCAATTGACTTGATTTTACTTCTGGGGAAAAAAAAATAAACTCCACATACTGGCATTGGTGTCTTTGGTAGTCTAGAGAGCTGCTTGTCTTCAAAATATCTCATACCCGTTCAAAAAGTGTTATGAGAATTAATTAAATGGAAAAACTTCTCAGACAAAAACTGCTCTCGAATACCAGCCCAGGCCACGCTGTTTTTGCTATTTCTGCCTCTGAAGCTATTAAGAATAGCCCCCCTCTAGCTGTAGTACATGGAGTACATGTTTGCAGAACACTGCACTGTGGAATGAAGTGCTGATACAGTACACAGAAATGAGATAATTATGCCTGCATCTGACAAGAACTCTTTGGAAGCTTGTAAGATTCTGTGCGTGTGTGTGTGTGTGTGTGTGTGTGTGTGTGTGTGTGGTTTAGGTGTCCAGCACTGACTGAACATTAGTGTATTAGTAGTGTTCCTGTATTGGCAGCAGTGTTTTGAGCTTAGTAGCACAAATTAAAATCCTGTGATTTTAATTTCAAAAGTAATCTTTGAGATCATTTTAACCATTCACTAGTTTTCTGCTACCATTATGAAGTAACTTTTTGCTTTAATATGGAAAATACAGGATAATGTGAAGGGAAACAAAATATTCTGTTAATTGTTATCGGCTGATATATTTTTTAAACTTTTAAAATATTTCAAAATAATTTTAAACATTTTATCGCACTCCTTGCTTTTTGTCTATGTACAGATGCACAAAATGGGATATTACAATATTAATTTTTCAGTGTGTGCTGGTTTAAAAATTATATATTTTATTCTTCTTTTTATTAAAAGGTAATATATGGTTGTGTTAGAAACTTTGGAAAACAGGAAAAGTATACAGAACATCCAAAAATCACCTCCTTAAAATAACCACTGTTATCAGTTTGAGAATAAATCTTTCTAGCTATATATGTATGTATGTGCATATGAGAGATATAGAGAGATGCATATATTAACAGATATAAAACAGTGTTTCCTAACTTGATTTTAAAATGTATAAAGTTCTAGGTTTTTTTAAATTGTCATTTCTTCTTTCCTTCTTTCTTTCCTCCCTCTCTCCTCCTCTTCATTCCCCTCCTCTCGCCTCCTTCTTCCTTCCTTCCTTCCTTCCTTCCTTCCTTCCTTCCTTCCTTCCTTCCTTCCTTCCTTCTTTCCTTCCTTCTTTTCTTCCTTCCTTCCTGTGGTAAAATATGCATAACAAAATTCACCATCTTAACTATTTTTAAGAATACAGTTCAGTGGCATTAAGTTCATTCACATCCTTGTGCAACCATCACCACCATCCATCTTCAAAAAATTTTTTTATCTTCCCAAACTGAAACTCCATCAGATAATTACTCCCCATTATGATTTCTTTTCCTGTCTTTTTAAGTTGTTTGTCAGATCTTGGTTGATTAGAGCTTTGTAGCAGCCAGGGGTTTAGATTCTAATAACTAAAGCTTATATACTTTATTGTCTCTCTTCAGATGTCTGCTATTGGGGTAACCCTTTCCCATTCCTTTTGGCCCCCAGTCTTAGGTGCAATTCCTTATTCTACCATAACAATACCTAAAAAGGTGGTTCTGAACTCTGGTTTGAGCAAAGAATCATTTGTCCCTTCTCTTTTTAATTCCAGACTTTACTCTTTGAATGGATGGGTCCAAGATAATTTGTATTCTAAAAGTCCTAAATGAAAGATAGTTTGTATTTAAAAAGCCCTCAATGAGACTGTTGTATAGCGAGATTTGAGAAGTACTTCTCTAAATGTATAGAAGTGTGTTCATATATCGTGCTTTTAGTCTGGTAGGTTGTTTTCTAGTTTATGGGATCATCTATCAAGCGGATAGTCTGAGAAGCCCAAATGAGTAAGGAATGGAGCTATTTGTAGTAAACCCTGAATTATGAAAGATAATTAGTGAGGGGACTCAGGAAAGCAAAATTAAGTTATTCTTTGGTTAAAGGCTTAGAGAAAATTATGAAGTAACCTTCTATTGAGGAAAAAACAAGTAGCAGATGAGGAATGCATGCCATTTCAAACTCAGAAATAGTCTATCTATTCACTTATTCAGCCATTATTAAGTACCTACTTGGTGGGAATCATTAGTGATCAAGCTCTTATTGACCATTAAAACTTATTGTAGATATTCAGGATTTACTCTCGAAATCACTGAAATTGATTGTCATTATGTCTTCTTTTACAGAGGAATAGTATTAGAAGAACAAGAAACATGGGTGGGCTCCCCTCAACCATGTGTGTCATTCAGTGAAGCTCATCTTTTCTCTGGGTTATAGAAAAACTTTGATTCGAAGAAAAAGATAGACTACTCATTTAAAAAAAAGAAAAGTAACAGCATTTTTGTTATTCTTTGTTCAGCTGAGGAGTCAATCTAGAGAAGTAATGTAGCTTTTCCAGTGTCACTGATCTCAAAATAATGCCAAATCTGAAATTTTTTTTTTCTTCTGAGTTCTAGTGCACGACCCTTCAATTTCATTTACCATCTTCTCTCACAATAGTTTTTTTGCTGGTGTCCTTAACTTAGAATGGAAGTTGTAAAATGTACCTTGTGCACTACATTTGGCCTGCAAAAATTCTTCATTCTGCTTCCCAGTGTTTGCAAAAAAATGAGCATAACTTTAAAGTCAGAAGAGGAACATTGAATTTATATTTCAATGGGTGCCATCCGCTGGTACACTAGACCAGCTGACTTTAAACAGAGTATGAATTCTTCAGTTTTACACAGTCCCCATCACTTGATTTTTTTTCTCAGATAGGGACACTAAGAATTATTTTCTGTCTGTTGTCCTACTGACTCTATTTTCTTCTAGAAGGGAAATATTTTTCTGTACCCATGTCTTGGTCACAGGTCTCTTAAAAATAGGAAAGCCATAGATAAACTGAAAAGGTCTCTTGTTTTTGTTTTTTAACATGTGGCCTATTTCACTTTTTGTTTTTCTGAAAGAGATAGAATGGTTTTTAAAATCCCAAATAATGGAATCAGGGTACCTGAATTTGAATCCTGGATCTGTCACCTGCTAGCAATGCAACCTTGGGCAGTTGCTCAATTTTTCTATGCTTCAGTATCTTCATCTAGAAAATAGAGATGATTATATTTCCTATCTCAAAGGTGCTTGTGTGGATTAAGTCTAAACTGTGTTCAATACAAAATGTTTACACAAAAGTAAATGGTACATAAAGTTTGCTATTGTACATTTTTTTTTTTATTACCAGTAGGTATTTTAGTTTGTGGATATATAGACAGTAGATAAGTAAAAGTGAAAAACGGTCATCAGGTCTTGTTCAAATTACTTTAAACAACTGTCATGAAAATAAAATTGAAGTTGAAATACTCATAATCCTGTGTTCTAACAAATCATCCATCTCTCTTTCCATATTTAGTCTATTTCTCATCCACATTAAAATATTCTATGTAGCTTCAATTGTTTCGCACAGTGATTGATTTCACATATTATGTTTTTCATTTAACATTTGCATTTAACATTTTAAGCAATTTTTTTTCAGTGTCATTACATAGCCGGAATCAAAACTTAATGAAGGATCTTTGAGTTTTATGTTGCTATTTATATAGAAGGCTTTAGTTTTTGTAAACTTACCCCTTCTGTTGCCTTAGAAAATTTCCTTTCCAAGTAGAAGTCATTTTTGCTCAACACACCAAATATTGTCAAAAAAAATGAATTAAGTAAGAATCCTCTGAGTGCAGGACCCTGATTTTCTTTGTCTTATGATGGCTTTTATATGTGCTTGACACATAGCAGAATTTGAATAGTTTTTTTTATTGAGTAAATAATTTATATTAACTAAATTTCTAGGGGTTGGAACACTGTGATTACTTGGTAGTTAATTCAAAACAATTTTTGTTTGTTTGTTTCAGTACACATTGTTAAAATTATTAAAAATGCATTAGTGTTTTCTCCCATGGTAAGTTTACTTAAAATTGTCCATTGACTACTTGTGAAAGAAGTTGAGCCAGCATCAAGTAGAAGTTGATGCTGGCCATTCTTTGTTCAGCACTTTGTATACAATGTGATCATTAAAATGAAAATAAGTATCTGAAATGCTTTACTGAAATACAGTATTACTAATAAATTCAAAAAGTAAAGTGATTAAGCTAGAGGAAGGGAGAGACTAATGAGATTACTGTAATTAAACATGCATTAAATATATCACAGAGTTTCTTAACTATCAAGTAATAAGAGAAATGAGGCAGCTCATATTTCATATGTTGTTCGAGAAGAGATGCATTTTTCTTGGGAGACCATTATTCATTTATTTATTTATCCATTCATTCAAGTATTTGTTAAATGCCTACTATGTGCTATGATATGATAGGGAAGCAATGGTGAATAAAAGAGACACTGTCTAACCCTACGAAGACAGACATATAAAAGTGTGATATGTGTAGAAGGGGAGAAGTAAAAAGTGTTCACTGTTCCAAAGGAGTCAGGCAAAAGTTGACTGGGGAAGCTGACACTCAGGTTGTATGGGCTATGAGATTCTTAGGAATTAGCTAGACATAGAATTCAGAGAGAGGTAGAGAAGCACCTGCGTTGAATCCCTGAGATGAGAAAGAGCCTAGCATATTAGACATGAAAGAAAGTCAGTGTCAGAGAGTGATATGACATGTAACTCTCTCAAGGAGAGACAGAAGAGATAGATTGAATCCGAATCATTCCACTGAGCTTGTGAAAACAAGTAATGTGATTAGATTTTTAATTGAGAGAAATCACTATGACTACAGAACGAAGGTTTCACTGGGGAGAACAAAAGTAGACATTGGGACATCAGTTTCGATAATGTTAGAGCATCCCTGGTTAGAGGTGGTACTGTCTTGAAATAAGGTTGTAGCAGTGTGGACATAATTGAGAAATAGAATTCCCTGTTTAGGGAGTAAGATCAATGGGATTGAATGGGATGTGAGGAAGAGACTGAAGAATGATTCCTAGCATTCTCATTTGAGTAATACCTAGAGGAGAAACCCAAACTTAAAGCATAAAAAGTTGATCCAAGTAAGATGATGACCAGTTTTTAACATGTTCAGCCTGAACAGTATATAAGACATTCAAGTAGACACATGAAATAGGCAGTTGAATATATGGCTTAGCATTCAGAGTACAGATGAATTCTGGAGATAGAAATTCAAGAGTCTTCATAACAGAAGGGTTTTCAAGTTGTAGGCATTGTCTTGAAGAGAGTGAATAGACAGAGAGAAGAGAAGAGGTCCTGTGTCAGATAAAGAGGATCATTATTCAGAGACAGTATATTGGCTAATGTCATCAGTAGCAATTAAAAAATATATATATATTGAAAAAGTAATTCTAAAAGAAAGCAAGAAAGAGCCTAAATCCCCGCTGACTTGGTTGAGCAGGCGTATTAGTTCTTGGCTGCCTATTCCTGGATTTTCTCTTCCAAAATATAAATATCTTTCTGCTTAAGACCGTGATAATTTGATTTTGTATAGCTTACAGTTTGACTTCTTCCCTTCTTATAAAGTATTCAAGTCAATTATTAAAACACCATAGGATTATTTTAATGGAGCTATGTACAAAGCCTATTGGGAATATAAGTGAAGAACCAAAGAAAGAACTTCAAAATTTTTCCAAGGAAGTTAAGAAAGATATTATAAAAGAGACACCACTTGATCTGAGACTTGAAGAATAAACAGGCAACTGCCAAGCAGAAGATGGCTATATTTGAGCAGTGGTGGAAGAAACATGGTAGACAGTTGCATAGAATGGATCACGGGCTGTAGAAGGAGGATTTGACTAACACATATGAATAGAGACATAAGTGTATGGTCTATTCCAATCTCTAAATGAGTTTAATATTGCTGGAATCCATGCTGTGAATGATGGAGAGATAATGGAGGTGGCTGGACAGGGAGGCAAGGACTAGATCAGAAAGTCTTTGTAAAGTATATGGAAAAATAAAAAACAGAGAGTTCAGCAGAAAGCAGAATCATTGCCAGATTTGTATCAGCAGAGAGCCGCGATTGGAGAGATCACTGTGCTGGTATCAAGCAGGAGAGATGAGAGAGAAGTGAGATTAGGTAATGCTGATAAATAGCTCAGGGAAGTAATGGTGAGGACCAGAACCAGGGGAGAGAAAGAAAGATTGGAATAAAGTACAAGGAAGTGAGAAATAATAAGGGGTTATGAATAAGACATATTAGTAGCTTAGATTAAGTGTGTGTGTATTTGTATTTGTACATGTAGGTGTGTTCAAGGGATGGGTGGGCAGGAGTAAGAGAGATAGAGGAACGTAAGCTGTTATCCTGACTTTGGCTAAAAGGGAGTTGAGAAACTGTTCCAATAAGTGATCACAGAGGTGCTCTTACAGCCCCTTGCCTGTTCTTAGGTCGTGGCCACAGCCAATTCTGCCTGAAGATGTGCATTCAACAGTTACTGATAATGTATTAGCACTTCTACCAGGCTACAAACTCTTGGGGGACAGAGAGACACATACTATTCATCCTGGGATACTATCTTCTTCCTAGTAACCTCACAAAGCTTTACATATTGAAGATGCTTAGAAAATAATTACTAGAAAATTAACCACATAAAAATACTGTTACATAGATCAATGTCTCAGAAAAAACACACTCATGCACGCATATACTGTATGAGTAATTTTTAAATGTGCTTGATTTTCAAAATGACAATGTTAAATCATGATAAAACTTCAAGAATTTCTGCAAAAAAAAAGAGAAAGAAATGAAATGCCAAAAATACATACTTGGAGGCTCCAACTAATCCAGTAAGTGCAAAAAATTCACTATGTATTTAATTGACTATGTGGTCCAGGAAAGTGTTGCTATAGCTTGCTTTAACCATGAATAACATAAATAAATATGCCTTAAAATGATTCCTATTCTTTACCCCTTCCACCTCCAGTGAGGTAAAGAATGCAAAATTGCAAAGAAAAAAATTTAGCTAAATATGCTATTTTTACACACATAGTTATGATATAGAAAATACTCATAAATATGCCAGCATATACACAGCAGCATTCATAATAAAGTTGTGAGAAACCTTTCCATCCCCAGAAGAGAGTTCTACTAATGAAATATTTCCTAGAAGACAGCAATGGCCCCTGAAATTGTGCCCTGATGCCTTCTTTCAAAGACTGTTTAAATAGTGTGTGTGTGTGTGTGTGTGTGTGTGTGTGTGTGTACATGTATGTATGTGATTGCAAGTGTGAATGAGTATGTATGTGTTCACCAAGAAAGAAAAAGAAAGAAATTTGAGAAAAAAAAGTTGCTTCTAAAGAGTTGAGTCTGCATTAATTCTTCTTTGTTCACTTCATGAAGGTGATTAGTTTTCATTTTCAAAATACATAACTTTTGAGGCATCTGTGTTGGGGGCAGAATTTTTTACAGCTGCAGCAGAGAGTATGCCTGTCATTAGCCCAGTTGCTCAGTCACTGTCTCCATTTATAGTTGGGTTTTTTAAGTGTTCCAAATAGGAGCTCTGGGTTTCTGCTGATCTTGACTCATCAAAGAAAAGAAAAGCTTTATTCTTTCTCTTTCATTCAGTTCTATCTATGATGCTGACATTTTTTAAGACAGACTTGGTTGACTAGAAAAAAACTGACCATAATCTTTTTTTAAGGTTTCAACTGGTTCTTCCATGCTCTCTACTATTGAATGTCAGGATCTTAACTGAGTAGTTATTTTAGAATTTCTTCAACATATATATTTTAATAAGTTTCTTATTGAGGAAACTATGTCTTTCTGTCAGGCACTATTGAGATTACCTTCCACCAAAACAAGAATATTCAGGTTGCTTAGACTGCGTAAGTAAATGCCAAGTTTGTTACCTAAAAGGCTGGTATTAAAAAAGGAAGAAAAGAAAAGATAACCCTATTTGAACAGCCTCCTGTCACTTAACAGAGAACTAAAACTAGAATTGTAAAACTATTTAAGAAACTACAATTGAGACAAACGATATGTGGAAAAGATAGCTGTAATAGTCAGTTTCCTCTAAAAAATTATAGCACACTGAAACTACCTCCTCTCGAGTAGTTAATTTATAAAGACATTCTGTACATAGCCCCATTTGAGTATAGAGAAGCCATGGGACAGAGCAATAGTCTGGAGCTAGCAGAGTCAGAGTTTTCATCTTCTCTAAGCTCAAGGGGACCAGGGAGAGAGTGTCGTGGAGGAGAGATCCTAGAGGGGACCAGTGACCCTTGTTGGCAGCTGGAAACTTTGCAGTCTGGTCTTTGGGAAATATGTGGCCCAAGAGTCTTATCAATGTCGAGAGGGGCACTCTTGTCATCTTATGTTTGATAATTATATGGTTTGCATGACCTCCCCCCATCCATTCAATGATAAAGAGCATCTGCTAGTCACTGTGACCATAAAAATGCCCCCACTTATTTCTAAACTTTCCCTGGTCAGTAGGTGGTTTCCTCTCTAGTCGGCAACCACTGGAAGTGAAATATTAACCAAATGTCCCTGGGAATGTTTTTATCTCTGAATCAATCTAGAGCACCAGAAAGCTATTCTGCAAAAGCTAAAAATCTAAATCAATAGACTTTTATATGAGGGGCAAGATCTAGCTGCACCATTTATAGCCCCACATCCATATTCCAGGCAGGAAGAAGAAAAGAGAGAAGTTGGAAGGATTGATGCTTATGTCAGGAGAGCCCTGGTTTTCCCAAAATGCTTAATGTATATCTCATTGGCAAGAACCATGTCACATGGCAACTCTACCTGCCAAGTAGTCCGGGGAAGTATTTTAATTGGGCACATTGCTGTAATGAAGGGGAGTGGATGTGATAAAGAAGCAGTTAAGCAGCATCTGTCCCACATGCATATTATCTCTTATGGCTTGGTATGGGTAAATGACACTAGAGTAATATAAAGTCTTACATCCTCTCTTCCTGTACATACTAAAATTTACCTGGAAATTAATACAAAACAAAATTAAGGTGTGGTTAATTATTTGTTATACCAACAAATTTAATCATGGTAACTCAAAATTAAAACATTGTATTACTGCGTATTTGCAGATTCCTAACAGACTAATACCTGAGGATAAATGATTGGCTCTCTGAGCCTTCTCTAAGCCTTTTCCAATATCCCATCATAATTATAAACACCATTGTTCAACAGGGAGGTATTTACCTTTGTGTTATTAGGACACTCTTAAGACATTCAGTATTTCTGTGTTGAATGAATGAATGCAACAGACAATAGGAAGATATACAAGATATATATATATATATATATATATATATATATATATATATATATATATAAACTGTATTTGACTTATCTTTGCTAAAATCACTTTTAGACAAGAATCTTTGATCTAAAATTTAGTATCTCTTTGGTTGTGCCAGACTGTTTGTTTCTCTAAACACCCTTTTTTGCTTTTTTATTCCCTCTGTGTAATTCTCTGGCTTTCTTTTTCTACTACCTCCTTTTAGCATTACAGTAGCTAAATCTTTGGTTAGTTTGATTTTTAAGGTCATAGTTTTCAAGTTATCCATTTTCTTTTGTTGTTAGTGCTTTTGGATATCTATCTATCTATCTATCTGTCCATTTATCTATCTATCTATCTATCTATCTATCTATCTATCTATCATCTTTCATCATTGCCAAATCCAATGCCATGAAGCTTTTTCCATATATTTTCTTCTAAGAATATTATAGTTTGTGCTGTTATGTTCAGGACTGAAATTTTGGGTTAATTTTGGATATGGTGTAAAGTAAGGGTCCAGGTTTATTCTTTTGCATGTTGATATCCATTTGCCCAGCATCATTTGTTGAAATCACTTTAAGTTGTCTTGGCACATTCATCCAAAATCAATTTATCATATATTCAAAGGTTTATTTTTGGATTCTGTATTCTATTCCATTGGTCTATATGTTTATATTTATGCCATATCACACTATTTTTATGATTATATTTGTGTAATAAGTTTTAAAATGGGGCAATTTGAAATCTCCATTTTTTTTTTCAAGATCATTTTGTTTATTTAGAGTCCCTTGAGGTTGCATATGATTTCAGTACGTTTTTTTCTGTTTTTGCAAAAGAAGCACCATTGAGATTTTGATAAGGATAGCATTAAATCTGTAGACCACTCTGGGTAGTGTTAACATCTTAACTGTATTAAAGCCTTTCAACCATGAATATAGATGTCTTTCTATTTATTTGTATCTTTAATTTATTTCATCAACATTTTGTTCTTTTCACCATACATGTCTTTCACTTCTTTGGTTTAGTTTATTCTTAAGTATATATTTGTCTTGATGTTTTTGTAAATATAATTGTTTCCTTGATTTCCTTTTCAGATTGCTCCTTGGCAGTATACAATAATGCAACTAATTTTTGTGTTAGTCTGTGAACTCTTAGAAGGCAGGAACTATGCTTCTTTTTTTTTTTTTTTGTATTTTGCAGAGTTAATGTAAAAATAATAATTAGCAATTTCTAATATTTGTTCTTTTTATTTTTCATTAACAGTAATCTCTGTCCTTTTTTTCCCCTTCTCTCTCCCACATTAGGGCTCTACTAGTGCAACAGCTTCTCCTCAAGTTTCCACCCCTGTCACAGGACATAAGAGAATGGTCATTCCAAACCAACCCCCTCTAACAGCAACCAAAAAGTCTACATTGAAGCCACAGCCTGCACCTCAGGCTGGACCCATCCCTGTGGCTCCAATTGGAACACTAAAACCCCAGCCTCAGCCAGTCCCAGCTTCCTACACTACAGCATCCACCCCTTCAAGGCCTACGTTCAATGTACAAGTGAAGTCAGCCCAGCCCAGCTCTCATTATATGGCAGCCCCTTCACCAGGACAATTTTATGGCCCGGGGCCGGGGCCCCAGAGCTATAACACTCAACCAGGCCCTACTTCTGGGCAGTGTCCACCCGCATCAGCACGAGGTGGCATGGATTATGCATATATTCCACCACCAGGACTTCAGCCTGAGCCTAGTTATGGGTATGGCCCCAACCAAGGACGCTATTATGAAGCCTATTGCCCCGTGGGACCTGCCTATGGGGGGAAACATGACTCCGATCCTGCCTATGGTCAGCAAGGTCACCCCAATACCTGGAAGCGAGAACAGGGGTACACTCCCTCTGGAACAGGGAACCAGAACCCTGCTGGGATGTATCCAGTAGCTGGTCCCAAGAAGACCTATATCACAGATCCTGTTCCAGCCCCCTGTGCACCTCCACTGCAACCAAAGGTAGGAAACTCATTAACAAAGTAATGGGAATAAAGGACTGTCTATCTTAGCCTGCCTTCCTCAGAAAGCAAACCCTAAGGCAAAAATGTATGTGCTATTTTTATTTCATTAGAAAGTACAATCCCAGGGAAGCACGAGTGAAGTAGGTCAAGAGGGAGTTCCTGTTAGGGATATGGAGTAATGTTACCAGTGTGGCTGCTGCTTAGTACCAAGTGCATCTAATCATTCAATCTTGAAAGATCATCTTGCAAAAGACCATGTGGATGTGGAGCTCAGGATAATCTGTTTGTGTGAGAAAGAAAGGGAAAATAATTTATGTTTCAGTTCTTGTCTCTTATTGGTGCAAGCTTCTCTCTGTGGGTTAGAAACTTCCTTACACTTAGATGTTGTGTTTACTTGGGCACTAAATAGACCTACAGTATCTCATGCCTGCAGAGATAGGACATTTGCAGATCTAGAGGTGACGGGTTTGCAGGGCAAACATAAGATGAGCTGCTGTCATATTGAACTCATGTGATGGTGGTCAAAACTCAAAGTTGATACCATAGTGGCTGCTAGGACATAACAAGTGGGCAATGGCTCAGGAGACAGGTGAGGGCAAGGGGATCTGAGGTAATACAGACACCTCATCTAGTTTCCTTTGGAAAGGGGCTGCAGTATAATGGCAGTCATCTATTGCCTCTTGTCTATCCACATTACTGATCTTCCAGAAAGAATCTTACTCTCTAACCTTTATCCCCATTAGGCAATTAAAAAAAAAATGATTTATAACAGTTATCTTTTTCATTGTTTGAGTTAATTACAAGCATATATGTCTTTTAAGATACCATGTTCAATTACTTCGTTTGAATAGGTAAGATATATTACACATACCTACTCACCTACAACTTTGATTTTCCATGAGTACTAGAACTAGCACAATGATGATGTTTCCTCTCACTATGACGAGGAGAATTACTTGGAAGGGGTGAGACGGAGAAACAAATCTAGTTTCCAGAAACAGAGCCCTCCCTTCCTTTTAGTTAGAATTATGAGAAATCAAAAATCAGAGAGCTAGTGATTAGAAGCTGAATACACACACACACACACACACACACACACACACACACACACATATGTATGTATTCCTTTACACATTTAAGATTGTCAATTTCAATACATGTCTATTCACATTTTCAACATTATAACAAAAATCCGTCAGGGCCTTGCTCTCCAGGTAGGGTGTCTACTAAACCTCTGTTCTCCCATGAAAGCATTTGCTCTTTTAATCGTGCTCCAAAGTGAATTTTAGGTTCCTTACAGGAAAAGAGCCTTTCCCAGCAAGTGGATGAATTTACGAATGCCCATTACATGAAAGAAGGCCAGCCATGATCGGTTTCCAACATAAAATTTCCAAGTTAAAATGTTAAGTATTTTCGAAACATTGCTCTTGGAAAGCCTTCCATACTAAAATCTCTTTATGAAGAAAAAAATGTTAGTAAGTTTGTATTTTTTAAAAAACAAAGTTTGTCCAAAATAGCCAGTCTGGATAGCCTTGAGCTTCATTAACATTGCAGTATATTTACATTAGTCCTTCTTGGCCCCCAGAGCAACCAGTCAAGAAAAAAATTGGATTATTCAGTGTTACCTCGCTTTGGTGCAACTGCAACAAATTCCCCTGTGGACGATTAAACATTTAAGTTGGGATGATTGCCATTAACATTTAAGCTCAAATAGGCGTGTGGTTTTGCCCCATCCAAAGCAGCCTGACTGATACGATGGCTGAGTGATGGTCCTGAAGGGAAGAGATGGACTGAGTTGTCTAAGGCTCCTATCACCCCACCTGGGAAAACAGACATGAGACAGAGCAAAAGTATGTCTAGGTGGAAGGAATAATCTGGTAAGAAGTACTGAGCCAGTCTTTGAGTTTCCTGTTTTCCCATCATGTCACTAGGCACTCCAGACAGTCCCTCTTCATTCAACATTTGGAACCAATCCAGTGGTGTAGGAAAAGAATCAGCACCCAGTGTAAGACCTGGATCTAAGGTGTTGGGTCTAGCCACACCACTGGCATTTAGTCTGTCTTCACCAGCCTACTCAAGGTGATGGAATAAACTTTTCTTAACCACTCATCAGAAAGCATGAAATTTTATTTTTCTTCTTATTATTGTAAGGCAATTATTTAGGATGGTCTATTATGTTATTACAGATTCCAGATATCAGTGAATTTCATGTCATTTAACATTTTTTTAGATATTTGTTTTTCAACAGTGTCGTGTGTTTTAACATCATATTGTACATTTAAAAAATGAATATCAAATCATGTACTTTTCGCTGCAGTTATTAAGGAGAGTAGATATAAGAGGTTGATATTTAGCCATCTGTCTCTGTTTTGGGAAAGGGGAAAGAGGCTGATGAAGCTACAGATATAGTCTGTGTGTGTTGTGGGGACATTGGTGGATGAAGGGATCGGCTCTTTCACAGTTAGTCTTTGAGCAGAACACTGCTGCATTCAACTGCACCTGTGCACAGAGGGCCTTATTGTCCCAATATTGACTCTGCTTGGCTTAGTGATGTGACTACTGGCTTGAGAAATGAGCTCCTAAGTCTAATCCCAGTTCCTCCCGTGACATTCCTCTTTCAGTTTGAGGAAATCCTCTAGACCTCTTTATGTCACGCTTCTAGCCTCAGTAAAGTGGAACGTCATCTTCACTAATTAATTAATGGTTGCAAAGGGCTTGGAAATTTCCAAGGACTGAATAATTGCCAAGTGAGGACTATTCAGTTTTTCACTGGCTTTCTTTTATTTCCTGATGGAAAACTTACCTTCATGCTTTAAAACAATTATCTTTAGTTACATTGAGACATCCTGAGGAATTTGGCATTTAATCCATTAAGGAAATTATTTTTTTTAAGTGAAAGAAATAAATCTTCCTTGTATTTGCGAGGAGTTGCTTTAATTTTCCTATATCATAGTGCAATTTAAAAGAAGAGAGAGAGGAGGGGAAGGAGAAAGTAGAAGGAAAAAGAAAAGGAGAAAGGAATGAAGAAGGGAATGAAAAAATAAGGAGACAAAATCAGAACCTGCAAGGCCTGGAGTCTCATGATTATATCTGTGTTCCCATACTGTGTTGATCTGTGAATTTGCATGCCGCAGTAGACCATAATGTGTTTCCTGTACCATCTGAGCCGAGTTCCTTGAAAAAAATATTGTTATAAGCAAGTCTTTATATGGGAGAAATGTTCCTCTCTCACTGGAAATCCTCTTAAAGACAGTGGAATCTTTTCTCTTTGCTGTTTTATAAAAGCTAATATCTGCATGTTGTTGTGTAGTTCACAGAACTCTTTTCCTGTGCATTATCATCACATCCCCGTGAGGATGTGTGTTTTCTCTGATATTTGGGTAAGATGAGTTAGTTTGAAAGTGACAGAGCCAGGACCTGGAGGCCAGTCATCACTCTCAGGTCCACAGTGGCAGAGCAGCTCTAACACCCACTTCTTTGCCGTAAGCCTAGTCTATGCCAGCAGCAGGTCTCTTAAAGACCGATTTACCCCATACTGCATAAAAGCGTAGGTGATATGCATCCCAGGATAGCTGTAGAGGCCCACTTTGTGTGGGGGTTAGGTTAAGTTATAAAATTATCAAATATTAAGATTTCCTTGCAAAATTCTTCAAGAAGTTGAGATCTTGGAGACCAATAAACTTCCTTTCAATAAACCTAACACAAAGTTTTTGGTAGCTCTTTCAGCATTAGAACAGATCTTGGCTCTTCATATAGTTTTTGAATCTGGGGATATTTAATGGGTCAGAGAAGAGAGTTAAGGTAATGCAATGCTGAGGTCAGTGTTGAAGGGTCGCCAAGATCTGTAATTTGTTAAGATTAAGAAAATATTTGAGAATGTTGATATAACAGTATATCAAACATTCAACTATCATCAAAATTTTAAAATTGTTTTTCATTGTGGAAAAGAGAAGGATGTATATATTGGGTATACAGCAAGGAATTGGTGGCATTTTAGAGAACTAGTTTTTATGGTAATCCCTGTGCTAATCATCTCTCAATTCTAGGATTAGAGAAAAAAATAGAAGAGATGTTAGGGTGAGAAGAAGGATGCATGTGGATATATGTCTCAGGGTAGTTGCTAATACCTGGGTATGTGTGAAGATGAGAATGCTTGAGGAGGCTGATGACAGTAACATTAGTAATTCCCTTTGTACAGGACTTTTCATTTTCTGAAGTGCTTTGTGAACCTCACAAAATCCATGAATGTTAAGCACAGAGGTTTTTGTGTGTCTCTTACTGATAAGGGTTCGAAAGCTCAGTAATGAGAGTCAGCGAAGATATGTCAAATTCATGGGAGAGCCACAACTCCAAGCTGGATCTTCTGAAGATTGTCCTCATGCTTTTCCATGAAAAAACATAGATCTTGGCGTGTCTTGGTGTTTGAATGGTGCGAGAGCCATATCAGTATCACCAACACGCGGTTCTGCTGTGGCCCACATCACAGGCAGACATGTAAGTAGTAGTAGTCTCAGATGGCCATGGTGCAGTGTCATGAGATCAACAGCTGGAGCGGAAGCACTGGTTAAATCCCTGCCAGGCACCCAGGCTTGGAGCTTTGGGGCTATACTTCCTCTTCCCCATCAGCCATGTGTAATTTGTCCCAAGGTTCTTTCTCACTTCACAGGTCTGCTCTCTTATCTAAATCCCCCTCACTGCTGTCCTAGTTCAATTCTCATTTCTCCCCTGAACCATTGAAATGGCCTCTTACTAGGTATCTTCGCCTCTGGTCTCTCCACACTCATTCATGTTAAACATGCTACCAGATTAATCTTTCTACCACACAGCTCTGCACTCGTCATTTAATTGCCTTTTTCAAAAACCTTCAGAAGTTTCCAGCTACTTACGGAATGAATTAAAACCCCAACATGGATTTTCAGTTTTATCTTCCCCCTTTATGCATCGTGCTTCCAGCTAAAAACATATATTCCTAGTTATATCTCATCTCTACAGCTTTGGTCATGGAACTCTTTCTTTCTGGAATGCCTCCCCAGACCTCCCCCAAATAAATAAGATATTTGCATATTTAGTTATTTCCATTAAGACTGAGTGAAGTATTAATTTCTTTTAAGATGCCTCTCCTCTTCCTAAAATCAAGTTGTACATTATTTCACCCTCTCTTGTACAAATTTTCACACTCTTACTATACTAGAATCATATACCTGCCTTCTACCATATATGCCCCAGTGTATATTATTAGACTCGGAGTTTTAGGGAATAGAGATGGTATCTGAACAACCCTGTTTTCCCCAAAGTAACTAACAGTGCATAATGCATTCTTGTTTAACGAAGCTGCTTTAAGAACCTCCTATGTCCTCCTAAAGTAAGGACTAAGCCTTGCTTTAGAACATAGCAGGTTGTTCAGCAAAATGCCGAAATCAAAACCTACTTCACCAAATCAGCTTAAGTGACCTCAATAACACAAGCACTGTCTCACCAGCAACTCAATATCCATAGTAACTAGATAATTTGTCAGGTTTAATGTTGCACTAACATTTTACTTCCCTTCTGGGCTACATGTGTTTAAGTACATGCTGTTGTGTACAAGGTGTCCTTTTTACTTTTTGTACTTGTCAAATGTCCATGGAATTTATTGATTTGTATTCTTTAATAAACTTTTTCTGCGGTTTAATTTACATACAATAACATGTATCCATTTTAAGTGCAGAAAGCAGGGACCTTTTGACAAGTATCTCCACTTGTGTAACCATCACCACAGTCAAGACAGAGAATGTTTCAACCACCCCACAGAGCTCCCTTGTGCCCTGTTGTCAGTGCCGTTTACCCGCAGCCCCAGGCAACCACTCCACTTTCTAACATTGATCATTTTGACCCTTTCTACAATTCCATATACATAGAATCATACAGTATGCACTCTTATGTCTGGCCTTCCTTTACTCACTATAATTTTTTTGAGATTCATCTATTTGTGTGTTTCATAAGCTCATTCGTTTTCATTGCTAAGTAATATTCCATTATATGGATATATACTACCTTTTGTTTATCCATCCACTTGTTTTGAGACATTTCCATTTTGAGTTATGAATGAAGCTGCTATGAATGTTCAGGTACATGTCTTTTTACAGACAAGTTTTTGTTTGTTTGTTTGTTTTTGTGTTTTATTTCCTTGGATAAATGCCTAACAGTGGAATGCTGGGTCATGTGGTAACTACTTAGCATCATACAGGACCACCAAACTGTTTTATTAAATGTACCATTAGACATTCTCACCAGCAGTGCATGAAAGGCTCAGTTGCTCCCCAACCCCGGCAACATTGCTATTGTGAATCTTCTTAATTTTAGCTATTTCATGCTACATGCATGTATCTCATTGTGCTTTATATTTACATTTTTATTTTGACTAACAATCTGGAGCATTTATTATTCGTCCACTTGTTGGCCATTTTTTTTGTGAAGTATCAGATTTTGGGCCCATTTTTTAATTGGATTTTGTTTTTACTCAGAGTTTTAAGAGTCCAGTATATATTCAGAATAAGAGTCCTTAGATATAGGCATTGCCAATATTTCTTCCTAGTCTGTGACTTGACTATTTTCTTCATGTTGTTTTCTGAAGAAGAGAAGTTTTTAATTTTGATGAGGGACAATTTATCTCTTTTATCTTCAATAGTTTGTACTTTTTATTTCCTTAGATGTGTTTGCCTTCACATGGTTGCTCTATGCTTTCCTTTAGATGTTTTATAGTATAAATTAATTAGAGTTAATTTCACTTCAATTAAGGGTCAAAGTTCATTTTTTCCCCATTGAGATATTCAGTTTTTCCAGCATAAAAAATTGTTGAAAAGATTCTTTTCTTCCATTGAATTACCTAGCCATCTTTGACAAAAATCAATTGATCATGTATATGTGGGTCTCTATTCTATTCCATTAATTTATATATCTATCCTTAGGCTAATGCTATGCTATCTTGATCACCTTATAGTAGGTTTTGAAATCAAGCAGTGTATGTTTTCCGTCTTTGTTATTTCAGAAGTCCTATCCATTTCTATATAAATTTTAACATCACCTTCCTAATTTCCACAAAATAGCCTGCTATGATTTTGATTGAGATTTTGTTGAATTGATAAATCAATTTGAAAAAAGATGATATCTTAACAATATTGAGTCTTCCAACCCATAAACATAGTATATAATTTTATTTATGTCTTCATTAATTTCTATCAATGATTTATTGTAGTTTTTCATATAAATTGTTAAGTTATCTCTAAGCATTTTATATGTTAGATGCTATTGTAAATGGTATTTTAAAATTTAATTTGTAATTGTTCGCTATTAGTATATAGAAATACATCTGACTTTTGTATATTGACCTTGCATCTTATGACTTTTTAAATTTAATAGTTTTACTAGCTTTTTAAAAGCCTCCTTAGGCTTTTCTACTTAATCATTTCATATGAAAAAATTTATTGATTCAGTTGCTTATTTCCTTTACGGAGAAGAGCCTATCCATCAACGTTTTATGTTTGGAAGATTTGCTTCTCGATTGAAGAAGAAATAGTTTGCTACAAATTTGAAGGATGTAAATTGGAAAAATAAGTAAATCTTTACTCTCCATTTCTCTAGGCCAGGCTATTGAAACTGTCAGACATAGAAGTTACCTTCAAAATCATTAGGTTATAACCCTCAAATTTATAGGTAAGAAAACTGAGGCCTGAAGAATTACAGTGACTTGAAGAGTTATACAGTTAGTAAGTGGCAAATTCGATTAGAAAAATAACACTTCTTTCTATACCACAGTTTATCTCTACATTGCTTTAAGCCCAGTGAGATTGGAAGTGTTAAGGGACCTTTAAAAGGTGTAATAACTGTTACCAAAAAGGAGCTTATCACTTAGCTTTAGTAAAGCCTCTTGATAATAGAAAATGGCCAACATTCTAATGACCTTGTTGTCTTACAGTTGCTCCTGTGAAAAGACCAGTTCTTTAGGTCTGTATGGTTTTGATTTAGGCCATAATTTCTCCTTTCCATGATTTAAAAAGTTACTATCAAGATGGATGTTCTAGTACACTGAGATATCTGTGAATATTGTTTTTTCATTTTACTCACCTAATCTTTTTCATAGATTTAGATATTCAAAAGTATTCCAGATCCCTAATTTTCTGGAAAATTAAATAAATCATTTTAACAAATGATTCTAGCAAAATATATTTTTGTGTGTTTACAGAGCAAGAGAACTCACTTCAATTTACCAATGTTTTGCCTTTATTTGATTTTATTTCAGTTCTATAGCAAGATAACTACCTGACTCATTGATGTGTCCCTCTAAGAATCTCACTTCCTTCTTGACCAGCTGCACGTACTCAGACTGTCCTATTTCAGAGGAGAGGCTTTAGTTGTTTAATTCCTCAGCCAACAAAGAAGCTTGGCCATTATTGATGTATAATGATTAGCAGTGAATATGAAAACTTTGAGAGATTTTACATACAGCATATTAAGAAGCATCCCATAGTGAAAGTCAAATACTTGATTTGCCAAAAGTGCCTTTGTCCTAAAAATAAACACTTACTTGTTATTTTAGCTCTTTGATTTTCTGGAATATGGAGAACCCAACATTTAGATATACTCTTAGCAAATAATATTGTGTTTGTTCTGTTTTATCCTTGGAGTTCAGTAAATGTTCTTCAAAACATATAAATACAATTTAGATTTTTTTGCAAAAGGTTACTTATTTAAACTAACATTCCGAAATATTTAGTAATAATATGTAACATTTTTATAACCTCTTATATATTTACCAAACTTCTTTATATTGGGAAAACTCTATAACATGTCCAGAGGCACCTTGCTTAATAGTAAGGGATGCCAGAGGAAGGATGAGAACTTAGTTCTTTTCACAGCCAGCTCACTGTTTTTTTCATTCCATGACATTTGCCTCCATTCATAGCTCTCTCTATTCACATGTGTTAGTTCATTGTATAGTTATTCAAATATCAAATATTACTTGGGCCCAGCAGTTTAAAGAATACAACTATAGAGTTGTATTTCTGGGACATAACATGTATCTAACGTTATTTGAATTCCAAGATTCAAGTAACATTTTATCAAGAGTCAAGGAGTTACAACTATACCTTAAATCTAAGTTCACGATAATAAGTCCCCTTTTATTTAGTCCTTATAAATTTTGGTATGTTTATATCTCCTCAAACATAGACACCGTGGTTATTTTTGATGTACCTTTAGGGATTATTATGAAAAAGATAGTATAAGACGGTGTAGGTGTTCTAGGTATATTCTTAATGACTCTGTTAGCTATTACTTGTTTTTCATGGTGCATACATGCAATTTTCAAGAACAATTTACATGGGTTTGCTATAACGATATCCATAATTTTTATTAGAGGAACCCCCCCTTTTTTTTTTATCCTGCTATCCAGCTAATGCACAGGACACAAAGTATAATTCATTAAGCAAGCTGTCTAGGAGAGAGCTGAAGCTGGTGATCTTTTAGAGTAAAATTGCTCATGACCGGCAGAGAACTGGAGAAGAATTCAGGAAGGCAGCTGAGTGAATATGGACCCAGGCCCAGCAAACTGCAGCCTGTGGGCCAAAACTCACCCATCAGCTGGTTTTGTAAACAATGTTTTATTGAAACGCAGCTATGCTTCCTTGCTTATGTATTACCTGCAGTTGATTTCACACTACTACAGTGGAGTGGAGGAGGTGCAGCAGAGGCTGTATGGTCTGCAAATCCCAAAACGTACTGCATACCCCTTTACAGAAAAAGTTGACCAACCCTTTATCTAAACTGGGAAGACTTTTCAAAATTTAGATTTTCTCTAAAATTGCTTGACTATTCCTCGACTATTATTTTCTCTCCAGTAGATCCTGAAACTGGAGGATTTTTTTTTTTTTTTTTTTTTTTTGATAATCTGTGGGAATTTGAGGAGAGGAAGGAATTAAATATCAAAACCAAAATTAACCTGCTACTTGCATAATAGTATATCCTTACTGTTTTTTCCAGCCTGGTAAACTCCTATTTAGCCTTCAAGATTCATTTCTAATATTAATTCCTTGGAGAAGCTTGACCATTTAACCAATCCCCACGTATTATTAATTTGTTTTTCCTCTGAAATTTTTCTCATTGCATTGTTTTCCTTTATGATAACATGCACCTTATTGGTTATTTTTAAATATATAATAACATTACTGAGATATAAGTCACATACAATGGAATTAACTCACTTAAAATATACAGTTCAGTTTTTTATTTTATTTATTTAGTATATTCGTGGAGTTGTACACCCACCATCAGATTTCCCTTGCTTCCAAAAGAAACCCCATATCCATTAGCAGTCACTCATGTCCTTCAAACCCTCCAGTCCTTGGTAACCACCGGTCTACTTTCTTTATCTAAAGACTTCCCTATTCTTGTTCTTTCTTCTCACAGAGCAAATGCTTTCATCTTCACCTTAATATTTAAAATCGGATCACTTCTCACCACCTCCCCTGCCATCACCATGGTCCAAGTCCAATCCCATCTTGCCTGGATTATCATAACTGCCTTTCAGTGTTCTGCGTTTCCTACCCTTGTCCCACTTTGACCTTTTCTCAACACTGAGTGATCCTATACAAGTCATATTATTTCACTTTCCTGCTCAAAACGGCTTTCCAGCTCCGACTGAGAAAAAGCTGAAACTGTGCTTACAAGATCCAACTCTCTTTGCCCATTCTTTAACTCTCTGATCTCATCTATCTCTACCCCTCCCTCAACCCCCACAAGTCTGCTCCAGCCACACTACATCTAGACGCACTTCTATTTCAGGCCCTTTGTGTTGTTGTACGCTCTGCCTGGAATGCTTTTCACCAGATATCCACATGGCTTATTCTCTCACTTTCTACAGGACTGTCCTTACATACTACTTTTTTGGAAAAACCTTTCCTGACCACCCTATCTAAAAGCCTCCCCTACACCAGAGTGTTCCTATCCACATTTACTTCATAAATATTTCCCCTGTAATATTTATTACTACCTAACATGTTTTAATCAGTTCTTTGTTTCTGTCTCTCTAGAATGTGTATAAGAGCAGAGATTTTTATCTGTTTTGTTAACTGCTATGTAGTGAATAGTGCCTGGAAAGTAATAAGTCCTCAGAAAAGATGTGTTAATAAATGAATGAGCAAGTGCTGAGCACAGAACCATTCCCTCTGATAACTTTTTATCCAGGTAACTACTATGTGGAAAGGGCACAAAGTCCTGGGGACCTCCAGTGTATAACACTCACCTTCATGTATGATTTTTCTAAATTTCATATTACCACCATTACCCACAATTCAATACCTTAGCTTCTCAGCCCTCCTTTAAACACCATGTGTGGTCTATTTTGATAATGCCTAATGGTAGAAAGACTGTGGAATTTGAAATCAACTTTGAGTTTGAGTTCCAAACTACAAGGAAAGTTGTGTGTGATAACAGATGTGGAGGTACTTTTTGACTATAAAATACTGCACCCATGTGAGAGATTATTATTATATTTTGAAGAGATTAGGCTAAAGGTGGGGGACAAAATTCTAAGTGATAGAGGGGTCTTTTAAATATTTTAAAGCTGTATGGATTAATAGTTCCCAATATGATTAAGCATTTATATCAGGTACTACACTGAACACTTTCCATAGATTACTTTATGTAGCCTTCTCAGTAACATTTCTGAGTAGATACTGTTATTTTCATTTTCAGATAAAAACTGAATCTTGGGAAGATTACGAAGTTCACCAAATCCGGGAACTTATGATTTTATAAACTTTCATGAATATAAACAAAGTTAAGTTTTAAGGCAAAAGAGATGAATTTTATTGGGTGCCAGCACATTGCTTCATTTGTTAATTTGTTCATTCATTAAAAATTTATTCAATGCCTGTTTTTTGGTGCTGGAGTTAGAGTTAGAAACAGGATACTATTGCTTTCCTCTTAAAGCTTATATTCTAATAGTGTTTTCAGAAGAGAGACAATTAGACATAACTGTAGTAGGTAATGATACTTGCTCTAAATAAAATGAAGGATATTAATATTGGGTTTATAGAGTGACTTATTTAGGTAGCCAACTAAGAAAGCCATTGAAGAGATGACATTTGAGCCAAAACTTGAAGAATGTAAAGGAGCCAGGTCTTCTAAGATCTCATGAAGAATTTTCCAGGCAGAGGACAGCAAGGATGAGTCCTCTGAGCTTGGCATTTATAGGAGTAGAAGGACAGCCACGGTGGTTGGCACATGGTGGGTGGAAGAGAATGAAATAAAATGAGGTAGTAGAAATAAGCAGGGCCTTATGGGCTGTAGTAAGGAGTCTGTCTTTGTTCTAAGTGAAATGGGACTACACTGGAGTGTTTTTAGCAAGTATCTGCCTTTGTTTTAAGATAATCCCAGCCACTGTGTAAGACTGAAGTGGATGTAGGAAGATTTGTTAGGCTCTGATGCTTCTGTGGTTTCTCTTAAAACTATTGAAAAGATGGGCTTAATGAACTTTCTTATTTATAAATAGAACTTTTATATTAAGAAACATACAAGTATGGGCCACTCTCTTGGCATAGAGTTTGTATCTACAGGTTTCTGCTGTTGTGCGTTTAAGCAGACTTCCAGCCTCTAGCTCCAAGGGCAGTGAAGGGGTATAGTTATTGAATGAGAAGTGAAAATACAAAAGATACATCACTTACTCTCTCATAAGTGTCAGGAAAAGTTTTCCTAAGACAAGCAGTAATGGAAGCAATAATAATTTGAGACTTATGAGTTTGGGGGAGGAACTAGTGTTGCATGTTTTTAAAAACTTAAAATTTTAATTACTTGGCCAAAAAAGAATAGTATGACACCAGTTTATTTTTATTTTATTTTGTTTTTTTATTTGTATTTTTTTTAAATGGTGCTGAGCAGAAAAAAACTGAATACTATGAAGTCAGAGACAGCATAGTCACATAGGACGAAGTTAACACCTACTTCTATTTCTATGACAGGGTCAAGTAGGTTACCAGGTATGTTCTTCTAAGCAGCAGGGATCCTGCTGGTCTTCTCATCCTGTCTTCACCCTGGATGCCAATATAATCAATAAAAGGCAAATGATGTTCTTTGAGACTTCCCATTCACACCAAGTGTCACTTACCTTGACGTGCTTCTCATCAGCTTAATTGTCTTTCACCTTCCTTCCTTTTCAATTATCCTTTTTTCCTTGAGATGATTACTGCAGAATTTTGCAGTCTCCATTAATGGTTCTTTGTATAAATGGTCCACAGTGTTTATCTATAGGGGACTGCTTTTCCAGCACCAATATTAGGACATGTTAAGGGCTTTCTGTGCAGCTCATGAGCTACAGACAAAGTAATTCTGTCTAGACAAGGACATAAATAGTTTAGCCACATTGTTTATTTCATTAGCACAGCCAATCATATATGAGTTATATAGTAATTTTTAGGAAAAAAATGTTGAGTGGTTTCAGTTATAATAACCAATGTTACTGTATTCCTGCATAGTACTATTTTCTTAAAATTTTACTTTCAAGGAATAACACATACCATCTATTGCTATTTTTCTAGGTGCCAAAGAACATTAAAAAATATACTAAAACTTCACTCATCCTCAGAAAGCTTCAAATCCCATAGGGAAGATCAGATATGTATTATTGGTGACGCTGGCCTCTTATTACCCTTACCTTTTTGTTCATCAGGTGAAAACATAGAGCTAACATCCCCACTTTTTTTTAGAGAATAAAGCCTTTCCCTCCACAATCGGATACATATGGACAAATTGTTCACATAAAACAAGAATTATAAATGAAAGGCTGTGAGGAAGTTCTAGTGATCTTTAGAAGAAATAGAGTAGATCAATTTTGCAAGGCTTTAGTAGGATGTGACTTATCTAGTCTTCTGGTCTTCAGTCAATGGAAATGGGCGTGAGAAAATAGACAAGATTAGATTGTATAATTGTCCAGAGGCTCTAATGGCTGGGAAATCAAAAATCTTCATTAACTTAGATTTATTTCAATATTAATTGATGCCTTTCTGATTCTCCACATTTTGAGCCATCTATCTCTAAAAATAAGATCAATTTCATGGCTGGTTCACCACTTATATCTTTGCGTGTGATCACATAGAGGCAAGCACTCATGGTGAAGATGCTAACATAACTTTTTGTTACTAGCCAAAGTTAGTGGATAAGTAATACCTAACCCAATGTTGTATATTCTGCAATAGCAATTCTTAATTATTGAGAGCCCATGTCTACTTAGGAGGCATATTCAAAGCTTTCAGGGAACCTCATGCTTAAAATGTTATAGTGATTAAATATCCATGTGTTCTGATGCTTTAAAGCCTGCTCTCCAGTACGAATGCTAGAAATCACCCAAGGTAGGCTATTATTTCTCATGGTGATGCCTTTGTGTGCATTGGCTTGTTTAGTCCTTATAAAATATATATATATATATATATATATATATATATATATATATATATATATATGTATATACACACACACAAAGAAAATACTATTAATAGCATGATTTTTTACTGGGTGAGAAACAGAGAGGGATTAGGTTACTTTCCCAAGACCACGTGGCCCAAGGTCTTAGCCATTATACTACACTGCCTCTTCATAAAACAATATTAACAAAAATCATCACTGATGGGCAGCAACCGAGCTTTAAACTTAAATCAGATTCTTTTCTGATCTTGAGCAGGTCTCATATGCCAAGCTGATAACTATCCTTCTTCTTGGTATGAGGGTACTTGGGAGGTTATCTTCTGGGGATTCTTCCTAATTATTTTTCTAATAGAGGACTTAAACTCATCTCTTCAATTTTCATCTGTCACTATCCCGCCAGGCACTCATGAAGCAACTGGCAACATGAAGGATGTGATTGGTGGGCTGTGGAATGGAGCTAAGCAGAATGTCATAGATAGAATCAAGCCAATAACCTTGAACTTCAGAGAGGAAAGTACTACTGAGCTCTGAGAGATGCAACACAAGCTGAAGACCTCAGAGTCAATGTATTGTGTCAGTCCAATGTCTCCAAGTGAGAAGGAAGGGCTGTGGCAAAGTCAACAATGACCAGTTTTTTAAGAGCGATATAATTTCACCCAATGTGTGACCTACTTGCCAAATGCCAGGACTAACATTGTTTTGTACATTTGTTTGCATGAATAATTTGCATTGTCATTGAAGACCTGGTCAGAAAAGGAAAAGGGAAAAGACAATGTTAAAATAAACTGTAAGATCCAGCCCATTTATAGCTTGTTTAGAGTCAAGCAAAGTGAATGTTCCATTTTCTAATCATATTTGCCATTGATTCAAAATGAGCCTGTCCTGAGAGAAAATTATATAAATTAATAAATATCCAAAACTGTCATTCTTGAAACCTTTGGGTAGAACATGGAGTTGCATTCCTACAGGATAAATGCCAAATCTGTGAGCCTAGGCCAAGTTTGTTTGGAAAGCCTTATTTGGAGAACCATGGAAGTGTGAACTTTATCACGTGAAAAGCCCAAGACTGTTCAGCCTTCTGTGGCAGTTCTATGAGTCCTTGTACCAGGCTATTAATAGGAACTCAAGCAGAAGTGTGCTGCTGCTGCTTGCTTGCTTTCTTGTGTGTGTGTGTGTGTGTGTGTGTGTGTGTGTGTGTTTTAACTACATGGCTCATACTTAAAAAGGACTCTTTTTTTTTTAATCAAGATTATCAGATAAAGAAGTCATTTGTTTTAATTTCATATCTTCTTTTTCCATGCTTAATTCCATGAGAAATGTTAACATTCCCTATTCAAAACAGAAGTCTAGTTTTCTATTTTGAATGTCAACCAATTGTCAAGTCAAAAATAAGTTCTAGAAATGAAAACATACTTTCCCAATGGTCTTCTGAAATATAATAATTACTGCAACAAATTTGCTCTGTGATGGTGAGTTAATAGATTTTTTAGGCTGTCAGAATGAAATAAATGTGTTACCTTTGCTTTTCTAAGAAGGCAGGTTATTCATTCACAAGAAATTAAGACCCAGAGAATGACTGTTCAAGGTCTCACAGCACAGTTAGGACTTTAACACAATTCTCTAAATTTGAGAGATCAAAAACAATTCTATGTCTTCATCGACAGGTATTTTATCATTGCCTTTGATAAAATAACAATGAACATTTTAATGCAACAAAATTTCTTATACATTGTCTCCTCCAAAAAATAACAAAACAAAACATTGAAATGGACAAAGAATGAATAGCTATCCTGTTTTACAGATGATGATAATAATTTCAGAGGAGTCAAGTCACTTTTCCAATTTTGCACACTATATAAATCGTAGAGTCTTTGTTCTTTGTCTATAAAATTCATAGCATGAAACATGTGGAACTAAAAAAAAAATCACAAATCCCAGTTTTTCTTTATACAGAATGCCCCTTGCAGTTGCTAAGTGTTTAGATTGAAAAATAAGAAGTTCATTAA